>OY728134.1:613739340-614989340 GCA_963277665.1 Viscum album
CATAAGAACTCCTCTATAGTCTGAGGCACCCTCAACTTTGGCTGACCAACACCTCGAACACCAGAGTTTGTTCAAATTAAAATGTTGGAAGTTATTTAAGGACGTAAAAATTATTTAAGGGTGTTTAATATTTTTTAATGAATGTAATCCATTTTTATTAATTTTTTTATTCTATGTTGTCATGATCACAACTGAAAATTAATAGAAAAAATATATATTGCGTCTTTATTCATTTTATAATTAATTATTTTATGTGTTTCTTGTTGTCATGAAAATGTATAAAATAATACTAAAGTGCATACATGAAATCAAAATATTAGATTAGTCTTGATAATTTTTATTGGTTGATCCACATAAACACAAGGGATCAACCATGACCTAGGGGTATCATACAGGAGTCATGGCTTGAAACATGATCCAACTTTTCCATGTCCAATGTCCACTTCTTCTCTAGATTTCAATTTGACATAGAGTTTTCAATGATTTACAACATCCTAATCATAGTATAAAATTACTTGAATGAAGGTGAGGGTTCGTTGACAATACAATATAAAAACTGATAAATTGGTTGTGTAGGATCTTATACATATTAAATTAGAACAAAATGATGGTGGAAAGACCATATTATTTAATTGAATTTGTTACATTCAATTAAATAATTAAATAAATAAGTAGACATACGCATATTTGGTCAGTTCTCAAGACCAGTCAATGGGTAAAATTAATGCATAATAAAATTAAATTTCAATAAATTTAACTTATGATGGCTATTAAAATAATTAATTAAATTAAATTTAAAATAAATTATTTAATTATCATTCAGTCTTACGATTAATTTAATTTTGATCCTAAAATTAAATTTATTTATTTATTTATTTATTTTATTTTTATACAAAATTAAAAGATTAATTTTTTAAATAATAATAATATTATTATATTTCAACCAAAAATTAATAAAATTATTCTTTTAATATATTAATAATTATCTTGGCCATGAAGCCCTGCCCACATGCATTATGGGTCATGTTGAACCCATGCAAGACCTTTTTGGGCTTGGAAGACCACATCCAAGGGTGTTCTAGGAAAGGGAGACCCGACCTAATCCATACCTAGTCAAGTAGCCCCACCTAGTCCATTAACGGGTTGGGTTGGTTCCAATAGGACCCTACATGTTTCCTATCCAAATCCTTTTTCTTCATTTTATGAATAGTTCACATTAAGGGTTAGTGGGAACCTCACAATATAGAAGTTAAATATCAAATACTAAGACACCAAAATTCAAATACCACAGACAGGCTCCAAAATCCACCCCCAAAACACCCAAATTCAGATTCAAAATTAAAATTCAAAAATCGACCATGAGACACCGCGGCCCATGCTCTACCTCGAGCCACACACCCAGAATTGCAATCCATCCCTTTTCGTCATCACATCACCGGAATGGGAGGCCAAAGCATAAAATGACATCAACAAAGACACCTCCATCTACACCATCATCACCTTCAAAACATCTTCAAACGAAATTGTCAAATCAAGGTAGAAACATGCCTCCATTACATCGAAAACCTTAGACTCAAACAACAAGCCAACATCAGCTCCACGTCCAAGATGACCTACATGTTTCCTAAAATGGGAATATGTTAACCTTTCAAGAGGTTTGTATGTTAGTGGACCCTGTGGTGGTTGATTAATACCTAGATGACGTGTCATACAGAGTCATAGGGGGGTATCACCAATAGTTAGGAGCCACGATAGCGACTTTTCAAGGGAGGAACTTCATTTGGAATTTTCTCGTCCATAAGGTGGTTCTGTGCTATGATCCTTTTAATTAACAGTGGTGACACGAGGGAGGCGGCAGAATTAGGGGGTTCGGCTGGAAGAGGAGACATGACAATATTACGGTAATGGAGTGAGATTCAAAAGGTGGCACTGTTATCTGACTATGGAAGATGAGTGCAGTGACATCTAGATTTGCAGTAGATAGTGGGTCATCATTTGTGGTACGTGGTTGGTGTGCTATGGTCTGGGTGAGGTGAGGAGGTTGGGTCAGTACCTTTGGGGGACCATCAGAGATGGCACCTGTTGTCGACCATAGATCTACACAGAGAGGCAGCTGACAATCCAGTCAAACTTGAGAGCATGCACATCGAGCCGACATGTTGACCAAGCAGTAGTTAAGGTTTGAAAAGCGTGGGGGTGTTGTGAAGGGGAAGTAGTGGGGTGTCACCCCTTCCCTTTACCAAATACTCATGCTGACACTGAGTTTTTTTGTAATCTTCTGTTGAATTATACAAATGCAAACCACCTTTTATTATCTTTTATTTCGTTTAGCTTAGAAAAACCAAGAATACCACCAATTTCCCCAAAAAAAATTCAAAAGGGCATTAAAATAGGCTTCTAAAAAATAAGTTATTAAGAAATATAAGTCCTCAATCGGTGGAAAAAACATATAACAGATCATACTATTCTAGTTGGAATTGATTCACTAGATCTGAATTTGACCATCATTTTGAGTAACTGAAATACATAAAAAATGACCACTATGACTTCCAAAATAACATAAATTTATACTCATATGTTTAAATATATATTTTTTCGTCCAAATTCCCAAAAAAAATCTACATTCAATGCATAATGTTTTTGGATCATTGTAACTTGGCCATCCAATCTTGGATCTATGTGTGGTTGAATATGTTGTGAAAAAATATAAACAATTTACATAATTTAATGAAAATTATTTTTATTTATATCATAATTTTCATGTGATCCCTCTAATACCAATTGCGGGTTCTAGAGAACACAACAGAATTTAGTAGGATTGAGATTAAAATTTTTATCACTAGAGTGATGCTACATGGCATCTCTAGTGATCCATTCACCAGTACGGTCTGAGGATCTCACATGAATTAAAAATGGAGTATAAATTAAAACTGAACAAATACCATTTTTGAAACAAATTTTTCTCTAGTACAGCTCATTATTGGTGATCATTTCTTATAGGATTTGAAGATGAACCCCTATAGATCGTCCACACATGCTTCTATAATCCGCACACATGTATTTCATTAAATTTTGGGTGTTTACATGGAGCTCTGATGATCTCTTTAACATCACGATGATCACCATGATCTAATACATTCGATCTGCAAAGGAGATCATGGATCATTCACATGAAGAGAGAATTTATCTCTCTAGAATGCAGGAGGAGAGAGAATATCTCAATTCTAAATGCATGGATAATAGTTGGAATTATCTTTAACTATGGATTATATAGTGGGAGGTTATGATAACCTTAAATGGGTTCCTTGGCCCCCAAAAATAAAACACCCACAAGATAATAAATAATCAAATAGTTATGACAAACTAATTGTATCATAAGTATTGTTTATATTTTTATCACATACATTTAATATATACTAAATATATTACACAATAAAAAATGATTCATTAACTTGACACATAATTCTCGTTTATATTTAAAAAACAAGAATATTAAAAATAATATTTTTTTATATAATACTTTCAATATATTTACTTGCATACTCATAAATAAATTTTATAAATAAATTTAATAAATAAATTTAATCCAATTATTCTGAAATGGAATAATAATGAATTTATTTATTCATTAGTTATTGATTACATGGACAATTATTGGACCTCGTGGTGGGTCCCACCATTTCCTATATACCTATTCTCTACACTAAATAAGATTATTAAATACTCTTTACATTATGACCCTCTAAGATCTTATCTTGATAGTAACGAGTATTATTAATAGACTAAAAGTGGAGTATAACAACCCATCAAGTCCCCTAAATAAATAAAGAATAGTCATAACAATGACAGCCAACCTACGAACATATACAATATAATATAATATTTTTTCCTCTTAAATCCTATAATGTCAGATACACACATGTGTCATTATCATTTTGTTCTTTATAATTTTTTGATATATCTAGATGAACTTACCTCTGACTACCTTGGCCAATGATTTATGAGGGTACTACCCACCTGATCAATCATTCTCATTATATTACTTCCACAAATTAAAAGAAAAAATTTATATAATGACCATTCTACCAAATACATAACACCATTGAAATTCCCAACATATTCTACCTCATCAAGATTTCAATTTCATGGTTTTTTCTGTGAATCAAAGTGCATGATCAAATGGCACATATTGATAATGGTCTCCAATAAGAAGACCAATACACATGTTTGTAGATTTTAATATCCAATTAAACATGGAACATGTGGTGTTCACAATGATGGGTATGTCCTCATGATCTCACATATCAGAGATCACTAATTATGAACTATATGACAAGAAGTCTCAGTGCTTATTATCCCCCAACACCTGATAGTCATACATCAACTGTGTCCAATCAATGTGATGTATCTAGACAATATGACCTATATTTAAGATTAATTGCATAGTATCTCAAGGTTCTCATTATGTCCCAGGATCTACTATAACCTTTTTATATGAAAATTAATCAATGGACATTCCCATGTAAATAGTGGATGTAGAAATGTCTGCACTATAATGGTAAGTGTATGTAAGGTATAACTCACTATATCCATGAAATGGTAATAAAAAAATACTATTTATTTGGGTCTAGGGAATCCACTATTATAACATATACCATACCCTGAAAAGAAACTGAATGTTGTTGGAATTATGGTTGGGTTTATAATGATAGATCTATATATCACTGTGTATCTAATTATAATAGATATCAAGCAACATGCAGTTCTTCATGAAAGGGTGACTCTTTTTTCTCAGTGAAAGTTATTGGATATAGGGTTATTGGTATTCGTATATCCTACATGGATCTGGTTATCATGTATGGAACCTATATTTCACCATAATATTGATAATCTTACGATGTAATGTATAGCATACCACTTATCGTGTAGTATAATTTCATGTGATAAGGAAAATGTGTTCTGTTTTTTTGGGTTGAACAACAAGGACCTTTACCAAGAAGTTTAATTTTACATCAAATGTAATTTTTTAAACCCAATTTGAATTTATAAGCTCCACTAAACTATGAGTAAAAGCATAAGTATTTTCAATTAGGGCCCAAATAAGGATTTCATACATCACATGTATCCATTGATATGGGAATCAATATAATCATAGATATTATTTTATAGAAAATTGTTCTATTAATATGTTACGTGAACCATGAAATTTGCATAAATTAATGAATCCATAGTTATATAATCTCCAAATATAGAGATATATTAATTGTGGAAAGCATTTTCATTCAAGGGAATTTATAAAATTGGTTTCAAATAAATAATTATATGTAGGAGTCTCCAATGTAGGCCTATCACATACATTAGAAGATTAATTTCTATTTCACTATAGAATAATGGATAATGATCCATTAACTGCTAGTGAATCTTACATAGCTCTTGTTCACATATAATAGAATTTTGCAATGTAGGGTAGTCTAATCAATATATTTTATGGTCTTAAAAGATAACACATCTTATATTCGTATGACATGGAGTTACATGTAGTTATGATATATTTGTGGGAGAATTTTATCTTAGTAATGATCAATAAATATGGGATAATAGCATGCATCAAGAACTCTTACATGGATTTAGTTCACATTTAAGGAGAATGGGTCTCACATATTGACCTACCCAAATTGTTTTATAGTTCATATATGGTCTAATTTTATATAATTTAGTTTAATTTAATGAAATAAGGATGATAATGTTCTATTATTATGGGTTATGTGGTGAGAACCTGGGTTATGTAGTTTAACATCTTGTAGTGAGGGTGAGTATTATTAATAGGTAATTTTATTCATAATAAAATCTATTGGATGTAGTCAAAACATGCATTGGGAACTCCTATACAAATCTACCTCTCATGTAGGGATAGGGATTGAGAGTAAAGGATATTTTTAGTTCGTCTAGGCATAAGAGAACCATAAATCACTAAAAATCCTAAAATATCTAGAATCAATTCACACATAGTTCTTATAATATAGGGGAATTCTATTTAGTGTACGTTATCCTAAAAAGGAATCTACACTATGATATTTCATATATTGATCAGAATCTCATATTAGAAGATGATTTTGTTGAATGTGGGACACAATGGATACTTTAAAGTCATGCAGGACTTAATTTCATGAAATTTAACATCTTGTGATAATGACCTTGATGTTTGATAATTTCTGGTCATATGATATGAACCAACATCATGCAGTTTATCACCATGGGGGGTGGATGTTATCTGAGATATTTAAATTCATATGTAATTGACATTACAATATGATGTTTATGGTCATATAGCTTGGACTTGGCTCCCATACTTTTGAAATAAAGCATCAAAATTTCACTAATCAGGTAAATCAACCATAACCACTAAGGTCATTTGATTCATGATTGATGTGAGAAATAAGAGGAAATTTGAAGATCACTAATATTTCATGAGGTAACATGATAGGTTTGAGTGTTGTCCATGTAGTTTAGCATCATAAAATGAGTATATGTCATGAATATTAATGTCATGCAATAAAAACATACTCTAATAATTTTAATCTCACATTATGTGGATATTATTCCATAAGGTTTAGCATTATGCTTCTATAATGAAAATATATTTAGTTTAAATTCATATATATATGAATTTTTTAACCTATAATGAAATTTAGAAAATTATTCATTGAGAAATATTTCATTCAAGATAGTGTTGTACATTATCCATCCATTGTAATTAGGTAGGACGCACTTTTGGAGTCGACCTTACATATGTATTAATCTCCTTCCCACTTTGGATCGTGTATTAGAGGCCTTTTCTCACATATCATGTGGGTTATCTGGTCTAGAACTGGTTCCCATTGAAGTAATGAATATAAGATAACTTCCATATTGAATTTTCATGAAATCTAATTCTAGAAGATTTATATTTTTTATGGTGTATAACCTTTTATCATAAATTCTTTATTACTAATACAATATCTTTTTTATAGTTCATCATTAGGAAATAAATTACAAATGTAAACACAAATATATGAAAGTTAAACCTTGATGGGTAGGACTACCTTTACTCTATACATGTGTGAATGTGGTGTATCCTATTTAGAAGTATGTATTGTGGTGTTATAACCACACAAATCATGTAAGATTTTATATATCCAAGACTTATTTTCATTTTCCACTACTTTTTGTAGGATATTACATATAGTTTTACTTAAATAATTTATTTATCCATTCATAATTTCATTGTAGTGAGAAGAGTGGTAAGACAGAATATTATATTCTTGATATATCTTTTTTAACATAGTAGAATAAAAATTTATTTTATTGTCCATAAATATTGTCTGAGGGACGCCAAATGTTTTGATAATATTTAACTACAAAAAGTTAATTAATTTCTATTCCCTGATTTCTATGAGGGGTATAACCTCACCCCATTTGGAGACAAATTCCATGGATATAAGGTTGGTCTTGCACTTTATGGTTATAGGTGGGGGATATTGCCCAATCAAATTTATTCCCTATATGAAAAATAAACAAGATTACCTAGTATCATGAAACAATAGTAGGGTTTGATGGATAAAATTTTCATGTATCTAACGAAAATGGAATTACATGGTTAAATACATGAAAACATTCATTATCAATGGACAAAATAATTCAATCCATTTGATTTGGTGGGAAATCATGGAACCAGAATAATGGGCACAATAGGTTATAGACTGGTCTTTATGCATAAAAGAGAGGGTTTATCCTTTATAAATTCAACTGAGGGAGACTCCTTCAAAGCCTCTCTTATATATGATTTTCCTGAAATTTGACCAATCATAAAGAAGGAGGTTCACTTACCAACATTAGATTTGTTGATTCATGGATTCATTTGATTTTAAAGTTCTATTTAAAGATAGTTAACTATATGGGACATCCATATTATTATTTTATTCATTAGATTCGATATCATTCCTCTCTATTCAGAGGTAATGTTGATTTCAATAATTTTCTTAATTTCATTGCTAATGAATAGAGAGACCACACTATTTTGAGTGAAGTGAATTGTTAGTTTTTTTTTACTTTTTTATTAATATTTTAATAGTTTTGATTTTATAAACTATATTTCCTCATATTTAATTAAAATAAAAAATTTAGAAAAATGTAATCATTGTTTTTTTCATGTATCAATTTTTTTAAATGAATAATGTCACCTTATTAAAAGTTCCATTCTATGTTTTTTGTTTATATTTTTTATTTTACTAATTCTTAATGGCCCTTGGTAAAAAATTAGGCCAACCTTCACTAGACCTAAGGTCTTTTTTCATCAACTAAATTGGGGATACCAGGATTAAACCCATGATGGATTGATCCCAAAAGAACTAACCATGGTGGAAGTGGGTCATGTATAGACCCGCAGAAGCTTGTAGGAGCCTAATCGAGTGTGAGAGCACAAGGGATATGACAAGTGGGAAAATGTGGGTTGGAAAGGCTCATGAGGCCCATGTGTGTCATTGTGTGTATGGGTTTTGATCCCTTATTACTACAAGTAAGTGATATTAGCATAATATAATTGATATTGTGGAACCAAAGTAGCTGAATAACTGATGTGGGACTCAGTGATATGGGTATTTTCATATCTATATTAAAAATATACTGACATTCCATCTTCTATATGGCCAGATCTTCTAGAAATGTATGATTATAATAGTGATCATATTTTACCTCTAATAGAATTTAAGGATTCTATTTTCTAGATTCATAAATGTCATGTCTTACATGTATGAATTGATCTGCTGTGAACATGTCAAGCTTATGCGTTTGATTAAAAATAGTCTCTATATAACACATGCAACTTCACCATACAAGAATGTGGTAATTCGAAGAATATTTAATGGCCAAGATTAATAATGTTTCACAATATTTAATCACCATCTATTCAAGGCAATGATAGTATCTCCCCTGCTCAACCATAGAAGCACCACTCTACAATGGTAGATTAATCTACCATTCTTGTAGTAACTCACTTTTCTTCTGGAGGCACCGCTGCCAACATCCTTCTATGGTATCAATTTCATATGATCCTTCTAGAGATAGTATCAGCACATACCATAAGCTGATGGCAGATTCTTCACCAAATCACTATTCTCATTATCTGAATTTAGTTCCCCTTCTCTCTAATGATAACAAAATTCACATGATAATAATGGTGGAAACAACATGGGATAGAAGATTTGTTCAATTTTAGCAGTAGTACCACCTTCCCTTTCTTCACGATGGACAAGTCTTTCTCTTCTATGGTAGATCATCATACCATGCGATGGTAGATTTTGCAATGAGATCTCGCACAATGGTATCATGTCAAAGGTAGTAACATATTACTACCACTATGAATTTTTATCTACGATTAGTTTAAATATTTTATTAAAATTTATTTATTATTTTTTACTTACTTCATGGGTAATAAATTTTTTAATAAATTTTTTATATATAGATTAAATATGTTTACATTTTTGATTAAATAATACAAATAAAAAATTTATTAACATATAAAAATGCATTCAATATTATTTACACAACTCTATATTTGTGGATTATTTAATATTTTATTAAAATGAATGTTTATTTAAATATTTTAAATTTTTTATAAGTTAGTATTACATATTTTTTTACTAAAAATTGTGTTTTCTGTTATTATGGTGTTATTTCATGCATAATTATAGATCATGAAAATTATTTGATACTCATCATAGTATTTCTAAATATATGTAATATTATTAATCAGTATTTTTATTTTTTAACTCATGGAATAAAATGATTGGATAACATGATGCTCTAAGAAGATCCTTGAAATTAATGATACATAATTATTTCTTTTCCATGTGACCACAGGATTAAAAATAAACTTCCAATAGTTTATTTCAATAACACTTTGCAACTTATGTGTGATACACATTATTTATGCACATATGATCAAGAAGATCTATGACTTTTATTTCCTTGTTTAAATTCTGAAGTGACTTCAAATGAACTATCATTTACAATTAAAGTTAATAAGATCATCAAACATCATCATCTTCATCATGTGATATTTTTCTATAGTATTCAATTGTTTCTATTTTTATTCATGTAATATTTTGTTTATCTATTATTAATTATTTTTGTTGGTTTATACTTTTCCAAATTAAAATAATGTATATCTATTGGTTCTTCTACCACATAAAATAATGTTATGGGTTCTGAATCCTAAAGAATGATCAGTTCCAAACTAAGTTAAGACTCCTATAAAAATCAGGAGTTATTCATTCAAGTAATGTAAATGGAAGAGTATATAACATGTTTTAACACCTATAAAGGTGAGTTTCACTATGAGAATGAGTATTCGCATTGAGTAGAGAAGGTTGATGAGTGTACAAGGATCTTAGTGATCTAAACCACTATAAAAACACCATGATCATTCTTCTAATTTCATATTCACTTAATAACTTAAATACAACAATCACTATTGAATATTTAATTAATAAACTCTGATTAATTTTACTCTTTGAATTTTTAATTGACCATTCATTCCCTCTAGTATATTTCTCTATGAATTGCGATCCAAAATTTTGTATCATACCTTATTCACTAATTAGTTAGAATTGTTATTTGTTTTCTATATTTGTATATTTAACTTTGTTGTTTATTTTTACCTATTTTCAAACTTTATCATGTTATAACCAATAGTCTAAGAAAAAAATAATGTGTTCTGTAAAACAGAATGTATAAATTCTCATGATGATGGATTCCAAAATAACCATATTCTTTAATAGAAGTAACTATAAATACTAGATAGATTGAATGGAATGATAAAAAACTATTAATTACAGATCATTGAACTATTATAGGTAATTTATAAAATCTCCCCAAATTTGATCCAGGGAAACATGTAGGTAATGACCAGGATATGTTTTTTTAATTATAAATTTAACAATATTGTGCACTGTTCAATAATTATAAGTATCTATAAAACTATTTAAGCATGTAAGACATCTAATAACATATAGAAAATCCTTCAAGTAAATCCCCATGGGACTGAAAATTTAAAATGATCCAATTTAAGAATAATCTGATATGAATACGAATACTTCATGATGGGAAAAAAGATTCATTGAACCAGATTTTTTATTAGTTTAAAAGTATTAAAAATGGTATGAGTTCTCTTAGTAAAGTACTGGATAATACAACTCATGTTAAAAGAGTACTAAGAGAACTAAAAAATATAACATGCAAAGAAGGTTTCCATTTTTGGGAGTAATAATTTTAAATATTT
The DNA here is from genome assembly GCA_963277665.1 of Viscum album. NCBI lineage: Eukaryota > Viridiplantae > Streptophyta > Magnoliopsida > Santalales > Viscaceae > Viscum > Viscum album. The sequence goes on from OY728134.1 coordinate 613,750,658, forward strand.
TATCTTATAGAAACTAATAGGATTGTTTTTGTCATACAAGTTAGTGTTAAAAAAATTTAATAAGGAGTCTAAAAATAGAAAATTTATAGCTATTAAATCAAATATTAATATAATATATAACAATTCTTAATATGAGTTCCATGTAAGTGACAAAGATATGGTTAACTTTAAAAAAATTCACTTTTATGAAAAACAACGATAGTGAGAAGAAGTTTTGAATAAAGTTCAAAAGTATTACGAGAAAGGTAATTATACTCTTAATAATGAGGTCTCATAATTAACCTATTATGAGTGTGGGAAGAAAGTTAAAATTAGGATAGACAACCCCAAAATAAAACATCAAAATAAAAAAAATAAAAAATGAGAAAAATAAAAATGAATCTTTGTTTGGAGGTTGGGACTACTCATACATTTATAACTCAATTATTGATTCGAGAAGTGAACATGAGACATAAAACCTTTCCCTAATGGGTTTATAGTGTGAGAAAATCGATTTTAAAAGGCTTAAGTAATCATAGTATTTAGATAGTGTCTATTCATGATACCTGATAGGTAATATTTCTAAATTTATATCTTCTAAATCATGTGATGGTGGCCTAGTCACATTTGAATACAAATCTAGAGGTTAGATTAAATGTACTGGTGTAGTTGGTTTTTCTAAAACTACTATAATTTAAAAATAATTATTCTTATATGTTATAAAAAATATAATAAGTATATCATTTCTTTTTTTTGATGTATCAAATGTAATTTTTGAATATTAGAAATGTAGAGTTTTGAAAAAAAAATATTTTATGAAAATATAAAGGAAATGTTTACACTGTTAGATTTTCTTATCTAACCAAACAAAAGGATTATTGTTTAAATACTATAGAAGCAGATGAGATTTCATGGAATAGGAGTCTTGGGAATGCAAACTTTAAACTATTTCACAAACTATCAAATTATATAGATGTTCGTAAATTTCAAAAAGAGCATAAATGTTAGTACATTATGTGTTATTATTTTTTAAACATTAAACAGTATAAATAATGATTTAAATCTATAAATGATGTTATTACTACTATATTCATATAACTGTTAGATATTGACTTATTTTTATCTATAAAACCTAAAAATTTTAGTATTAAGCAGTAAGTATTTGTAAAAGTAGATTTATATGGAGTTTTACCTTATGACAAAAAATGATACTTTAACTAAATTCAGTGTATTTTTTATACTAATTAAAAATTTAAAATTTCAATCAATAATACCTATTAGAATTTATAACAGTTTAAAATTTATTTAATTTAGAATTTAGTAAATTTTCTGAATAATGTAGAAATAAACATTATTTTTTCAGACACTAGGAAAATAGAGAAAAGTAGTGTGGTTAAAGGATATAATTGTTCGATTTAATAAATGACTATAATAATGTTTATGGAATTTAATGTTTGTTGATATTATTAGAAAAAATATGCAAATACATATTTTCATGTTTTAAATAGAATACATATTATAACATTTTTAAATAAGAACCTTTATGATCTGTTTAAAGGGTTTAAACCCAATGTAAAATATTTTGGGGTATTTTGTTGCAATGTATTTATCTTAAATATAATATATAATTTAGACAAATTTGATTATAAAATTGATGATGGATTATTTTTAAGATATTCCAATATTAGCAAGGATAGTGGAGTTTTCTATAATATTAATTTAGTTATTTAATATTCTTTACAAGTTATGTTTAATGAAAATATTAATAAAAAGAAAAAATTTGATTTAAAAAAATATGTTGATAAATTTAGGGAATTTAATTTTGGTGAAGATAATGATCAAGATGACTAGAATGAATCAGTTGAGGGGGATAATATATCTTCTCAAACTAATACTAAATAGTGGGAAACCTTTAATGATATTCCAATTAAAAACTTAATTGAGAATTTTTAATATATTATAAAAATAATAAAATATATTTTACATTATTATGTGGATTATGCTATTTTTGATGATTTTTTTCTTGGAAACACTAATAATTAGTAAATCGATTCAAATGGTATAAATGTTATCCATGATTAATAAAATAAATTTGAATGGAATAAATTGTGGAATTTAATTGAAATTCAAAAATATAAACCAATCATAAGAACTAAATAAATTTTTAGTGAAAATATTGTTCAAGTTGGAAATATAGTTAAAAATAGATAAAGACTAGTTTCTCAGGGTTCTTCCTAGGAAGAGGGAATTTAATTTGAATATTATTTTACTCTGGGTTCTAGGAAGGAAGTAATTTTTAGTTTATTAGTATTCTCATATTTTTTAAATATCAAATAATTTTAAATGGATGTAAAAAAGTACATTTTTAAATGGAATAATTTTTAAGGAATATTATATTAAAAACTTCTTTGATTTGAAAATAATAAATTTTTAAATCATGTTTCTAAACATAATAATAAATTATATGGTATTAATATATCTCCTCGAGCTTGGTATGAAAGACTAACTATTGTTATGTTGAAAAATGATTTTATTTAATGTAATCTTGATCCTACCTTGTTTATAAAGAGATAGTCAAATGAAATACTAATTATATATATTTATATTGATGATATAATTTTTCGTACAAAATATAATTTACTATGTAATGATTTTTCTAAACTAATTTCAATTGAATTTTACATTTCCTTAATGGGAGAAATAAAATTCTTCTTTGTTTAATAATTAAAAAAAATAAAAGATGGAATTTTTATAAATTAAGATAAGTATGATAAAGGACTTGTTAAAAGGTATGTCATTGATTCTATTAAGTCTATGAAAACAATAATGAGTACCAAATCCAAATTAGACTTGGATTAATTTCAGATGTTTATTGATATTAATCTTTATAGAGGAATGATAAGAATTTTATATATCAAACTAAATATAAACCGAACATAATGTTGTCAATATATTTATGTGCTATTTTTCAGTCCAACCCTAAGGAAATTTATTGTAAAGAAGTTAATAGAGTAATTAGATATATTGAGGTAACTCTAGGAAATGGATTATTTTATTTAAATCTTAATTGTTTTGATTCAATATCTCACTCTGATTCTGACTATGGAGGTTATTGAATTGACTGAAAAATCATAACAGGTATGTGTAATTCTCTAGGTAAAATTTTTATTTCTTGGAAATATATGAAAATAAATCAATAACACTATCTATAAATAAAGTTGAGTGCATTTCAAGTTCCACTTGTTATAAAATTATATGGATTAAATAAACTTTATCTGATATTAATATTTTATTAATAAAATCCCAATGTTATTTCATAATTATAAAGATATTTCAATATCAAAACACCCTCTTCCATACTCTAGGAAAAAACATATAGGTATTAGATTTAATTTTCTAAGTGATCATAGAAATAAATGTGATATTTGATAAGAATTTTTTCCCACTAAAATCAAATTGTGTGATATATTCAAAACACCATAGATTCTATCAAATTTTAGAAAATGATGTTTGATTAAGAAATTCTAGAAGCTTAATATTTATATTTATTATAATTATTGATTTGTTAAAACTATACACTATTTTAAATATCTAATGACATGAATAATATAACTAAATGTATTTTTTTTATGAAATAATTGTACTTTGTTAATTCCATGTTTTTTATATTGTTCAAGAGGGATAATTTTTAAGGATTTAATTTTAATGCGTGTTTTGATACATTTTAAAATGGGGTAGTATATTTTTGAATTTTTATATAAATATTTTTTTTATTTACAGAAAGGTTAATTTTATTAGAGCTTTAACTTTTGTATTAATATGTTAATAGATGTCTTTCGATAATTTATAATTTCCTCACATTTAATTACAACAATTTTTTTAAATGTAATTATTATTTATTTCATGTATTACATATTTAAATGTATATTGACACCTTATTAAATGTTTATTTATATGCCTTTCATTTATATTTTTATTTTATAAATTATTGGATGAACTTGATAAAAAAATTAGGCTAACCTTAAATAGACCCAAGGGATAAACCATTTACTATATAGGGGACCTTAGGGTCAACCCCCTGGGAGAGATATCTCGAAGGGACCATCCATGGTGGCAGTATCCCATGTATAGGCACACAGGACCCTAAAAGTGCATGATCAATTATGAGAGCACTTGGTTTAGAGAAAGTGGTCCAATGTGTGTTAGTGCGGCCCGTGAGGTGAATGTTTGTGATGGTGTGTGTGGGTTTTGATCCCCATAATCCAATATAAAGTGGTAATGACATAGGTTAATTGATATTATGAAACCAAAATGTTTAAAGTTCCGAGTTGGGACATGATGATGTGGGTAATTTTTCTCTATATTAAAAATATATAGACATTCTATCTGTCACTCGTTTAGATCTTTGAGAGCTGTGAAGTCATCACGGTGACCATCTTCTACCTAAAGTGATGATCAAGGATTCTATTTGTTGTATTTCAACAAGACAATTCTTCCATGGATGAATCGATCTACTATGAACAAGTCAAGCTCATTAGTTTTATTTAAAACATGTCTGATATCATGCATGAAACATCATCTTACATGCATGTAGTAATTTGAAGAATAATATATGGCTGATAATAATCATGTTTCTCAAAATTTTATTTCCACCCATTCACCATAGTAATAGTATATCCCTCTCTAAACCAAGTAAGAATTATTATGTTATGGTAGATTAATCTTCCGCTTTATTGTAGGATCTTTTTCTTTAGATGGCCACAGATGGTCACTCATACATATTCTCCTTCTAGTGATGGTAGAAAAACCTACAATAAGACACTGATATATCCTTCTTTATTTAATCATCATCTGCATTATCCAATGGTATCTCCCTTTCTCTCTCATGGTAGTATCGTTTAATGGAAATTGACGTTAGAAACAACATGGGATTGAAGGTTTATTTAATAGTGGTGGTAGTACTACCAGGAAATTATTCATATTGAATCATTCCCTCCATTTGATAGTACATCATCCCACCATGTGATGGTAACTCATGTGATGGTATATTACACTATGGTAGCATGTTAGCAGTAGAAGTATCTTTACACCACACTGTATTTTTATCTTCCATCAGATAAAAAAATTCTTAAAATATATTTATTTATATTTTTACTTATTTCATGTTAAATAAATATTTTAATAAATGTTGTGTTGTTTATATATTTATAATATTAATTATTTGTTTTATTATAAGTATTGAGAGAAAATTTATTCACATATACACATGTAGTATATATTGTTTATGACACTCTATTTTGGTGGATTTTTTAGTATTTCATTAAAATGTATGTTTATTCAGTTATATTAAACTATTTTATAAAATTTTATTAAATATAATTTTATTAATAATAATGAATGAATCAATTGCTATTTTATTTTATTCAGAATAAAATAGAAACAATTCTTTAATATTCCACATGATATTTCCAAATACAGGTAACAATATAATTTAGTTTTTTAATTAACGTACTCATGGAATGAATTCATTGGATAATGTGATGCTCTGAAAAGATGTTTTAAATTACTGATGCAGTATTATTCTATAATCATGTGATAAATGGATTAAAAAGAAACTTCATACTGTTTATTTCGATTGAACATTACAACTTATGTATTATACACATTCTTGTTACATGTTTATCCAGAACCTATGAAACCTCTATTTCCCTAAGGAGATCGTTAAGTGAATTCAACTGTACCATCCTATACTATTGAAGTGATCAATATCATCAAGATTTAGTGAGATAATCAAATTATCATTTTTCCATTTTTCAATTTTTTATGTTATTCTTCATGTAATGTTTTATTTATATTTTTCAAATTGTTTTTTTAGTTTATGATTTTACCAATCAAAAAAAGATATTTTCATTGGTTATTTAACCACCTCAATAGGTTGTATTGGGTTATGACTCCCAAAGAAAAGATAAGCCTATATTAGTTAAAGACTCTTGTAAAAATTCTAATATGTGCCTCTGGTTAATGTAAAATACATAGTCTGTAACAGGTTATCGCACCTCTAAAAGTGAGTTTTGTAGTTGGTAGTAATATTCACACCGATTAGAAAAGTTATATGAGTGGATTTGGATATTTTTTATCTGAACTAATATAAAACATTATGTACATTATTTTAATTTTTTTACACTTTATAACTAAAACATACCACTCCCTATTTAATCTTTTAATAAAAAACACTGATTCGTTTTTTTCTATAAAATTTTAAAAAACTATTCACCGCTAAGTCTATTTTTCAATCAACTATTATCTAACATGAATAAACTTATTATCTTGGTTTTGATCCTCCATGGTTGTGGATAAATTAGACACAATATCATCTTGGGAATTCTATGAATATTGGATATGATATACCATTGGATCAAATTAAAATTTATCTATCAACCCTCATATATAATCAAGAAAAGGGATTAACTTCTATTTCCTAATGGAATATTTACCATTTATGTACATGATTTAATGTTTAGAGTCACCTTTAATATTTAAATATACCACCGGGATAACTCCAAACCAACAATGATGGATTAATATTTTAACTCATTTTTAGTACATCTTTCTAAAAGAGAAAAACGATTAAGGTAGAACTATCATGGTTGGGAAGATGTGTAAAATTCATAAGAAAACATAGTTATTGTTTTATTATTACATTATAATTATAATTGGACTTCTAGAGGAACTATTAAAATAAATCTCTCATGTTTTGGGTATGCCATGGATATAGAAAACCTCTTTATCAGGGAACATCATGTTTAGTAATGAATTTACTAGTACAGAGTGTACTGTAAAAAAATACACTAAGGCGTTACATTTTATAAGAATATATACATATAACCAGTGGGATATAATTGATACTTATTGGATAACTTTTTGGAATGGTATACATTATAGGTAGGAATCTTACCATTATCCCTAGTGGAATCCCTTTCCTCAAAAATTCATTGGGTGGAGATCCAAACATCACCCAATGTTTTCATGTGAGAGTTAACAAGGATCATATCCCACCCTTTTCATCGATACCAACTATAGTGACCTAGTATTTTCAAATATAAATATGAAATATTTTTATATGAATATTCAATTCATTTTAAAAATACATACCCAATGTATGTAAAGGTTTAACATCATTGTAGACTACTTACAAAATAATATTATTTGATGAAATATATTCAATAACTACCACAAAGATATTCACTTTTAGTAATATTCATCAATATACCCTACTAAAACCATTCTTCATAACCTAGGGAACGGAAACATTGGAAACATTGACATCAGATAACAATTAAGGGAAAACATGGAAGATATAAATTTCTTATCATATGAATGAAAAAGATAAGTGTAAGCGAATAAGATGATAAATATAACATAAAATGTTCATACCCAATATATCAGTTATTATAAGCATGTAAAGTGGAATAAATATTATCATTTCAAAATTCATGAACCATAAGAGTGGAAAATCATCATAAAAAATTCACGAACTAGAAGTTCATGCCATATAATTATTTAACTATCATAATTATAGAAAAAAATTATGTCAAGGTTAACATCCATAACTGATGAAGCTCAAATTTTTATATATTTCATACTGTAAATCATTGTTTATAATCCCACCATAGTTTTATTGGATGGGTAATTGTCACGTTTTTAGGTGTTAGTGTTATTTTAAGCCTAAATGTGAAAAATGCCTAATTCTAGATTTTAGACAGATTTTTACATCAAGGGTATTTTAGTCATTTAATGTAAAATATATGTTCAAATTTTTTTATTAAATTTTTTTTTAGAATCCTGGTTTTACTTCCTTCAACATTGTCTGCTGTACCAGGAGCTAATTCGGCAATCTAAATGGTATAAAAATTCATTGAATTTGGGAATATTTCCGGGCAGACAGCGTGTACCCCACCACTGTAACGGAACCACAAATCGGCCTACACACATTCAAATGTTTTGATTCCACTTGGAGATGAAAGAGGACTCAAAGATTCATTCACAAAATAAATTAGATGGAGTTTTAAATCTGTTGAGGTGTATATTGAATGACATAATCTTAAAGGAAGCTGGTTGGATGCTTCCTCCAGAATCAAAAACCGCCAATGAAAAAAATCATAACTACTTAATCTGGTGTCCAATGGATCTGATATTTTTAGGTTGAATGGAGAGCATACTTCTGAACAACATTAAAGAAGTTTGTAACGCGTTAATATGTCATTTATGGGGTCTACAAAATGTCAACATTTGGGGGACGAATTCTGCCTATAAAAAGAGGCCCTCACCTCCTTCCCAAATCATCCCATTCTCCATCCCATTCCTTCTGGGACAACAAGAAGGAGAACTTTTCCACATTCTCTTTTATTTATTTTCTTTTTCATAGTTTTTTAATGCCTTCTTGTTCCCCATTCATCTATATTAACCTTACTATGGTGGGGTAAACATTTGGAGTGATTGGGGAATGGTCGGTTTTCTACATTTTAATGCTTGAGTTCTTGGATGCAATTGAATAAATTTATTTCTTCTTCAAAGTTGTTTTCAAATTATTATAGAGTATTTTATTATCAAGTGCGATCGTTCTTTAATATTAATTCCATTATTTATTTTTTCTTTGGTAAAATAATCATAATCTCCCTCCACTGATTTCTAGTTTATATACGATGGAATAGACTACGGATTAGTGGTGAAGTATTTAACGATCGTTAGTACGTGTAAAAGGTGTAGTGAATGTTATTTATTGTTTGGGATAAACAAAACCTGATCGGGTATTTCCCATTTCAATTAAGTATATTCAGTCCAACTATTTTACACCTAGAAATAGAGTTGATCAAATCGAGATCTTCGTAAGGTTTTCTCTCACCATCATATTTTAACCAAGGAAGTGAGAGGAAACGATTGTGGAAAATCAAATTAATCAACAAAGAAGAAGAGTTTTGAATTAAATTAAACAACGATAACATTATAATTACGAAACTGACTCCGACCTAATGACCTTTTTTAATATCATTATTTTTCAATAATTTTAATTTCAAATTTCATTTAAATAACACAACATTTTTACCCTCATTTTAAAATGACACCACATTTTTTGTGCACTCCACTTCGGGAGACATCATAGTTCAACCACATTACTACAGTTTAACTTAAGAAATAATTTTCTTGCCACACCCTACAATAGGCGTGCGTCAAATTTGGAGTCGTTTCTGGGGAGGTTGTGCCAACAATACATTTGTAAATAGATGACTTTTTTATATTAAAAAAACCTAAAAATCTTTTTCCATGATGTTCTCAAATGATTTTTTTCTTTATTTCATGGAAAAATTATCCACAAGTGAATGAAAAAATTATTCACTCACCTTGTTCTGCATGAAGATATTGTTTCTCTTTTTTATAAAAAGATTAGGGGAGAACGAATCCAAATAAACGAAGATGAATTCAAGGATCTCATTCAAGACCATAAATCAAACCATGATTACCCAATGTTGGAGGGATTGTCCAGTGAATTAATTGAACTCCAGAAGTATTTTCCATAATTTTTTCAGGAAATGGTCGAGGTGAAACATGAAGAAGAAGTTCAAACAAAATATCAATTTCATGAACTTCGGGAATAAATACAGGACTTGGAGAGAAAAATGGAATAGCTAATTGAATATGATCACACATCCCAAGAGAAACCCGGCACTGAGCTAGATAAATAACCTGAGGTAGTGGTGGAAGACATTTCACCACTCATCTTTGAAATTGAAAAACCTGTGCAGAAAATGGAAGAATACCTTCCTGCTGAGCTACATGGGGGAGATCAACATGAACTTGATAAATTTTGGAATGAATGTGAGGAACTACTTGATCTCCCCATGTCTCAAAAATAAGAAGAGCCAGCAGCACCAAAGGAAGAAACCACCCGATTGGTGGAATTTAAAGCTATGATGGAGTATCTTGACTTCCTACCTCCATCCAGTGAGGATCAACTCCAAGAGGCACTTTCAATTGAAGAAGTGATTGAACAAGAATCAACTCAGGGAGATGATCCTTCCATCAACTCTACCTTTTCTGATTTCATTCAATCCGATTTGAGCATCACTCCTTATAATTTTGAATTTTCAGATTTGTTCCATCCTTACATTACCTTAAAAAAAGCTGAAAAAGAATATGCACCTGTTGATGAACACTTTCTTCTCCCTAAAGACATTGAATATTTATTAGAGGGATTACAAGAAGAGAAGAAGAATATTGAACAAGTAGTAACCAATGAAGATGATGCTCCATACTTCATCCTACCCCCGCCATGTAAGTTGTACCACAATGCGAAGGGGGAGGATTTGGTGTACTCTATCCATGGAGTCCTACTCAATACGAACACATACATGGATGCTCATAAAATCCACTTTTTTTTTCAAATCAAAGAACCTTCATCCACCCTCTGATTTTGGATAACATCTGGTACTGCCCTCTGGAGGTATTAAAAATTCAGGGCCCACTTTGGGGATCATACCAAGATTTATCCATTACTTGATTTTTAGTAATTTCATTTTCAATATTAGGATTTTAGATTTCAAATTAAGTATTAGGAATTAGTCTAGAATTTTCCCCCCTCCCTCTTTTCATTTTGATCTTAAATGAAATGATCCTTGTGATTAATTGATTAATTTTTCTTTTGTAGGATCATGAAGGAATAAAGAAGCCCTGATAATTAGAGGAAGAGGACCAAATATTTATTTCAAAAGGGATTTAACTATTTATGATTATCATTTAAATTCCTTTCATTTTTTGGTCTAAATCATATTTTGAGCTTTAATGAATATTCTTATCACTTTTCACACATCAATTGATTTTGAATGAGTTGAAATGATTTTTTAAATGAATGATTTTAAATGATTGCTGATATGAATTATTTTCCCTTAAAATGGATTTTCAATAATTTTAATGAGTTTGAATGATTTTTAAAATCCATTCCCATGAAACACTGACTCAAAATATTTTTCCAATCCTTTGAGGTATTCTGAACCACTTTTACATATTCTTCCTAATACCCACACTTTCTTGAGTGAAACTTGAATTTTTTTTTGAGAACCAAAATTTGTGAATAATTCTCTTTAGAAGCATTGTATTTCGTGGAATGTATTTGAAATGATTGAGGCATATCTTTGGCTAGACACATTTTTTCTTGAGATTCATCTTTACATTTATCCTTTGTAAGCCCTTAGATGACATGAATTGCATTATAGGTTTAGGCCACATTACAAGCCAATTTTTCCTTACCTACCCGCACTTTTAGTATTTTTGCATGGATATTTCAAGTTTGAGTGTGGGGGAAGGGCCTTTCATGTTCGTTCATTGGGATGTGTATCATTTATTGGTAGTGAGAAGTGTGTGTCAATATTTTGGGCTTTGGACAATAAGAGAATTGGGAATGTGTCTTCATTTTATTGTGCTTTATTTGTTTCATCCATTTCTCCTCCAAAAAAATGAAGATGAGCTTGCATTACTCATTATAAAATGTTTAATGACTCATGTCCCTCCCCAAAATCAAGGTAATGAATTTTCATTCATTCATTGTATTCAATTTTTAGCTCATCCTCCATGAAAAAAAAGAAAATAAAAAGAGGAAAATAAAGTAGTGCCTTTCTGGAGCTTTGAAAAAAAAGCGAGAACATAGATGATATCATTCATTATAATCACATCATGGATAATGTACCATGTTATAAAGGGGTATGGTGTTGTTTTTAATATTTTCAAGTGGGATTGAGTGAGGAATTTCCTATGTTTTAACTTTAATTAATCATGCATTGTACTTAAAACTCCAACCTCCTCTTTCTAGCCTAATGTTTTTTTTCAATCATTTTCCCACCAACCCTAAGCCATAGAATCATTTGATCAAATAATTAAATACTTCATGATTGAATTCAATTTAATGTTTCACACTTTGTAGGAATGAGTTTTATCACAAACCTATGGTGATACATGCGATTTCCTAGTATGAGCATAACTCTAGAATCAATTTCTCTTGAGTGAAGAGTGACATAAAATTCAATGTGAGGTAGTTTATGATTGGGCCATGGATTGATTTACAAGGTTAAACAAATTTTAATGATTGAAATGAAAATAAGAGAGAATTATTATTCATATATGATACATGATAGAATTCTATTTTGGATAAGATCATTGATATTTTCTCATTTTTGATTGTTGTGTGGATTTTGATTTGGATGTAAGATGATTGCTCAGGAGTGTAATGTTTTAGTGTGGGGGAGTGATGAAGCTCACATTTTAATATATTTAATACTGTAAATAATTGTTCCTAATCCCACCATAGTGTTATTGGATGGGTAATTATCACGTTTTTAGGTTTTAGTGTTATTTTGAGGCTAAATGTGAAAAATGCCTAATTATGGATTTTAGACAGATTTTTACAACAAAGGTATTTTAGTCATTTCATGGACAATATATGTCCAAATTTTGTGATTAGAATTTTTTTAAAATCCTGATTTTATTTCCTCCAACTTTGGCCTCTGGACCAGGAGCTAATTCGGCTATATAAAGGGCCTAGAAAATCAATGGAGTTGGGAATATTTCTGGGAGGATAGCATTGACCCCACCACAATAACAGAACCACAACTCGGCCTACACACCTTCAAATTCATTGATTCAACTTGTGGATGAAATATTACTAAAATAGTCGTTCAAAAAATAAATTAAATGGATTTGTGAATCCATTATGGTAGATATAGAATGACATAATCCTAAATGAAGCTTCCTGGATGCTTCATCCAGAATCAAAAACTAACAATTAAAAAAATCATAACTCCTTAATATAGTGTCCAACAGAAATGATATTTGTAGGATGAATAGAAAACATATTTATGGACAACATTTATTAAGGTTAGAATGCGTTAAGAGGTAATTTATGGGTTCTAAAATGTGTCAACCTTTGTGGGATGAATTCTTTCAATAAACGGAGGCCCTCACCTCCTTCCCAAATCATCCCATTCTCCATCCCATTCCTTCCGGGACACCAAGAAGAACTTTTAGGCTTTATCATTTACTTATTTTCTTTTTCATATTTTTTTAATTCCTTATTCTAAAACATTCATCTCGATTGCCCTTACCATGGTGGGGTAAATATTTGGAGTGATTGGGGAAGGGTTGGTTTTCTACATTGTAATGCTTGAGTTCTTGGTCGCAATTGAATAAATTTCTTTCTTCTTCAAAGTTTTTTTCAATTTCTTATAGTAGATTTTATTATCAAGTTTTATTATTCTTGAATATTAATTTCATTATTGATTTTTTCCTTGGTAAAATATTCATAATATCCCTCCACTAATTTCTAGTTTATATACAATGGAATAGACTATGGATTAGTGGTGAAGTACTCAACGATCGTCAGTACGTGTAAACGGTGCAGTGAATTTTCTTGATTGTTTGGGATAAAAAAACCCGATGGGTGTTTCCCATTTCAATTAAGGATATTTAATACAACTATTTTACACATGGAAGGAGAGTTGAACAAACTGAGATCTTGGTAAGGTTTTCTCTCACCATCATAATTTTACTAAGGAAGTGAGAGGAAATGATTGTAAAAACTCACTTTAATCAACAAAAAAGAAGAGGTTTGAATTAAATTGAACAAGGATAGCATTACAATTAGGAAACCGACCCCGAACTAATCACCCTTTTTAATATCATAGTTTTTCAATCATTTTAATTTCAAATTTCATTTAAAAAACACAACATTTTTACCCTCGTTTTAAAGTGACAACCCATTTTGTGTGCACTCCTCTTCGGGGGACAACCTAGGCCAACCACATTACTACAGTTTAACTTAAGAAATAATTGTTTTTCCACACCCTACGACAAGCATGTGTCAATTAAAATAAAATTATATTATATTAGACATCAAAACAGGTTTTCATTTTCATAACTAATCATACATAATTACTTATTTCACATTGTGGATCATGTATATCGGCCTATTTCCTAAAACAGATCAATAACATCGGCTTTTCCCATCATTATCACGTGATATATTAAACATTATCCAATACCTTGGATGGTGATATAGTTCCCACCCATAACATAATTAAAATAATACCTATGTATTCCACAAGATCATAAAACATTCAACATATCATAAAAAATGAAAAGAAAAGGGGTTCATAAATATTCCATAATAGCATAACACATATAAATGAAATGGGTCTCATAATCATCTAATGAATTCATCATATCATAACCCATGTAAAATTAATGAGTTTCATAAAAATCTCTTCACCATAATCATAAACCATCTAGATAAATAATAAGCATGGTTTAATTGTAATATATTCCCAGAAAATTATAATCAACACAAAAGTTTTTAGTCATTGATGAATAAAAATTACATAAAATATCATTAAAAAATTCTAGACAAAAATAACCTTTTCAATTTGAACATTAACTCTTCAAATATAAAAATTTACAAAAAAAATTCAAAATAATTTTATTTAAAAATAACATTTGAAACAAATAAAATAATATTTAAAACAATGGGTGGTTATGACGGTAGGAAATTTCCTTCATGATATACATGTTAAAACAAATATTCCTTTCACATTTTGGTAAAATCAAAATGGGACTTGTTCAGAAAATGACACGAATATTCCTTTCAAAAAAATTTATTAAAATTCAATCATGGATAAAAATTTCTATAAAGAATCACAATATAATATTAAAAACATTATTTAAAACATTTTTAGAAAACATGTATATGGAAGAAAAAGTGTTTTTGACCAAATATGGAAATAAAGATGTTTTTATTAAAAAAAATTCTCATTAATAATTTATGAGATTAAAATAAAAAAAACATTTATTATTAATAATAAAAATATTAGAATAAAATACATTAGTTTTTTAAGATGTATATCATAACATTTCATCATCAGAAGCATAACTATAAATAGTCCCAGTAAACAATGAGATCGTATCATAAAACATTTACCACTTAGTTAAATTTTGATCCATAATCCCCATAAAATAAATATCATGTGATGGATATTTTCAGCCCTTAATGTTTTTAATTAATACCTTTTATCACCCATTTCTAACAATTCCTTGTTAAAATCACTTTTCTAATAATAACGGTTTCACTTTTCATGTATGCTTCGGTTTGGTTTTTTCAGCCCGTATATTTTTACCATGGATCCATATAATAAATAATTATAACCATGATAAAAAAATAATATATATTTGTTTAGATTAATCCATTAACTTTAGAGATAGAAAAATAATTACAATTTTCGTGGAAATGGTAGGTTGTATGTACACATGAATGCTCTTTTAATTTTCTCAAAGAATGAAACTAAATAGTGGTAAATAATATATTAAAATTATTGAATCATTTTTATGTAATATATCGCAATACTTCATTAAATATATAATTATTACCTTCCATGTAAAGTGTAAGAGATGAACGAATCACATCACTTCACCAGGAGGTAATCCGCCGTACTCCCATAATAATTAAAGAAGGTATTTGTGATATATGACATAAAAATGATTCTACAATAATAATTAAGAGGGTATATGACATAAAAATGATTAAGACAGTATATGTGATATAATAATTAAATAAGTATAATTATTTCATATATTCAATATTAAAATTTTATATATATTATTATATCTAGCTATGAGAGGTGGTTATGGAAAACAAATTACATCGATTCATGAGGCAGTATTCCATCATACACACTGTCTAAAGTTCCATTTCCCACTTGATGGAAGTGGAGATAGATGATATTAATGAAATTAACCTAATAAAATATAATTATATGGTAGATAATTGTGATATTATATCATCATAGTTGAATAAAAATTTAAGGGGTTAGAGGAATAAATAAAATTATAATGCATGGTTAAATAATATACATCTTTTTTACAGAAACCCTTTTTCTTTACACCTAAATCATTCATAGGACGGTTTCCCAATATAAATAAGTAATCTATAATGTATGGAGGTAATAAAATAATTTATTTGGGTAGTTATTGGATGAACCAAAGTGTCCTAGAAGTGTGATTATGACAGGATTGTGGGTGGCCTTTATAAGTGAGGGAGATGACGTATTAAGAATTTTTGAAAAGAAAAAGTTGTACCTACATTAAACAATGAAAAAGGATCCAAAATGGATAATTATAGAACCTTATATAATTTTAGGCCTATATATGTCTATAAAATATCATTAAGAAAATTTTATAGGTCATTATACCCCTTGTATTTTTAATTTAACACATTAATCCTTATTTTAACCTTATCCACTATATTTAATTTTTACTTTTTTACTGTTCATTTTGACCAAAAATTATGTTTCCCTTATTATCTAAAATAAATTATTTTGATAAAAAATACATAATATTTTTTTACAAATTCCATTCATATAATTTGAAAAATTAATTTAAAATTATACCTGTAGATGCAATGAAAAGATGGTTATTGGGTTCACTTGGCTAAATACCTTGAGAGGGGGTGAATGAGGGTATGAAAAAAGAAAACAGTTTCCCCTTTTGATCTTGTTTTTTTAGAAAAACTCTATTCTCTCTCTCCTTCTCATTTCAGAGTTTGAATGAATCCTAAATCATGCACAAGACAAGACATTTTTATTTGGTTCACCCTCACTGGGCTATGTCCAAGGAGAAAACATTGGCAATGTACTGATGTGCCAAATCCACTATAAGCACACTGTTGTTTACATGTTTTAAGAGGACTCACTATCCATTACGATTTACAACCACTCACAATATGAAATCTCACCGCTCTCTCCAGTAAAGTGTGCTCACTACTTCTTCAGAAGACGCACTCACAGTTCAAAGACTATTAGGTACCTTCATTATCACAAATTAATGCTTCATCCTTTGTATGTTGATGATCTGTTGAAGTTACACATTCATCCAAATATGAATAAAACATTACTACAGATGTATCAGACAATATTCCAACTTCTTGAACAACCCTAGAATGATCAGCATGCTTCTCTATGCTTGGCACTCTTCTCTATTTCCTGACATGCTTCTTGAAGACAGGCACAGAAGTGCCACCTAACCACTTGTGCGATAGTACCTTTTCCAAATCCAAAAACTTGGGTTACTCACAACCTTTTATGAAGAAAACAATATTGGTGCTCAATGATCAACTAGCATGCAAATTCTTACTAAACATATACTTGTGCGCTCACACCACCACTTGTGCACCCAAACCACTTGCATGGATGTAAATCTAATTTTCTCTACGTGTTAAACTCCATAACAACATGAGTAGGGGTATCTCTCTATTTATAGGAATTTTTTTTACCCTGAGCACTGGCGCGCAAGTCTCCTCTCAGTGCACAAGTCCAACCTCCCTAGTCACTGTCACCCTAGTCACCTTGCACTCCCAAACCAAAACTTGGGTGCCCCTCTTTTATTTTCCATATATTGATGTTCTAATCTTGAAAAACATATGGCACTCAACCTTCCAATCCTCAAAGACACCGGCGCACAATTCCCTTTTCCAAAAACACTTTTCTCCATTTGTCAATTTTGAGGCCCAAAAATTTGGAAAAAACTGGAAAATGGCACCGCCATAGATCATCTCTTCTTGTACAGCCTCCATATCATCCATTCCTTTGTCACCTTTCTTCAATAAAACATGTATTGTTGACAACATCCCATGAACTCAAAAATCACCATGTAAACACCATTTCTCAAAAAATTTGTACATCTTGGTATAATTTTTCAACAAACACAACATAGAGACCCACTTTTTCAAAAAACACAATAAGCTAAAAAAAATTTCAACAATACCTTGAGGTATTTTTTCCCAATTGAGGTATTCTAAAGAGAAAATGTTGAAAAGTTTAAAATGATTTTTAAAAAAAAGTCAATATGAAATTGATTAAAATAAAATAAATTCGATTAATTATAATATAACTTAGATCATTTTACATTTAAATCATTTTAAAAAATAATCTTACAAATTCTTAAAATGAAAAGGCACTTTTCAATAACAAACCAATAATTTTTTATTATTTATCGAAAAACGATTTTTTTTGGGAAAATTCACCAAAATTTACTATCATATAATATTGATGTGATGATTTAAAAAATTAATTTAATTTTAAAAATTAATTTTCAAACATTGTCAAAAAATAATTATAGTATAATTTTTCCAAATGAGATGACAAATGGTTTTCTAGGAAATGGATTTTTTCAAGGAAATGATGATTTTATATTTACACTTTGACTAGTAATGTCAATTATATTAATTTTAGTTAATATATATATATATATAATATATAAATTTAATTTATATCCTTCTTAATTAGTGGTTTTTTTAATTAAAATATAATAACATAATTCACTTCAAAACAATCTTTAAAAATTTATTTTTATGTGTGAAATATATTTATACTGAAATAATGAAAATTACTGATCCAAAGGAAATTAATTGGATTATATTAAATAAAGTGATCATATTTCACTTCATGACCAAACACATAATACCATCAGACTTTAAATTACTTTATTTATTGAAGTGAAATGGCATTATATACAAAAATGATATTTTCACTAATAACCCAATCTTTTAAAAAAATCCAAAAAAATTACTATAATGTAATTTTGATATACATAATCTAAATAACTATATAATTTTATAAAATAAAATTTCTAACATTTCTATAAAATAAATATATTTCCCATGAAAAAAAGTAATAAAAATCATTTTTGAAACATATTTTTGAAGCCTCAAATGACTTTTACAGAAAATGTGCGCCAATTTCATAAGAATTAATCAATACATTTACATTTATTTGGAAATGTATGTATATTTCATAATTTGGTTCATTAAGACCTAATATTTCTTGTAATTAAAAATATAAATGAAATTGAAATTTATTGAAATAAAAATATTTCATATAATCTTAGGGTGTTACATTCTACCAGCTTTATGAAATTGTATCCTTGTAATTTCATCTTATTATTGGTAATAAAGGGATTGAAATTTGAAAATTCCTTTTTATAAAACCACATCATAAAAGGTTTTATAAAAAATACAATAAAAAATAAAGGGAAATATAAATATTAAGTTCATTTGGAATGACACATAACTAGGTTTCCAAATAAGAAAACATTATTGGTAAGTGAATATATGGACATGGAAGAAAAGTAATTAACATAGATCATTGATCATAATAAATTGAATGATCATGTGAATGTTAACAAAAAAAATTGAAAGCCAAATTGGTGAATAAGAGACCCTTAATTCATCTAAAATTAACATAATTAGACAACATTTTTTTAAATATCATTTTTCTCAAAGTTATGAAGATTTTAAATATCCAGATAGAGAACATGAGAAAATAAAAACACTTGATTTATTTATATTTTATAAGGACAATCTCATAATTTGGTTTTGCTTATACTAATTTACACTCCATCTCTAACATCAATAAATGAATATGAATTTTTCATTCCTTAAGGACTAACAAATCCTAATATTTATAAAAGATCAATTTTTCATTCCTTCTATATTTAGTTATTATCTAAACAGAAATTTTTTCCCTAGGTTATATAATATGCATAAATATTATTATGGTGAAATAATAAATTAATGTTTAAAACCTCATATAAAATTCAAATTAATCCATTCCTTAAATTTTTATCCTTAAAACCCATCCAAAATTAAAAAAATTATAAATAAGGCAACTAAATATCCCAGAATCAAATTAACATTAATCCCCCAAATAACATTAAGTAGGTCTTAATTATCACATAATAAATATGTTAATAACTTGGTCGTATATTACAAAAAAACATGTTAACAACCAAAATCACCATAAAACATCAATAAAAACACACATTCCTCCTCATTACTTAAATAAAATAGAGATTATTAGATATATTCCATAAATCCAAAAATGTTATAAACTATATCACTGATAATATAAACCACTTTTTAAACAAATAATTAATTAATTCCTTGATTATCAATACAATCCAATTTACATTATCCATATAGATCATCTCATTATTCAAACTAAACACCATTTCTCACCATTAGTAACATGTTAATGGTTATATTCCCTTAATCATGTTTTTTACATAAAATATCAGCTTTATATTAAATGAGTTTTCTAGGTCATCTATTCCATTTAACATATTCCTACAAATTATTAATGAAAAAAATCTAAAAACCCATATTTATATATATATATATATATCCTGATATACATAAAATAGTTATTTAATTCCAATATAAAAATACTTCAATCATTACACTTCATTTTTAAACTATTAACTATGCTTTATTATATTATTCTGTAATATCATATTCCTTTCACATATCACTTGTTTTCTCTTTGTCATCAAAAGAAAAAAATTAAATTTGTAACTTTATTAGTACTATTATATATATTTCCTTCAAGGAAATCAATTTTCATTAATCAAAAACATTCCAAATTAAAAAAAATAAACCACTAATAATTCCTTGGGAAACCATTATTCTCATACATTGTGTTAACTATACTTAATATTTTCCCTTGTAAATTATTTACTTTGTTCACTTCTCCTTAATACATAAAGCACCTTCTTATTCCCATGAGAAATACCTTCAGTTATTATTTCCACATTCTCAATATATAATAAACCTTCATTCTTCAATAGCCTCCACAATAAGAGCTACTAATGAACTATATCCTTATATTCTTTGTTGAGTTGGAGATTTTGTTAAGGTAAAAAAATTTCATTATATATTGTGATAATTGATTAGCCATAATTAAAATATCCTTGACTCCACTCATCATTCCTTTCATTTTTTCAGAAAAACGTTTTCTATCACATTAAATAGTAACCTAGTCTGTTCTAGTTCCTAGTATTGACTAAAACCAAAAATCGTATTGTGAGACACAATATTCATAATGGGAGACCACATAATCATGAAAAATTATTAATAATATTTATAAATAATGATACATTATTTTCAATATATGAAACCTTAGGATTAACCTTGGCCATCTATGGTCATTATTAAAATCCTTTATGATAGTTTTTTATGATTTTTTGAATTTCCAAATAATATCCCCAAATATGGTCAAAACAGTTATGTAGTAAGGACCAATTTCATACACGAGGTGAAGATGGAGCCTAGCATAATGAACCCTTTTCATAGTTACTTCCCCTAGGTAAATTTTTCTATTTCCACATAAAACTTTACTATCTAGATAGGGACGTGATTTCACAAAACCCACTCACTCTATCTATCATTGAAATTCCAAGATATTTTTTTATACTTAGACTTATCCTTATGGTTATCACTAATGTTTTATCATCCCAATTTCAAAATATTTGACTAAACCTTCAATAAATATAAACTACAACATTCGATAATTATAACCAGTGTGATATAATTGATACCTATCAAAGCACTTCATGGGTGGATACACCACCAGTACAAGACTCTTACCACAATCCCTAGTGGCCTCCCTTTCCTCACGAATCCCTAGGGATATAGAGTCATGCTTCACCTAATGTTCACATGTGAGAGTTCCCAAGGATAGGATCCGTTACTTTTCCATAATATCAACTATACCATCCCATGAATTTCCTATATAAATATTACTTATTTTTAAATGAATGTTAAATTCATATTATAAATATGTTCTTGAGGATCATAATGGTTTAGAATCCTTAGAGACTAGTTAAATAATATTATTATTTTATGAATGATCTTCAACATATTCCACAAATGTCTTCCCATATAATAATATTCAAATAAATATCCTAAAAAACATTTTTCATAACATAGGTAAAGTAAACATAAGAAACTATGAACATAGATACTTAGTAAGGGTAAATATGGATGATATAAATTGATGATTATATGACAGCATAAAATAAGCATAAGGATGTGAGTTGATTAATATAGTCTAAAAATTTTATACCCAATCTATCATAGATCATAATAATGTTACATGTAATATATCATGATCATTTAAAAACACATGAACCATAAGATTTAAAATCATCATAAATATATCATGAACCAGAAGTTCATGTCATATAAGTGTGGCACCATAATAACTATAGAAAAAATTAAATATATCAAGATTACCATCCAGGAACATCAAATAATAATGTATTAGGAATCAAATACTATTTACCTTTTCATAATATATTGGGCATCGTCACCTTTATCCCATAGTGGATCAAGAACATCGACATATTTCTTATAGAGGATCAATCACATTGGCTTGTTTCCCATAATTATCTCGTTAGATATAGAACATTACCAAATGAATTGGAAGGATATATAGTTCAAAAACATCACATAATTAAAATAAAACATATTTTTTCCACAATATCATAAAAATTTGATCATATCATAAACCATTAAATGAAATGGGTTACGTAAACATTCCATCATATCATAACCCATATAAATGAAATGGGTCTCATAATCTTCTCATAAATTCATCATAGCATAACCGATTGAAAAGTAAAAGGTTTCGTAAACATATATTCTTAACAATCATAAACCATTATGACATAAAATAATAATAGTAAAATTGGATCATGAAACTAGTAAAATATAAGTAACACCAAAGTTTTTTTCATTTATGAATATAAATTCCATAAAATTTCATTAAAACATTCATGAGGAGAATGACCTTTCCACTTTGAAAATTACATTTTCAAAAAAATCACAAAATATTATGAAATTCATTTTATTTTAAAATATCATTTTAAACTTATGAATTATGTTTTATGAAATTTATTTCTCATGAGAGAATGAAATTATGTTCATGTCATACATGTTTAAACAAGCATTCCTTTCACATTTTAGTAAAATAAAAAAGGTACTTGTTTGGAAAACTACATAAATATTCATTCTAAACGATTTTTTTGGAAATTCAATCATGGGTATAAATTTCATCCAAAAATCATTGAAGAATATTAAATAATTTCTTTAAAACATCATTATAAAACATTTATATGGTATAAAAAGTGTTTTTGACCAAATAGTGAAATAAATTCTATTTTTATGAAAAAATATCTTTTGGTATGTTTAATCCATTAAGTGAGGAAAATTAAAGAAAAAAAATATTATATATAAATAACCACATTATAATAAAATACATGAGTTTCTTGGGGTACATATCATAATATTTAATCATTAGAATCATAATTATATACAATCCTGATAAATAATAAGATTTTATCCTAAAATATTTGCCACTTTGGTAACCTTTTAATCACAAGTCCCTTGAAATAAATATCATTAGATGGATATTTATCTCCGACAATTTTAATTTTAATTATCAGTAAATAAATTCATGGTAATTATATACACCACAAAAAAGAAACATGTGGGGTATAAGGCATATTCCCCATATAAATAAAAGTGAGATGAAAACCCCTTACTACTTTGGTAACATTTAAACCAAGAAACCAATGAAATAATAACATAAATTGAAACAATATATATAATTATAATAATTATAATAATTTCATAAAATTTCAATAGGGTAATATACATGTATCACAAAATGAATGATTGGTGAATATGGCATATGTCACCCAGAAATAAAAGAGATACTAAAAATCTATTACATTAAGTCTTGACATCCTTCATAAATATTGAAATATCCTATATTATAAATATATTTTTGTTATAAAAAAATTAAATAACCAGAATTATATATCTTTTAACGTATAATATTTACTTATGGCCTTTTATTACCCATTTATTAACAAATCCTTGATAAAATCATGTTTTATATAATAATTACTTCATTTTTTATGTATGTTTTGGATTGATATTTTCACTCCTTATATTTTGATCATGGTTCCATCATATATAGAATATTAAATATTATATAAATATAATTTAGTTATATATATATGTATATATTTATGTATGTATATATAGTAATCCATTAAAATTATAGATAAGAATTGAATTACATTGTTCATGGAGACAATAGGTTGTACATATTCATGAATATTGTTTCCATTTTATTGATGGATAAAAATAAATAAAGTTAAATTAAATAATAAATTTTAATATGAATTTTTTAAATGTATATATCACATATTTTTATTAAACATAACCTTACTACCTTCCTTGTAAAGCATATATAAATAACGAATCACAACAGTTTGTGAGGCGGTAGTCCGCCGTACACACGAGCAACGTTATCATATTCCCAAAGAATGTAAAGTAAAATACATATGTAATATTATAACCCCATAAGTATAATTATTTAATAAATATCATATAAATATGTTAAATATATCATTATATATATCCTTTGAGACGTACTTATGGAAAATTAATTACAACGGTTCATGTGCTGGTAGTCCTCCGTACACAGGATCGACTGTTTCATTTCCTAGTTGATGGATGAGTAGGTAGATGTCGTTCATGACAATAAAAAACAAAATATCATTATATTGGATATAATTATGTTATTATATCATAATTTTTTAATAATATTTAAAGGACTTGTAGGAAAAAATAAAATGAAAATGCATGGTTAAAAACTATACCTATTCTTCGAAGAACCCCTTTAGGTTTAAACATAAAGCCTTATAAGAATGTTTTAATAATAAAAATAATACCACTATAATTTGGAAATGGAAATAAAAAATTTATTTGGTTAGGTATTGGTTGATCCAAATGGATTGGGAAGGGTAAATTGGAGAGGAGAGGGCGTCCTTTTATAAGTTGGGGAGAGGACACAAATGGAATTTTTGAAAAGAAAAAAGTGTACCCATGTTTTGAACATTAAAAAGGATGATATATGGATCATTATAGAACATTATAAGATATATGTTATAAATAATTCAAAACAATTGCTGTTTTAAAAGTTTCTAGGTCATTTTACCCCTTATGTTTTTAGTTTAACCCAACTTTAAGCCTATATTAACCTTAAATATAATAAATAATTTTTACCACTTTTACAATTAATTTTGAAAAAAAATTTAAGTTTAACGTGTTGTGTGAAATTAATTATCATTATTCTAAAATATTAAATTCATTTTTAAAATTTCTACTTGCATAATTGGAAAATTTTCATTTAAAATTAAACCCATAAATACGACAAAAAACGGGTTTCTAAAGAGAAAATTTTAAAAGGTATAAAAGTTTGTATATCGAAATTCAATATTAAATTTATCACAATGAACAAAATAAAAATAATTATAATATTATTAATTTTCTGTTACTTTTAATCCAATTTAAAAAACATGTAACCATATAAATTATTTAAACGAAAAGGTAGTTTTAAATAAAAACAAGTATTTCACACTATTCATTGAAATTTTAATGATTTTTTGAAAAAAATAAAAAAAATAAGGTGAAAATAAATTTTAAATTATGATTTAAAAAATTAATGTTATTTTGACGAATTAATTTTCTAAATTTGTATAAATTTAGTTAGAAAATAATTGTACAATAAGCGATGAAAATCAGATTTCAGTAAAATAGATTTTTCAAGGAAAATATGATTTTATATTAAATCTGTGACCAGTAGACTCAGTACATGAAATTAAATTAATATATATATATATAATCTATAGATTTAATTTATATCATTCATCATTTTTGGATTATTTTATTTAATAAAAATGAATAACATTATGTACTTAAAAATAATCTTTAGAATATTGCGTTTTAGGTATAAATATAGATTTATACCAAAATCATGAAATTGTTTTATCCAAATGAAATAAATTAGAATTTTATAAATAAATTGGATCATATATCACATTATGAAAAAAATTCAAAATTCAATAATACATTAAGTTACTTTATTTAATTAACATAAATAATAGTATTTATAAAAACAATATTTTGACTAAAAACCCAATATTTTCATAAAATTAAAAAAATAACTGTAATATGATATTGATAAACATGTTTCAAATTCAATATAATTTTTATAAAATGGATTTAGTAAAATTCGTAGAAACTAAATATGTTGTCAACACACAAATGTAATGAAAACACTTTTGAAAGAAAACTATTTTTGAATCATAAAAATAAATTTTATTGACAATTGTATGATTATTTCATAAGAATTAATCAATAAATTTTTATTTATTAAGACCCATATATATATAATAGTTAGGTTTGATAAAACATGGTGTTTCATATAATTCAAGATATCAACAAAATTAATTATTTTTGAAAAAAATATGTCATAAAATATCATGGTTCCACATAATTGGTCTCCATAAAATACATGAAATGTATTTCAAACCACTATAGAATGAATTAGAATCATTTTATATTCTTAGTTAGTATATTAAGACTAGGAATATATTTGGGTGGGTTGATACAATAAGCGATATAGGACTTATGGTTGTGTAGGTATGCATCATCTTGTTCCCCCTGAACATCATCACTAAGAAGTTCTTAACGGTATCAGAGTATCAATTATTAGCATCCACCATAGTTTTGGTTAGATAATAAATAATTTTATGAAAAAATATTTTATTCTTTTGAGCAACAATTTAACCAAGTGATCTTTCTATGTTCACCACATACAATATAAGTTGCTTCCATCCTATTGGAAGTATCAATATTGATGGGATGAGGAGATATACCTTGATATCATTAAAGTCACTATGATAATATTTGTCCATATAATTTTTGACCCTATTATTCATTGAGCTTGTGAAGGGAATAATCTTTCCCAAAATATTGGCTAAGAAACACCTAATATAATCAAATAATCCTAGGTCACCATTATCTCCTTAATATTTTAAGTTGGGGTATATCAATTTTTTCTTTCATCATATTAAGATACAATTTGAAGCCATGGTGGAATAACAAAAATCTAATAAATTTCTCAAATTTTACCTTGAAATAACTTTTTAAGGGGTTCATCTTAAATATATGATGTCATAGTTTGTTAAAAAATATATCAAAATCAATAAGACAATCACAAATCTATTTTGATCCAACCACCAAATTGTAATCATATAATTCCATGATCTTCCCAAGAAGGGGTTTGAAGATGATGTTCATGGAATATAGATATGAAACACCAAAATTATTTAAGTATAAGTGAATAATTTGATATAAGTATACATCTTGGGATCCCCAAAAGTGGTGGAATCCTCATTATTGATGGCCATGTGGATATCTGGATATCCTAAATACCCATAATTGATGGAAGGTGCATAAAATTTGGTAGTTTCATTGATCAATAACTATAATATGAAGAATAAAAAATCATCCTTCAACCAATTCTATTTGAGTTCCCAAAAGTCAATACAAAATAAAAATTTTCAATTATTATTTTTTATTAGGAAAATTTTTTGGGATCTATTTTGGGTACTAGACAAACCAAATGAAGCTATAATTAGTAAATTTTTTAAATTTATATTCTAACATGGTTGTGTGGGTGGGGTTCTTTCTCCTAGATACTTGTTAATATTTGTAATGAAAATTTGTTGCACTTAAATTATGGATAACCAGATCAGGATTAAAAAAATGAATTTATATATATATTTAGATGAATATATATCACTATTTTTTAATAAAGGATTTATATTCCACATATTATTAGTGGGGAATTGTTGAACGAATCATTGTAGGCTATTTATCTTCATACGTGCTTAGATTTACCTTACAAATCTCATTAATTGTGGATGATATGCCTTCCTTGAAAGCTAGAGGGGAATCTTTGAGATAATATTCTTCTCCATCTACATTATATGGGGTGGGGGAGAGATCATCATATTGAGATATTATAGATGAAAAGGTGTATTTATGGATTTTTAAGATGAATCGATGTAATATTTAGACCCCAAAGATACTGATATATGAGAATCATCACATGGTTAATCCTAGATATTTTCCCT
Source organism: Viscum album (assembly GCA_963277665.1). NCBI lineage: Eukaryota > Viridiplantae > Streptophyta > Magnoliopsida > Santalales > Viscaceae > Viscum > Viscum album. Next base: position 613,778,558 of record OY728134.1, read on the forward strand.
TTCCCCATTTCTATCAATAGAGGTAAATGATTAATCGATATTTTAATATTCTAGAGATTTCATGGGGAATTTTTAGGTATCATAGATGATTAGGTGGTATCTTTATATCTTGAGTATTATGTGAAGGCTTATTTAGATCACGTAGATAATGAGGAGAAATTTATTATTATGATAAATTCCATATTCATTACAGTCACAATCCTCTACCATATATAAAGGTCTATATGATGTTACTACTAGTATGAGGATAGGTTAAAATTTTCTCAAGCAATATAATCTTCTTCTTTTCTAAGTATTTTTGTCTATTTGATCAAATATCCTTTATTGTTTTCTCTTTATATTTTCCATACTATCCCATAATGAGTGGCACTTAGGAGAAAGATTGATTTTTAGTAATGATCTGGTATTGTTTATTATATTAGGGTTGGATGATCTATGAATGCATTAGACTTTATATCATATGATAAAAGGTTGGTATGAAGCCTTGGTTTAGAAAAATAAACTCGCATAACATGATGATTTTCTAAATTATAAATAGTTTAATTGATTTTATTTATGGGAGACACAAATTTTTCATTGAGTTTTTTCTATAAGTTGATAAGAACCAATTTAAAAATCATTGGGAGAAACTTATTATATGAAATTATCTTATAGAAACTAATAACCTTTCCTATTATAGAACCTTATGTTTATGTATTGGGAGTCACATGACCTGAATAAGAGATTATCACCATATAGAACTTTAATTTATCCATTTTCAAAGTAATTGTGGGTAATAGTGGTATGATGAAGTCATCATTGCAAGATTATGGATCCATGTACTTTATATAAAAAAATCATGAATGTTTTGTTCTAGATAAATACCACGAATTAGGTGTTAAAAATAAGATAACCAAGTTGGGCTCTGAGTTGTATCATCTAAATTAACATCTACTCGCTCTTTTCATAACATTGAATCATCATATTAGGGGAATATAGGTCAAAATCACTATAGCCCATGTAGAAGAGTGTTCATACTGGTGGGATATTAATCCCGGAGAAATTATCAATTAGATCCTGTTTTATTTTAATATCACCTAGCTTTCCAGGTATATAAAAAGTCATATTCTGCACTGGTATAGGTGCTTTCTAGTCTTTCTCTATGAATGAACTGGTCATGTGAAATTTAGTTAAATGGATTTATTCACTGTATGTCTCGGGAATGGTGAATTTATCCTTAAAATTATGGGGATTTAAAAGTGATTTGATAAATAAATACATGTGTTCTATTTAGATATGTAAAAAATCATGAATATGGATCTTAGGTATAATGAAATCGAGATACTTCAAGATGTCACAATTTTAGACTAGGGACACATACTTACATTAATTGGGTTTGTCCCCGGTCGAAGTCCTCAAGGATAAGGTGAATTTCCCTGGTGGTTCCTTTCCTTGGGAAATATTTACAGACATTTTATTATATAAAGGTAAGGCTGATATGGACTTCCTACATTCTAATATTAACCTCAAAACATCATATTATTTTATTGGGATTCCAATATAAATGGACATGAGGGAGCCCTAGATAATTTGGGATTAAACTAATTCTCTAGTTTGCCTCGCTAGAGTGTTTTCCATTATGTTTCTATATTATAACTAGCTACTACCAAAATGGTATGCAAGCATCAGGGTCTTTTTTAACCATATCATTCTTAACAAACTCAATATTTTTAACCTCTTCCTCAATTATGGGTAAGTAGTTTAGGTTTATAATAGTACCCTTCTTTTTAGTGAATGATTCCATAAATTTAAAAACATTGATAGAGTTTTTTTATAACTCTTAATATGAGGAAGAAATAATTTCATGGGTTCATTACCACCCTCAAAACTACAGTAGAAGGAATTTTGAAATTCTCTAGGTAATCTTAGATAAAGATAATAACTCCCCTTCATATTTCATTTTATAATGGTGATGGTTACGTCAAAAATTGGAGGACTAAGATGATAAAGATATCATCTTAGGTATTACATGGGAATTTATGGTCACAACTAGATATTACAATTAAGCACTAAGTATGGTGTGTTCCTAGATCACTGCTATCCTAGCCTTCCAATCAAAAAACTTGTACACATAAGTACAAAATTTTCTTTTCATTCCCCTTTTCAATTTGATAAATTGGTTGAAATATGAGTCTCTTATGCTGATGAATTTTCAAATTGGAATTTTCCATATTACGTAATCCTTATATGATATCATTAAATATAAATAATTTCTTAATATTTTATCCCCACATCTGAGGAAGGTGAAGTAATAAAGATGTTCATTTCAACCTACCTCATCGACATTCTTTACCTTAGGTAGTTTGAGGATGTTAATCTCTATGCTTGTGACAAAGTACCGTGTGACAATATCTATTTGGAAGGAATAAGTTTTATTATTATAATACTAAAACAATTGATGATTTTGATCTTTCATTCCCCATGTATGGGGATTTTATTTCTAATAATGTAATTTAGGAGGAGGCTCCATGTGATATTGTGTGTTCTCAATTTCTTGAGTCAGTATGGGGGCCAATATGAGCATGATAGTTACATTCTCCTCTCTAATAGTATTTTTTCCCTGTGATAATAGAATCATTTGAGACTTATACTTTCACATCATATGGAATCATCCAATTATTTTTGGGACTAATGAAAACACATGTAATTCATAATGATACTTCAAAAAACCAATAACGTCTACAACTCATTTTGGGACTTTTATCTTCATCGAACAGTTAAATTCCTTACACATGTTAATAATGTTTATGACCCAATTTTTTAAAGCTAATTTAATGTTTTTAAGTTAAAGGATGGTTGTATTCTTTAAAATTGATCCAAAATTAAGTCGTAGATTTAAATCATTATAGTTTGTGATGAAGACTACTTAATGACTGTAGTACCAAAAAAATATTGGTCCTTCTAGGTTCTTGAAAAATAACCAATGTTTCTCCACATTTTGTGTTTCTAATGTTCCCACTATAGGGCAACACCGATACATGGAATGTGTTAGGTGTTTCTCTAAATCACCAATTCTATTGAAAATGAGGATGGGTTGATTCCTAAAATTACGTAGAGGAGGATTAGATTCCACCTAATTGGGATAGGGGTTCCACTATGAATGTAATGATGAATATTTTCCATTAATAGCATTAGTTTAGGTAGTAAGGTAATCATTGTTATCATGAACTTTTGGTTGAAATGTTTCCTAGTCTGATGCCCTGGAGAATGTATTTGGTGGTTCATGGTATGGTTTGTTCATTGGTATTAGTTTTTGAATATCTTTTTTGAATTATGTTATTCTAAATTTATTTAAATGTTTGTTGTTGGTTCCCTAGTGGAGGAAAATATTGACATTACTCAACCATTGCATATATATAGGATATTTTTTTGATATTCACCCAGTTAGAGGGATATACACATAATGTGTACCTTTTCCTTATTACGCACTTTCTAGAGGGGATATGTTAGCCTCTGTTTAGGGATAGTACTCTAGAAGAATTTTTTTGAGTATTATAGTATTGAGTCACCTCATCTCTTGTAGCACAACTTTATATCAGGAATACCTTTCCTTGATAGAAAGGGTACCAACTTCTTCAAATGATAGATTGGATATAAATGTGAATAAAACATTTAATTTTTCTTTGGATAAAACTTGTCAAGTGTGTGAAATATAATTGTTTGGAGAAACTACTTGGTTTGATTATTCCTCTAATTATAAATATTCACACATTCTTAAAGAACATTGTCATGGGTCATATATCAATGATAGGTTTACTCAATTAATTACATTGTGTAATTATCATGTTTTTTATACATAGTTTCTATTCTAATAACATTTACCTGCACATAACGTGTGGATAGGATCATTTCCATATCAGATTTATCATGGTATTTTCATCCTTTTGGGTATTGGTTTATGTGTAGTTCATATTCCTTAGTAACATATATCTTCTTGGTGGATAATTTTAGTTTATGTAAAATATGAGGTTTTGACACCTTTTCCAATGCTCTTCCTAAAGTGGTTTTTGGATAGGGATTTTAAGGGACTCTCTAGTGTCTTTCACCAAGAATGATCCTAATAAAGTGGATATATAGAAAAGGGGGGAAACTGTGTGTTTGTTTCTTGATGGAATACCCTTATCCCATGCAATACTGATTTAGTTATAAGATGAGGTAGGAATATGAATCTAACCATATCTATAGGTTGGGTAGAATTGGTTCCACCACCCTCGAGTCTCAGAGCTATTGTGACTTTCATTATCCAAGGAGTGGTGGTGGTGATATAAATATCCTCATCCTAGTGGGATATGGTTGCTCATGAGTTTTTGTAGAGGAAGTGTCTTCCATGAACTTCTAGATTTTTAGTCCTTTACATTGAAATGATACAATTTCAATTCATTTTTCGGTATACATATGCCTTACATTAAGGGTTGTTCAATGGTTTTGGGATTTTCTTGTCTCGGAAATTGTGAATTTTTAAATTTTTTTGCTAAATGATCCATGAGACTATCTCTGTATTTCCCCCATACTATATTCCACTTTTTGAAATTTGTAATATTAGGTCTTCACATTAAAGACCAATTGGTTTAAGTGGATTCATGGATCAAAATGTTTCTCTAAGTAATTATGCTACACATTGTTTCCCAAATAATCTAGATTAACTAGTGAGTAGGGTGAAGTGTAAAGATTTATATTCTCCCATTCCTATTATATTAAAATCTAATTAAGAATCCATTATTATATATTAGAACACTTTTATGATTCTAGGAAAGGATTGATAAAGGTATATTTATTTCATTCTCACTTTTGGATGTCATATATTTAAGTGTGTAGTCATGTCGATTTGGAACTTGAGCATACTTATTTTATTAAAAAGGTTTTTATACTCCACATAATACATGTACTTAATCATAATAGTGCTGAGATTTTCCTATAGATCTAAGAATAGATAATTTATGAATTCTTACTTTACTAATTCTGAAATTTCACACAGTGGAGTATTTGGGGGGGGGGGAAACATGACTAGTATGTTTTCTTTGATTAGTTATTTCCATATAATCGTGATATTCTACCCATACTTAGAGATAAATTCATCGACCTGATCCAACAATAATTGTTTCTTCCCTATCACTTTTTCAAAAGAAATTATTCTATTCAAGATCTCCCCAACATTATCATGGGGCTGAAAATCTTATGGTGGTGTAGATGACAATAATCATCTCAAACTATCCCCTAGTTAGTATATAGTTTCACCAGTTTGTTGTGAGGTTTAAGATGCAGTCGTCCTTAACCCCTCATGTTCTTATTGGTATAAGAGAATTCCAAGAATGAATTTGACATGGGGAGGATCTTTTTTATGTTAGGATGTCACTATGGGGAGTATTTCCACAATGAACATTGTGGGGAGGAACTCTAAGGAATCAATGTTAATGAGGAGTCTATGGATTCTTAGGCTACAATAAAGAGGAAATTTAGCTCCTCAAGGGTATTAGAAATGATTGGGGTAAAAATTTGATCTTCCTCCCATCATGTATGTTTCCCTAAATGAGTAATTTTGGGTCATCATTATTAGATTACAAGGGTTGAGACCTAGATCATGTGAATCACGTGGTTTTTCAAACAAACTTCTTTCACATGAACCTTCCAAGGAGATCTACAATCATTCATTGGGATATATTGATATTTTTTATGGAACTACTATAATATTCTTGTGTAATTAATAATAATGAAAATTATTAAGGATATTCATATATAATTGATATTTATTCACTACTAGTGTATATTGAGAGTCCTCATGGGTGAGTACAGAAATATGATCCCACTCCTTCATGAGTACCACTGGAATATGTTTGTGAGCCTCGTGCAAGTTAGAAAGAACATATGTCTAACCTGATATTGTCACTGAAACATGTTGTTTATTTAATCAATAGGGAGAAGAAATATAATAATGATCCTAAGAAACAACCATAATATTCGTGAAAGCTCTTATGATGTTATAAGGGGTATGATCCTACACCATAGTGGTTTTCAAGATATTTCAATGAACATTAATAGGAATGAAAATATACGCTTGATCCTAATATCCCTACATTACTGGGATATGTTGATGATCCTCTTAAATGGGGGAATATATATGGTATCACTTATATGTAGTTATTTAGATGTATTAATGAGATACTTTAGTAATATTAGGATCAAGAATATGGTCATACCCCTTATGGTTATTGGAATATGAATATTTAATTGTTGATGTTGTAATATATTATCATATTTAAAAGTTATGGGTAGGGATATAATCCATCTCATCCATTTCTATAAGGATATGCTGGGGGTATTACATAGTAGAACAATAATATGATCTCTATCTTTAATGGGAATCAAAATATGGTCCCACATTGATCCTTAGTTTTCAGTTGGAGTATGCTAACTTATTTCTCACATATGAGAAAGAATGTGGGATTTATCTATATCTCTTTCTATAACATTCCAGCATGCTCCTCTTAATTATACTATGATATGTTGTAATAAATTTTTAGTAAAATAATGAATATAAAATAACTCTTGATCTACCTAGGCTTTTTTAATAGGAAGGAGAATATGATCTTATTCTCTGTATTTTTTGGTTTACCTTACATTGAGAGACCATCAAAGAGCCTTGGTCTTGGTGATCAGGGAAAATACATCTAACATAACCCCCTCATAGGATTCCTAAGATGATGGGTATATTTTACATTAACAATGTTGATGATTGATATTATTCATTTTAGGAGGATCCAGAGTGATTAAAATGACGCATTCATCCTCTTCATCCACCTCCATCTCCTTGTGTAAGGTGGTCGGTGTTGTCCCATCGTAGGGATAAGATCCTAAATTGGTTTTAGGTGGTGAATATATTCACTATCCTTTTTTTAGAAATACATTTATTGGGTAATATATAATTATTTATTGCCTAAATTTATCCTCAAGAGACCTCCTAAGTTAGGATAATACCATTTAGGTGGTACCCTCTGACCAAAACATTCATAACTTACTTTTAGGGATATAGATTTGGTAATATAACCCACTTTTTCATTATGTCCATTACCTTCATAGTGGTTGTGTTATATTTATCATGCTTTGATGACTCTATTTTTTGGATTTAAGGCGTATATTTTAATGGTTACAAAAACTTTAGAATTGAGAAGCAATCATAGACAATACTTCCATTAATGAAGTATCTTAAGTTAGTGCATGATTGATCGATCACCTTCATAGTTAAAGTGTTCATATAGGTTTCACTATTATATTTCCATCAAATTCCCAACAGAATACTTTTATGTTGATGTGTACCTACTTTTCAAACTCATATGGTTACTAGGAATTTTTTAGTGGAACCTGTGAATTTTTTTTGGTTTAGTGGATGGGTGATCAAGATAAACCACAATTATTTCTTTGGGGGATATTTCTTACCCCATGAATCTTTTAAATATTTAATATTTTTCTTTTTTAATCCTTATTAAGTCCCAATGTGGGTCTAGTTACCACTGTTCTAGGGAAATATCCTGAACATGCATCTATGGGAAACTTTTAATTCATTAATGTTTATCCATATTACTCTTATTAGTTGATTACATTATGTCTTAATGTGAAAAATATAAGTACTATATAATATATCACCATTTAGAGAGGTGATAGATGTTTTTATATTTGGATAAATCCCAACATAGTGGCTTCATTCATATCCCCATGAAGGGAATCATAACTTACATTATTTAGTGAAACTTAATGGGGTACATCATACCTTTTAAGGTTGTGTGAAAAGGACTGATTAGGTTATTTTTATTATATTCAAATGAATTTATTTTTAAATTCAATTTTCTATGAACAATGTACTACTAAGTGGAAGATTCCTAAAAATGGTTGGTGTGGTTCTTTTTCCTAATTTTCCCTCTATATATCAAACTATCTATTAGTAACAAGACATAAGGGAATATTGTTTGACTCATATGATATTTAGACCATTGAGAAAACATTTCATGACTCTCAAAGAATATTCCATGGTGAGGATATGGTTCCATAGGTAATATGGACTTATGGAAATGTGATTATGGATTTTGGGTTTGAACCTCAAAGATACATCCTATAAATCCTAGTTAACATCAATCAAATCCCATATAGTTTGAGTTGCCTAGTTCAATGTCATGTGATAGATGGTTCCATGAAATTTAACATCATGTGGTAAAGATGTTTTCATGTAGTATTACCTCATCCAACTAGGATTTTTATGTCATGATATTAGATAAAGTAGTGGACTGTGTGGGGTTATGCATTGGTTCCTCCCATTATCAAGGGAGTGTGTTATCATAACAACACTAAGTGTCCTATCTTTCTAGATGAAAACAAAAATAGATCATTTTTATCAAGGTAATAAATGGTTAAAATGGTTCACACTGATGTTCATGGTCTGAACTTGTATCTCATGAGGCTGTGGAGGAGGTCTAGGGGAATTCCACAATATAATGAGTTGATCTTGGAAAATGAGTGTCTAAAAGGTATTTTTGGAAACCATGTTATACTATTAAACTGAACTAGGAAAATTTGGTTCCCTTGAGAGTTTCATATAGGATTGCATTTTTTTAGAGATATTTGGGTGAAGAATATCTCTAATGAACATCTAAGGGAATAGGGTGGTAAAGTGTAAGATAAGGGAGAATTAGGTTCCCTATAGAAGGAATAGTGTGAAGTTTTACCCTAATGAGATCCTATGGTGAATATTCATTATAGTGGTGAAAAAGAGATATGTAGTCTACATATTGGTGGTATATGGAAAAGTAATGACCCAAGTGGTGGGACATGATAAATTTCTCTCACTAAATGATGGTTTGGAAAAGTGGCCACCCTAATTAAGTGATCTGTTAAATTATTATCCTTAATTAAATAGTATCATTATATAAGGTGGATTAATGGTTCCCTAGTGTGTTATAAAGTATGGGTTACTTCACCCAATTCATGGATAACTAGGGAGGAAGTGGACTTTCACAAAAAATTTATAATGTTAATGCATAAAACTATACAATTAACCTTATGGTTTTGTATAAATCCCTTTTTTTTCGGGATTATTTATGAAAACTATGTTTATTTTTCTATCTTTGTACAATAAAGATAAGGCCCACCTAGGTAAATCGCCCTTGGAAAAGACCTTGGGATTCGGGAGAAGTGACATGGGTTTATGGAAATTCATTTGGGTGAAGTTATGGTTATCCTCCCAGGGATCATCTTTACCACATCAAGGTTCCCATAATTTTCTACAAATTTATGTGAAAAATCCAATTTAGTATCATCGCAATAATATCTTCTAGTTCCCATACTTCTTATAACTTTATCAACTAGACTCAAACTTCACCTCAACATCAGGAAAACATCTATATCCTTCCAACTGTTCTTATAATATTCTAACCTTATCCACCAACTACTACAGTAAACTGCTTTCACCTAGGCTTCCAAAAAATAAAAATATCTCCTTATAATCTATTTTTCATTTATAAATTCATATCCTACTCATGCATGAGCCTCATAAAAACTAAAATTCTTGAATTAGGTAAATTTATGAATTTAAATACCTTTCAGATTTTACTCAACAGTTATTCATTCATCATTGAATCACCTGAGCTCTATCTTTTAAAAAAAATAAATGGGTATCCTTTTGACTCTAAAAACTAGTATTATTACCTTACACTACACTTTATTTTAGTATTTCCTTCTTAAACCCATTAACTAATATTTTCTTGATGTTCTTACTTAGCCAAATCATTGACTACTTCTATATTTTTAATACTTCAATCACATCCTTCTCATACCCCTTGGTATTTGTTATTTAGATATTCTTGTATCCATAATTAGTCTCAAAAAATCACATTGTATTTCCATAATGAAATAATATCATATAATCATATGACTTCATGTCCAAACAATTTAGATAGTATGGTATTTATCCTTCATATGGAGAATGTATTTTTAAATAACATTACACATCAGTAACCACATGTCAAGATGTGGTAGTATAACTTTTTTTCCATATCTCCTAATATTCAACAAACTTAATTACCCATTTCATTAGTTTTACTTTAATTTCATACATTTTTAATGTGTAAAAACATATGTATGATAATTAATATCTTATCAATTTTAATGTTCTCAACCCTTTGTCGCATCTTTCTCTCAAATCGAAACAATATTTTTTTGATTCACAGAATATTTCTTATTTTAAAAAATTAATATCTTCTATGGGTTGTTAAATCATAAGTATACTATATATTCTTATAAATAGCACTCATAAAATCCATGAAATTTAGACACACTCTTTACTAGGATTATATCTTCTGATTACATCTCTTTTATAAGAAGCTTCCTCAAGTAATCAGAACATGGTATTGTCTAGTCAAAAATATAAATAACCTTAGAAAACATATTCTAGACTCTGTAATCTGTAAATTAAAGCTTCACCTAAAAAACAAAAAAAAATATTTTTAATTTTTTTTTAAAAAATACCATCATAATTTCTAAACCATGAGTTATTCAACCTACCTATTAGGATTTGTTTTCCACACTTACAACACATAATATTCAATAAAATTATACCCCTTCTCAAAGATAAGTGTCTATACAACACATCGTTGAATAAATATTTTTCTGATAGAATTCCATTTTCACTGATAAGAAATACTATGTCCCTAAATTTTATGTACTTCTCCTCACACATCATCATCCAAACATTATCTTCTGAAAAACATTAGTTTTCAACATCTATATTTTATCCTTTGATACATGTTCTCCCAATTTTTACTATAATATTAAATTTGGTATTATATAGGATTGAGAACAAAGTTGTGTACTTCTCCCAATTTGATAAAAAATTCTATATAATAGAATGTAACCTTCCATGATATCATTAAATGAGAGGGGGAGGGTATATATGATGTTTCAACCTTAATTCGTTAAACATTTACCTCTTTATAGCATTGATGTAAATTTTATATATTTGATATTTTTTTGAAATATTTTCAAAAATAAAATATCTATTGGATATATCTTCATCATAACTTGATACTTAATACCAATGTGTTTCTATCTAGAGTGTTTCACTATAGTTTTTAGATAGACCAATTGCACTCTTATTATCAAGAGTTGTTTTTAGAGATTTCTAAACATTTAATCTAAAATGGTTTAACAAATCTTGGATCTACATAATTTGAGTATATTCATTTATTGAAGAAATAAATTAATATTTTTTTTTCATAATGTAACTAAAATCTATTTATTACTATGCCAACTCAAACAACATTTTCTAAAAATAATTTTTCTCTTGATGTTGATTTTTGGTCATCACATTCTCAAGACTAATTAGAATTTTTAAAACAAAAAAAATGTAACTCATTAATTTGTATATACATAAAGATATTATCATATATTAAAATAATAAACATAAGAATTATTTTCATATGGAATAGGTGTCATTCCTTTAAATCGCTAAGATATCTCAAAAAAATACTACATATAAAATTTCTGGAATTAAATTGGTATGATAAAATAAAAAGTTTTATTATCTTCTAGAAGTCTATCCAATTCGCTCTCCCTTGATTTTAACTCTTCATATATTCACACTTATATTAATGGGTGAGGATACCGCCTTTAAATCTTACATGTTGAATATCAATATAAGTTACTTAGAATACGTTTCCTAAAAAAGGAATATAGGTAATCTCTTTTTTTTGAACTTGTAACCCAAGAATGAAATTCATTTATCTATCACAGGATAGTCTAAGATTCCATATAACCTGACACCTTTTCTGCTCCTTGACTTGGACCAAAGGGTGCTCCCGATCCCCACGTGCAGAAAACTTGTTCTTAGGACATGTGAAACTAATTTTATAATTGTTTCTCACATGAGAAGACTAACTAACATGAAATAATATTTCCATAAAACCTTAAAATCATTCAAATCATATGAAATAAAAAGTGATAATACAAGCATAATTTATGAATTTAACATTCACAACCAGATAAAAACTAACAAAAAGGGGAGGGGACCTACTAGATTAAGGAAACATTGATGTGAAATGTGGGTCAACAAACCCATGCCACCACCACAAACACTTTACCAAGTAGAAAACTGTAGACATAGAGACCATAATAACCTCTATTAAAGGCCTTTCTAGTAACTAAGTGAGAAATAACAAGGTCTATATACACCTAACGGTGTATATAGGGAGTTATCTCCCTTTCCAAATAGGATTCCACCAATAATGTTCTATGTAGGGACATTATAAGACTAATAAACCTAATTATTTTAAAAGAATGAGAATAGTTTAAACTAAAAACATAATTTTTTTAAAAATAAAGAAGGGAATGCAGAAAATTTAATTAAATGTTTTATTATTGTTTCATAAGATCAAAACATCATGTATAATGGAAAATAAGGAAAACATGAGAAAATAAACATGAGTAATCCTTAAGAATCTATGGTTAGCGGGGATATAGGATCTGTGTACTCTTAGTGATCAAACATGGACATGAAGGTCCATCTCCAAATAAATCCAACTAATCCCAATTATCAATATCTTATTATTTTTGTATTATAATATTTATATAATGTTAGGGTCACACCTATCATGATTTTTAGTTTATGTGGGAAATTCAAAATAGCATCATTATTTCCCTCATGTCTAATAATAATAAAAATTTATAAAAAACATATAAATGATACTTCATTAATTAATATGAATATTACAGAAAGACTGATATTTACTCCATAGAGATGGATAAATTATTTTAATTATGTTTTTAAATAAAATTGTTTTATTTTATTGATTTTCAGAAATAGAGACAAGAAAATATATTAGTTTTGAAAAAAAATAAAGAGAGAGAGAATGATGAAAAGTAGTTTGGGTTTTGAAAATAAAGTTAGAGTTCATTCCAATGTTTTATAGTTTTAGGATTTGGTGTAAATTGGATTTTAGAAATTATATCAATTAATACATGCATGGTGTTGGAGTTGAGAATATTTGAATCCAATGGTCATGGTATCCTCTCTTCAACCCAGCAATCCCCCTTTTCCCATGGTCTGGTAGTTTTGGGAATTAATGAATTGATTTTATATCAATACCATGTTTAAACATTGTTTCCCTAAATATTAAAATTTTCTTGCATTAATTTAGGGTAAAAAAATATGTACTTAAAATATTCATTTTAGATTTATTGACAAATGGTCATGATTAAAAAAATGGGGTTGGAAAGGGATAAATAAACTACGGAAAACAAAATACATGAATAGAATAACAAAATAAATCCAATGTCACTTTAACCCTTTAACTACATAACCAATGAATAAGTCACATCCCCCCCTCATACTAGTGATGAAGAATTATTTGGGAAGGAAGAAAATAAAATAAGACATAAAGAATATAGCAGAGATGTCTAACTGGAGAGGACCCTACTCAACATAGCTTCTTACTCAAAGATTTTATATCCAAATCAATATCAGTAACCTAAACTTATCCCTCTATTTATAGACCTTAAAATGTCTAGTTGAACATTTAATGTAATCATAATTGGTCATTATGTGATATCAAGTGTTCCTTTGATTATAAAATATGTCTCACCCCTTAATTCTGTCAAATTTGGATGTTTTTTTATCAACCTGACACTTTTACATCATGTAAGTGTTTCATGACCTGTAATTTTTGGGGATTTTATATAATCTTGGCTTTCTACACATTCTATCTTGGGTTCAAATCTTTTAATGTTTCATGATGTAAATTTTTTTGACAATTTGAAATTTTTTCAAGATGTAAATTGCGAAATTCCAACTCCATTGAAACTTCATTTCTTTGGTACCATACCACAATGATTCATAGTGCCATGTTTCTTCAACTCATGATAATTGAATCTTTTTTCCCTTTCTTTAATATTAGTAGTATCCATCAATAAATTATTAAAAAAGTTAAATAGTCTAAATATTGTCAATAATATGAATTATATTACGCAAATTAATGTAGTAAAACACCCTAAAATATATGCATTAAATACATGTATCATATGCCCACCAAGATACATAGGATTCCCATGTGCTTTTCAATTTATTAAACCATGATTCCAACATCCTTCCCAAACCTAAGATTCATATATAAGTACCCAACATTTCCAAGGGGTTTCACTATTTGGAAAGCATTCACATGCCATTATTTTAAAAAAATCCCATTCACACACACACAACTCAATTTAGAATGAATTTATGAAAAATGACTAGAATATTTAAATTATCAATCAATGGATAAGAACTGAACCACCTACCCACCACTTGAGATCACCATAAATCTTGTTAAAGTACCCCAAGTAAGAAAGAACATACTTAAACCATAAAGATACAACCTAAATAAATGAGTATGAACCCATTTTAGGTCAACATCAATGCTCGAGAAAATATACTCAAGAGGGAGGAGAGGTGAGAACAATAATAGAGAGGGGAACAAACGATTAACATATTAGTGTATTTCATGAAGAATCGATCTGAAATCCAGAAAAAGTTTTTTTCCAAGAGTAATAGGGGAGGAGGAGGGGTGATCCTAAGGATGGAGAGGGTAAAATGGGGTGAGGGAGAGGGTAAGAGGGTTAAAATTAGGGAGGGGTAAAACCACAATTTCAATACATTTTTAGAATCAAGAAGGCCTCTCAATTTGGTTACATATTCTTTTAGACCATGAATAAAAATTTATGAACCTCTATCTAAAAGGAGGGGTAGATGACACTATTTTAGATGAGGGGAGAATGATTGTGAGCCTAACCGTTTGGCTGAGAAAGTGACATTATATGGGTCACATGGTTTGTTTTGGGTTGTTGTATAGTTTCCCCTAACCATCTACAACCTTTTACATGCTATAAAAGTGATATTTTTGTAGGTAAAACACCTTATAAATCTATGAAACACAAGTTTGATAAAATAAAAATAAATAATTACCTCAATGAAATACTTTGGGTTTTAAAATTCTACCCACTATGAAACATTTACACCATTTTAAATTAAAACTATAATCTGATCAAAGAATAAATTAGGGTATTTCTCCTTGACTGAAATTTTTTGTTCCCATGTCTCATTCTTATCATTTTTTTGATTATGAAAGAATTGAATTAATGGCATGGATTTTACCAAAATCAATTTTTTTTAATAATCCAAAATCTCTACTAGTTTTTTTGGTTACCAATAGGTCATGTTCCATCTCGATCTCTATCTAGATCAATATGTGAGATGTTTCTGGATTTTATTTCTCTAATTATAAGACATGGAACATATCATGAATCGATGTCAATTGAGAAGGAAAATAAAAATGATATTATACATTACTAATTATCTTGATAATATCTAAAGATCATACATACCATTACATAATCATCCCCTACACACTAAGATGAAGATGAACTAGGTGATGTGTGAACTTTAGGAACACATGGACACCCACTGTAACTCCAAGGCTCAACATTACTAATTATTATATGACTTATGATGACTTTGTGCTGTCAAAAACTATTGTATGATCACCTAAATATTATCAAACATCTCCTACAAAAGGATTGGGCCCGCTAATGAAGTCTCAACCACTCCCATCCAAAATAGTGGTAACTGACATGACTGACCGTAAATAACTTCAAATTGAGCCATTTTTATTGATTATTGGTAACTATTATGGAAGGAAAATTACACCAAATAAATATTTTTTCTCAAATAGACTATGAAATTAAAAATGCATGAATAAAGAATATATTATAAAATCTAATTTTCACATTTAGTTTGACCATCTATTTTAGGATGGTATGTTTTACTGGGCTTTAATAATGATCCCATTTCCTTTTCAAGACCTACCCATAATTGATAGGTAAAATACGAATACATCTATGAAAAAATAGGTGATAGAACACTATATATCCTCACAATTTCATGGAAATACAACCTAAAAAATTCTTCCACCAAATTATAATACTTGATTAAGATAAAAAGGGTTGATTTGGCTAGATGATTGATAACCTGCCAAATGGAGTCCTCTCCTAGAGGCAAACAGGTTAACCCAATGATGAATTCCAGTGTTTCCTCGTATCAGATCTAAGTAGGGATGGGGAGTGGTTGAATGAGACCAGAGATATTTTGGTTCCCAACTTTAATCTTCTAATATTTATTACATAATGATAAAAATTAAATTATTCCACATCTCATACCTAGCCACCTGAATCAGTGAACCATGTCATAAAATATCTTGGTCTCACTAGGATGAATGGCCCACTATGAATGCTGGATATCCTATATCACCACCTTCTGGAGAATCAAAAACACCATGATTGAACCCTTTATGTAGATAATTCTCCCAAGGGATATAAACCACTCATAAAAAACCTTCCCAATATTTAGAATCAACATAATTCACTGTCATAACTCATATTTGTGTTCCTCTTCCTTGATTAATTTGAGAATATATGGTATCCACTAGATGTGAGTTAAAAAATTTATCCACTATACTTTTTGGATTCTAGGTGATTTTGAGAAAAAAGTCCCATTAGCCTCAAATCAAGATCCATCTAAAAGAAAATGTTTTCCAAAATATTATGATCTGGGTAAATTATAAATTTCCCTCAAAAAATATAGCGATACCAAGATTTAAAATCTCAAATGAATTCCCCAAGAACCGGGTCATGATTTCGTTAATTTCATTCATATCGTTGGAGTTGGAATGAGCCATTTTCCACTACATGGTCACCCAACATCATCACACACCCATGACCCAAAATTGAAGAGAAATAATAAAATAGGCACCCCTTCCTAAACATAGGTAAAATTAGAATAGGTTAAGTGGTTAGTCACCTATTGATCTCCTTAAAATATGTCTGACACTCTGGACTCTAGATAAACTTAATCCCTTTTTAGGTGAGGGTCATCATTGATGAGTCTATCTAAGATAAATCCCCAACAAGAATTTTTAATATCATATAAAACCTAAAAATATCTTAATCTCATATATATTTTTCGATTTTCTCCAATACATCTTGGCCCTGATTTTATCTATATTAACTAAAACCCCATGCTAAGAAACTACTTACCCTGAGAAACTAATCACTCATGTCAAAAAACCATAGTTGAAAGAGATTAGCATAAATATTGTGATCCTAAAGTGTTCCCAAAACAATTATCATTTTCGTACCATGAATCAATTCAGTTATAATGTAGACCAAAATGTCATCCACTAATAAAATGAAAAATCAGTCAATGTATTTATGAAACACAAATTTCATAATGTTCAAAAAAACCACATGAGCATTTTTTTAACCCGAATTTCATAACCAAAAACTCATAGTGGATATACCTACATCATAAAGATATCTTAGAAATGTAAAATTCTCTTACCCATACCAAATTTTACTTTGTGATTAAGTCAATGTTGTAAAACCATCTTTCCCCCTTCATATATTTATAGAGTTCATTGATGTGGGGAAAGGGGTATTTATTTTTTATTATTATATCATTAAATTTATATTATGAAATGATAAACTACGGATATATGTCACCATTCCTAAAATAAAGAACCTTTTTATCCCAAGAAAAGACACTCAAGTGAATTAATTATTCATATTCTCAGTCGTCCATCTAGATCATTAATTCAATCAAATTAGTAATGGCTATGTAATATGATGGGATATATATCAGTTGTGTCCCCAGTTCTATATCAATAGTGAAATCCACATATCCTTCCAAGGGTAGCCCTAAAAAATCATTTTGAAACACATCTAAGAACTCATACACCACATGAGGAAACCCATTATAATGACCATTACCATTATACTCTAGTACAAGAAAAATAACCTAACTAGATATGATACAGAACTCTAGAATTTGAGATCCAACTCATCCTTAACATGAATCCCATTCACCTTGGAAAACCTATGTACTCCTACCATGTTCCTCGAAAGTCACCCTCCACTAATAATAACAAATACATAAAATGAAGCACATAATCTAGTAAATTCCTAGGATCACATCGAAAGGGTCAATTTTGAGGAATAAGAAATCCAATTCAAATCAATCCTTGATAGGGTAATAACACTATATGAACATATGAATCCTTGTTCACTCTTCCTAACAAGAGGCACAATTATCAACATAGAATATAACTTTATTTTTTTATAATTTTTTGAAAATTCACAATTTGATTAGATATTAATGAATTATAACCACCCCTATAAAATAAAAAAATTTCTATGGATGATGTAATAAGAACAATACCAATAATTTTTGTGGTTCCTGCATCTGACTCCCTGGGTGCCTAATCCATGACATGGAGATAAATTGTTTCGACTAATACCTTAGTTTGAATACTGACTTGTGGATCTACCTTGATGTAACTATTTCCAAATAATGATCTATCCTTTCCACTAAAACAAAAAGGTACAGAACCCATATACTAGATACACCCAATTGATCTATTGATTCCTTATGCGATTTGAAGCCTGTACCAAGCTGAAAAGGAGTTCCACCCAGAAAAATCCTTAAAAGTGACCCAGAAACCCACATTTGTGTAAATTTTTATGTGTAACTAGACACATAGAGTTTATATTCCCAACCCTTCTACATTTATGTCACATGATAGATCCACCACCTGAAGCTGCTGACAAAGGCAGACGAGAGGGGGATCCTGAGCTATCTCCACTCTTATTTCCCCTATCCTCATGATATCACTTCTTCTATGATGTACTACAACCACCATGTACCCCAAATAAAAGTAATTTCAAAATACATATTTTCTTATCTGATCAATTTCCACCATTAAGGATCAATCAACCACCTTGATATACATATTCAATTTGAACAATAAAACCTATGATCTAATATCTAGTTGCAATCACATTTAAAACTATTGACGCTTTAGTGGTTCATTATAAAATACTTTGAGATAAAAATGAACAAACATTAGAAAGTGTTTGGAATAATCCGTCATGGATATTTCTCCTTGATGAACATCCAAAACTCATTAGTCTTAGAAATATACAACGTCTCTAGGTAGTACTTATCATTCGAAATAGCATTGTAATCATTCCATGCCATTTGATAAAGCATACTTGAATGAACCACTAACTCCCACCATCTACGATCAG
The DNA here is from genome assembly GCA_963277665.1 of Viscum album. Classification (NCBI taxonomy): domain Eukaryota; kingdom Viridiplantae; phylum Streptophyta; class Magnoliopsida; order Santalales; family Viscaceae; genus Viscum; species Viscum album. The sequence continues at coordinate 613,797,746 of OY728134.1, forward strand.
GACATTATAGCATAAATGTTGTGCACTTCACTGTGATAGATTTAAGAGTCCCAAGTAACTCAATGATTCGATCAATTTTCTCAACCCAATATTTTGATTCCTAGGAATTAATACTTCCCATGAAGGAAGAAAGTTTATTTTAAAGGAACTTATGAGCCATATATTTTTTAGGATTGGTTCAGTTTCATAATATGGGATTGTAATAGATCTTGGTCCATGGTATAGATCTTGGACATCCAAAACCACTGCCTCAATTAACAAATGATCAAGTGGTGAGAGAGAACTCTCTTAGGCATCTTCCTGTAGCTACCCAAAAGGACTATTAGGAGGCATGACGCTACAAAAATAAACACATTCCATAAGATACCATCAATAAAAAACCTATAAAAATAATAATAACTTGATTTAAATATCTACATGGATAAAAATAAAACCATAACAACTACAACAAACAAATTAAACCACTACACCCCAACATAATGTCCATGTGTTGAATAAAGCCTATACATCATCCCTAGAAAAGGAGTTAGAAAAAATCCTTGACATACCATGGTGATCTAAGGTACATTATAAGGTGTCTTGGATAGAAAAACTAATAACAACTTGATCCTTAAGCCCCAAAAGTCCTAAATTTGTTCTAACCATACTTCACAAATCTCATGACCCAAATGAAGTGGAAAACATAATCTAATGCCATTTTCTCATGAACCAGTCCAGGATGTCGTCCAACTTGAAACCTAATCAAACCTAGGATATGATACAATTGTCATTATTGATCCATATGAGCTAGAAACTGGTGTCTAGTCCTCATAGAACTCCTTCAGGAATAGTTTCTCCCATGAGAAGATTAACTAACATTATACAATATTTAGACACAACATAACAAACATTCAAAACATATGAAAAAATTGCTAATATAAGTGGGATTTAATATTTTTACATTTAAAACTAGAGGAAAAATAAAAAAAATGGGATGGTACTGACTCGATAAAAAAAATCTATGTGAAATTTGGTTCAACACCCCCATCCCAGCACAACGAACACATTCCCAAATAGAAAGTGATAGTAATAGAAACCACTATCCCCTCCGTAGAAGGAATTGTAATTACCTAATCCAAACATAATAAGGTCTACATAAACCTAAGGGTGTTTTTTGGGTGTGATATCACTTACCCAATAGGATAACACCAATAAGGTTTCATGTATAGATATTATAAGATAAATAAACCTCTTTATTTTTATAGAAGGAATATAGTTGAAACAGGAAGAATGATTTTTTAAAAAGGAAGAAGATAAGAAACAAATTTATTTAATAAAATGTTCTCTTACAATTTATAAAGATTAAAAGCGCATAAATAAAGTAAGATAAGGAATACCATAGAAAAACACTGTGATAAATCCCTATATAGCTTGGGTTAGTGGGGACCTAGGATCCTCACACTCTTAGTCTCAAACCTAGACATGAAGGTCCATATCCTTCTCAAGCCAAAAAATCCACATTATTAAAAAAAAAATTCTAATTTATCATAATAAAATTTGAAAGGGTGATTCATTCCTAGTGTACTTTTCAAATTATAGACACCTAGATACATAGGATTCCCAGGTGATTTTGAATTATTAAACCATGAAGCCTCTATCAATCACATACCAAACTTTTATATACCAACATACATAATTTACAAGGGGTTTCCCAATTTCTAAACCATACACAAGAATTTATTTTGAAAACACCAATTCATGTAAACATAAACCATAATTTAAAATGACTTTAGGGAAAATGAACAATATATTTAAGTAATTATATGATGGATAAGCACATAAATACCTACCTTCCACTTAAAATCACCCCCAAATTCAGTTGGGAACCATAAGACACACCAAGAGAATAACCTAAGTAAGAATTAAAACACTAAAACCATCAATATAAAACCTAAAACAATTATTTAGTACCCATTTTAGGTCAATATACTTACTGTAGAAAAGATAAATCTAGAGGTAAGATAGGTGAGGCCAATAATGAAGAGGGGGAGAAAATAAGAGATAATTTTTGGGGATTTGAAAAATAATCTAATCTGAAACCACCCAAAAATTAAAGCTAAGAGGAGTGGAGGATGAGGAGGGGTGCACATAAGACTGTAGAGGGTTGAATGGGTTGAGGGAGGGGGTTATAGTGTTAAAATAATATAGGGTTATAAGTTGAATTAAAAAAAGAATATGTAATTCCACACAATTAGGCCATATGGGCTTCTGGAATATGGTAAAACTATGTGAAACCATATCAAATAAAAGGGGTAGGCCGAATAGTTTCTCAAATGGTGTGTCTAGCCATGAACCTAACCATGAAGCCTAGAAAGTTTCATTATTTTGGTTACATAGTTTTTACAGGGCTAGTGCTTGGTTTCCCCTAACCATATGCCAACAGTGTGCCTCCTTCTTCCCACCAAAAGACTAACATTTTAATAAGGAAAACACTTAATAAATATACGAAACACAAGTTATACCAATAATAAAAGAAAAACTACCACAAATAAACACCATGGGTGTAACACTATTTGATTATTATCATCTCAAAGCTTCTTTTAATCTATTTATAAAATTTAACAAACGTATTTTACCAATCTCCCATAAAAAATATAGGTTATAGGTTCTCATCAATCATACATATTAGTTTCAATAAAAATTCCTATTTAAGAAGTTAAAATATTTCCATAATTTTTCAATTTTAGGGTACAATCCATGAGGTCCTTCAACCTTTATAAAGCCTTATTTAGTTTCCATACCATGGATACATTATTATCAAGTATTAAACCTTTTAGTTTCATTGTATAAACTTATTTTTCAACTTCTATAATAAACAATGTTTAATTAATATCATATAATAGTCTTTATAATTTGATTGAACCAAAAGATCCTAAAACATTCTAATGATATTAAATCTTGTAAAAAGGGTGATTTTTTTAGAAAGTCAACACCTTCCACATTTGAATACCCCATGAAAAAACCTTATTTCTCTTTTTTATCAAACTTCCATATGTATTTTTTTTATTTTTAGTAATACTGGACTCCCAAAAAACCTTAAAATATTTTACTAAACTATTATTCTTTTACAACATGTCATATGGATTCTTTTTTATTCCATCCTTAACAGGCATAAATTCCTAAAAAACACAATAGTTCTCATAGATTTTCTTTATAGGAACATTGAATCATTATATATAATGTGAATGGATCTCCCCATATCTACTAAACATATGTTTTACCTATCAGAAAATATATTTTTTAGGAGTATATAGGTATCTATACTGGTTTTTACTTCCATATTTCTTTGGGTGGGACTCATAGTTACTTTTATACTCATTTCTATTTTCTATTATTAGATTTTGAAATATATACACCCATCTCCTTCTAAAATTCCCCCTATTAAAATTTTGAACATATTCACCAACTCATATTTATGTTTCATGAAAATAATTTTGGTCATCCATGTGAAATATACAATAAAATTGATAAAGCAAAGATCAACCATTATGGATTGATGTCACATCAGACTATATAAATTTAAATGTATATGTTCAAATGGTCTAGTGGACTATATTTATAATTTCTTATGACTTCCACTTACCATATTTTATTTCTAACATGTCACACATATAACATTTTATTTCCTCTTTAGTTGTTGAAAATCACTTACCACATCTTCCTTTGAAATTTGTCTCATGTTTTTATATCCTATATAGAAACTTCTCTTGTTCTAGGACTTATATTCATCCTTAACACTCAAATGTATATAGTAACATGGGTATCTAATTTGTAATAAATTACTAATGGTTTCAATCTTTAAATAATTGGATGATACGAAAATTTTTAGATAATATAACCTCATTTCCATTATGAAAAATTTAGATAAAAATCAATAAGTTCTGTTTAATTCCATAAAAAATAGAATATCCTTGTACTTTAACTTTTAATCATCATTTTTGATCTTGAAAATTCATATTATTTATATGTAATTATCATTCCCAATGAAAAAAAATAATCAGTCATGTTTTTTTGATGTCTTTTAATATTTTAACTTCACCTATAATGTGTGAGGAACAACCACTATCATGAATTAATTGTATACCTTTTAGGTTTTCTATCAGTGAAAGACCAGTAATGAGAGTTCTTTCCTATATCTTATTTTTTCTAGATTCCTTTTCTTTTCTATTATATGAAATTTTTCTAGGAAATTATTTAATAAACTCATCTGTAGAGTGAATTGATGAATAACATATTCCAAATTCCTCCTTTATATAGTAAACCTAATTTCATCATAATGAGTTTTTAACATCTTTCTTCATCATTACGGATCTATCCTTTATCTTAAAAAAAATTTCCTTTTTTTCTAGTGTTGGTCCCCAATAATTCTTGACTACTCTTAGGGAGTGTCATATTAGTAATATAGGTAAAACAAATTACCCAAATATCCCACAACACCAAAAATATCTATTGATCCACAATCTTCCCTACCGATATGATATTTTTCTATGAATGATTGTTTAGGTCTACTAAAGCACAATAAATTTTATTTATTCTAGAATATGAAAATATTTTTCAATAATTTACTCTTAACTTTTATTAATGTGAATGATTTATCATATACCTTTTAAATCCAAACATTCCAATTTTTATTTTTGAATTAACTTGGTTAGTAAAAACCCAGATGTATCTTCAAGATATATACATATAGAAACAAAAACCTTACATGCACAATTATTACATCTTATTATATAAATATTCATTACAGATTATTATAATCCATTCCAAACACATAGAGTTTTAGTGTATTAGGAAACATGGATAAAAAAAATGTACCATAAAAAACTACATCACATATCACTAAGATTATTAAACCTAGTAACCTTCATTGGAATAATATAATCAAAACCATTATTTAAATCTTAGGAAATAGAAAACATAAGAAATTTTGATCATAAATTATTGATAAGAATAAACATGGAATATATTATTCAATGATAATTTGTAATCATAACATAAGAATAAGGGTATGAGAACATGATCATAAAAATAAAGAATCATAACCAAAAATATATTGATAAAAATCATGAGTCATGGAATCAATCATGGTAGTTCATAAGAAATAAATCAGAATATAATCAAAAATCATAATCCATGAGAACATTCATAAGCATATGAGAATGTCTTGAATGAGTTGCATAAAGTGTGGAATAATCATAATCATATAAATCATATGTCAAAGATCATTTCCAAGACCATATTTTATTAGTGTAAATAAACCCGTTATGTAAAAGCCTAGCCATTTAATTCTAACATTCTCTTAGGATTACCCTCCTCCCATTTAACTTTTTCAGCATTATATAATGAATTTGTAGGCTTTATAATTCCAGGATCACCAGTTATATAATTGTAATACATTCAAATGTATTCCATAATATCATAAAACATTTATCATATCTACATAGATAATCCATGTAAGATAAACAGTTTTCATAAACATCTCACATAAAAATCATAAAAGAAATCATTTCCCCTTAAATGATCCATGGAATGAAAATGATTTTTATATCAATTCTCATATCATTAAAAAAGATATAGAGAAATAATATATATTGTATCAAGAAAATATAACTATTAAAGAATAAGAAATATCAAAGGATGTTGAATTAGATGAAAAATTATTTTAAAATAATACTTATAACATTTCTTAAAAAAATGGAAAATATATTTTTCTTTTGATATCTATAAAACCAAATACTTATAGAATATTGAGAAAACAATTTCATTTGTAATTAACCATATAAACATGTAAATTAAGCTTCAAAGAAAATAAGGATCATGATATTTTGAAAATACTCTCATGCCATGTACATTTAAAAATAGTCCTTTCATACTTTGGTAAAAAGTAAAAAAGTGCCTCATTCAAAAAATAGCCAAAAGAATCATTTTAAAAAAAATTAAATAGTAAAACATAATTAAAAATGACTTCAAATAATCAGTATATCATAAAAAGGGAACTTTCTTTAAAACGTTTTAGAAGACATGGACATGGAATTGTAATAACCACAACCAAAAGGATAAATAAGGTAAGTTTTCTTTAAAATCATTCTTTCTTGTCTCTTTGATTACCAAAGAGTGGGAAATCTGACAAAACCAAAAAACAAATAAGAATTAAACCGATTAGATTAAAATATATTTACTTTTAGAAAAGTGTAAGTATAAAATTTCCCCAAAGTAAATTTAAACATAAAGTATCCTAATTAAAAGTGAGATCAAAGAATTAACCCTAAATAATTTGGTAACTTTTGAATCATAAAACCCAAAAAAATAATAAATTCAATTGAAACATTAATTATCATAAAAATAATGAAATTAATGATATTACAAATAAAATTTGTAATATTTACACCTCATAAAAGAACATAGGTCTATAACTTAACATATGTCCCAAATAAGTTTATTTGAGGTGATAAATCCTTACCACTTTGGTAACTTTCAAATCAAAATCCATTGGATGAAGTAATCACATTTATAAATTTAAATACAATGAAAATATATATATCACTGATATAACATGTAAAAGGGTAGTATATAAACCTCATAAACCGAAATAGGTTCATAACATGAAACATATCTAAATAAAATGATAATGAGATGAAGAACCCATATAACATTGTTAAAATCTAAATAAAAACATCATTAAATAGATAACCTTATATGGATTTGTAAATCCCCATAATTTTCATGAAAATAATAATAAAAGATGTTGATTTGAAATATAGACCCCACAAAAATGAAATAACTGGTGAATATGGCTTATGCCTCATAGAAATAAATTTCAGACAAGAAACCCTTACCTCCCATATAACATTCTTCCTAACCACTCAGACCTCCTCATGTATTCCTATCTTAGTAATCAATCTTACCTCATCAAACTTGAAGAAACTACTTTCGATCCCTCTGTAAGAACCCTGTGGATTATATTTTGAGAATATTATAACCACTAAAATGTATCAAGGAATGTTAATAAGTGTATTTGTAAGGTTTTTTCAAGCTAAGTGGATCCAGAATTGTTAGAAAGAGAGGAGAGGTGGTGTCTTTATATAAGAGAAAAGAGGAAAACCTTTGGAATTGCCTAAATGGTTTAATTAATTTAAATTAATCCTCGTGTTTATTCACTTTAAATTGATATATTTTGAAGCTAGGATGAATACAAGTCAAAATAATCTCAGTTAATAATTGTTTACAAATATAGGATATTTTTTCACCCTTATTACTTATTTTCAATCCCCCATTAACAATTTTATGATCACCAAGATATCAAAGTTTTATAAACATTAGGGGTTAATAATGAAATTATTAAATTAAAGGTGACCCAAAAGGGATAAAGGATTATATGATCGACCATATACAATTCACATGTATAGATATAAGTTTTATGAATTTTAATTCATTTAATAAAATATGATTTCATATAAGATACCATTAAATCAATTTTTGGGACTATTAATATATAATAATTTTAAAAAAATTAAAAAATTAATTTAATTTAAATATTAATATCTAACAAGTCACTAATATTATTTATTTATCCCAAAAAATATTTGAACACCATCATGCATCCAAAAATATTACTTTGTAGGTTTTTAAAATCATATACATGATTGTTTTACTATATTCACAAGAATTGTATCGGTGTTGCACAGGATTTTAAATTAATTATTACACATATAAAAAAATTCAAAAAAATATTATAAAAAATTCAATCACATTTCAAAGAAACTTTTAGAATAAAACATAAGCCCTTTTTATTCCTTTTTCAAAATATTAGTGATTTTAAAATAGAGAGAGTAAAATTTTGTATTTATTATTTACATGAAACAAAATTGTATTCATTACCAAAGAAAAATGGTTCTAATTTTACATTTAAATAAATATTGAATGAGGATGTTCAAATAAATTCATTGAATTTAATTAAATGTTTTGTAAATATATTTTTAATGCCTTGTCATATTATTTTTAACCTTTATTTCATTATTTACTATAACTGAGGTGAAAAATATTTAGAAAATTTACTATTAAATATGAGAAAAAATTTAAATGTGGCATATTTACCAAATTTAGTAATTATTATTCCAAATATTTAATAGATTATATCAAATCCAAACCATATTCATTTCATAAATCACTTTTAAAATAAACCCAAAATATACGATGCAAATAGTTTCCTAAAAAATGTATTTTAAAGTATAAAATTGTTTTTATTCCAAAATTATGCATAATTTCAATTAAAATTAAATTAGGTTCATTATGTTCAATAAAAACTATCTATTGAAAATTTAAAACCAATTAAAAAAATTCATACAATGTAAATACATTAAAGGGAAATACAATTTTCAGTATTTTTCTCTATTCCTTGAAAATATATATCTTTTAAGAGCATTCCAAAAATATTAAATTAAGTTAAATTTCATATGATGATTTAAAAAAATTATACCCTTTTTAAGAAATAAAATTTCAAAAATTGGTAGAAATTATTTAAAATATTATCTTATAAAAACCAACAAAACACATTTTTAAAGATTTTTTTTTGAAACATAAAATGACAAAAATAAAAATTAATTTCATATTTCGTACAAATTAATCAATACATTTTAAATTATATATATATATATCACAATGTGGTCACTCATTTTAATACCCAATAATTCGACACCTGGGTTTTAACATAAATATTTATATAATAATTATTTTATAGTATATTAAAATTCACATAAGGCACGATATTTTGTTAATAAAGATATCAATATTATTATTATTTAAACTATATTTTATAGGTTTTAATTCTCTATACCCCCTAAATAAATTATGTTCTTTCAATTCTCTCTCGATCATCAAGGGTTCAATATTTAGAAATACATTTGTTTAAAACCCACATCGTACAAAGGGATAACAAAACATCTTTTGAAAAGGGGAAGTGAAAATAATAATGGTTAATAGAAAAAATACATAATTGTGTTACCATAAAAGGATAAAGTCATTATAAAATTAAAAATATGGACCTATAAGATAAAAATAACATCTTAAGAAAATATAGAGAAATAGATAACATGATTATGATAAATTTAATGATAATAAAACCATAAATAAATAAGGGATAAATAAGAACATAAAATCAACATAAATGAAGGTAAAAAATAAAAAAAAAAATTATTTAATTATTGTTTTCCTAAATTTGGGGTATTATTCAACTATCAATATTTAGAAAATACGCAAATATACTTACATTATTTACATTTCATAATAATGGTTTCATCCTCTAGTTTTGATTCAATGAATTTTGAATTATATATCATTTCATACAACTATAAATGAATAATAAAATGAATGTCTAATTATTGAGGAAATAAATTTAATTTTATCGAAGTATAAGATCTGTAAAATAATGAAACTTAATTCATTTTGTCTCCAGATATTTACCAAAACAAATATATCCATCAAAAGTTATCCAATAAGATTAAATATTCTTCTGATCAGATAATACATTAAATTATAAAACCTCAAAAATAACACCCAATGTCCAATTTAACCATTCCATAAATATTTTACATTAATATGACTCAAAAATATTTGTGAACAAAATTCCAAATCCCAAAATCCAAAAGATTTAATCATCTAATTTTTCAAAGATCAAATTTAATATTTATGCCCAAAAAATAAAATGTGCCTCATAATTCCACATAAAAAACACATGAATACCGTGATAATATACTCTCTTAAAACATGCTATTAATTTCCCAAAAAACCAAAAAAAACCTTTATAAAAACAGATATGCTTCCACAAATTAACTCTATCCTCATTCCTCAAATAAAATCCCAAAAAAATATAATATCTAATCTCAAAAATGAACTAAACTTCATAAAAGATAACATAAATCAATTTGTCATCAAATCACTAATCATTTTCAAGGTCACCAATACAATCAAATTTGTTTTATTAGTATCAATCATTTAATTATCCCTAATAAACATTATTATCCCAACATCATACACATATTAAGGTTTATCTATCCCTCAATCATGGGATTTCCAAAAATATCCCCTTACCCATAAATAACTTTTCTAGTTTATCAGTATAATTTAACATATGCTTTAAAATAATTAAGAAAAACTACTGAAAAACAATACATTAGAGATTCAGGAATCTTATGACTAGAATAACCTGGATAAAACCCCAATACAACATAATTCTTGAATCCCATTACATAAAAACTTATATCATTTCACAAAAATTATTTTCATAACATAGGCCCTTATGAGGACAAGGAGATAACCCTTGGATTGTAGAATTAAATTATATAATTCCTATGTTCTCCATACATAATACATTAAAATATAACTGTTAAATTATTAGTTACTTTATTTACCTCTATTGAACTCTTTATTTTTTGTCATAAATGGGTTTCTTTACACACTTTTCATTACAAATAAAAAATCTTAACCTTCCTTTGAGACATTCTATTGAGTGATTCTTCCCACATTATTGACCTATAGGAATATTAATCTTCTTTCCTCCATAATCATCGTCTATTGAAATCCAATAAAACTCAATTTTTATCTTATTGGGTTGGTTTATAATGTCACCCAAGTTTATATTCATAATCATATGATGATATATCTAATTAGGAAAAATCAAAAGGTTTTTTGTTCTAGTTCCCATTTCATTTTGATTCGAAAGAGTAAAATCATTCCATTTTATAACATTTATCATTAACATTATTCCTCATGGTTCCAACTATTAACTAAAACCCAAAATCATTGTGTGATAAATTACAATCCTAGTGAGAAATCATAAAAAATGAAAAAATATTCATAGAATGTTCAAATCATGACACTTTTTTTCAGCCAATGACACCTTAGGTGAATCATCAATCATCCATGTTCATTATATATTTTATTAATTCATAATGGTTTACAATGAAAATGTGAATTAACCCAAGCATATCCCATGGAATGTCTCTATAGGTGTGTAGTCTTAGGATCACTCATCATACATCGATGGTGGTAACTTTAATAAAAAAATCCACCCCTTTTATATTTATTACCCCTAGTTTTATCTAATCCATAGCAACATCTAGTTTCTAGAATGCATATACTGTTTTATTTTCTAGAAAAATATATAATATATTCGGTAACATAAATTTTGGATGTTATCCTATACTTTGACTTATCCTAGGGGTTTCCACCAATGATCTCTAATATTAATATCGAAAAATAACTAAACTCGGCTTTGATACCAACTATAGTGACCCAAAAATTATATACACAATTATTTTATCTTACTAGAAGAAAATTCATTAAAAATCATTCTGATTCTTTCTAGAATCATAGTGGTTTGTGACATTGGAAAATAGGATACATAAAGAATGGGTCCACAAAAATAGACATCATCCCCGCTAATATCTACACATTTAGTTCTCTTATTAGGTATTATATACTTAAAATCTATCTTAATATCCCAAGGAATAGAAAACATAATAAAGGTTGGTTTTAGATTCTCAGTGAGGGTAAAAATGGGATATATTAATCAATTATAATTTGCAAGAATAAAATTTGAATAAAGGTACAATTACATGAAAATAAAAATAGAAAAATAATATTGAAAAACTCATAGATAATAATCATGATTCATTGTGTTAATCTTTAAAGATCATAAGTTATAAATCATGATAGAATCAAAATTCAGGATCCAAGAGAAAATATCTTAATAATGTAATCATTTCATAAAAGAGTGACCTAAACTATGGGATAATCAAAATCATAGAAATCATATTTTAGGGATCACTACCAAAACCATTTTTTTCAGTGGACATTAAATCATTTTGGAAAACCCTACCCAATTAATTGCAACATTCTCTTAGGAGTAACTTCCACCTAGTTAATTTCATCCTCTTTACCTGAAGTATTGGTGGGATATATCATTTTAGGCCCACTCATCATACAATCATAATATATTTATATATATACCACAATAGTAAAAAACATTGATTTTATCATTATATCATAACCCATGGAAAATAAATGTGTTTTGTAAACATCTTATCCTCATAATCATAAAATCATTCAATGTGGCTTAAATAAATATTGAAAAAATGGGTTTCATGTCAATTCTCATATCATCATAAACCATATAGAGAAATAATATATATGTAATATTAATAAAATATCGCTAGTTGATTATAATAAACATCAAATTACAGTGATTTAGATGATATATTATTTTAAAATAACATTGAAACACTTATTTGGATACATAGAAAATGTATTTTTATTAGATAAAATTAAAACTAAAAACCCCTAGAATACTAGGGAGATTTTATTTGAAAAAAATATGGAAATTTTTAAAGTAATATTCAAATTAAATAAATTTCATTATGATGGGATAAATTACAGATGTCATGTACATTAAAAAACATTTTCTTCACACTGGTAAAAAGTCAAAAAGTGACTCATTCTAAAAATACAAAGAATATTCATTTTATTTTCTTAAAAAAGTAATAAATAGTTAAAATGATTTAAGAAGTTATTGGAACATATAAAATAACTTTCTATAATTTTTATAAAACATGTACATAGAAGAAAAATATTCCTGAATATAAGGATAAATATGGTTGGTTTTCCTTGGAAATATTCTTTCAGTTATCTTTGAGTACCAAATAGAGGAAAATGAGAAGAAAATATGAAAATATTAAAATTAACCAGAGGAGAAAAAAAAGACATGTAAATTTATAAGTGTGAAAGAACCCAATTCCACCAAATAAATTTTAAACATAAATGATCCCTATTAAAAGTGAGATCAAATAGTTATCCCTTACCGCTTTGGTTGCTTTTTAATTTTAATTTACGAGAAATAATAACTCCAAACTAAACAAAAAAATATCATTAATATAAAGAGATTCATAATATAACATGTAAAAGGTGTAATATTTAAACCTGATAAAATAAGATAGGTTCATAATCTGACAAATGTCCCAAAGAAGAATATTTGAGATGATAAATCTATACCACTTTAGTAGCTTCTGAATCAAAACACCTTGGATAAAATAATCTCAATTGTAACATTAACTACAATAAATTAATATGGATATTATATATATCATGTAAAATAGGTAGTATATATACCTAATAAAAATAAATAAGGTCAAAAAATCATTCATGTCTTAATAAAAAAATATTGAGGTAAAGAAACCTTATAACATTGGTAATCAATGAATTAAAACCCCGTTAAACCTTATATGGATTTGTAAATCCCCATAATTTTCATAAAAAATACCATAATATACATTCATTAATAGTATTTTAACCATATATAGAATTAATATTGTCAATATGGAATATTTTACACATCATTAAAAGTGATATGATAAACCATTACCTTACATCTAACCTGCATCATAAGTACTTTAACCACCTAACATCTGACTTGCATTGTATGTTCTCTAACCTCCTCTTTGAAGAACCTTCTTGATATCTCTATTTAGGGATCATAAAAATTATATTTTGAGAATAAAATCCCCTATATAATGTAACTAAGATATTTAATAAGAGTTTTTGGTGGGGATTGATCAATCTAAATTGCTCAAGAAGTTTGAGGAAGATAGGAAAGAGGCACCCTTGCAATTGCATAAAGTGTTAAATTAATATAAATTAATTTTCATGTTCATGTGGTTGAAAATTGATATATTTTGAAGTTAGTATGATGATAAGTATAAAACATCTCATTTAATAATATTTAGTAAAACCTGGGTAATTTTTTAACCCTTGTCTATTAGTTTTAACCTTTTGTAAACCCTTTGGATGATTTTCGTGATATCAAAATTTTTTACTATTTAGGGGTCAGGATTGTTACTATAAAAGGAAATATTAAAAATAATTTGAGAATGGTTTATATTCTTTACCATATACCATTAACTTGGAATAAGATAATAATTTTATTAATTGTAATTCATTACTACAAAATTATTTAACATAAGATATCATTAAAGTCATTTTCAGAACTATTCACATTGTTGAATTTTAAAAATAACATCATAGTAATTTCTTTGGAATAAATAAATATAACGCATTATTAATATGTTAAATTTATCCAAAAAAATTTATCTCCAGAAATCAAACAAAAAATTACTTTTTATGTTTTTAAAATCATTTACGTAATTTTTCTACTGATTGCACAAAAACTGTTTCCTTATTGTGTAATAATGAAATATAATTATTCCATAAAAATATTAAAAAACTACCATGATAAATAAATTTAATTCATATTTAAAATAAAAATTTATAACATAACATAACCCCTTAATATCCTTATGAAAAAAAAAATTAGTGATATTAAAATAAAGAGAGTTACATTTTGTATTTATTTTTTACAAAAAAATAATATCAAGATCATTATTAAAGAAAAATAGGACCATGATTCAATGTCATTTATTATTGGATGATTGTGTTAAAAAAATAATTAAATATTAGTAAGTTAGGTGTTACATATATTCTGGAAGCCTTATCACAATATTTTTCACTTAAATTACCTAATTTACCCCTTCTATGGTGACAGATATTGATACCATGGTTATTATTCATTTTGAACAAAAATAAAGTTAAACTATTTACAAAATTTGGAAATTATGATTCAAATATAGAATAAATTTTATCAAATTCAAACCCTATAAGTTTAAGAAATTAATTTCAAAATAAAAGTCACAAAATGTGGAAAAAATGATTTTCTAAAAAATCCATTATTATTTAAAAATTGTTTTAACTAAATAAATAATAATTTATATTTAAATAAATTTAATTTTATTATGTTTAATAAATATTTCTGAATTAAATTTTTAATTCAATTCAAAACAAAATGGGAAGTCGTAAGTACATGTAAACATAATATAATTTTAAATATTTTTCATAATTGACAGGAAAATCAATATTTTCTGAAATATCTCTAGATTTCACCCTAAGAAAATTTTCATATGATCATTTAAAAAATGATATACTTATTATACAATAAAATTTCCAAAATTGGTAGAAATTAAATATAATATTCCCTCTCAAAAAATAATAGAAAACACTTTTGATAAAAATGATTTTTTAAGCATAGAATGACTTTACTAAAAATTGAGTACTTATTTCTTAAGAATTAATCGGTAAATTTGTATTGAGTATGAAATATATATATATATATATATATCATAATGTGGTTACTCATATTCATATCCACCAATTCAATGGATTGGTTATAATGGTCATATTTATATAATACCATTTTTATAGTATATCACATTCAATTAAAGATTAGAGTTGCGTGTTAAGAAAGATATCTAGATTATTATTATTTAAAACTAAATTTACATGGTATCATTGTAGTATTAGAATTAAAATGTAATTTTTGTGAGATATATGAGTAGTCTGGTATGATTCATTCTTAACATATGATGATTTTTTTAATCACCCTTAATCTTTAATGAATTTTTAGTCATAAGACACCTAAATTGTGTCTTACTTGGCTCATATTCTATAGCATCAAGTTTTCAGTCAATATATGTTATAGTATTACCTTGTTTTGTAGATTTTAGATTGAATATTTTAATTTCCTAATATTAATCCACTTCCATTTTGATAAACTCTTATTTACCTCATTTCAACATTTCCCCTTCCTTTTTAACATCCTATATTCTCACTTAAGTTTAGTATTTTTCTCTTTACAAGACTCTAGTTCTGATTTCAGTATGTGTTACATGTAAGTTTCTTCACCTACTTCCTCTTCACTATGATAGTTATCTTCCATTCTTTCTACACAATACATGAGTTAATGGAATTTCTATAAAACATCATCTACTGATGAACTACATTCATTTGATAATTATTCTTCTTCTTTTATCTTTAATGTCCCTCTAGTATTTCCAAAAAAAGTTTTTCTTATATCCAATAGATTTTTATACTTACTTATAAGTTTTTTCCGACTTATTTCCTGGATTGTTTTCAAATCACCACCATTTTACACCATGCATTTCCAATTTGTATGATTTATTGCAAAGATTGGAATTCCACTCCACATAAATAATTTTATTGGGAGTTTTCCATTGAATTTATTTTTATCCTTTTGTATGTTTCTAGAGATATAAGACATAATTAGCTTGTATTAATCATCATAACCTTCCTTATCTTCTAATTCACTATAGTATTAATCCCAATCTTCCAGTTATCAAACTCTAAGCTTACTCATAACTTCATGATCTATCACCTCATTTATATTATTTTTAAATGTTATATATTGCCCCATTTTATATACTATAATTATGTTATGAAGTTTATCTGGAGATAGATAATATTTATCTTATAATTCATAAAATTTATCATAAAATCTATCTAGAAAGTTTCTCATCAACTTTTTAACAATATTTGAGTCTTCCAAGTCATATTTAAGCCACTATATATTTATGACTATTTAATTCACATTGGTCTTATAATCCATCATGTCATATTTCAACTACATATCTAAAAATAATCTACCGTTATTTTCATATTTCATTCAAACATTTTTTCCATATTTGTTTGGTCTCCTATGTAGTTTTTATACCCATCTAATATGTAGACACCTTATTAGGAAAAGTAACGAGAATAACAATATGATGTTTTCCTTCTATATTTTTATTCTATTTATTATAAAAGTTTATAGGGGAATCATTCTCCCTTGGTGAAAATCTAATTGTAGCTGCATAAAAAACATCTAGGCCATATGAAAGAATATAGGGAATCATTATATTCTTCCATCAATGATAATTATGGTAACAAATGGTATGAATGCCCCTATTATTTACAAATTTGATATTTTCCATCACCTTTAAATAAAAATTATACATAGGGAACCTTGGATCTGATACCAAGTCATATAATCATGAATATATAAACCACTGAAAATGGGTACTGACTCATGGATATTATGTTCCTATTTCCTTTAAACTATGATAATCATATTGTATTTGTTATATCTTTGATATTGTACTTTATAACATCACCCTTTCCCATATATAGTAGTAATGAAAGTTAATGCATAGAATATAGGATTTACATGGTTTAGTCTCAATATTAGTATATACTTCTTATTGTGTTTAATTATTATCCCAAAACATATATATTAACTATATGACTCAAGTGAATAAAATTGATTTTAATCTGAAAAATCCATTGATGCTTCCCGATTGGTTATTTATTCTATCTCCCTCTAGTTTTATATGAAAACAAAAAAGTACCCTGAAAGATCAATTTTCACTTAATGCTTCTTTGGGCACAAATTATTGACCTTCTATAAAAAATTTATGTTTTAAATAATTATATCATTCTCTTTAGATCAATTTAAAAAAATTACTTTACAAAAACATATAATGATTGGGACTTCATTGTATAGTTGCTTTAACACATATATCTCTTGGAATGTAAGGGAATCCACTATTTCTCTAAAAAATATCAAGAATCGCATCTTTTCTTTGAACTTATGAACCTACTAGATGTAACAACCCAAGATTCAATGGTACGTTTCCATTTGAATAATGCAATAGCTTGCGTTGTACCCAACTTAGAGTTTTAACACACCACGACCAATCAAACTAGCTATTAAGAATATTAATATCCACTTATTGAAATTTTATAATTTTTGTTTTTCAAAATGGACTTCATTTTTATATTTTTAAAATCAATATTTTCTTAGAAATAATTTTTGGTATTTTTCTGAAAAAAATCATTTTTTATGAATAGTTAAATCACTCCGTTATTGTTTAAAACTAACTTTTTATTTAAATAATTATTTATTTTAATTAAATTTATTTTAAGTCAAAATAGATACATAATACCTATATTATTTCAATGTAATTAATTGGGGTCATCTCATAATAAAATTAGATATATAAAATTTTATTGAACTTTTTACCGTCTTTCACCAACCTTCTAGGAGCATTTGAAAATTTCTATAAAACATAATTTTACTGCTACTGTGAATTGAATTTCAAAAATCTAAGAGACACGGTTTAAATCACTACGTAAAATGTGGTTCAATAAGATGAAAATATTTTTTGGTGAATAATAACTTTTGCCTTTTATTTACCACGGTTATAAGTAAATAGGGTAATTAGAGGTAAAACTGATATTATAATTAAACTAACACATATCCTAATTCTATTATATAAGAGTATTTTGACCAAAAAAAACTTATAAATAAAATATTATCCTTTAGGTCAAATTGGATTAGATTAGAACAAATATTATTATTTTATTTAAAGAAGAGTTAAAAGTGTTAAATTCAATGTTTATTAAATAAATAATTTTTAATATAGGGTTGAACATAAAATAAATTCAACTATAAATATTAAATAGAAATATAAAAATATTTTCTACTTAATGTTATTTTATTTATAATTTTTAGACATCAAATAATTAAATTTATTTATGACACAATGATGAGGCGGTAATTACCTTATTAATGAAAGATTAAAATAATTGATATTATAAATATCAAAATAAATGTAAATTAAGACTTTTGAAGTATTCCATGAGTTTTCTAGGTTAATATTACATGTTAAGGTTTATTAAATGATTTTTTTCGAAGTAATCAAATTTTTAGGACTTTAAGATAAATAAAATACTAAATAGTGTCAAAATTGACATAAATGAGTATTTAAAACAAATACTATATAATTAATTGATATAATATTCCCAAAACTCTAATGTTGGGAAACATTGATTTTATAAGGTTATATATATCAATAATTAACCACTTGGGGTTCTCTTGGTAGTTTATATATTTTTTATTAACTATATAATATAAAAATACAAGGAGACATGGTAAATGTCAAACTATTTAACTAAGAGTTAAACCTAAAAGATAATGTTAATATGGTAACCTAAACCTTTATAACACCTATTGTTTGAGATATTTTTTACCCATAACCATCTTATCCTATAATTAAATCCTTTTGTATCCATTATAAACCAAAAATTATTTTATTAGAAAATAATATTTCAAGCTTCCCCTAAAGTGACCCTCACCTCTATTATAAAAGGGTACTTCCCCTTATCTTAAAATCACACCTCCAAAGACATTTTTCTTGACCAAAACCAGCCAAAATATCCTTCTAATTACCTAAACATAGACCTATAGTCCTTAAATTGATCATAAAGGAAACATAAAGAGCCCTTTTGATCAACTCAAAAGGAAACACCTGAAAAAGATGTAATAATTTCACCACCCTTTTTCAAAGTTCTTTTCTTCTTCCACTTCATATTTCATTGTTGTTTCCATAAAAAAATAACTCTAGTTCCTTATACATACTGTGATGATAGTATAAATAAGGTAAAAAATATTCATTATTATATCCATCCTATGAATGAAATGTCACCATAGTTGCGTATGTAAGGATCACCGTCTCCATGTCATGGTGTAGTTTGTTATTCAAAAACATCATTATTTGGATGTGTATAATAATGAGTATAACTGATGTAAATAATAAATATAAAATGTTAATTATTTGGTATATATGATATAACATCCAATTATATATTATTTCACCATAAATAGAATGATATTGTCGCTTGTGTGTACGTACGGATTACCATCTCCACGAACTCGATGAAATTCATTCCCCATCGTAACCATTCAAGAATAATTTTCATTTTATAATTAAAAATAATGTCTAATAACTTAATATAATTCTGGATATAAATCAAATACATCATATCTATATCAAACATGATTTAAGTAACAAAAAATATAATGGAAAATGAATCAGTTAACACCTGAAACAATGATAGTACTAAAATATTATTAACAAATCAATATTAAAAGATCATATATGATATCATATTTATTTTTAGGTTATTGTATAATTTGATAACAATTATTTAACTATTATACATGTGGTTAATGTACCCTCGATCAAGGAAAATTATAAGGTAAGGGTTAATTCTACAATCTCTTCATTTTCTGAGGTTGTTTATACGTGAGTATCTACTAGGACTTCTATATCATCCGCATCCATGTTTCTTAAAAATGTATTTCAAAACATTTTAACTATTTCCAAGACTATGAATTAAAGTCATTTATACCTTTTTTTGAATTTTTATGAGATTTTTATAAAGTAATCGTTCCATCGTTTTCCAAACAAGGTCATTTATGACCTTTTCGACAAAATTAAGGAAAGAATGCTTTTTTAACTTATACAGCAGTTTCGGCTATTTTCTGCCATTATAACATCTTTGAATATTCCTTAATAATATTATAATATTATTTTAAAAATAAATGTTTTATTTTATAATTATGTGACTTTTAAATGATTTCAAAATAGAAGGAGGTATTTCTTTCAAATAGTTTTCATTTCATCTATATCAACATCCTTTGATGGATTTTACACTTGTTTGATGTTGATTTATTATGATACAAATGTTCCATATTGTATTGAAGGTATTGTGATATGTTTGACTATAGATGAGTTATTTTTATACCATTCATGGTTTGTAGATAAATTATTGTAATTTCTTATGTTATTTTTCATATGAATGTTAATGTTATTGTTAAATCTTTTCATATGAAAAATGCATTGGACTTAGTAAGTGATGGGTGGAGCCTGCTATAGCTCCTCGATGCATCAGTAGGTATCATGAGAAAAACTAGTATCTTGGCATAAGTCCTTGAAAAAATATTATTTGTAGTCTTGGCGCAAGGACTTGACTATGTGGTTATGAAGTCTGGAATTATGAATTCCATCATTAAGAAATTGAATATTGATATTACATGTGATTATTCAACATGTAGAATATCCATGTGAATAAGTAAATGGAATTATTTGATTTAAATTTTCCATTTTATGATGGAGTTTATGTTTAAAATTCTTTTGTTTTAGTCTTATACCTTTCCTTAAATGTTTATGGTTATTTATGAATGTTTCGGCTATATTGTTATCCTTAATAAGAATATGAGCTCACCCATTTATATTTTTTATTTTTCCTAGAATATGAAGAAGTATATTATGACAATCCTATAGGGACAGTCTAAGAAATATGAATGTGTTCATATGAAAAAAATGTTTTTGTTGTTTTTCATTTTATAATGTAATGTAAAACTTATGTATGTATCTAATACTTCCAAGGCTACAAAACTAATCAGTCTTTCAAGACATGAACTTTTGTGATCATGCCAATGTTATATAATAATGCACTGACTCTATGTAACTAGGGTTGGGGAATTACAGTTGGTATCAAAGGATGTTTATTACAAACCTTGGAATCTAGATTTATAAAAACAATTATTAGAGAATATTACCCTAAGATTAACTTTGAGGATTAGTGTAAAAGAAAATCCTAGAATTTTGGTAATGTAGATATTTTGTGAGTTTTCCAAGAAATACATCTTGGTCTGGATACCAGCAGGTAGAGGCAGCTCTGGCACAGATGTACCTAATAGTGAAAACTCGAACAAGGTGTTTCAGGCTTGACTTGGGGTATCCAAGTACATGACAAAGGGATTTGTTTCACTCCTGGTTATGAAACTCCTGGGGTATATGCTTAGGATAACTAACATTTTCATTACAAACCACTAGGAATGATTTATTAGTATAACCCTATTAAAAGAAAACATTTTTATGATTATGGATTGTATCCATCAACTGTCAATTTATGTTAAGTATTTTACATATTTGGAATTATGTATTTAGATTCATAAACTAATCTAGTGTATTCCATAGTTTAGAAATGGTGCGTAGTGGAAGGAATAGAAATTATATCAACACACGTAATCCATGTAGGGATTTCCCTCCTACTAAAGATAATTATAGTGGATCAAGTGATGCAACTGGTGTTGATCAGCTTATCACCATACTGGGAAAACTCACTTAGGTTATGATTAATAACCTTACCGTATGGAGCACCATAATCCACAACACAGAGGATAAATGTTAGGAAAATTCATGAGACAATGACCACCAATATTAAATGGGAGTAAAAATCCATTTGTAGCAGAGCAATGGAAAACTTTCTTAGAGAAACTATTTCATGCTTTGAGAAGTAGCGAATGGGAAAAAGTTACAGTGGTAGTTTATCACCTCACAAAAGATGGAAATTAATGGTGGTCATTAATTCAAAACACAAATAAGGATGAATAAGTATAAAATATGGATTGGAGGGAGTTTGAAGATATTTTATTATAAAAATACTTTCCTCGTGACCATCAAGCGGATATGGAAAGGCAATTTCTGAGTCTAAGGTAAAAGTAGGATGAGAATGTCGCAAAGTATGAGGATAACTTTACAAGGTTAGCAAGGCATGCAATATATTATATACGTAACCCAAGGAGTAATATTGATCGATTCTTTTATGGGTTAAACCCAATTCTCTGTCGAGCATTAGTCTTATGATCCTTCTCATCATATGAAGATATTTTCTAATTTTCTATCAAGATAGAAAAACAATTCTCTAATTCTTACGACTTGAAATCAAAGCAAGAGAAGAAGACATCTGGATAACACTCTGAAAATGGAAATAAGGGGAAGAAGGGAAAAGTTGAATATCCATCCTACAGTAAATGTGGGAATAAACACCCCGATACTTGCCTGAAGGGAATTGGAGTATGTTAAAAGTGCAGTGAAAAAGGCCACCAAGCTCATGATTGCTGTAACGACCCGAAATTTTGAATAAATCTTGTTTCCTAATTTTATGTGTTATTTAATTTTTATACTCAAAAAAACTGTTTCATTTGATAACATGAGTATAATTAAAATGAGACCTTTGGGTTTCAACTGTTATATGACCATTGGTCAATATGACCACTAGAAACTAAACGTTTCGATTATTGTCTCTAAATACAATTGATCTTGGTTAATTAATATATAAAGAAGATTCTATGGCCTCATCTAGTAGTCTTGGGACAATCGAAGCCCATCTAATGGAACTTGGGAAGGAGGTAGCACACTGGGCTTTTCTCTGGACCAAACCCAAACAGAACTTTATCGTGTGAAGCCATAATGAAATCGCCTTTGCGAGAAGTTCAAACTGATAGAAATTACTACTCGTGCAATGTTGGTCAAACTGCCCTTAGATTCTCTCACCTTAGCACACCTTACACTTAGGTCCTATGCTGGGGTTATAAGGGGAATTGTAAGGAGACCGTAAATTCCTTGTGTAATCCTTTGATTGGAATAAAAATTGTGATTTCTTCTTATGATGAAGTTTTTGAATTTTCAAATGTCTGGATAAATATAGTATGCATATTTTTGATGAATTCTAGAAAAAATGATATTTGTAAATATTTATGTCAACCTTAAATAATTAATTATGTGTAATGATTTTCGAAAAATGGTCTTCTACAATTATGTTCAGTATGAAATTTAGAGTCTAATAAGATCAACTTAATTTTTGATGAATAGTAAATTATGAATAGTGATTTTATGCTTACGATTAGTAATGTGACAAAATGGATTAGTAATCTCACTTAAAGAAAGTATTAATATAATCTAGGCACCTTGATTAAGTAATGTGATTCAATAAAATAGGTAAATAACTATTTCATTAATTATTAGTCAAGTATTAGTTTTCTTGGGTGAATAGTGTTTTTTAATTAAAAATTAAATTAAAAATATTTAGAAAATTATTTTTATAAAATGGACTTTATTTTTTAACTTATAGAATCGATATTATGTTAAGGTAATTTTTGGGGTTTTTTCTGAAAAAAAAATTCAGTGAATGGTTTTTTTATTTAAAAATTAAAATAAAAATATTAAGAAAATTATTTTTATAAAATAGAGTTTATTTTTTAATTCATAGCATTGACATTATGGTAAGATAAATTTTTGGGAGTTTTCAGAAAAAGTTGAATTTTCAGTGAATAGTATAAATACACTTTTAGGGTTTCGGTATGTTTAATGACATCATGACTGAATCATGATGATGTCATGAGATATTTTGAGGGTTGGTTTACTAAATGGGATGAATTATTGTATGAGGGGTCCCATGTGGCTAAAACCATGGTCAAATACCATGGGCAAGCCCATGGTTTTGCCAAAACCACCAATGAGGTGTCCATTGGCCATTAATGCCTTGTCCCCTCACTTTCCCTATAAATACCCACCCTTTCCTCTTTTAGTTTTCATTCCCAACTCTCCCCCAACGAATATATGGTCTCATTACCTCCCAAAGAGTCTTCCCAAGGTTCCCCCAAGCCGTCAAGGTCCCAACCTTTGAGTTTTAAGAGTTACATTTTAAGGTAAGGGATCCAACCTCTCTCTTTCTATTCAAATATTCTCTTTTAAGTCATTTCTTTTATGCTAAATGTTCTTATGTTGGAGGCTGTTATTTTATATTCCTCTTAATTAAATTTTCATGTTCATATGATGAGAGATCCCCTATTACTCTCATCATTTCGTTTTATGAATGTTTAAGTGGCGCCGTTTGGCTGCCGAAATTTTTGTAACAGATTCCTTCACCCTTCTCACTTTCAAGTTCTATTTTCTTGTCAAGTATTTAAAGTTCCTTTTTATTATGTTAGGGTATGATCCCTATATATATCATACTGATCTTTTTTATTCATATAATTAGAGACCCTATTTAATCTGGTCAATTCATTTTTTTATGTTTAAGTGACGTCATTAGGCTGTTGAATTTTCATAAGAGAAATCTTATTTTTGTCTTCCATTCATGTTCTTCATTTCATATGGTATATATTTCAAATTTCATTTCCAGGATATTAAATCCTTTATATTATTTCCCCCTACTATTTTATGGATCATTTATTAGGGGATGACCCATGTCCCCTCTCTTTTTGATGTTTTCTAAAACCCTACAACATAGTCGTTATGCTGCCGAATTTCAATCTCAAAATGTCTCTCTCTTTTTCTCAAATTATTTTATTTTATTAAGTGAATACTCAAAGATATTTCTTCTAAATGGGTATTCACATATATACCAAAATGTTCTGTTTTAAAGTTTGGGATTTACATACATGAGACCCGCTTTCCTTTTCTGTGGGTTTAAAGTGACAAAAAGATCATGTCTTCAAAGCAGTTTTTAAAACATTATGATTATGAAATGAAACCCATTTATTCTATGCTATATGGGTTATTTATGAAATGTTTGGTGATGATATATTTGGCTCACATGATAAGAAAGGAAAATTTAAGGGTGTTCCCTTATAGCACTCCAATGCATTGGGTAAAGACTTAATCTCTAGAGATGACCATTTTTAACAATATCTTGGTGAATAACCTTGGTAATTTTTAATGACACCTTGGGGATGGACCTTGGTGAAACGGAAATGATTGTCTAAGATAAATGTTGTAGCCACATCTTCAAGTTATTAGATACATTATTTTTATTATGATATGCCTCATTATTTCTTTCTCATGCCTTAAAGTTCTTTTTCATGACTTTATTGATGTATCTCAAGTTCACATGTTAAATGTTTCCCTTGTTTCCCTTACTGGGCCTTTTACTCACCCTTTATTTTGATGTATGTCCCCAGGTTATGAGATGCAGTAATGAACCAAGGATGAACATAAGGAGAAGCCTTTAAAGTGTTTAATAATAATGTTTTATGTTTTCATGTTTTATGTTCCTGGTTTCCAATACACTAACCCATAAAGATCCTTAGATTTGTAAAATGTAATGAAAAGTTATGTTATAAAATGGTGGGATGTTATAGTTGGTATCAAAGGATGGTTTAGTTATTTGTAGAAATTAAGATATTAAAACTTTAGGAAGAACCCGTATAGAAAATATTAAATATAGTAAATCTTCTTAGTATTTTGGTGAGTATTGAGTAAGTAGTTTATCAAGAAAATACATCCCTGTCTGGATACGAGAATGTAGAGGTGGATTTGGCACAAATGTACATAGGGGTAAAACCCGAAAACACCACTTTTTGCTAGACTCTAATGGGAAATGGTACACGACAATGGGCCTTGCTGCACTCTTGATTACGACACTCCCGAGGGATATGCTTTGGTAAATTCATAAGCTTAGTATGAACCATAATTGAAGGAACAAAGATAAAATAAAATAGAGATTCACATAAGAATATATGATCATGGATAACCTAGATTGTATCGTAGGGTATCACAAGTTAGGGTATTCTTTTCTTCTAAAATTTTATGCTTCTATGCATTATGTTTCCTTTTCATGATAATTGGAAAAGTATTTAAGCCCCTAATTATAATTTCTTTTCATAGTTAATGGCGGGAAATAGATGAACATGTCCCAAAAATCAATGTGATAGGAAATGTGATGATTTCTCTATTAATGTGACAAAGATGACAAGAGATCAAGTTGAACATATTACGAGTATGCCAAACTAGCTATCAAAAATCACAATTAATAATTTGTACCTAGTTGAATGACCAAATTCATCAAGGAAGAAGAAGACGAAGTCTCAAGGATGTTCATCTGATATAGTTGATTAGGGGATTTAAGGATGATTATTATTTTGGAAGACGTTCACTATTTTGGGAACCCTATTTGATCGAGGTAAATAGATTACTATGGTATTTTCTTTGAGGAGTAAAGGTTGACTTATATTTTTAAGAATCGATGAATTTAATGTGAACTTATGGTAATATAGGTTACTTATGGAAATGATTAACCTATCTTGGGGAAAATATGTTTTGGTTAGTTACTTTTGTTATAAGATGTTAGGAGTGGTTGATGTTGTTTGGAGATGAACGATAAAGTTTATTTTGGAAGACTATGTTATCAAATCTTTCTTGCATTTGGGTTTCAATCTTAGTTTGGTTTATTTTGTGGAATTTTAAGGAGAATTGTTTATTTAATGTCCTATGATGAACTTTGGGTAGTACTGTGGAATTTTGAAGATTTAAAATAGTTTCCCTTCCTATGGGTTATTTCTTTTTGAAGAGTTGTTTTATCTTACCCTTTCTGTTTTTGGGATAATGTTTAAAGATAGAAGAAATAGATAGTTGATCTTTTGTGGATTCTGTGATTCTATAGAAGATGATTCTTGTTCTTTGATGAGACCAAGTAGTTTTTTATTCTCATCGTTTGGAGAAAAGATTAGTTTTGGTAGAAACTTGTTAAAGGATGAAATCCTACTTGAAGGTAGGTATGTTTCCATATGTTTTTATTATATGTAGTAAATGAATTCCTCAAAAATATAAAAATGAATATAAAACAAAAATGTTGTCTGTTAAAGTTTCCTACTGGGAAATCAGATACCGTTTAACCCATCATAATTTTGTGATTTTCTTGTTGTCAACTTTCTCTTAATCATGTTTTCTATCACTCTCCCTCAGAATGTGACCCTTTGTTTTTCCTTCTATGTCCATGTTTTACTACATGGAATCCTAATATGGGTTAACTTGGGTGGCCTTTGTACTTAATTTTCTTTCTTTTAAATTAAGAGTTTTACTGACTCTTTTTCCGATGTGGGACTTTCAATGATATTTCCAAGCCCAATTTTAAAAATTGTGAGGACGCAATTTCTTTAGGGGGGAAGATTGTAACGACCCGAAATTTTGAATAAATCTTGTTTCCTAATTTTATGTGTTGTTTTATTTTTATACTCAACAAAAGTGTTTCATTTGATAACATGAGTATAATTAAAATGAGACAGTTGGGTTTCAACTGTTATATGACCATTGGTCAATATGACCACTGGAAACTAAACATTTCGATTATTATCTGTAAATACAAGTGATCTTGGTTAATTAATATAGAAAGAAGATTTGATGGCCTCATCCAGTAGTCTTGGGTCAATCGAATCCCATCTAACGGAACTTGGGAAGGAGGTAGCACCACTGGGCTTTGCTCTGGACCAAAACCAATCCTAACTTCATCTTGTGAAGCTAGAATGGAATCACCTTCACGAGAAGTTCAAACTGATAGAAATTACTACTCGTGCAATGTTGGTCGAGCCACCCTTAGATTATCTCACATTAGAAAACCTTAAACTGAGGTCCTATTCTGGGGTTATAAAGGGATACGTAAGGAGACCGTAACTGCCTTGTGTAATCCTTTGATTTAAATAAAAATTCTGATTTCTTCTTATGATGAAGTTTGTGAATTTTCGAATGTCTGGATAAATATAGTATGCATATTTTTGATGAATTCTAGAGAAAATGATATTTTAAAATATTTATGTAAACCATAAATAATTAATTATGTGTAATTAATTTCAAAAAATGGTCTTCTACAATTATGTTCAGTAAAAAATTTAGAGTCTAATAAGATCAACTTAATTTTTGATGAATAGTAAATTATGAATAGTGCTTTTATGCTTAGGATTAGTAATGTGACCAAAGGGATTAGTAATCTCACTTAAAGAAAGTATTAATATAATCTAGGCACCTTGATTAAGTAATGTGATTCAATAAAATAGGTAAATAACTATTTCATTAATTGTTAGTCAAGTATTATTTTTTTCGGGTGAATAGTTTTTTTAATTAAAAATTAAATTAAAAATATTTAGAAAATTATTTTTATAAAATGGACTTTATTTCTGAACTTATAGCATTGATATTATGTTAAGGTAAATTTTGGTGTTTTTTCTGAAAAAAATGAATTTTCAGTGAATAGTGTTTTTATTTAAAAGTTTAAATAAAAATATTTAGAAAATTATTTTAATAAAATGGATTATATTTTTTAATTCAGAGCATTGATATTATGTTAAGATAAATTTTTGGGAGTTTTCGGAAAAAGTTGAATTTTCAGTGAATAGTAAAAATACAGTTTTAGGGTTTCGGTATGTTTAAGGATATCATGATTGCATCATGATGATGTCATGATATATTTTAAGGGAAGGTTGACTAAAGGGGGTGAATTATTTTATGAGGGGTACCATGTGGCTAAAGTCGTGGGTAAATACCATGGGCAAGCCCATGGTTTTGCCAAAACCACCAATGAGGTGTCCCTTGGCCATTAATGCCTTGTCCCCTCTCTTTCCATATAAATACCCACCCTTTCTTCCTTTATTTTTCACTCCCAACTCTCCCCCAACGAATCTCTAGTCTCATTACCACCCAAAAAGTCCTCCAAAGGTTCCCACAAGCCCTCAAGGTCCCAACCTTCGTGTTTTAAGAGTTACGTTTTAAGGTAAGGGATCCAACCTCTCTCTGTCTTTTCAAATAATCTCTTTTCAGTCATTTCTTTTATTCTCCATGTTCTTATGTTGGAGTATGTTCTTTTATATTCATCTTACTTCCCTTTTCATGTTCATATGATGAGATATCCCCTCTTACTCTCATCATTTCGTTTTATGAATGTTTAACTGGCGTCGTTAGGCTGCCGAAATATTTGTAACAGATTCCTTCACCCTTCTCACTTTCAAGTTCTATTTTCTTGTCAAGTATTTCATGTTACTTTTTATTATTTTGGGGTATGATATCTATATCTATCATACTGATCTTTTATTTTTAAATGATGATAGACCCTATTTTATCTCGTCAATTCATTTTTTTTAAGTTTAAGTGACGCCGTTAGGTTGCCAAATTTTCATAAGAGAAATCTTATTTTTGTCTTCCTTTCATGTTCTTCATTTCATATGGTATATCTTTAAATTTTAATTACCATGTTATTAAATCCATTATATTCTATCCTCCTACTATTTTATGGATCATCTATGAGTGGGTGACCCATGTCCCCACTCTTTTCAATGTTTTCTAAAACCCTACAACACAGTTGTTATGCTGCCGAATTTCTGTCTCAAAATGTATCTCCCTTTTTCTGAAATTATTTTTTTATTAAGTGACTACTCAAAGCTCTTTCTTCTAAAGGGGTATTCACATATATACAAAAATTTTCTATTTTCAATTCTAGGATTTACATACATGTGACCCGCTTTCCTTTTTTGTGGGTTTAAAGTGACATAACGATCATGTCTTTAAAGCAGTTTTTAAAACGTTATGATTATAAAATGAAACCAATTTATTTTATGCTATATGGGTTATTTATGAACTTTTTTGGTGATGATATATGTGGCTCACATAATAAAGGAAAATTTAAGGGTTTTCCCTAATAGCGCTCCAATGCATTAGGTAGAGACTTAATCTCTAGAGATGACCATTTTTAATGATATCTTGGTGAATAACTTTGGTGATTTTTAATGACACCATAGGGATGGACCTTGGTGAAACGGAAATTATTGTCTAAGTTAAATGTTGTAGACACATCTTCAAGTTATGAAATACGTTATTTTTATTATGATATTCCTCATTATTTCTTTCGCATGCCTTAAAGTTCTTTTTCATGACTTTATTGATGTATATCAATTTCAGATGTTAAATGTTTCTATTGTTTCCCTTACTAGGCCTTCTGCTCACCCATGCTTTTGATGTATGTCCCCAGGTTATGAGATGCAGTAATGAACCTAGGATAAACATCAGGAGAATCCTTTCTAGTGTTTAATAAGAATGTTTTATGTTTTCATGTTTTAAGTTCCTGGTTTCCAAGACACTAAACCTTAAAGATTCTCGGTTTTGTAAAATGTAATGAAAAGTTATGTTATAAAAAGGCGGGATGTTATAATTGTAAGGGAAAGAAAGAGGCTATCAATTTTAAATGCAATAATTGTAGAGAAATGGGGAATTATGAAGAAAAAAAATTCCTAGGATCCAAGGAAACATACCTCAGAAAAGGCCAAGGGAGAAATTCCAAGCTTATGTGGTCACTACTGTTGTGGTTGAAGCTCATAAAGATGTGGAAGAAAGTAATTTAATGGTTTCCACAATTTTATCCAATGCTTTATTTGATTCTGGTTCATTACATTGTTTCATATCTTCCTAGTTTTTTATGTAAATTAGATATTTCCAATTTGATTTAACAATAGAGTTGTCTATCAAAAATCTTAAGGGAAGTGTCATTGCAACAATGTTTTGTGAATCAGTCCCTATTAGGGAACAAAAATATGCTTTATCTTATGAACCCATCATCGTACCATTGATTGAATTTGATATAATCCTCATTATGTATTGTATTTTGGTTCAATATGTGAAAATTTATTGTAAGAATAAGGAGGTTACAATTGTCGATGTTGATAAGGAGTGACTTATCTTTAGAGAATAAAACATCACCACATGATTCTTATCTAGATCCACCCCTAGTTGCTCTACTAAATTCAATTATTGGAGAGTAAGAGAATGAAATAACTATGGGTGAGGAAATAATGTTCAAATAGAGGATGTACCTATTGTGAAAGATTATGTTGATGTGTTTCTAGAGGATTTACCTATAAATCCTCTAGAATAAGAAATTGAGTTTTCCATTGATTTAATTCCAGGTTCAAGGCCCATATCAAAGACCCCTTTTAGAATGGACACTACGGAATTAGTGTAACTAAATAAACAAATAGAGGAATTGAGTAATAAATGATTATTTTTCCCTAGTGTTTCTCCATGGGGTTCCCTTATTCATTTTGTTAAGAATAAATATGGATCTATGAGGTTCTGCATTAACTACAGGGAGATCAATTCAATAATAATAAATAACAAGTATCACCTACCTCGCATTGATGATTTATTTGAAAAACATCATGGAGATCAATATTTTTTAAAGATTGACCTTTGATCTAGATATCATTTGTTGTGCGTGAAGAAGGAATACATTCCGAAGATAACATTTCGTACCAGGTATGGGCATTACAAGTTTACATTAATGCCATTTGGACTGACTAATGCACCCTATGTTTTCATGGATGTAATGAATAGAGTTTTTAAGGAATATCGTGATGACTTTGTAGTGGTATTTATTGATGATATATTGGTATACTCAAAAATCTACAATGATTATTAAAATCATTTGTGCCCTATTCTAAAAACCCTCAAAAGAAATGAATTATATGGGATGTTTCGAAAGTGTGAATTCTGGCTTCAGAAAACTTCTTTTCTTGGCAATATTGCCTCTAAGTATTAAATACTTGTTTATCCTTAATAGACCAAGGCAATCCAAAAATTTCCAGCACTGAAGAATATAACTAAGGTACATAGTTTTATTGTTTTAGTAGTATATTATCGATATTTTGTCCAAAATTTTACCCGATTGGCAAACCCATTAACCAAGATCACACATAAAGGGGTTAATTTTTTTTTGGAAAGAACAGAGTGAAGAATGTTTTGTAGAACTGAAGAGAAGATTAGTCAGTAATCCTATCTTTACTCTACCATTGGGGAATGCTAGTTTTGTAATTTATAGTGATGCATCAAAGAAAGGACTTGGTTGTGTCCATATACAGAATTTTAGGGTTATTTCCTATGCATCACGACAGCTAAAAATTAATGAGAAAAACGATCCCATTCATGATTTTGAGTTACATATGTAATCTTTTCTATGAAAATATAGAGACACTATCTCTATAGTGAAAAATTTAAAATATATAATGATCATAAGAGTTTGAAGTATATTTTCTCACTGAAAGAACTCAACATGAGGAAGAGATGATGGCTTGAACTACTCAAGGATTATTATTTCACTATACAATACCACCCGAGGAAGGAAAATAAGGTGGCAGATGCTTTGAGCAGAAAGGATTGTGCATTTTTGAACAAGATGGGAGTTGAAAGGAATATTATTTTCATGGATCTAGTAAATATGGATATGGAATTACCATGGAAGGTGAAACATCAATACTATTTCAAATGGTTGTCAAACCATCTTTACTAGAAAAGATAGTGTTCTCATACTAATGATGTGGAGTTTCAAAATAATATTAAAGGTATGTATGATGGGAGATTGTGTGACTTCATATATGAAAATGGAATTTTGAAATTTAGGAATATACTTTGTGTTCAAGATATACCTGATCTAAAAAGGGAATTTTTGGATGATTATCATAGCTCTAAATTCTCTATAAATCCTGGTAGCACTAAGATGTATAGAGATTTGAAGGAACATTTTTTGTGGGAAAACATGAAGAGAGATATTTCTGATTATGTGTCAAGATGTATGGTTTTTCATCAAGTGAAAGCTGGAAGACAACATCCTAGAGGAGTCATGCAGCCTCTTCCCACACACGAGTGGAAATGGGATTATATTATGATGAAATTTCTCATGGGACTACCAAATAATACTAGAAGGAATGATGCAATATGGATCATTGTTTATCGTCTTACCAAGTTAGCACATTTTCTTTCTATAAGAGAATATTTACCACTTGAACATTTAGCCATACTGTATATTAATAAAGTTGTAAGCCTTCATGGAGTACCCATGTCGATTGTTTCCAATCATGATCCCCATTTTACATCGAGATTCTAGAAATGTCTTCAGAAGGCCCTAGTTTCTAAACCTCATTTGAGCATTGTCTACTACCCTCAAACTGGTGGACAATCAGAATGGACTATTCAAACCTTATAAGACATGTTGAGATCTTGATCACTTGTAATTCAAGGTATGTGGGATCAATATTTACCTATACTAGAATATTCCTATAACAATAGCTTCCATTAAAGTATTCAGATGGCACCATAAGAAGCGTTATATGGAAAGAGATGTCACACACCAACTTGTTGGGATGATGTTGGTGAAAGAAAACTCATAAACCTAGAACATGTTGAGGAAACAATGGAAAATGTGAAGTTTATCCAAACCCACATCAAAGTAGTTAAATGTATGAAAAAGAGAAATGTCGATAACTGAAGGAAGGATTTGGAATTTCAAGTAGGAGATCTTGTTTTCTTAAAAGTATCTCTATAGAAGGATGTTATATGTTTTGGTAAGAAGGGTAAATTGATTCCCAGGTACATCGGACCTTTCGAAATTCTAGAACGAATTAGACTTTTATCTTATCATTTGGAAATTATTGTAACACCCGAGACTTTTATGTTATATAAATCATCAAAGGAATCTTTTTCTACACAACACTTGCTTGGCTTGCTTTACACGCAATCGCGACCTTCCTCGATAGCTTGCGTCGTACGCAATACCGAGTTTCACTAAACAACAATATACTATTAAAACTAGCCGTTATGAATAGTAATAACCACTTTTTGAAATTTTATAAATTTTATTTTTCAAAATGGACTTCATTTTTGGACTCAGAATATCGAAATTAGCCTAGGGGGAAATTTTGGTATTTTTCTGAAAACTTTCAATTTTTGATGAATAGTGAAACCACTAAGTGGTAGGTTAAAAACTGAATTTTGCATAAAACATAATTTTACCACTTCTGTGAATGGAATTTCGAAAATCCGAGAGACACAGTTAATATCAAGGACTAAAATGTGGTTCAATGAGATGAAAATAATTTTTTGGTGAATAGTAACTTTTTACTTTTTTTACCGCGGTTAATAGTAAATAGGGTAACTATGGGTAAATATGATATTACTATTACCCTAACACGTGTCCAAATTCTATTGGATAAGTGTAATTCGACCAAAAACAACCTTATGAATAAAATATGACCATTTAGGCCCACTTGGATTAGATTAGGACATTTATTATTAATTTATTTAAAGAAGGGTTAAAATAGTTAAAATCAAAGTTTAATAAGTAAATCATTTTTAATATGGGGTTATACATAAGATAAATTCGACTATAAATATTCATTAGAAAGATAAAAAGATTTCCTACATAATGGTAGTTTATTTGTAATTTTTAGACATTAGATAATTTAATTTATTTATGACACAATAATGATGCAGTAATTATCTTATTAATGAAATATTGACATAATTGATGTTATAAACACCAAAATAAATGTAATTTGAGACTTTTTATGAATTCCACTAATTTTATAGGTAACTACGATATATTAATGTTGATTTAATCAACTTGTTTCGAACATATAATTCTTTTATGACTTTCACAAAAATCATATATCAAATAGTGTCAAAATTGACACAAAATAGTTTTTAAATAAAATATTATATTATTAATTGTTATTTTATTCCTAAAAATCTAAGGTTCGGCCAAATGACTTAGATAAGGATATATATATTAATAATAAACAATTTGGGGTTCGTTTGGCATGTTATAGTAAGTGTATTAACCATATAGTGAAAGAAAACAAAAAGACACGGTAAAAGTTAAATTATTTAACTTAGAGTTAAATCTAATTGATAAGGTTAACATAATTCCCTAAACTTGTATAAATCCTATTGGTTGATAGGATTTAGACCCATCCCCACTTTAGCTTAGAAATAATACCCTTTGGAACCATTATAAACTGATTTTGACTTTAATATAAAATAATATTTTGAGATATTCCTAAGGTGCCCCTCTCCTCCCTTATAAAAGGGCACCTCCTCCCCCTCCTCCTCACACCAATTTGAGCACTAAAGCTCGGCCAACCCCTGCCATTTTCTCCTCTCCACTTTCCTAGAATAATCCTAGAGGTCCTGGTCTTCTTCAAAGACCAATCTTAGTTCCCTAAGTGGAGGATTCAAAGAGGCGTTCCAAAGAAGAGGTAATATCCATTACCGATCTTTTCAATTTCTTTCTTCTTCTTCATCTTATTCTTCTTTAGTTGTTTCATGATAAAGTAATAAAATAAGTATTACTTACATACTGATATTTTATTATAAATATGAAACAACCCTAATTCACCTTCTATCCATCCCACGGAAAAATGAAATCACCGCGCGTGCGTACGTACGGAATACCGTCTCCACGCCGTGGTGTAATCTATTTTTCCACCATCACTTTACAAGGATGGGTATAATGGTGTAATGAGTGACTATTTATGATTATTATAAATTAATATTGATACTGAAATAATATATATATACTCCAATACAGTTCCACGATCATAGGAACGATATCATCACTCGTGCGTACGTACGGAATACCGTCTCCACGATGTGATGCGACTCGTTCTACATGATCATCATTACATAGTAATTATATAAATGAATTGAATGAATAAATATGATATATGTTACACTAATACCATTCTGGATATAAGGTATCTATAACCTTAAAAGAATAATAAGAATGTATTCGGCAAAACACGCATAAGAACAAAAGGCAATAAAGACCCGAGTAACAAGTAACAATGAAATATTACTAACAAGAAGCTAAGAATATGACCATATATGATATCATATAAATATGTATGATTCTGGAATAAGTCAATAACATTATTTAAACCATTATACAGGAGCTTCGGACACGTACAAAGCAAATCAGACCTAAGGTAAGGGAAATATCACAATCTCATTTTTATCTGAGATTGTTTATTCGTAAGTATTTACAGGGGTGTATTTTATCATCCACATCCATGTTTCATCAAAATGTAACATTATTTCCATCCACCTACAATTGTTTAAATCCATTTTTACTCTTCGGCGAGTTTTTAGTAATATGTATGAAAGGAATCTTTTGTCGTTTTTCGTACGAGGTACTTTTTGACTTTTCCGACAAAAGTACGAAGAATGTTTTTTTAACTTATACGACATGAATGGATTTTTAAAACATTATTTCCAAGAAGCTTCCTTTACAAGTTTTCATGTTTATTTTTAATCAACTTCTTTAAGTTTAAAATTGTATGACATGTTAATAAAGGAAAAGTGTTTTTGAAGTAGAAAGGATATTTTCCTCGAGAATGATGTTCAAGTGTTTTATCAAAATTATTTTCCATCTAAGATGATAAAGGGTTCTGTTTTTTTCCCTATTATTACATGGATTTGATTATGTTGTGATGGAAATATTTTTGGGAATTCTTTTATCTTATATGAATTGTTTTATGATGTCATGTTGTTTAAGAATTCCATTTTTATTACATGGGTTACGCTATAATGTATGGTTTATGATTATGTGGAACACATAAGAAAGGATTCATTATGAGATGGGTGGGACCTATATCTCCCTCCAATGCATTGGGTAAAGATTTTATATCTCATGAGATAGACATGGCTGGAACGGTAGGTTATACCGGTTCAGTGAAACAGGACTGGAACGAGGGTGACTCGGTTTAGAAAGGGACTTTGTCCACTAAGATAGTCTTGGCAATAAGTCATGACTAACAAGAAATGATTTTCCATGATTATGTGTGCATGCCACAAAGTTTCAAGTTTCAGTTATGATTAGGGGGATCTCATTTTCACTTCTATGATTTGTTCCATGTTAAGATTTTATGATCTCTTTTGCAGGTTATGATTTTCAAAAAGATATGATATGATTTTTATTTCCATTATTTGCCCTTGCTGAGCATTTGAGCTCACCCTTTTATGTTTTCTTTTCCCCAGGTCAGGAAGATGGATATTAAATAGAATATGCTAAAAGGGACCCTACATATGATGAAATAAATGGGAGACACTGTAGAAGATTTATGAACTATTTTTTTTTCCAGTTTCTAAAGACACTATACCTATACGGTCCTTTGAGGTTTTGTCATATGTTGCAATAAGTGTGCTTCAATTTTGAAGTATTAACAATTTATGTAATGTATGGGTCGTTATAGTTGGTATCAGAGGAAAGGTATAGTCAACCTTTGGAATCTAGGATGTGAAAGCCTTAGTAAGAACCCTAAGGATAAGTCTAAGCATAGAACACAATCTTAGTGTTTTAGAAATGGCCATGAATACCCTAGGATAAGACCTTAAGTGTGAAATTTTATCCTTGATTATGTGGTTTTCCTATTATAATTAGTGTTGCTCACACTATTCTTCTTGGTTTTAGTCAATGGCTGGAACCCGAAGGAACCGTGTTAATGCGAAATGCGATGGGCAATGCAATGATTGTCCCCCTGAGCAACCAAACGATATGGGAGCTGGAATTCAAAATCTTGTAGCCATGCTCACACAACTTTCTCAAGCTATGAATCATGCAGGACTTCCAAATGAGCAAAGGAAGGAGCAACATTCTGTTGAATCCTTCATGAGGCAGCGTCCACCTTCTTTCAGCGGGTCTACTGATCCATTAGTTGCTGAACAATGGATTAGTACTACTGAAAAGATATTTTCAGTTCTTCAATGTTCTAAGCATGATAAAGTCATCCTCACAGTGTATCGTTTGGAAGGAGATGCTGATCAATGGTGGAATCTTATTAAGAATACGAGGCAAAGGGATGAAATTGAGTCTATGGAATGGGACGAGTTCAAGAACTTATTTTTCAATAAGTACTTCCCTCGTATTCTCCGAACAAAGATGGAGAAAGAGTTTCTTGAACTGAAGCAGAGGGATGATGAATCTGTTGGTACCTATGAAGCAAATTTTACAAGACTTGTAAGGTATGCTTCTGGTATTATTATCCAACCTGAGAGTAAGATCGATCGATTCTTTAGTGGCTTAAAACCAAGTCTTCGAAGGGCGTTAGCCATAAGGGACTTCAATAGCTACGAGGAAATCGTTCGATGTGCTCTCAAAGTCGAGATGGAGATTGGAATAACCCATCAGTCACATGGGTTTGATAAGAAAAGGAAGATGGAATTCAAAGAAAAATCTAAAGAGCACACGGAAAAGAAGATGAGCTTTTCCTTATGCTCAAAGTGTGGAAAGAAACATGGAGGTAGTTGTCTTAAAGGGACAAGTAAATGTTTTAAATGTGGAAAGGAAGGTCATCGGGCATTTGAATTCCGTGATAATGGGAAGAAGATGTCTAATGATGCAAACAAAGGAAGGGATACACAGAATGAACCTAGTACACTTCAATGTTTCAAGTGCAAGGAGATGGGGCATTATTCCAATCAATGCCCAAATCCAAGGGTTGATGATGATGGTCGACGTCAACAAAATCTTAAGTCTAAAGACAAAGGAAAGTCACATGCAATTTCTATCAGCGATGTGGAGTAAGATAACGAAGTGGTGAAAGGTACACTTACCATCCACTCTAAAGTAGCAAATGTTTTATTTGATTCTGGATCCACCCACTCTTTTATTTCTGAAACATTTTCTAAGGGTATCCCCGTATTACCTCAACAATTAGATGTTGAGTTAGCTGTGACAACACCAAATGGCACAACAGTCGCATCAAAAGTTTATATTTCTTCTCCAATCGAAGTTTGTGGGAAAGTGCTTCCTGCAAATCTTGTGATCCTTCTTTTAGTGGAATTTGATGTGATTCTTGGCATGGATTGGCTTTCTCTACATGGAGCTCATATCAATTTCCAAAGAAGGGAAGTTGCATTTCATATTCCAGATCAATCTACGATCGTCTATCAATGCAAGGATGAACATAACCTTCCAGTGGAAATTCCTTCCATCTTATGGGTCTTGATTCCACTAAATGAAGGTTATTTATCTCAAATGGTTGGTGAGAAACTCACGATTACGAATATGCCCATTGTACGGGTGTTTGATGATGTCTTTCCGGAGGAATTACCGGGTCTTCCACCAAATCGTGAAGTTGAGTTTTCAATAGATCTCATACTGGGTGCTTTGCCTATTTCAAAGACACCATATATAATGGCCCCAACTGAGTTGCAAGAATTGAAGAAGCAACTCCAAGAGAATCTTGATAAGGGATTCATACGCCCTAGTGCGTCACCTTGGGGAGCACCTGTTCTATTTGTTAAGAAGAAAGATGGATCAATGAGACTCTGCATTGATTATCGAGAACTTAACAAGATCACTATCAAGAACAAATATCCTCTCCCATGCATTGATGACTTATTTGACCAACTACGCGGAGCTCAATACTTTTCCAAGATTGATCTTCGTTCAAGGTATCATCAATTAAGGGTCAAAAGGGAGGATATACCAAAGACGGCTTTCCGTACAAGGTATGGACACTATGAATTTATAGTGATGCCATTTGGTCTTACTAATGCCCCTGCTATCTTCATGGATCTAATGAATAGAGTCTTTAGGGACTATCTTGAACAATTTGTGGTTGACTTTATAGATGATATTCTTGTCTATTCAATGAGCAAGGAAGAGCATGAATATCACTTGAGAATTATATTGAAGACCCTGAGAAAGGAGAAGCTTTATGCCAAATTTACCAAGTGTGAATTTTGGCTTCAAAAAGTTGCATTTTTGGGTCACATAATCTCATAAGAGGGGATATCTGTGGATCCAGCAAAAACAGAGGTTATCAAAAGATGGTCGAGACCAACAACAGTAACTGGGATTCGAAGTTTTCTTGGTTTGGCTGGATATTATCGACGTTTTGTAAAAGATTTTTCACGATTATCTAATCCACTCACCAAGTTGACTCGGAAAGGAGTTAAGTTTGTCTGGACAGAGGAATGTGAAGAGAATTTCAAGGAGTTGAAAAGAAGGTTATCCAGTGCACCTGTGCTCACACTACCTTGTAGTGGAGAAAGGTTTGTGATCTACAGTGATGCATCCAAGAAGGGATTGGGGTGTGTTCTTATGCAAAATGATATGGTTATAGCTTATGCCTCACGACAGTTGAAAATCCATGAGAAAAATTACCCAACACATGATTTGGAGTTGGCTGCGGTAATCTTTGCATTAAAGATTTGGAGGCATTACCTTTATGGTGAAAGGTGTGATATTTATACTGATCATAAAAGTTTAAAGTATATTTTCACACAAAAGGAGTTGAATATGCGTCAAAGAAGATGGTTGGAGCTGATTAAGGATTATGACTGCTCAATCCATTACCACCCTGGGAAAGCAAACAAGGTGGAAGATGCATTAAGTCGACAAGGCCATGCTAGTTTATCCGTGATGAGGATCACAAAAGATCCAATATTTATGGATTTAAAAAGGATGGATCTTGGAATTATAATGGAAGGGGAAAATCTTATCTTTCTCAAATGAATGTTCAACCATCTATACATGTGAAGATTAAAGAGGCACAGAAAGAAGATGTCGAGTTACAAAAGAAGGTGAGAAATGTTCCTGAATTCAACCTTGATTGTGATGGGATAATAAAGTTCAGGAATCGGGTTTGTGTTCCTTCCATCCCCGAATTAAAGAAGGAGCTGCTGGATGAGGCTCATAGTTCTTCATTCTCTATTCATCCTGGAAGCACGAAGATGTATAGGGACCTGAAAGAGTACTTCTGGTGGGATGGCATGAAAAGAGATGTTGCTGAATATGTCTCTCGATGCTTGGTTTGTCAATAATTTAAAGCTGAGAGACAAAAGTCTAAGGGGATGTTACAACCATTACCCATACCCGAATGGAAATGGGAAAACATCACTATGGACTTTGTCACAGGACTTCCTAAAACATCCAAAGGCAATAATGCTATTTGGGTCATAGTTGATCGTCTTACAAAGTCTGCACACTTCATTGCTATTAGAGAGGATTTCTCTCTAGATCAGCTTGCCAGGATATATGTAAAGGAAGTGGTAAGATTGCATGGAGTACCACTTTCTATTATATCTGATCGGGATCCGAGATTTACCTCGAAGTTCTGGAGAAGTCTTCAGCATACTCTGGATACAGAGTTGAGTTTCAGCACTGCTT
Source organism: Viscum album (assembly GCA_963277665.1). Taxonomy (NCBI): domain Eukaryota; kingdom Viridiplantae; phylum Streptophyta; class Magnoliopsida; order Santalales; family Viscaceae; genus Viscum; species Viscum album. The sequence goes on from OY728134.1 coordinate 613,839,116, forward strand.
ATCATCCCCAGACAGACGGTCAGTCTGAGAGAACAATTCAAACCCTAGAAGATATGTTGAGAGCTTGCTCTATGGATTTCAAAGGAGGTTGGGATCAACACCTACCTTTGGTGGAATTTTCTTATAATAATAGCTTTCACTCCAGTATTCAGATGGCTCCTTATGAAGCTCTCTATGGAAAGAAATGCAGGACTCCAACTTGCTGGGATGAAGTTGGGGAAAGAAAGCTATTAGGACCTGATCTCGTTGATGAAATGGCAGAAAAGGTCAGATCTATTCAACAACACATAAGAGCAGCTCAGAGTCGACAGAAAAGCTATGCCGACAACCGAAGAAAAGACCTAGAGTTTGAAGTGGGTGATAAAGTGTTCTTACGAATATCTCCCTGGAAGAGGGTTATGAGATTTGGAAAGAAGGGGAAGTTGAGCCCTAGATATATCGGTCCTTTCGAAATACTGGATCGGGTTGGAAAGGTAGCTTACCGATTGGCGCTTCCACCGAATCTCTCTCAAGTTCACGATGTGTTCCATGTATCTCTCCTGAGAAAGTACATACCTGACCCTTCACATGTACTCAGCTCAGAAGTTGTACTGCTGGAGCAAGATCTTTCTTATGAAGAACAACCAATAGAGATTCTGGATCATAGCAAAAAAGTCCTACGAAACAAGACCACTCGATTGGTGAAAGTTTTATGGAGGAACCACCAAATTGAAGAAGCTACATGGGAGCTTGAGGATATGATGAGGGAGAAGTATCCTCATCTGTTTGTTACAAAGTGACAAATTTCGAGGGAGAAATTCTTTTTAAGGGGGGTAGAATGTAACACCCGAGACTTTTATGTTATATAAATCATCAAAGGAATCTTTTTCTACACAACACTTGCTTGGCTTGCTTTACACGCAATCGCGACCTTCCTCGATAGCTTGCGTCGTACGCAATACCGAGTTTCACTAAACAACAATATACTATTAAAACTAGCCGTTATGAATAGTAATAACCACTTTTTGAAATTTTATAAATTTTATTTTTCAAAATGGACTTCATTTTTGGACTCAGAATATCGAAATTAGCCTACGGTGAAATTTTGGTATTTTTCTAAAAACTTTCAATTTTTGATGAATAGTGAAACCACTAAGTGGTAGGTTAAAAAACTGAATTTTGCATAAAACTTAATTTTACCACTTCTGTGAATGGAATTTCGAAAATCCGAGAGACACGGTTAATATCAAGGACTAAAATGTGGTTCAATGAGATGAAAATAATTTTTTTGTGAATAGTAACTTTTTACTTTTTTTACTGCGGTTAATAGTAAATAGGGTAACTAAGGGTAAATATGATATTACTATTACCCTAACACATGTCCTAATTCTCTTGGATAAGTGTAATTCGACCAAAAACAACCTTATGAATAAAATATGACCATTTAGGCCCACTTGGATTAGATTAGGACATTTATTTTTAATTTATTTAAAGAAGGGTTAAAATAGTTAAAATCAAAGTTTAGTAAGTAAATAATTTTTAATATGGGGTTATACATAAGATAAATTCGACTATAAATATTCATTAGAAATATAAAAAGATTTCCTACATAATGGTATTTTATTTGTAATTTTTAGATATTAAATAATGTAATTTATTTATGACACAATAATGATGCAGTAATTATCTTATTAATGAAATATTGACATAATTGATGTTATAAACACCAAAATAAATGTAATTTGAGACTTTTTATGAATTCCACTAATTTTCTAGGTAACTATGATATATTAATGTTGATTTAATAAACTTGGTTCTAACATATAATTCTTTTATGACTTTCACAAAAATCATATATCAAATAGTGTCAAAATTGACACAAAATAGTTTTTAAATAAAATATTATATTATTAATTGTTATTTTATTCCTAAAAATCTAATGTTCGGCCGAATGACTTAGATAAGGATATATATATTAATAATAAACAATTTGGGGTTATTTTGGCATGTTATATTAAGTGTATTAACCATATAGTGAAAGAAAACAAAAAGACACGGTAAAAGTTAAATTATTTAACTTAGAGTTCAATCTAATTGATAAGGTTAAAATAATTCCCTAAACTTGTATAAATCCTATTGGTTGATAGGATTTCGACCCATCCCCACTTTAGCTTCGAAATAAGACCCTTTGGAACCATTATAAACCGATTTTGACTTTAATATAAAATAATATTTTGAGATATTCCTAAGGTGCCCCTCTCCTCCCTTATAAAAGGGCACCTCCCCCCCCTCCTCCTCACACCACTTTGAGCACTCAAGCTCGGCCAACCCCTGCCATTTTCTCCTCTCCACTTCCATAGAATAATCCTAGAGGTCCTGGTCTTCTTCAAATACCAATATTAGTTCATTAAGTGGAGGATTCAAAGAGGCGTTCCAAAGAAGAGATAATATCCATTACCATTATTTTCAATTTCTTTCTTCTTCTTCATCTTATTCTTCTTTAGTTGTTTCATGATAAAGTAATAACATCAGTATTACTTACATGCTGATATGTTATAATAAATATGAAACAACCCTAATTCACCTTCTATCCATCCCACGGAAAAATGAAATCACCGCGCGTGCGTACGTACGGAATACCGTCTCCACGCCGTGGTGTAATCTATTTTTCCACCATCACTTTACAAGGATGGGTATAATGGTGTAATGAGTAACTATTTATGATTATTATAAATTAATATTGATACTGAAATAATATATATATACTCCAATACAGTTCCACGATCATAGGAACGATATCATCACTCGTGCGTACGTACGGAATACCGTCTCCACGATGTGATGCGACTCGTTCTACATGATCATCATTACATAGTAATTATATAAATGAACTGAATGAATAAATATGATATATGTTACACTAATAAAATTCTGGATATAAGGTATCTATAACCTTAAAAGAAGAATAAGAATGTATTCGGCAAAACACGCATAAGAACAAAAGGCAATAAAGACCCGAGTAACAAGTAACAATGAAATATTACTAACAAGAATCAAGAATATGACCATATATGATATCATATAAATATGTATGATTCTGGAATAAGTCAATAACATTATTTAAACCATTATACAGGAGCTTCGGACATGTACAAAGCAAATCAGACCTAAGGTAAGGGAAATATCACAATCTCATTTTTATCCGAGATTGTTTATTCGTAGGTATTTACAGGGGTTTATTTTATCATCCACATCCATGTTTCATCAAAATGTAAAATTATTTCCATCCACCTACAATTGTTTAAATCCATTTTTACCCTTCGGTGAGTTTTTAGTAATATGTATGAAAGGAATCTTTTGTCGTTTTTCGTACGAGGTACTTTTTGACTTTTCCGACAAAAGTACGAAGAATGTTTTTTTTAACTTATATGGCATGAATGGATTTTTAAAACATTATTTCCAAGAAGCTTCCTTTACAAGTTTTCATGTTTATTTTTAATCAACTTCTTTAAGTTTAAAATTGTATGACATGTTAATAAAGGAAAAGTGTTTTTGAAGTAGAAAGGATATTTTCCTCAAGAATGAAGTTCAAGTGTTTTATCAAAATTATTTTCCATCTAAGATGATAAAGGGTTCTGTTTTTATCCCTATTATTACATGGATTTGATTATGTTGTGATGGAAATATTTTTGTGAATTATTTTATCTTATATGAATTGTTTTATGATGTCATGTTGTTTAAGAATTCCATTTTTATTACATGGGTTACGCTATAATGTATGGTTTATGATTATGTGGCACACATAAGAAAGGATTCATTATGAGATGGGTGGGACCTATATCTCCCTCCAATGCATTGGGTAAAGATTTTATATCTCATGAGATAGACATGGTTGGAACGGTAGGTTATACCGGTTCAGTGAAACAGGACTGGAACGAGGGTGACTCGGTTCAGAAAGGGACTTTGTCCACTAAGATAGTCTTGGCAATAAGTCATGACTAACAAGAAATGATTTTCCATGATTATGTGTGCATGCCACAAAGTTTCAACATTCATGTTATGATTAGGGGGATCTCATTTTCACTTCTATGATTTGTTCCATGTTAAGATTTTATGATCTCTTTTGCAGGTTATGATTTTCAAAAAGATATGATATGATTTTTATTTCCTTTATTTGCCCTTGCTGAGCATTTGAGCTCACTCTTTTATGTTTTCTTTTCCCCAGGTCAGGAAGATGGATATTAAATATAATATGCTAAAAGGGACCCTAGATATGATGAAATAAATGGGAGACACTGTAGAAGATTTATGAACCAGTTGTTTTTGTTTCCCAGTTTCTAAAGACATTATACCTATACGGTCCTTTGTGGTTTTGTCATATGTTGCAATAAGTGTGCTTCAATTTTGAAGTATTAACAATGTATGTAATGTATGGGTCGTTATAATTATGCCAAGTCTCTCCAAAGTTAATGATGTGTTCCACATATTACTTTTGAGAAAATACATGTGGGACCCAACACATGTACTCACCTATGAAGAAATAGAACTATAACTCAACATGTCTTATTGCGAAGAGTCTATCATAATTCTTAATACCAGAGAACAAGTGTTGAGAAACCAGATGACTCGTCAGGTGAAAGTTCTATAGAGAAACCATAAGATAAAAGAGGCAACGTGGGTACCCGAGGAACTTATGATGAAGATCCACCAGATTCTTTTTATGCAGTAATATTCTAGAAATTTCTAGGATGAAATTATTTGAATGAGGGTAGAATGTAACACCCCAATCTTCCATGGTATATTTTCCTTTTAATAATGCAATATCTTGTGTTGTACACAACTTGGATTTTTAACACACCACAACCAATCAAACTAGAAATTATGAATAGTAATACCCACTTTTTGAAATTTTATATTTTTTTCAAAATGGAATTAATTTTGGGATTCGTAATATCAAAATTTTCTTAGGGTAAATTTTTGGTATTTTTTTGAAAACATTCTATTTTTGATGAATAGTGAAAACACTGCGTTATTATTTAAAACTGATATTTTATTTAAACAATTATTTATTTTATTTAAATTTATTTTATGTAAAAATAGATACATAATACATATATTAGTTCAGTGTAATACATTAGAGTCATTTTATATTAAAAATTAGATATATAAAATTTTATTGAACTTTTTACCGTCTTTTACCCACCTTCTAGGCGCATTTGAAAATTTGAATAAAATGTAATTTTACAGCCTCTATGAATTATATTTCAAAAATCCAAGGGGCATAGTTGACATCAGTAAGTAAAATGATGTTCAATAGGATGAAAATAATTTTTGGTGAATAGTAAATTTAGACTTTTATTTACCACACTTAAAAGTAAATATGATAATTAGAGGTAAAAATGCTATTATAATTACCCTAACACATGTCATAATTCTATTGGATAAGTTTATTTCGACCAAAAACAACCTGAGGAATAAAAAATGATCCTTTTTTCCACTTGTATTAGATAATGACATTTATTATTATTTTATTTAAAGAAGAGTTAAAAGTGTTAAATTCAATGTTTCATAACTCAAATATTTTTAATATAGTGTTACACATAAGATAAATTATTCTATAAATATTAATTAGAAATATAAAATTATTTTCTACATAATGGTATTTTATTTATAATTTTTAGACATTAAATAATTAAATTTATTTATGACACAATGATGATGCAGAAATTTTCTTTATTAATGAATGATTAGAATAATTGATATTATAAATATTAAAAAAATTAAATTGAGACTTTTGATGAATTAAAAAACTTTTATAGGTCATTATGATATTTTAGGGTTGATTAAATTAATTTTTTTCAAATTAATCAAGTTTTTATGACTTTAAAAAAATCAAATACTAAATAGTGTCAAAATTGACATAAATGAGTTTTTAGAAGAAAAAAATACTATATTATTAATTGATATAATGTTACTAAATAAATAATTTTTGGCCAAAGGACTTTGAGAAGGTTAAATATATTAATAATGAACCACTTTGGGTTCTCATGGTAGTTTATATAAAGTTTATTAACCATATAATATAAAAATACAATGACGTATGGTAAATGTCAAATTATTTAACTAAGAGTTAAATCTAAAATATAAGGTAATATGGTGGAATAAACCTTTATAAAACCTATTGAGTGAGATATTTTCAATCCATACCCACCTTATAATATAAATAAATCCATTTTTACCCATTAGGAATCGAACATAATTTTATTATAAAATAATATTTCAAGCTTTTCCTAAAGTGAAACTCGCCTCTCTTATAAAAGGGTACTTCCCCTTCTCTTAAAATCACACATCCAAATCCATTTGTCTCAGCCAAACCCTACCCAAAAATCCTCCCATATAAACTCACTTCTATCGAGAGGCATTACTTTGATCGGAAATCCAACCTAAGGAGCCCTTTTGATCTACTCAAAAGGAAACACCAGAAGAAGAGGTAATAGTTTCACCACCCTTTTCCAAGTTCTTTTCTTCTTCCACTTCCTCTTTATTTGTTGTTTCCATAAAAAAATAAAAACTAAATTAACTTATACATACTATGATATTATTATAAATATGTTTTAACCATGTTCATTATTCTATCCATCCAATTAATGACATGTCACCATTCATGTGTATGTACGGCTTACCGTCTCCACGTCGTAGTGTAGTTTGTTATTCACACACTTCCTTATTTTGGTGGGTATAATAAGGAGTATAACTAAGTTAAATAATGAATATAACATGTTAATGATGTTTTATATATGATATTACATCCAATTACATATGATTTCACCATCAATAGAATGATATTTTCCATCGTGCATACGTTTGGATTACTGTCTCCACGAACGTGATTAAAATTCATTCCCCATCGTAACAATTCAAAAATAATTTTCATTTTATGATTAAAAATAATGTTTAAGAGCTTAATATCATTATGGATATGAATCAAATACATCCTATCAATATCAATCATGACTAACGTTACAAAACATATAAAAGAAAATGAATCATTTAACACCCGAAACAATGATACTACATAAATATTATTAACAAATCATTATTAGACGATCATATATAATATAATATTTATGTATTTGGTTTTTCAAAATTTAATAACAATTATTTAACTATTATACATGAGGTTAACATACCCTAGATCAAGTAAAAATACATGTTAAGGTTTAATTCTACAATCTCTTCATTATCCGAGGTTGTTTGTATGTGAGTATCAACTAGGACTTCTTTATCATCCACATCCATGTTTCTAAAAAATTTATTTAAAAACATTTTTACTATTTCCTATAAAATGGGTTAAATTCATTTATACCCTTGTTTGACTTTTTATGAGATGTTTATAAAGTAATCTTTTCGACATTTTTGCTAACAAGGTCCTATATAACCTTTTCGACAAAATTAAGGGAAGAAAGATTTTTTAAATTATATGGTCGGTGTGGATACTTTTCACCATTATAACATATTCGAAGCTTACCTTACATGATTATAAGAATATTTTCAAAATAAATGTTTTCTTCTATAAGTATTTTACTTTTAAATGATTTCAAAATATAATTAGGTATTTCATTCAAATAGTTTTCTTTTCATCTATGTTGATATGGTTTGATGTATTTTACACTTGTTTGAAGTTGATTTATTATGATACAAATATTCAATATTTTATTGAAGATTTAGTGATATGTTTGACTATGGATGTGTCATTTTTATACCATTCATGGTTTATTGATAAAATATTGACATTTTGTATGCTAGTTTTAATTCAAATTTTTATGTTGTGTTTAAAACTTTTCATATGAGGAATGTATTAGACTTAGTAAGTGACGGGTGGAGCCCGCTATAGAACCTCGATGAATCGGTAGGTATCATGAGACAAACTAGTGTCTTGGCACAAGCCCTTAACAAAATATTATTTTTAGACTCGGCACGAGGCCTTAAATATATGGTTATGAAGTCTGGTATTATGAATTCCATCATTATGTAATTGGATATTGATATTACATTTGATTATTCGACTAGTAGATATTTATATGAATAAGTAAATGGAATTATTTGATTTATCTTTTCCATATTATGATGATGTTTAATTTTAAATGGATTGTGTTTTAGTCTTATATATTCCCTTATAGTTTTATTTTTATTTATGAAAGTTTCAACTATATTTTTATCCTTACAGAGTATCTGATATCACACCTTTCTATGTTTTATTTTTCCCAGGATGCATAAAAGTATATTATGACTAACCTGCAGGGATAGTCTAATAAATATGAATGGGTTCAAAGGAGACAATTTTGTTGTTGTTTTTCATTTTATAATGTAATGTAAAACTTATTTATGTATCTATTACTTCCAAGGCTACTAAACTAATAGGTCTTTCAATACTTGATCTTTTGTTATCATGCTAATGTTATATAATAATGCACCGACTCTGGTTAACTATGGTCAGGGAGTTACACTAGAACCTTTAGGTTCTAACCTTTTAAGTTTTTCCAAAAATTATCAATGATATCAAGCTTTGTTTGAACTATCAATAAATATAACCACCTTTCTTTAATAAACTCATTATTTAAGCTCTCTATATTATTTTATCTTCAATTCTTACTCAAACAACATTGAATTTATCCTAGGATATCATATTTTACTTCATCAATGTCTTCCAAAACTATTGGAATCAACAATCTAGATGGATCTTTTAAATCTACTCTATAATAACAAAATTCCATTTATTATTGTTTTATCTTGAATGTCAATAGTGACATCATAAGAATAATATCACTCAATTTCCTTAAATTTGAGAGATTCTTCTACTAGACTCAACCTTAAAAATGTGATTCTTATAATTCATAGTTATCTGTTAACTAATTCAAAATATTTTTAACTCTAGCTTCTGAAAACCCAAATCCTTAACTTCTAGGAAATTTTTCTTATAATAATTTCTATCTTCTACATATAGGATCTACATAACATCCTACCTTATTAAAATAGGTAAATTTATAACTTCATAAACCTTTTAAATTATTCTCATGATTTATTATTTCTTTAGTGAACCCAAAATGATCTATCTTTCTAAAAACTCATAGATCAAAATTTTAACTATTAACATTTTTCAATTAAACATTAATTTCCCTTGATTTTGATAGTATCTTCTAAAAACAGACATTTTATTTCATCTGAATATTCTTCCTTATCCAAATCTTTTACTCCTTTTATCTTATAGATACATCAAACAAAACATTATCACACAACTTTATATTGGTTATTTTTCTCAAATTAATTTAATAATTTCTCTAAAAAATAATGATATATTTTTTCATTCAAATAATAGATGATAATTTTATGAATTCATATATACACCGTTTAGATTGACTAGTCTCCATCCTTCTCATATCATCATTATTTTCCCAATAACATTAAACCTCAGCACCCAAATATCATCATTCGGTAGAATAATTTATATTTTACTTGGTTTATAATTTTAATTAAACTACTAAACTCTTTTAATTCCTTCCCATTGACATTTATAATAATAAAATGTATAATAACATATATAAAATAATTAATATCATATATATTCCAATTTTCTAAAAATATTTCTGCATATTGGTCTCAATTCAAAATGATATCTCATATATTATTTTATGATTTCCCAATTATTCAATCTCTTATTCTTCCCAAAATTATTCAATCATCTAAACACCATTACTTCTAGTGAATAAAAATTATTAGCTCATAAACATCTGGATTCACTTAATTTAAGTATTACACAAATTTATTGGGTTATTTTAATAAGTACCTTTATCAAGAACTATAATATGTTAATATTTTTTCAAAATAATAGATCACATCATGAAACATTTCTGAACATTGTCCTCTTGACATTACAGATTCACTTTCACCTATAACTCAAAAAAGTATTTAGAAAATTTGGAAAAAAAATAACACCCCTTAAACAATAATACACCTTGGGATCTATATAGTTGAGAAATTAATTATCCATCTACTAATGCATTTATTGGTGGCCCCACACACCCCTATATTTTCTATTTTATAATGTTACACAACACAATTCAACATATTTTATCTAAAATAGTGGTATTCATGGTGTTTTTGGATCATGAAGGATGAAGTGTTCATTTTGGTGTCTCTGGTGCTTTTTTTCTGGTTTTGTGTTTAGGTATTTTAATTCTAAAATTAGTACCTGATGTTGAGGATAATTTACACACTCTTCCTATAATATTTCTCCCATACCCACTATTATTAACACCATTTAGATCTATAATTTTGGTGATCATGGTGGGTTGGGAATGTGATGGGACAACTCCAGTTTTTATTCCAGTGAGCATGACTCGTGTTTGTTTTATACTCCGATTTGTTGTTCATATTCCTAGAATTTACACTATTTCCATATTTTTAATTGGGTATGGTATTAAGATATGATATATCTTATGTCTTTTGATCTAATTTTGGTGTATTCCTCTCAATCTACCTCTCCAATCCACTCTTAGTGTAGCACCATGGTATGATTTCTATGGTTGTCTTCTTTATTGTAGGAAGTTCATTAACAACATACTAGAAAATTCATGACCTGAAGATATTGCAGGATCTAGGATATGGTGGATTATGGATACTTCTTTATTCAATTTTATGATTAATATGGCATTAGTTCCATCTTTAATAGATTTCTTCTAATGCCTGGTGTTTTATTTTTACTATTGTTTTTCATTGATAGTGTTGTTGTCTTCCCTCACATTGGTGATCATTTATGGATTTTTTTTCATAGTGGTTTTTATTTGCACAGAATTTTTCTTAAGGAATCTTAATTGAGGTTATATCTATAGGATCATTTATTTATGGTTTATTGGTATATGGTTTTTTCTTGGTGGGTTTATTACAGTTGTGATTGGTGGTTGATAAATTTCTTATTGAGTTTTTTTGATGGTGGATTCTTTTTTTTTCAATAGAAGTGGGTATTATGGTGGGGTGAAATTAAAGGTGGTAAACAATAATGGATGGTGTGTTTACATGAGGTGGTGGAACACAGAGGTGTGTGGATTAAATTGTATACTGAATGTGAATTTTATGGCATTTACAATGCCTTGATCTGGGTCCCATGATCTGTCATTATTTGTATTGAATTAGGTTTCTCTTATTCTTCCCTTGTGTAGTATTGTTGGTTTTTAATGTTTTCTAATGATATATTGGTCCTTTTTTGTAATATGGTATTATTTTGGGATCTTTTTATTGTGATTATGTTCATATTTTTCATTTAAAGATAATGTTTTTAAGGGAAATAAATATTATATGTTTAAAGAATAAAAGTAATTATAAGGAAGTGATATCTATGTTATGGTGTCATTTAAAGAATATATTACCGAACAAGTATTTTCCCAAAATAATATAGAATAAAATATAGTGAAAACATTATGAGATTATATGAAAGCATGAAGGATCCATCATGGCATGTGTGTCTAACCTTATATTGATAAAAACATATTTCTTTTGATTTTTAATTGATTCAAAAATTAAAATTAAAATAATTTATAATGGTTTAAAATACATTATTCATAATCTATAGTCTATCTAGATGTATTAATGTTTTGATGAAACTATTTTATGTATTGGGTAAGTGGTAATGGGTTTTTCAAATACCCAGTGATCTAATAGGGTAGTTGAAAATAATAATAATTTGTGAAAGTATAATAAATGTTCATTAAATAAAAATTGTGATAGGGGAAAGGTCTAATATCCGACTAGATAGAGATACTTAATGAACAAATAAATTAATATATTTAATGGAACTTATATATGATTATAATTTTAAAATAATGTTCATTAGTTATGATATTTTTATCAAGGTATAATATAAGGATTCTCAAGTCATCATGTTACAAATTTTAAATTAGGTGGAAAAGATTGTTAATATTCTCAGAATTAAAGTTGATGATTTAATTTTAATGAGGTTGAGTATTATTTTAACCAATGTTCAAACTCGGGGATAAAAAATTATAATCAATATCCTTAATCACCAAATCCTAAAGGAAAATCATATGTTTATGGAAACATTAAATTTGAGTTAGGCTATACAATTAAAATTTTCATGTCTATATTATTCATTTTCTAAAGAATTACATATGTCTTATTTTGTTTTAGGTCAATTTGGTAAAGAACATTGATCTTAAGGGATAGAAATTCCAGTGTAATTTGATTTTTTATTCTTTGTCCGAGATTTTCTTAGAGAACCAAGTTTTTTATTGGAATTTTGAGTTTCATAAGTTCTAAATGATATTTGTTTTCCATTGAACATGGATTGTTTTTGGTTTGAGTGCTCATATAATTTTTGGATATGGTTCAAAGTGACCTGGGTGGTAGAGGTGGTTTTTGTTTGTATACCATATAGTAGCCCTGTGTGTTGTGGTGTAGCAATGGATGTGAATGTTTGTGATTTATTATAATGATAGGAAGTCCATGTAATATCCTAATGGTCTTACTATGGTGGTTTCTACATATGTGTGAGGTAAGAAGTCCTTGGCATAGCAATAGGGGATACACTGTAGAGATAAAGGGAGGAGGGTTTTTGAGTTATCCCTATTTCTTGGGGGATGGTTATGCCGCAACCAATGAGGCCACACCATAACATGGATATGGTAATTATCTAAATAGCATGTTATATTCATTTTTTTTCTTTTTGGGGGCATTTGGAGGGACCAAAGGTGGCACCAAGTTGTGTTTAATACAGTGTTCTTAGAAATGAGATGCTTTGGGAAGTGGAGAGTGAGTGGGTAGGACTTTAAGAAATTTAGATAAGTTTGTAACCTAAGAAGGATATCCATTACTTATTTATATAAACAAATGTGTATTTATATGCATTTTAGTGTAAGGTCATGAAGATTCTATGGTTTTTTAAAACAGTGAGAAGGGAAGTGGCTATGGAGTAGTGCAAGTCATTTTTTTCTTTTGTGGGTTAAAATATTTTACGAATTCCCCCTTTCCCTATTAGATTATTTTTGAGTTTTTTCACTCTATTTCCATACTCCTCACAAGTTTACATACAAAGGATTATCTATCCTTTATCTCCTTCTACCCCCATAATTTGGGGTGGATCCTTGGTCTTTTCTTTGATGAACTAAATTCGTTTTAAATTTTTCTTATTTTTTTCCCTTTAAAATCCTTATAGTCTTTCCAAAAAAACTTTTTCTTATATCCAATGGATATTTATGCATACTTATAATTTTTTTCCCACATATTTCATTGATTTTTTTTTCAAGTCACCACCATTTTACACCACGCCTTTCCACATTGTATGATTTATTACAAAGTTTTGAATTCCACTCCAGATAAATAATTTTAGTTGGAGTTTTCCCTTGAATTTATTTTTAACCTTTTGTATGTTTCTTGAGATATAAGACATAATTAACTTGTATTAATCATCATAACCTTACTTATCTTCGGATTCTCCATAATATTCATCCCAATCTTCCAGTTATCAAACTCTAAACTTCCTCATAACTTCATGATCTATCACCTCATTGATATTATTTTAAAATTTTAGATATTACCCCATTTTATATGCTGTAATTATGTTATGAATTTTATCTAGATATAGATAATATTTATATTATAATGCATAAAATTTATCATAATATCTATCTAAAAGTTTCTCATAATTTTTTTAACAATAGCTGAGTCTTCCAAGTCATATTTAAGCCACTAAATATTTATGAATATTTAATTCACACTAGTCTCATAATCCATCATGTCATCTTTCAACATAATTCTACATATCTAAAAATATTCTCCCTTTATTTTCATATTTCATTCAAAAATTAATTCCATATTTGTTTGGTCTAATATGTAATTTTTATACCCATCCAATATGTAAACACCATATTAGGAAAACAACAGACAATAACAATATGACGTTGTCCCTCCATATTGTGATTCCTTTTATTATAAAAGGTTAGAGGGGAATCATTTTCCTTGGTGAAAACCTAATTGTAACAGCATAAATAACATTTAGGCCATGTGAAAGAATATAGGGAATCATTATATTTTTCAATCCATGATAATTATGGTCATAAATGGTATGAATATGTCTATTATTTACAAAATTGATATTTTCCATCACTAGTAAATAACAATTATACATAGGGAACCTTGGATCTGATACCAATTCATATAACCATGAATATATAAACCATTGAAAATGTGGATTGACTCTTTAACGTTATTTCACCATTTCCCATAAACTATGATAACCCTATTGTATTTTTTTTATCTTTTATATCATCCTTTACAATATCACCCTTACCCATATATAGTAGTAATGAAAGTTAATGCATAGAACATGGGATTTACAAGGTTAGGTCTCAATATGAGTATATACATCTTATTGTCTTCAATTATTATCCTAAAACTTGGATATTAACTATATGACTCATGTAAATAAAATTATGTTTAATCCCAAAAATCCCTTGATGTTTCCAGATGGGTTCTTTATGCTGGTGCCCTCTAGCTTTAAATGAAAACAAAAAAGAACCCTAGAAGATCAATTTTCACTTCATGATTCCTTGGACACAAATTATTGATCTTCCATAAATAATTTATGTTTTAAATAATTATATCATTCTCTCTAGATCAATTTACTAAAATTGACTTTCCATAAACATATAATGATTGGGACTTCATTGTATAGTCGCTTTAACTCATCTGTCTCTTGGAATGTAAGCACATCCACTATTTCTCTAAAGAATATCAAGAATCACATCCTTTCTTAGAACTTATGAACCTACTAGATGTAACACCCCACGATTCAATGGTATGTTTCCCTTTCAATAATGCAATAGATTGCGTTGTACGCAACTTGGATTTTTAACACACCACGACCAATCAAACTAGTTGTTATAAAAAATACCCAATTTTTGAAATTTTATAATTTTTATTTTTAAAAATGGACTTCATTTTTGGATTTGGAATATCAAGATTTGATTAGGCAGAATTTTTGGTATTTTTATGAAAACATTCAATTTTTTATGAATAGTGAAAAACACTGTGTTATTGTTTAAAACTGACTTATTATTTAAATAATTATTTATTTTGTTTATATTTATTTTAAGTCAAAATAGATACATAATACCTATATTATTTCACTATAATTAATTGGAGTCATTTTATAATAAATTAGATATATAAAATTTTATTGAATGTTTTACCATCTTTTACCCACCTTCTTGGCGCATTTGAATATTTTTATAAAACATAATTTTATTGCTACTGTGAATTGAATTTCAAAAATCCACGAGACACGGTTGACATTAGTAGGTAAAATTTAGTTCAATAAGATTAAAAATAATTTTTGGTGAATAATAACTTTTGACCTTTATTTACCATGGTTTAAAATAAATAGGGTAATTAAAGGTAAAAATAATATTATAATTACCCTAAAACATGTCCTAATTCTATTTTATTATTTTATTTTGACAAAAAAATCTTATAAATAAAATATTATCCTTTTGTTCCACTTATATTAGATTAGAACATTTATTATTATTTTATTTAAAGAATAGATAAAAGTGTTAAATTCAAAGTTTCATAAATAAAACATTTTTAATATTGGGTTACACATAAGATAAATACGACTATAAATATTAATTAGAAACATAAAACCTTTTTCTACTTAATGGTATCTTATTTATAATTTTTAGACATTAAATAATTAAATTTACTTATGACATAATGATGAGGCAGTAATTACCTTATTAATGAAAGATTAAAATAATTGATGTTATAAATATCCAAATATATGTAAATTGAGAATTTTGAAGTATTCCACGAATTTTATAGGTTAATATGACATTTTAGAGGTCATTAAATGAATTATTTATAAGTAATAATGTTTTTAGGAACTTAACAAAAATAAAATACTAAATAGTGTCAAAGTTGACATAAATGAGTATTTAAAACATATACAATATTATTAATTGATATAATATTCTTAAAAATATAAGGTTCGTGAAAATGACATTTATAAGGTTAGATATATCAATAATAAACCACTTGGGGTTCACCTTGACGTTTATATTAAGTTTATTAACCACATAATATAAAAATATAAGGAGACATGGTAAATGTCAAACTATTTAACTAAGAGTTAAATCTAAAAGATAAAGTTAATATGGTGACCTAAACATGTATAAAACCCATTGGTTGAGATATTTTTGACCCATAACAAACTTTTCCTGTAAATAAATCTTTTTATAACCATTACAAACCAAAAATTATTTTATTATAAAATAATATTTCAAGCTTCTCTAAAAGTGACCCTCACCTCCTTATAAAAGGGTACTTCCCCTTATCTTAAAATCACAACTCCAAAGTAATTTGGTTTGACCAAAACCAAAACAAATATACTACCAAATACCTTCAATTCTTTATAGATTCCTTACTTTGATAAAAAAGACAACATAAGTAGCCCTTTTGATCAACTAAATCGGAAACACCTAAGAAGAGGTAATAATTTCACCACCCTTTTTCAAAGTTCTTTTCTTCTTCCACTTCCTATTTATTTTTTGTTTCCATACCAAAATAATAAATCTAATACCTTATACATACATTGATGTTATTATAAATATGGTATAACAATATTCATTATTCTATCTATCTTATGAATGACATGTCACCATACCTACGTATGTACGGCTTACTATCTCCACGTCATGGTATAGTTTGTTATTCAAACACTTCATTATTTGGATAGGTATAATAATGATTATAACATATGTAAATAATAAATATAACATGTTAATTATTAGTTATATATTATATAACATCCAATTTCATATGATTTCACCATTAACAGAATGATATTGTCGCTCGTGCGTACGTATGGATTACTGTCTCCACGAACACGATGAAATTCATTCCCCATCGTAACCATTCAAAAATAATATTTATTTTATTATTATAAATAATTTATAAGAACTTAATATCATTTTTTAAATAAATCAAATACATACTACATATATTAAACATTACTTACACAACAAAACATATAAAGGAAAATAAATCAGTTAACAACCGAAATAATGATACTATTAAAATATTATTAACAAATCAATATTAAAAGATCATAAATGATATCATATTAATCTAAGTTGTTCTTGTGTAATTAAATAAAAATTATTTAACTATTATACATATGCTTAATGTACCCTCGATCAAGGAAAATTACAATGTAAGGGTTCATTCTACAATCACTTCATTATCTGAGGTTGTTTATACGTGAGTATCTACTTGGACATCTTTATCATCCCCATCCATGTTTCTTAGAAATGTTTTTCAAAACATTTTTACTATTTAATAGACTATGTATTAAAGTCATTTATACCCTTGTTTTAATTTTTATGAGATTCTTATAATGTAATCTTTCATCATTTTCCTAACAAGGTCTTTTACGACCTATTCGACAAAATTAAGGAAAGAATGATTTTTTAACTTATATAGTGGGTTTGGCTATTTTCTGCCATTTTAACATCATTGATGCTTCTCTAATAATATTATAAGAATATTTACAGAATAAATGTTTTAGTTTATTATTATGTGACTTTTAAATGATTTCAAAATAGAACGAGTTATTTCTTTCAAATAGTTTTCATTTCATCAATGTCAATATCCTTTGATGGATTTTACACTTTTTGGAGTTGATTTATTATGATACAAATCTTCCATATTGTATTGAAGTTTTGTGATATGTTTGACTATGGATGTGTCGTTTTTATACCATTCATGGTTTATGTATAAATTATTGAATATTTTTATGCTAGTTTTAAAACTAAAGTTTAAGTTATGTTTAACCCTTTTCATATGAGGAATGCATTAGACTTAGTAAGTAACGAGTGGAGCCCAGTATAGCTTGTTGATTCATCGTTAGGTATCATGAGACAAACTAGTGTCTTGGCACAATTCCTTAAAAAAATTATTTGTAGTCTTGGAATGTGGACTTGACTATGTGGTTATGAAGTCTGGAGTTATGTATTCCATCATTAATAAATTGGATATTCATATTACATGTGATTATTTGACTTGTAGAATATCCATGTGAGTGAGTAAATGGAATTATTTGACTTAAATTTTCCATATTATGCTGATGTTTAAGTTTAAAAGGCATGTGATTTAGTCTTATATATTTCCTTAAATGTTTATGATTATTTTTAAAAGTTTCCGCTATTTTTTTATCCTTATTAAGAATCTGAGCTCACCCCTTTCTATGTTTTATTTTTCCTAGAATGCGAAGAATTATATTATGACTAACCTACATGGATAGTCCAAGGAATATAAATGTGTTCATAGGAGCCAATGTTTTTTTTATTTTTTATTTTATAATGTAATGTAAAACTTATGTATGTATCTAGTGCTTCCAAGGCTACTAAACATATCAGTCTTTCAAGACATGAAATTTTGTGATCATGGCAATGTTATGTAATAATGATCCGAATCTAGGTAACTAGGTTTGGGGAATTACAGTTGGTATCAAAGGAAGTTTATTACAAACATTGGAATCTAGATTTAAAAAAACTCTTATTAGAGAACATTACCCTAAGATAGAATTTGAGGATTATTATAGAAGAACATCCTAGAATTTTGGTAATGTAAATATTTTTTGAGGTTTCAAAGAAATACATCTTTTTCTGGTTAAAAGCAGGTAGAGGAAGCTCTGGCATAGATGTACCTAGGAGTGAAAACTCTGAAAAGGTGTTTTTGGGCATAACCCGGGGTGTCCAAGTATATGACAATGGGCTTTGTTGCACTCTTGGTTATGACACTCTCGAAGGATATGCTTAGGATAATTCACATTTTCTTTGAAAACCATTATGAAGGATTTAGGAGTATATACCTCCTCAAATACCACATTTTTTTATTATGGATTACATCCAGAAACTGTCCATTTATGTTATGAATTTTACATATTTGTAATTATGTATTGTTATTCATAAACTAATCTAGTGTATTTCATTATTTATAAATAGTTCCTAGTGGAAGAAATGGAATTTTATCAATACACATAATCCATTTAAGGATTTTTCTCCTAATCAAGATAATTATAGTGGATCTATTGATGTAACTAGTGTTGATCAGCTTATCACCATACTAGGAAAACTCACTTAAGTTATGAATAATAACCTTACAGTATGGAGGACCCTGATCCACACCACGGAGGATAAATGTTAGGCCAATTCATGAGGAAATGACCTCCAACATTAAATGGGAATAAAAATCCATTTGTAGCAGAGAAATGGATAACTTCCTTAGAGAAAATATTTCATGATTTGGGAAGTAGCGAAAGGGAAAAAAATTTCATGGTAGTTTATCACCTCAAAAAAGATGCAGATCAATGGTGGTCGTTAATTCAAAACACAAATAAGGATGAAGAAGTATTAAATATGGATTGGAGGGAGTTTTAAGATATTTTATTATATAAATACATTCCTCTTGACCATCGAGCAGATATTGAAAGATAATTTCTTAGTCTGAGGAAAAAGGAGGATGAGAATGTCGCAATGTATGAAGCTAACTTTACAATGTTAGGAAGGCATGAAACAAATTATATATGTAACAGAAGGAGTAATATTGATCGATTTTTTGATGGGTTAAAACCATTTATCTGTCGATCGTTGGTCTCACAATCCTTCTCATAGTATGAAGATATTGTCTCTCATTCTATCAGTATAGAAAAGGAATTCTATAAGTCATACTACATTAAAGGAAATCAAGAGAAGAAGATATCTGGTGAACACTATAGAAATGGAAATAAGGGGAAGAAGGGAAAAGTTGAATATCCATCCTGTAGTAATTGTGGGAACAAACACCCAGGTACTTTCCTGAAGGGAATTGAAGTATGTTACAAGTGCGGTGAAAAAGGCCACCAAACACATGATTTCATGGGAAAGAAAGAGGTTGTAAAAGTTGAATGCAATAATTTTAGATAAATGGGGAATTATGAAAATAAATGTCCTAAGCTCCAATGAAACGTAACTCAGAAAAGGCCAAGCGAAAAATGTAAAGCTTATATGATCACTACTTTTTGGGATGAAGCATGGAAAGACCTGGTGGAACGTAATTTAACGGTTTCCTCAAATTTATCCAATGATTCATTTGATTACGGGCCATTTAATTGTTTCATATCTTCCCAGTTTTCTATGTAAATTAGATATTTCTAATTTGATATCACAACGGAGTTGTCTGAAAAACTCCTAAGGGAAGTATCATTGCAATAATGTTTTGTGAATCAGTTCTCATTAGAGCACATAAATTTGCTTTATCATCTGATCCCATCGGCATACCCATGATTTAATTTGACATAATCCTCTGTATGGATTAGCTTCTGGATCATGATGTGAAAATATATTGTAAGAAGAAGGAGGTTATAATTTTTGTTGTTGATAAAGAGTACCTTATTTTTAGAGGAGAAATGTCACCACCTGATTCATATCTATATCCACCCCTAGTAGATCTTCTAAATTCAATTATTGGGGAGGAAGAGAATTAAATAACTATTGGCGAGGAAAATAAAGTTCAAATATAGGATGTACCTATTGTGAACGAATATGTTGATGTGTTTCTTGAGGATTTACCTAGACATCCTCCAGAATGAGAAATTGAGTTTTCCGTTTATTTAATTTCTGATGAAAGGAAAATATCAAATACCCCTTATTGAATGGCCACTATGGAATTAGTGTAATTAAATAAACAACTAGAGTAATTGAGTAACAAATTATTTATTTTTCCTAGTGTTTCTCCATGGGGTGACCCTATTCTTTTTATTAAAAAGAAATATAGATCTATGAGGTTGTTCAATAACTACAGGGAGATTAATATTATAATAGTAAAGAAAATGTATCCCCTAACTCGCATTGATGATTTATTCGACAAACTTCATGGAGCTCAATAATTTTCAAAGATTTACCTTCTATCTAGATATTATCAGTTTTGTGTGAAGATGGAAGACATTCCTAAGAGAACATTTTGTGCCAGGTATGGGCATTACGAGTTTACAATAATTCCTTTTTGACTGACTAATGCACCCTATGTTTTCATTGATCTATTGAATAGAGTTTTTATGGAATATCATGATGACTTTGTAGTGATATTTATTGATGGTATATTGGTATACTCAAAAATCTACAAAGATCATGAAAATCATTTGTGCACTATTCTAAAAACCCTCAGAAGAAATGAATTATATGGGAAGTTTAGCACGTGTGAATTCTTGCTTCAAGAAATTTCTTTTCTAGGCAATATTTCCTCTAAGGATTGAATCCATGTCGATCCTTCATAGAACAAGGCAATCCAAGAATTTCCAGCACTGAAGAGTATACCTAAGGTACGTTGTTTTATTGTTTTAGTAGTTTATTATCAGTGTTTCATCCAAAATTTTACCCGGTTGTAAAACCCATTAACCATGCTCACACATAAGGAAGTTAATATTTTTTGGAAAAAAGAGTGTGATGAATGTTTTGAAGAAATGAAGAGAAGATTATTCAATACTCTTATCTTGACTCTAAAATTGGGGATTGATCATTTTGTTATTTATAGTGATTCATAAAACAGAGGACTTGGTTGTGTCCTTATACAGAATTATAGGGTTATTGTCTATGCATTACGACAGCTAAAAATTCATGGGAAAAACTATCCCTCTCATGATTTTGAGTTTGAATATGTGATCTTTGCTCCGAAAATATGGAGACACTATCTCTATGATGAAAAATGTGAAATTTATACTGATCACAAGATTTTGAAGTATATTTTCTCACAGAAATAACTCAACATAAGGAAAAGATGATGGATTGAACTACTCAATGATTATTATTGCACTATACACTACCACTGTAAGAAGGCAAATAAGGTGGAATATGATTTCAGAATAATGGATTATGGAGTTTTGAACAAGATAAGAGTTGAAAGGGATCCTATTTTCATTGATCTAGTAAATATGGATATGAGAATTACCATTGAAGTTGAAACATCAACACCTTTTCAAATGGTTGTAAAACCATATTTACTAGAAAAGATAAATTGTTCTTAGACTGATGATGTGAAGTTTTAAAAGAATAATAAAGCTATCAATGATGGGAGATTGAGTGAAATTATATATGAAGATGGAAGTTTGAAATTTTGGAAGAAAATTTGTGTTCTTGATATACCTGATCTAAAAATTGAATTGTTGGATGATGCTCATAGCTCCAATTTCTCTATACACCCTGGTATCACTCAGATGTATAGAGATTTGAAGGAACATTTTTGGTGGGACAACATGAAGAGAGAGATTGCTGATTATGTGTCAAGATGTATGGTTTGTCAATAAGTGAAAGCTGGAAGACAATATCCAAGAGGAGTCATGAAGCCTCTTCCCATACTTGAGTGGAAATGGGATGATATTATGATGGAATTTCTCATGGGACTACCAAAGACTCCTAGAAGGAATGATAAAATACTGGTCATTGTTGATCATCTTACTAAGTCAGCACATTTTCTTGCAATAAAAGAATATTTACCACTTGAATGTTTAGCAAGCCAATATATTAATGAAGTTGTAAGACATCATGGAGTACCCCTATCGATTGTTTCCAATAATGATCCCCATTTTATATCGAGATTCAAGAAATGTCTTTAGAAGGACCTAGATACTGAACTTTATTTGAGCACCGCCTACCACCCTCAAATCGATGGACAATCAGAACAGACTATTCAAACCATAGAAGACATGTTGAGATCTTTCTCACTTGACTTTCAAGGTATGTTGGATCCATATTAACCTCTGTTAGAATTTTCCTATAATATTAGCTTCCATTCAAGTATTCAAATGGAACCATATGAAGCGTTATATGGAAATAGATATCGCACACCAACTTGTTGGGATGATGTGGGTGAATGAAAACTCGTAGACCCAGAACATGTTGAGGAAACAATTGAAAATGTGATGGTTATCCAAACCCACATCAAAGTAGCTCAATGTAGGAAAACGAGGTATGTCGATAACCGAAGGAAGGATTTGGAATTTCAAGTTGGAGATCATGTTTTCTTGAAGGTATATCCATAGAAGGGTGTCATACGTTTCGGTAAGAAGGGTAAATTATGTCCCAGGTACATCTGACCTTTTAAAATTCTAGAACGAATTGTAGTTGTTTCATATCATTTGGCAATGCCTCCAAGTCTCCCCAAAGTTTATGATGTGTCCCACGTATTACTATTCAGAAAATGCATGCCTAACCTAACACATGTACTCACCTATGAAGAAATAGAACTAGAACCCGACCTGTCTTATTGCGAAGAGCCTATCATAATTCTTGATACCAGAGAACAAGTGTTGAGAAACCCGATGACTCATCTGTTGAAAATTCTTTGGATAAACCATTAGATGGAAGAGGCAACTTGGGAATCTGAGGAAATTATGATAAAAAACCACCCGAATCATTTTATGGAGTAATATTATAGAAATTTTTAGGATGAAATTATATGGATTATGGGAGAATGTAACACCCCAAGCTTCCACAATATGTTTCCATTTGAATAATGCAATAGCTTGCATTGTACACAACTTGGAGTTTTAACACACCACGACCAATCAAATTAGCCATTATGAATAGTAAAACCCAATTTTTGAAATTCTATAAATTTTATTTTTCAAAATGGAATTCATTTTGGGATTCATAATATCAAAATTTTCTTAGGGTGAATTTTTGGTATTTCTCTAAAAACATTCAATTTTTGATGAATAGTGAAAACACTGCATTATTATTTAAAAATGTCATTTTATTTAAATAATTATTTATTTTATTTAAATTTATTTTAAGTAAAAATAGATACATAATAACTATATTAGTTCAATGTAATTCATTTGAGTGATTTTATAATAAAAATTAGATATATAATTTTTTTTGAACTTTTTACCGTCTTTTACCCACCTTCTAGGCGCATTTGAAAATTTGCATAAAATGTAATTTTACAGCTTCTATGAATTGAATTTATAAAATCCAATAGATATGGTTGACATTAGTAAGTAAATTTTTTTTCAGTAAGATGAAAATAATTTTTGTTGAATAGTAACTTTAGACTTTTATTTACCACGGTTAAAATTAAATAGGATAATTAGAGGTTAAAATGATATTATAATTACCCTAACACAAGTCTTAATTCAATTGGATAAGTTTATTTCGACCAAAAACAACCTTAGGAATAAAATATAAACCTTTTGGTCCACTTGGATTAGATTAGGACATTTATTATTATTTTTTTTAAAGAAGAGTTAAAATTGTTAAATTCAAAGCTTCATAACTAAAATATTTTTAATATAGAGATACACATAAGCTAAATTCTTCTATAAATATTCATTAAGAAGATAAAAATATTTTAAACATAATGGTATTTTATTTATAATTTTTAGACCTTAAATAATTAAAATTTTTTATGACACAATGATGATGAAGTAATTACTTTATTAATGAAAGACTAGAATAATTGATATTATAAATATAAAAATAAATTTAAATTGAGAATTTTGATGAATTAAATTAATTTTGTAGGTTAATATGACATTTTAGGGTTTATTAAATTATTTTATTTCTAATCAATCAAGTTTTTATGACTTTAAAAAAAATTAAATACTAAATCTTGTCAAAATTGACATAAACGAGTTTTTAAAAAAAATACTTTATTATTAATTGATATAATATTCCTAAAAATCTAATGTTCAGAAAAATGACTTTTATAAAGTTGGATGTATCATGTAACACCCCAAGATTTCATAGTGTGTTATTTCTTCAAAATAATTCAATAACTTGCACTACACGCAACACCGAGTTCAATTGCACCATGACATACCAAAAAAAAAGCCATTAAAAGAGGTCATGAATATCATTAACTACATTTTTAACTTTATATAATCCTTATAATTTTAGAATCCATATTATGAGTTTCTTAGTCATAATGCAAGAACAGATTCATTTTCAGTATTGCACTTTTATCAACTTTTGATAGTGAAACCTTTTTAAATACAATATTTTAAACTTTTTGACTAAATGGAGACATCAAAAAATTTAAAATGAAACATCCCAAGCTTCCACGGTACGCTTTCCTTTGAATAAAACAGTAGCGTGTGTTGTACGCAACGTCGAGTTTTAACACACACCACAACCGATCAAACTAGCCGTTATGAATAGTAATACCTAAATTTTGAAATTATATATATTTTATATTTTGAAATGGACTTCATTTTTGGATTCGGAATATCGAATTTAGCCTAAGGTGAAATTTTGGTACTTTTCGGATAACTTTCATATTTTGATGAATAGTGAAAATTACTAAATTTTAATTAAAAACAACTTTTTTAATCAAAATAATTAATAGTGATAAATTATAAATTTGAGTGGTTTTAAAGTATATTTAGAATATATTTTTACCACTTAATATAATTTTGGTCATTGGACATAAGTTTACAATTAAACCGAACATAAACAAGTGTCAATCTTTTGATAGTTATTATCTCTTAAAAACACGCTTTTTGTTTTGACAGCGGGAATTAATTTTAAATTAATTTCTGCCACTTCTGTGTTTTGAATTTAGGAAAATGGATTCCATATTTGGAATCAGGATGTTCAAATTGTGTAAATAGGTTACTTTTATTTTTAGACATTTTGAATAATTACTGCGGTAAATATTTTATTTACCATGGTTAAAGGGTAAATCCGGTAAATAAGGGTTAAAAATAATATTATAATAATACTAAATTAACCTAAAACGTGTCTTAAACCTATTGGTTGATACATGGTCGACCATGGGCATCTTTGTGTCAATTTTGGGACCCCATGGATCCACTTGTAAGTGATAATGACACTTTATTTTAATTAAGTCAAAATGAATACAAAAATGACACAAGCATATATCTTTTAGAAAAACAATTGTTACATAGGGTTATATAAGTTGGATTTTAGATTATAAATATTCATTAGAAAGATAAAAAGATTTCCTACATAATGATATTTTATTTATAATTTTTAGACATTAAATAATTTATTTTATTTATGACACAATGATGATGTAGTAATTACTATAATAGTGAAAAATTAAAATAATTGATATTATAAATACCCAAATAAATATAATATGAAACTTTTAATGAATTAAACTAATTTTCTAGGATAATATGGTATATTAGGATTTATTTAATTGACTTTGTTCGAAGTAATCAATCTGTTATGAGTTTCACAAAAATCAACTAATGAATAGTTTCAAAATTGACATAAAAGAGTTCTTAAAACAAATATTATATTATTAATTGATATTAAATTCCTAAAAATCTAAGGTTCGGCCAAGAGACTTATATAATTATAGGTTAATCATTAATGGACCACTTGGGGGTCTCTTGGATGTATATAGTAAGTTTTTTAACCATATTATATAAAAATACAAAGAAACATTGTAAAAGTGAAACTAATTAACTTAGAGTTAATACTTAAAGATAAGGTTAATATAAGTACCCAAACCTGTCTAAATTCTATTGGATGAGTTGTTTTCGACCCATCCCCACCTCAACCTTTGAATAGTCAACTTTGGAGCCATTAGAAACCGAATATGAATTTATTATAAATTAATATTTCTAGATTTTCCAAAGGTGCCCCTCACCCCTCTTATAAAAGGGCACTCCTCCTTCTCATTTCCTCACACCTCTCAAGCCACTTGGCTCGTCCAAACTCTGCCCAAATAAGCTCCCCACATCCCTCTCCTCCTCCTTGAAGCTTCCCCTTAGGCAGAAATCATTTCAACAAGTCCTTTGGTTCCAACCAAAGTGAGTTACCTAAATTAAAGGTAACGTTTTCTCTTAAATTATTTTCATTTATTTTGCTTCTTCAACCCCCAAACTCTTTTTATTTCATTTCTTTTGTAACAACACCAGTATCCTCAATATACTAGTATGTTGTTATAAGAAGGATTCAAACTACACATACACACAACTCCATCTAATGGATGATGAACATAATGTTTCTGTGGATGGCAAACTAACGCCTCACGAAACGATGATTGTTCAAATACATCTTACCGCCTCTCATGGTGGCCATTATGATGGCACTGTAATTAAATATGATATTAATGATATATATTTTATATACAAGCTTCTGTAATTCCATTTTATTTCATACCATTATTCGTTACATGTTGTATATACATACGATAATTTCATTTGAGGAAGTGCGGACTACCGCCCCCTTAAAATGATATGACTCGTTCATACCACACATGGAACGTATAAAGGATGGTGTTAATGAAAGTAGGTAACATATATAAAATATTATATTATACTGGAATAGTAATATACCTATGTATCATTTGGATTCGATTCTTTTAAAATAAAAATTAAATGGAAGTAGTGTTCGTGCGTACGTACGGACTACCGTCTCCAGGAACGCGATGAGATTCATTCTCCATCGTATCCATTCAAGTATAATTATCATTTGATGATTTAAAAATGATGTTTAAGGACTTGATACCATTCTGGATTTGAATATTATACAACCTATCCTTTACAAACATTTAAGAAGAACGAATTAGTTACCACCCGAAACGATGATAATACTAAAATATTATTAATAAAGCAATATTAAAAGATCATATATGATATCATATTAATTTATATGATTATTGTATAATTTAGTAACAATTATTTCACCATTATACAGGAGGTTAACCTACCCCAACCAAGGAAAAGTACAAGGTAAGGGTTATTTCACAATCTCTTCATTATCCGAGGTTGTTTATACGTAATAATCTACTGGGATCTCTTTATCATCCACATTCATGTTTCTTCAAAATGTATTTCAAAACATATTTATTATTTTCAAGAATATGGGTTAAAGTCATTTATACCCTTATTTGACTTTTTATAAGAGGTTTATAAAGGAATCTTTCCGTCGTTTTAAAAACAAGGTCCTTTTTAACCTTTTCGACAAAATTAAGGTAAGAATGTTTTTTTTAACTTATTCCGCGGGTGCGGTTATTTTTCGCCGTTATAAAATATTCAAAGCTTTCCTTAAAAGCTTATAAGAATATTTTCAAGAAAATGTTTTATTCTATATGGCTCTTAAATGATTTCAAAAGTAAAAGGAGATATTTCATTAAAAAGTTTGTTTTCATCTATGTCAACATCCTTCATTATTCTTGATTGAGGTCAATGTGTTACAATACAATATTCCATATTGTATCGAATGAGTAATGTTTGATTGTGGATGTGCTATTTTTATATCACTCATGGTTTATGTTTAAAGTGTTGACATTTCAGAAGTTATTTTTAATCCGAATGTTTATGTAATATTTCAAACTTTTCTTCAGATGAATGTGCTGAACAAGTATGTTCCAGGTTGGGGACCGGTAAAAGTAAGCCCTCCAGGTTGGGGACTGGTTAAAGTAAGTCCTCCAGGTTAGGGACTGGTAAAAGTAAGCCCTCCGGTTTGGTCTCCGGTTATTAGAGGTACTCCGGGTTGGTGTCCGGTTATTAGAGGCACTCCGGGTTGGTGTCCGGTTATTAGAGGCACTCCGGGTTGGTGTCCGGTTATTAGAGGCACTCCGGGTTGGGTTCCGGTTAGAAGTAACCCATAGGTCTTGGGATGAGGCCTAGACATTGAAATTAACATTTGACATTATGCATTCCAACATTATGAAAGTGGTTATTGATTTTTGCATGTGATTATTCGATTAGTAGAATATCCATGTGAATAAGTAAATGGCATTATTTAATTTTATTTATGCCATACCATGTTGAAAGTTCATGTTTAAAAGGCTTTTGTTTTAGTTATACATTGCCTTAAATGTTTATTCTTATTTATGAAAGTTTCCGCTATATTGTTATCCTTACTGGGCATTTGAGCTCACCCCTTTTCTATGTTTTATTTTTCCCAGGAAGTGAAGATGTAAGTTATGAATGACCTGCAGGGATATTATGAGGGGATTATAGTGTGGACTGTGGAAACATAATGTTGTTGTAGTAGTTTTTTTTTCTTAATGTAAAACTTATGAATATATCTAGTGTTTCCAAGGCTACTAAACCAATCGGTCTTTCGAGATTTGATCTTCTTGTGATCATGCCAATGTTATGTAATAATGCACCGACTCTGGGTAACTAGGGTCGGGGCGTTACAGTTGGTATCAGAGGAAGTTTAGTACAAACCTTGGAAACTAGATTTAGATAAACTCTGATTAGAGCACGTAGACCTAAGATGAACTTTGAGGATTAGTATAGAAGAACTTCCTAGAATTTTGGTATTGTAGAGATTTTGTGAGTTTTCCGAGCAATACATCCTTGTCTGGATACGAGCAGGTAGAGGCGGCTCTGGCACAGATGTACCTAGGGGTAAAACCCGAAAACACCACTTTGAGCTAGACTCTAACGGGAACTGGTGCACGACAACGGGCCTTGCTGCACTCTTGGTTACGACACTCCCGGGGGATATGCTTAGGATAACTCTCATTGTCTTTACAAATCATTATGAAGGGTTTATGAGTATATACGTCCTCAAAGAAAACATTTTTATGATTATGGATTATATCCATAAACTATTTAATTTATGTTATGTGTTTTACAAGTTTGGGATTAGGTATTGTTATTCATAAACTGATCTAGTGTATTCCGTTGTTTAGAAATGGCGCCCAGTAGAAGGAATGAGAACTCCAGAAATACACATGATTCAAAGAGAAGGAAGGATCATATCTTTCATGGTCTTAAGCTAGAATTTATAAGAGAAATAGTCTCCCATGTATTATCATCATATGAAGAAATAATATCATGTGTTGATAAGATAAGTAAAGAGTTTACTGAGTCCTATGCCTTTGAAGGGAAGCAAGAGAAGAAAAGGATGGAAGAGAGAAAGATGGATAAAGGGAAGAGGGAAAAGAATAATTTTCCCATATGTGGTAACTGTGGAAAGAAACACCCTGGAACTTGCCTGAAAGGAATGGGAGTTTGTTATAAGTGTGGAGGAAAAGGGCACAAAGTACGTGACTGCAAGGGTAAGAAAATGGTTTAAATGTACAATGCTTCATTTGTAAGGAGTTTGGACACTACGCGAACCTATGTCCCAGTCATCAGACTATGCCACAAATGATGCTATTGGATAATAATCAAGTTATGATACTACCATAGATGAAGAGGAATAATTAGAGTTATTATGTTGATTATATCAATTGAGTGTTGTATCAACAATGTACTTGTTATAATAATTATGGAGTATATAAGGATTTTACTGCAGTACTATTTCATTAAGGACTTGAGATGGTGTGGAACAAAGAAAAGTGACTCAGTAGCAGGTTAAATTTTTGGAAAATATATGGTTAAGAGAATGATAAACCATAATATAGTTCTGATACCGAAGTAGTGATTTTAGAATAATACATGATTGTTTTGGATAAATTATTTTGGATATTCTTGACTACCTTCGAACTGATTAATGATTTGTATATTCCATCATTTTTGGGGTTTAAAACATTTTTGGATTAATGAAGTATATCCAGCTTTCTATATGGAATAAGGGAGCATGAATGTAATCAATAAGGAATATGGTAATTCAGGATGTTTCAGTGTATTAAAAGAATACATGATGAAGGTATTCATATGCTATTACGGGGTAAAAAGGTTCTACATTATGTTTAACTTACTTATAAATGATGGACTGTGAGTTTGGATAGAAGTATTTTGGATAGTTCTAGTTTGGATTATTTTGGATTGCCATAAAAGGACAACCCGGAGGTCGGGCGGCAACCCGTCGCGTCCGGCAAGGCTGCGAGACTTGAACCCGCAACCAAAGGGCGACAAGGGTGTATCACCTACCACTATCCCACGAGATGTCCTGGATTAAATAAAGTAGTTTTTTTAAAAGATCTGGTAGATGAATTATAAATTCGTTTATTTTGGAACCCTCTATGAATAGTATAAATAGAATTTTTTTTACGAGTGAATGATGAGTTTTGGTAGAAATTTATTAATGGATAAAACTCTAATTATAAACTAAGTATATCTCCTTATGATCTTAGCCAATCTCATAAATAAATTCCTCATCATTAATAAAAGGAACTTAGAACAAAAATGTTGTCCTAGATGGTACCTTAAATCATCACTAATTTATGGCTTTGGGATTGTTGGCCTTTTCATAGCCATGTTCTCTACCACTCTCCATCAGATAATTTATGGCTAGATTTTTCTTCCATATCCATATTTTCTTACATGGAACCCTAGTATGTGTTATTTTCGGTAATCTTCATACTTTCCACTCTTTATTTTAAATAGAGGCCTCATTAATTCATTTTTCGATGTGGGATTTCAACTAAGATATTTTGAAACGTCAAAAATGTGTTATCCTAATACCCTATGTTTTGTTGAACCGATGGTATTTCAAATCATCATGGATTGATGAATTTAAGGACCTCAATTATACACTTGTTTGTGATTGATGACCTCAATCACTACCTATAAATATTTACGTTTTTCCTCCGATTATATGTCTCTAATTTCCACCAATGTTCTCCTAATCGAGATCATAATTTGGTGGTGACCCTTTGATTTCTCTTTTCCTCATATTAAGACTAAATTTTAGTAACCCAATTTCCGATGTGGGTTTTCCCACAAATATATTTTCTACTTTCAACCTTTTATTTTTGAAGAACAATTTCAAATTGCGAGGACGCAATTTATTGAAGGAGGGGAGAATGTAACACCCCAAGATTTCATAGTGTGTTATTTCTTCAAAATAATTCAATAACTTGCACTACACGCAACACCGAGTTCAATTGCACCATGAAATACCAAAAAAAAAGCCATTAAAAGAGGTCATGAATATCATTAACTACATTTTTAACTTTATATAATCCTTATAATTTTAGAATCCATATTATGAGTTTCTTAGTCATAATGCAAGAACAGATTCATTTTCAGTATTGCACTTTTATCAACTTTTGATAGTGAAACCTTTTTAAATATAATATTTTAAACTTTTTGACTAAATGGAGACATCAAAAAATTTAAAATGAAACATCCCAAGCTTCCACGGTACGCTTTCCTTTGAATAAAACAGTAGCGTGTGTTGTACGCAACATCGAGTTTTAACACACACCACAACCGATCAAACTAGCCGTTATGAATAGTAATACCTAAATTTTGAAATTATATATATTTTATATTTTGAAATGGACTTCATTTTTGGATTCGGAATATCGAATTTAGCCTAAGGTGAAATTTTGGTACTTTTCGGATAACTTTCATATTTTGATGAATAGTGAAAATTACTAAATTTTAATTAAAAACAACTTTTTTAATCAAAATAATTAATAGTGATAAATTATAAATTTGAGTGGTTTTAAAGTATATTTAGAATATATTTTTACCACTTAATATAATGTTGGTCATTGGACATAAGTTTACAATTAAACCGAACATAAACAAGTGTCAATCTTTTGATAGTTATTATCTCTTAAAAACACGCTTTTTGTTTTGACAGCGGGAATTAATTTTAAATTAATTTCTGCCACTTCTGTGTTTTGAATTTAGGAAAATGGATTCCATATTTGGAATCAGGATGTTCAAATTGTGTAAATAGGTAACTTTTATTTTTAGACATTTTGAATAATTACTGCGGTAAATATTTTATTTACCATGGTTAAAGGGAAAATCCGGTAAATAAGGGTTAAAAAATAATATTATAATAATACTAAATTAACCTAAAACGTGTCTTAACCCTATTGGTTGATACATGGTCGACCATGGGCATCTTTGTGTCAATTTTGGGACCCCATGGATCCACTTGTAAGTGATAATGACACTTTATTTTAATTAAGTCAAAATGAATACAAAAATGACACAAGCATATATCTTTTAGCAAAACAATTGTTACATAGGGTTATATAAGTTGGATTTTAGATTATAAATATTCATTAGAAATATAAAAAGATTTCCTACATAATGATATTTTATTTATAATTTTTAGACATTAAATAATTTATTTATTTTATGACACAATGATGATGTAGTAATTACTATAATAGTGAAAAATTAAAATAATTGATATTATAAATACCCAAATAAATATAATATGAAACTTTTAATGAATTAAACTAATTTTCTAGGATAATATGGTATATTAGGATTGATTTAATTGACTTTGTTCGAAGTAATCAATCTGTTATGAGTTTCACAAAAATCAACTAATGAATAGTGTCAAAATTGACATAAAAGAGTTCTTAAAACAAATATTATATTATGAATTGATATTAAATTCCTAAAAATCTAAGGTTCGGCCAAGAGACTTATATAATGATAGGTTAATCATTAATGGACCACTTGGGGGTCTCTTGGATGTATATAGTAAGTTTATTAACCATATTATATAAAAATACAAAGAGACATTGTAAAAGTGAAACTAATTAACTTAGAGTTAATACTTAAAGATAAGGTTAATATAAGTACCCAAACCTGTCTAAATTCTATTGGATGAGTTGTTTTCGACCCATCCCCACCTCAACCTTTGACTAGTAAACTTTGGAGCCATTAGAAACCGAATATGAATTTATTATAAATTAATATTTCTAGCTTTTCCAAAGGTGCCCCTCACCCCTCTTATAAAAGGGAACTCCTCCTTCTCATTTCCTCACACCTCTCAAGCCACTTGGCTCATCCAAACTCTGCCCAACTAAGCTCCCCAAATCCCTCTCCTCCTCCTTGAAGCTTCCCCTTAGGCAGAAAGCATTTCAACAAGTCCTTTGGTTCCAACCAAAGTGAGTTACCTAAATTAAAGGTAACGTTTTCTCTTAAATTATTTTCATTTATTTTGCTTCTTCAACCCCCAAACTCTTTTTATTTCATTTCTTTTGTAACAACACCAGTATCCTTAATATACTAGGATGTTGTTATAAGAAGGATTCAAACTACACATACATACAACTCCATCTAATGGATGATGAACATAATGTTTCTGTGGATGGAAAACTAACGCCTCACGAAACGATGATTGTTCAAATACATCTTACCGCCTCTCATGGTGGCCATTATGATGGCACTGTAATTAAATATGATATTAATGATATATATTTTATATACAAGCTTCTGTAATTCCATTTTATTTCATACCATTATTCGTTTCGTGTTGTATATACATACGATAATTTCATTTGAGGAAGTGCGGACTACTGCCCCCTTAAAATGATATGACTCGTTCATACCACACATGGAACGTATAAAGGATGGTGGTAACGAAAGTAGGTAACATATATAAAATATTATATTATACTGGAATAGTAATATACCTATGTATCATTTGGATTCGATTCTTTTAAAATAAAAATTAAATGGAAGTAGTGTTCGTGCGTACATACGGACTACCGTCTCCAGGAACGCGATGAGATTCATTCTCCATCGTATCCATTCAAGTATAATTATCATTTGATGATTTAAAAATGATGTTTAAGGACTTGATACCATTCTGGATTTGAATAATATACAACCTATCCTTTACAAACATTTAAGAAGAACGAATTAGTTATCACCCGAAACGATGATAATACTAAAATATTATTAATAAAGCAATATTAAAAGATCATATATGATATCATATTAATTTATATGATTATTGTATAATTTAGTAACAATTATTTCACCATTATACAGGAGGTTAACCTACCCCAACCAAGGAAAAGTACAAGGTAAGGGTTATTTCACAATCTCTTCATTATCCGAGGTTGTTTATACGTAATAATCTACTGGGATCTCTTTATCATCCACATTCATGTTTCTTCAAAATGTATTTCAAAACATATTTATTATTTTCAAGAATATGGGTTAAAGTCATTTATACCCTTATTTGACTTTTTATAAGAGGTTTATAAAGGAATCTTTCTGTCGTTTTAAAAACAAGGTCCTTTTTAACATTTTCGACAAAATTAAGGTAAGAATGTTTTTTTTTAACTTATACCGCGGGTGCGGTTATTTTTCGCCGTTATAAAATATTCAAAGCTTTCCTTAAAAGCTTATAAGAATATTTTCAAGAAAATGTTTTATTCTATATGGCTCTTAAATGATTTCAAAAGTAAAAGGAGATATTTCTTTAAAAAGTTTGTTTTCATCTATGTCAACATCCTTCATTATTCTTGATTGAGGTCAATGTGTTACAATACAATCTTCCATATTGTATCGAATGAGTAATGTTTGATTGTGGATGTGATATTTTTATATCACTCATGGTTTATGTTTAAAGTGTTGACATTTCAGAAGTTATTTTTAATCCGAATGTTTATGTAATATTTCAAACTTTTCTTCAGATGAATGTGCTGAACAAGTATGTTCCGGGTTGGGGACCGGTAAAAGTAAGCCCTCCAGGTTGGGGACTGGTTAAAGTAAGCCCTCCAGGTTAGGGACTGGTAAAAGTAAGCCCTCCGGTTTGGTCTCCGGTTATTAGAGGTACTCCGTGTTGGTGTCCGGTTATTAGAGGCACTCCGGGTTGGTGTCCGGTTATTAGAGGCACTCCGGGTTGGTGTCCGGTTATTAGAGGCACTCCGGGTTGGGTTCCGGTTAGAAGTAACCCCTAGGTCTTGGGATGAGGCCTAGACAATGAAATTAACATTTGACATTATGCATTCCAACATTATGAAAGTGGTTATTGATTTTTGCATGTGATTATTCGATTAGTAGAATATCCATGTGAATAAGTAAATGGCATTATTTAATTTTATTTATGTCATACCATGTTGAAAGTTCATGTTTAAAAGGCTTTTGTTTTAGTTATACATTGCCTTAAATGTTTATTCTTATTTATGAAAGTTTCCGCTATATTGTTATCCTTACTGGGCATTTGAGCTCACCCCTTTTTTATGTTTTATTTTTCCCAGGAAGTGAAGATGTAAGTTATGAATGACCTGCAGGGATATTATGAGGGGATTATAGTGTGGACTGTGGAAACATAATGTTGTTGTAGTAGTTTTTTTTCTTAATGTAAAACTTATGAATATATCTAGTGTTTCCAAGGCTACTAAACCAATCGGTCTTTCGAGATTTGATCTTCTTGTGATCATGCCAATGTTATGTAATAATGCACCGACTCTTGGTAACTATGGTCGGGGCGTTACATATCAATAATTAACCAATTTTAGTTCTCCTGACAGTTTATAGTACGTTTATTAACCATATAATATAAAAATACAAGGAGATATAGTAAATGTCAAACTATTTAACTAAGAGTTAAATCTAAAAGATAAGGTAAATATGGTGACCTAAACCTATCTAAAACCTATTGTTTGATATATTTTATACCCATACCCAAATTATTATATAAATAAATTATTTTGGAACCATTATAAATCTAAAATTATTTTATTATAAAATAATATTTCAAGCTTTTCCTAAAGTGAAACTCACCTTTCTTATAAAAGGGTACTTCCCCTTCTCTCAGAATCACACCTCCAATGCCATTTGGCTTAGCCAAACCCTTCCAAATATCCTCAAAACTACACTCAATTATACCTAGAGGCCTTAATTTTATCATAAATCCAACCTATGGAGCCCTTTTGATCGAATCAAAAGGAAACACCCGAAGAAGAGGTAATAGTTTCACCACCCTTTTTCAAAGTTCTTTTTTTCTTACACTTCCTATTTCATTGTTTTTTCCATACCAAAATAATAACTCCAGTAAATTATACATAATGTGATGTTATTATAAATATGGTTCAACCATATTCATTATTCTATCTATCCTATGAATGACATGTCACCATATGTGCGTACGTACGGCTTACCGTCTCCACGTCGTAGTGTAGTTTGTTATTCAAACACTTAATTATTTGGATGGGTATAATAATGGGTATAACTGAGGTAAATAATAAATATAACATGTTAATGATTCTGTATATATGATATAAAATCCAATTACATATGATTTCAACATAAATAGAATGATATTGTCGCTCGTGCATACGTTAGGATTACTGTCTCCATGAACGCGATAAAATTCATTCCCCATCATAACCATTCAAGAATAATTTTTATTTTATGATTGAATATAATATTTAAGAACTTTTTATCATTCAAAAGATGAATCAAATACATCCTATCAATATCAAATATGACTTACATAACAAAAAATATAAAATAAAATGAATCAGTTAACACCCGAAACAATGATACTACTGAAATATTAGTAACAAATCTATATTAGATGATCATATATAATATAATATTTATATATGTGGTTCTTTTATAATTTAATAACAATGATTTAGAAATTATACATGAGTTTAACATTCCCTCGATCCAGGAAAAGTACACGTTAAGGGTTAATTCTACAATCTCTTCATTATCTGAGGTTGTTTGTACGTGAGTATCTACTGGGACTTCTTTTCATACACATCCATGTTTCTTAAAAATGTATTTCAAAACATTTTTACAATTTCCTATACTATGGGTTAAAGGAATTTATACCCTTTTTTGAATTTTTATGATATGTTTAAAAGGAATATTTTCGTCATTTTTTTCAAATAAGGTCTTTTATAACCTTTTCGACAAAATTAAGGAAAGAATGTTTTTTTTAAATTATATGGCAGGTGAAATTACTTTCCACCATTATAACATCTTCCAAGATTACATTACTTGATTATAAGAATATTTTCAATATAAATGTTTTATTTTATAATTATTTTACTTTTAAAGGATTTAAAAATAGAAGTAGGTATTTCTTTCACATAGTTTTCATTTCATCTATGTCAATATTCTTTGATGGATTTTACACTTGTTTGAAGTTGATTTATAATGTTACAAATCATTCATGTTTTATTGATATTTTGTAAATATTTTTGACTATGGATGTGTGATTTTTATACCATTCATGGTTTATTGATAATGTATTGAAATTTTGTATGCTAGTTTGAATTCAAATGTTTATGTTGTGTTTAAGCCTTTTCATATGAGGAATGCATTGGACTTAATAAGTGATGAGTTGAGCCCGTTATAGCTCCTTAATGCATCGGTCGGTATCAAGAGACAAACTAGTGTCTTGGCACAAGGCCTTGACAAAATCTTATTTTTAGTCTGGGCATGAGGCCTTGACTATGTGGTTATAAATTCTGGTATTATGAATTCCATCATTATGTAATAAGATATTGATATTACATTTGATTATTCGACTAGTATAATATCCATTTGAATAATTAAATGGAATTATTTGATTTATATTTTCCATATTATGATGATGTTTAATTTTAAAAGGATTGTGTTTTAGTCTTATATATTGCCTTAAATTTTATGCTTATTTATGAAAGTTTCTACTATATTTGTATCCTTACTAAGCATCTGAGTTCACCCCTTTATAGGTTTTATTTTTCCCAGGATGAGTAGAAGTATATTATGACTGACCTTCAGGGATAGTCTAAATAATATGAATGTGTTCAAAGGAGACAATGTTGTAGTTATTTTTCATTTTATAATGTATTGTAAAACATATTTATATATCTATTACTTCCATGGATACTAATCTAATCATTATTTTGAGACTTTATATTATGTGATCATGACAATATAATATAATAATGCACCGACTCTGGGTAACGAGGGTCGAGGAGTTACACTAGAACTTTTAGTTTTTGACCTTTAATGTTTTTACCAAAATTTTAAATGCTATCAATATTTGTGTGAACTCTCTATAAATATAACCACCTATATTTGATAAACTCATTATTTAAGCTCTCTATATTCTTTTATCTTCAATTATTACTCAACTGACTTTGAATTTATCCTAGGATATCATATTTGACTTCATCAATGTCTTCAAAAAAATATTGGAATCAACAATCTAGATGGATCTATTAAATCTCTTCTATAATAACAAATTTGAATTCATTATTTTTTTATCTTGAATTCTTATATTGACATCATAAGAATAATATCACTCAATTTTATTAAATTTGAGAGCTTTTTCTACTAGGCTAATCCTTCAAATTTTTATTCTTATAATTCATATTTATCTGTTAACTAATTCAAATTTTTTTTAACTCTGGATTCTGAAAACCCAGAACCTTACCTTCTAGGAAATTTATCTTATGATAATTTCTATCTTCTACATATAGGATCTGTATAAAATCCTAAATTATTAAAATAGGTAAATTTATAACTTCATAATCCTTTTAAATTATTCTCCAGATTTATTATTTCTTTAGTGAACCCAAAATGATCTATATTTCTAAAAACGCATTGATCAATATTCTAACTATTAGAATTATTCAATTAAATATTAATTTCACATGATTTTGATAGTATCTTCTAAAAATCCACATGTTATTTCATCTGGATGTTCTTCCTTATACAAATCTTTAACTCCATTTGTCTTATAGACACGTCAAACAAAACCTTATCACACAACTTTATATTTGTTAATTATCTCAAATTAATTTACTAATTTCTGTATAAAATAATGATATATTTTTTTTCATTCAAATAACATATGATAATTTTATGAATTCATATCTACACCATTTATATTGACCGGTTTCCATCCTTCTCATAGCATCATTATTTTTCCAATAACATTAAACCTCAGCACCCAAATATCATTATTCGGTAGAATAACTTATATATTCCTTGGTTTATAATATTAATTAAACTATTGAACTCTTTTAATTCCTTCCCATTGAAATTTATAATAATGAAAAGTATAGAAACATATATAACATATTTATTAACTTATATATTCCAATTTTCTCAAAACTTTTCTACATCTTTGTCTCAATTCAAAATGATATCTCACATATTCTGGTATGATTTCTCAATTTTTCAATATCTAATTATTTCCACAATTATTCAATCATCTAAACACCATTACATCCAATGAATAACACTAGTTAACTTATAAATCTCTGGATCCACTTAATATAAGTATTAGACATAGTTATTGTGTAATTTTAATAAGTACCTTTATCAAGAAGTATAATATGTTAATATTTTGTCAAAATAAAAGATCACATCATAAAACATTTCTGAACATTGTTCTCCGAACATTATTGATTTACTTTCACCTATAAATCAATGAAAATATTTGGAAAATTTTGAAAAAAAATGACACTCCTTCAATAATAATACACCATGGGATCTAAATAGTTGGGAAATTTATTATCCATCTACTAATAAATTTATTGGGGGCCCATACACCCCTATATTTTCTATTTTTTAATTTTACACTACACAATACCTCATATTTGTTCTAAAATAGTGGTATTCATGGTGTTTTTGGATCATGAAGGTGGAAGTGTTGGTTTTGGTGTCTCTAGTGCATTAGTTTTCTAGTTTTGTGTTTAGGGATTTTACTTCTATGATTAATGAATGATGTGGAAGATAATTTACACCATTTTCCTATACTATTTCTTCAATACCCACTATGATTAACACCATTTTGATCTATACTTTTGGTTCTCATGGTGGGTTGGGATTGTGATAGCGCAACTCCAGTTGTGATTCCAGTGAGCATGACTCGTGTTTGTGTTATCCTCCAATTTGTTGTTCATATTCTTATAATTTACACTATTTCCATATTTTTAATTGGTGATGGTATTATAATTTGATATATATTACGTATTTTGATCTAATTTTGGTTTATTCCTCTAAATCTACCTCTCCAATCAACTCTTAGTATAGCAGCATGGTATGGTTTCTATGGTTTTCCTCATTATTGGAGTAAATTCATCAACAACATACTAGAAAATTCATGACCTAAATATAATGAAGGACCTAGGATATGGTGAATTATAGATACTTTTTTATTCAATTTTATGATTAATATCCCATCAGTTCCATCTTTAATGGAGTTCTTCTAATGCGTTGTGATTCAGTTTTAATATTGTTTTTCATTTATAGTGATGTTGTCTTCCCTCACATTGGTGATCATTTATGGATTTTTTCATAGTGGTTTCTATTCACATAGAAGTTGTTCTAAAGGAATATTAATTGAGGTTATTTACATAGGATAATTTCTTAAAGGTTTATTGGTATTTGTTTTTTTCATGGTGGGCTTATTGCAGTTGTGATTAGTGGTTGATAAATTTATTATTGAGGTTTTAAGATGGTGGATTCTTGTTTTTGCAATAGAAGTGGGTCTTATGGTGGGGTGAAATTTAAGGTGGTGAAGGATTAAGGATCTTGTGTTTTACATGAGGTGGTGGACCACAGGGGTGTGTGGATTAAATTTTATACTGAATGTGA
Source organism: Viscum album (assembly GCA_963277665.1). NCBI lineage: Eukaryota > Viridiplantae > Streptophyta > Magnoliopsida > Santalales > Viscaceae > Viscum > Viscum album. The sequence continues at coordinate 613,880,403 of OY728134.1, forward strand.
ATTCTATGGCATTTACAATGCCTTGATATGGGTCCCATGATCTGTTAGTATTTGGATTGGATTGGGTTTCTCTTATTCTTCCCCAGTCTAGTATTGTTGGTTCTTAATTTTTTAAAATGATATATTGGCACTTTTTTTGTAATATGGTATTATGTTGGGCTATTTTTATTGGCATTATGTTCACAGTTTTTACTTAACTATAATATTTTTTAAGGGAAATAAATATTATACGTTTAAAGAATAAAAATAATTATAAGGAAGTGATATCTGTTTTATAGTGACATTTAAAGAATATATTCCCCAAAAATTATTTTCCCTAAATAATTTAGATTAAAATATAGTGAAAACATTATGAGATTATATGAAATCATGAAGAATCCATTATGGAATGTGTGTCTATCCTTTGTTAAAAACGTATTTATTATGATTTTTAATTGATTCAAAAATTAAAATTAAAATAATTTATAACTGTTTAAAATATATTATTAATAATCTATAGTCTATCTAGATGTATTAATGTAATGATGATACTATTATATGTATTGGGAAAGTGGTAATGGTTTTTTCAAATACCCAATGATCTAATAGGGTAGTTGAAAATAATAATAATTTGTGAATGTATGATAAATGTTCATTAAATAAAATGTGTGATAGTGTAAATGTCTAATATCCGACTACATAGAGATACTTAATGAACAAATAAAGTAATATATTTAAGGGATATTATATATGATTCAAATTTTAAAATAATGTTCATTAGTGCTGAGAATATTATTAAGGTATAATATAGGGATTCTCAAGTCATCCTGTTTGGAATTTTAAATTAGGTGGAAAAGATTTTTAAAATTCTCAGAATAACAGGTGATGATTTAATTTTAATGAGGATGAGTATTATTCTAACCAATGTTCAATCTAGGGGATAAAAAATTAGAATCAATATCCTTAATCACAAAATCCTCAAGTAAAAGCATATGTTAATGGAAACATGAAATTCGATTTATGATATTCAATTAATATCTTCATGTGTATATTATTAATTTTTAAAATAATTACATATGTATTATTTTTTTGGGTAAATTGGGTAAATAACTTTGATATTAAGGTTTATAAATTCCAGATTAATTTGAATTTTTATTCTTTGGTTGAGGTTTTCTTAGAGAACCAGGTTTTTTATTGTAATTTTGAGTTTCGGAAGTTCTAAAGGATATTTTTTTCCATTGAACATGGATTGTTTTTTGTTTGAATGATCATATAATTTTTGTATATGGTTCAAAGTGACCTGGGATTTAGAGGTTGTTTTTGGTTGTATACCATATAGTAGCCCTGTTTGTTGTGGCGTAGCAAGGGATGTGAATATTTTTGATTTCTTATAATGATAGGAAGTCCATGTAATTTCCAAAGGGTTTTTACATGGTGGTTTATACATATGTGTAAGGTAAGGAGTCCCTGGCATAGAAGTAGGGTCTATATAGTAGTGAAAGAGGGAGGAGGAGGGTTGTGGTGTTATCCCTATTTCTTGGGGGATGGTTATGCCACAACTAATAAGGCCACACCATAACATGGACTTGGTAATGATCTAAATAGCATGTTATATTAATTTTTTGCTTCTTGTGGGCATTTAGAGGGACCAAATGTGGCACCAAGTTGTGTTTAATACAGTGTTCTTAGGAATGAGATGCTTCGGGAAGTAGAGAGTGAGTGGGTGGGCCTTTAGGAAATTTAGATAAGTTTGTAACATAGGAAGGATCTCCATTACTTATTTCCATAAAAAAGGTGTATTTATATGAATTTTAGTGTAAGGTCATGTAGATTCAATGGCTTTCTGAAATAGTGACAAGGGAAGTGGCTATGGAGTAGTGAAAGTCATTTTTATCTTATGTGGGTTAAAATATATTCCGAAGTCCCCCTTTTCCAATTAGATTATTTTAGACTTTTTTCACTCTCTTTCGATACTCCTCACATGTTTCCATATAAAGGATTATCTATCCTTTATCTCCTTCTACCCCCATAATTAGTGGAAGATCCTTGGTATTTTATTTGATAATTTTTGGTGTGGTCATCCTTTTCCTTTAATTTATCCTCCCCTTACTCTCCCTATTATTTTTAATGATTTGTTTTAGGGTTGGGTGATTATTTTCACTATAGAATGGTGTAAATTTTTTGATATGTTAGGGATTTGGTTCATTGTGGATAGAGGACATCCTAAGAAAATTATTTTATGTTTTCACACACTATTTTGATGAATGTATGTCCCTATATACTTTTATTTAGGGTTTTTGGTTTAATTAAATTAGATTAGTGATTAAATTATTGTCAATTGTTAGGGATTTTTCTAGAGTGATATCAAGAGTGCTCTATATAACTTCCATGAATGGTTTGTCTCCATTTCAGTGTCAAGAGGTATCTTGGTGAGTTATTTGGTGATTATGCCAAATTTCATTAAATTATAAAATTAATTATAAATTGATTAATTAATTATAATTTTTTATAATTCAATTTTCTTCTTTATTTTTGCCTTAATATCCATAGAGAATGGTGGGTTTGATGTAGATGATATCATATGAGAGTTCTTAGGTAATTATTAAATGGAATAACATAGTTCTATAGGTACGCAATCACTTAAGAAAACCCCTATGGAAAATTAATTTTGTTTATGTGGATTTTACCTGTGTTATTTCCATTTATGGTGATATACCTTTAATTTAAATTTTATTATTTCATTAAAATGAACTTCATGGACTGAACTAACTGTTTAAGTCCACAATAGACCGTTGTGAACTGGATTGATTTCCATAACCATCGATGGTTAAGGACTTGATGATAAATTTATTCAATGTGATGCCTAGACCCTAATGGGTTTATTTTAAACAAATTGAACAAAATTACATAGACCTACTATAGGATCCATAGACACCTCCTTGTAGGGATGTGGTTTAGACTATGACGTTTGTCCTAAGTATGCCATTTTAGGACCACAAATTGTTGTAAATCCTTTAGTCTAGTTGAGATGAATTCGGGGTGAGCCTTTCTCCCCCACTGGGATGTGAGTAAATGGGTGGGTTTCCCCTATGTAGGACTTATGTATATCTTGTTTATGCAAGGACCAAACTATAATGACAATTCTAGTGATGATTTCCTTATGAGGATAGTGAGGTTGTGATGTGACTAGATGAATGTTGAAGGATGTTGTGTCTTCTATGTGCTGGTTTTAAACCCAAGATATTTTGATTTGATTAATGAACCCATGTAGTGTGTATAGAAATTGGTGTTACCTAGGGGATCAATAAGGGTGACCTAGTGATATAAACACCCTTGATAGGGTGATAATTGTAATTTTTAGTGATGATTTTGGGTTTCACCTAATAACATGAACCAAAAGTTTGTTTGTTATGGCTATGATGGGGATAGGTCATGAATTTGACAAGATGACCATGATTATGTGGAATGGGTTTAGTAATATGGTCATCCTCATATAGATTTGTTAAGTGAGATGATTTATGTGGTATGAACTATCCCAAAATATATAAATAGATACATGGGATTCCATGTATGTTCTCCATTGATCATGACATTGTTTCTAGGACTATATGACTTGATTTCCAAATAGGGTGTCATTATCCCCTTGAGTTTTCATATGACTAGATTTCTTAGAATTGTGTATATACAACCCTGAGTTCTAGATGACTTTTTATCGCAAAATAATTTCAATATTCCCCTGATATTTAGATTTAATTATTTCATGATAAGAAGTGGATACAATAATATGTTTTTGGGTGACCAGCTTCCATAGTAAGGTGTGGATATTCCCCTATGTTTCTGGATGACTTTATTACCTGGTGGTGTGTAGATACACACTTAAATATTTTGACAATATGTTTTACTAAGTGAGGATAATTTTATTATAGGTTACATACTATGTTATAAGATCGAAAATAATATAACCCAAGCTAAATTAGGTATATTCTATACCAAGTGTGGTGTTAATACCCGATAATCAATGGTAGTAATTTTATTTATTTTTGCAGAATTACTTATTTATTCATGAAAGGGTTTTTTATAAATAATGATGAGTTCTATCTTAGTGTTAGTAGTAGATCCATGTACTTATGTTTCTTTTATTCATTATGTATATGTGATCAACCTAATGGGTTGTTTGTTTATATGGTCTAACATGGTTGTAAGTCTATATGACTACTTACTACCCTAATGCATTTGATATAGCATGTGTTATTATTTATTGATTAGGTGTAATATTATTTTTATTATTTATGGATTGTTTTTGGTTATTTCCCTATTACTACACACTATTATGTGGTGGTATACCCTCACCGTGGCGTAACCCTAAACCTCATGTAATATTCAGAAACCTCTAGAATATAGAGAGGCATTCTTTGGGTACTAGTAAACTCCAACATGGTTATTAAAGATTGATCTAGGGTTGGTTTCTTCAAAGTGGTATTAGAGAATCTATCTGACTAATATCACACAATGTCTTAATGTTTTTTCTTCATATCTATGGATATGGTAGATATGTGATATATTAATGTTCCAAATCTTGTGATGGTTAAGGGGTCGGTCTATTATAAACCCCGTTTTTTGTAGGAAGCACATGTTACCCTGGATATGGGATTATTATTCTTGTTTTATGATTTTCTAGTCTTATGATTTCATCTAGTGTATAACACTTGATTTTTTGGATTTAGGAAATATTAGTTTTTTCTATTAGCTCATGGGAAAGAGTCTAGTGTTCACTCGTCATATTTAATATATAGTACTCAGATAACATTCACATTCTTGTGTGTGATTGATAATATTGATGATGAGGGTTCAATTTTTTAATTTTTATATAATATCCAATATGGAATTTTACCATAAATAATAGTGGTGGAATTCTATAAATATGAACTATAATGTCTTTTCATTCTAATGATGGGTCAAGTGGATTCTATAAGGTGATGATCCTCGATGATGAATATGTAGTCCCTCAATGTATGTGATGTATAGTGACCCTAGTAGGAAAGTACAAGAATTCTATTCCTTAGTGATAGACCACATGTGGGTGGTTTTGATACTGGTTCTAAAAATAAAAAAATTGTTAGTTGTTGAAAGTTTCATTAATAACCTATATAGTGTTTTCCTATATAACATTTTGTGGAATTAAGCTTAACTGAACCATATGAATCTATTTTAATTAATACAATTTGTCTTGGGATGATGACATTTTGTTAATATAGATGATATAGAGATCCTAGAGTGGGTGGATCAAGAATATTTAGTCCTTGATAGGATTATCCTGAGATTATAATTCTTTAGGGGTAATCATGTATGTCAATACTAATTGAGGATTAATAACCTATTAGGTGGATGATTTGGAATGTGATAGATGAGATATATATATATAGAAAACCTAGAGTGTGTAGGTGGGCATGATAGTTATCATGATATGTATGTGATGGGAGTTGGGATGTACCTTGTGAACTATAACCTTTAAGAGATAGAATATGTGTGTAATGTGGAATAGCCATGTTTATTATAATATACAAGGGTAACATAAGCGATAGGTTATCAGGGATTTATGATTTCCTTAGAGGTAGGAAGCACGGGTGGATACGTCTCAGTTATGATACTGGTCTTACTAAGTATGTTGTATGGGTATAGAGGTGTCTTGAGTTCATAGTGAAAATCAATTGAGGTTATTTTGGTATCGTGGATAGGTTGTTATAGTAAAGATCAATAGGATTCATGGAATTATTGATTTTTGGGGTGGTTCCCAATGATATCATAAGTTATAATCCAAGATGTTTAGATCTAAGATTATTAGATAGAAGGTAAATGCTTCTAGTTTAGAGACAGTGGATGGTTGGTGGGTAATCATTTAGTAGACTATTTTATAGTTTAAATACTTCATTTTAAAGAGGATCAATGAATGTGGTTCTAGTAAAATTTAATTTAAATGATATAGATCATTTTTTATTGATTATCCATGTGATCCTATGTATAAAAACATGTGAATCATTGGACCATGAATTTGGTTATGATATTTTGTGGCTCAGGAGCATATGTCAGTTGGGATATGATAATATTGAGGCAGTGTGTATTGTGTATGTGATGTATTAATCATTTTATGAATTAGTGTGTAGTCATGTGTGGGTTGAGGATTGATATATTTTATGATATGTTTTGGCATGGTCATGGTTTTCCTAGGTTTTTATTAGAATGAGTAATTCCCCCATATGGTAAGTGGGGACCTCAAAAATGGATTAGGTTATGATTGAATGGTTGATCTAGTATTGATCACAGTAACGTATTGACATAATGGGAGAGTTTATATATATGGTAGAAACCCATATATAATGATGGGTCATGTTTATAAAGTAATCCATATGGAAGGGCTTTCACCATTAGTGGTTTGAGGGTTTGACCCTTATTATAGATGAACATTAAGGGATACAAAGGATGATATTCCCATGATCTAGGAATGATTATCAATGAAATTTCATGTTAGGGATTGGGTATGAGTATGATGAACTTGTCTAGTCATGACATGTGATAATTGAAGGAGTGTGAGCTGCAAAGGTTTGAATCTAAGGTTGGAAGGTTGTGAATACAAGAGACCAGTTTTGGATGGATGAGATGGAACTAATATATCATTTATTAGATAAATATTATTTTTTCTTTATTTTTAGTGTATAATAGTTTTTTAATACTGTTTTATTATGGATGAATTCTATACATTGTAAAATGTCTTGGGATGGTTTTAATGTTATTAGAAAATTGGTCAAATTGATGGTGTATATGTGATTGGGGTCAGATAATGATGGTCAATATGGTTGATTAAAAATCCATAAATTTAATTACATTAGATTAGGATTTTACATCATTGTTGATGTTTGGATAGTCTCTTTATGCCTCTATGAGTTGGGGCATCAGGATCAAGTGGTGTTGAGATATCACATTAGTGGGTGTAACCGAGAAATTTTATAAGGGTCACCGAGAGAAGTTCTGACCAGTACTTTCATAATTAATTGAGAACTGTGATATCAAAACCACACTAATCATGTTAATAAATAGTTAATAATGTGTTTTAGTGTATGATTTTGATGGTGTAGAGCATTGTAACTCAGAATCAACTTTTTAAGTTAAGACTTGTGGTGGGGTGCAATATAAACTAGATGATGAAAGGATCAATAAAAAATAGTGTCTCATGATATATGGGTGAATTTGATAACCATATTAGTATTTTAGTGGTGGATACATGTTGTGGATTGGGTTTTGGGGGATAGTGCGCCTTGTATTTGGATTTTCACAACAGAAGCTCGATTTTCATTCCAAAGTTGGACACAAGGATCCGATTTTGAATTGATTACTATGATAGGTATAGATAAATTTTTTAAATATGATCAATGATTCATTATTATGTGAATTGATATAGTGAGTAGGTTGTAAAGACCAAAGTTTATACGGGTTGAGATCATCCATGGAAATATGAATGTTTTTTCATTAAGAGGGTTTTTTTAGAAACAATGTTTAGATTACGATTTTGAGTGTTGTAACATCTTAAATAATTATTTTAGACCTATAATGATAATATTTTGTGGTTTTGGTTTTTGAAGAAGTGTTTTAGAGGGTTCAGGGTGACATCTATGTGGGAGGTGGCTACAAAATGTAGACCAAATCATTTCCATATGCATTGCAGCATAGTGAGATTTTTTTCCCATTGTGACTTTCATAGAGGGAAAATTACTTCACTAAAACCCAAGGGATAACTTTTTGTGATGTATTTTTATTTTATTTTTTCATATGTGTGAAGTTACGAGGATAATGTAAAGTATCCAGGGATACTCTATAAAGATATAGGAGGGTGTACAGTTAACCCTATCACTTGGGGGTTAGCTACACCATAGCTAACGTGGACATAGCGTAGTGTGGCCTTGACTATGGTCCAAATTTTTTACATCCTTAACCTGAATTATACAGAATGTTGCCTGATCCATGTTTTCCACATAGCCTTAAGCACATCACCCTAAATTCCAGAGGTTGTCGACTAGTAGTGAGGGCCTAGGGATTTTTTACGGGGATACAATACCCTCTTATCATAGTGTAACACCCAAGTAGAAAGAATAATAATCAATAGCGGAAGATGTAAATTAATCATAAAATTGGTAAACTTCTAGGACAGATATATATAAAGTAAATCTAGAAATAATCTAACATAGAAGATGATATGTCCTGAAATATGTCTATAAAGAATCCAGAAATGGAATATAGTAAACAATACAACACGTATATAAAAATGTACAAAAAGGCCAAAAATCATTATCTCCATAGGTTTCAGAAGAACCATAGTCGAGCTGTATAATCAAGCATGTCACATTTACCATGGCCATTCCATATAATCATAAGTTTCAGACCCTAAAAGGTTGGTTCTAAGGCATCCTCATTGAGTCCCAGGAGGATCTCGATGGAAACTCATTTAGAATTTAGTTAGGGTCCAAGAAGCATGTAAATAGACCATATCCACTGTGATCCCAAACAATTTGAATCCAAAGTGATGAAATCCCCACAGAATCCCATGGAATCAAGAACCAAGAAGATATCTCACCCAAGGAGTCCACCATTTCTATCAAAATCTAAGGTTAAACATCTAAGGAATACAATGTAGTTAGGATCCAAGGTATACCCACCATGGTTTCATCTACCATATCAATTAATCACATTTATAACATTTCACAATCCGTGATTTTACCCACTCATATAACAATTAAAATTCAATTACATTCAAGGAGTTTACTCACTCAAATATAATTTCACATTTAAGGAGTTAAAAAAATCAATATTTTTAACATAATAAAATGGAGGCAGTTCCTTTTAGTTCAGTTCATTATGTGATTCCTATAACTAGGAAACAACAACACTCACCCAATGGGTGGTATAACTAAGGGTAAATTCAAAGCCACACCCCAAGGGTGAACCTAGATGGAGAAAAAAATATACAAAAACACTCAAGGGACTAGTGGGAATCCCTAAAAGGTTACATTATGTCAATTTTATAATTCAATACATTTTTGAGGCCATTATAGAAATTTTAGTGGATGTAATAATAAAAAATAACTCTATAAATCATCAAACCACTCTAGAAAAGTATATAGAACCTACCATATGTCTGTAGTGAAGTACTCATCTAGTATCAAATTCTAATTTGGTTTGGATTGAAATAAAAATGAAGAATAGATAAAAAGCCTAAAAATATAGAAAATTATCATGTACCTAAAGAGTATGTTCAATACCGAGGAAAAATATAAGGGTGTAAGAGGATTATAGTACATACCATCATGGATACGATGAAACTGATGGTATTTTATTTAGAGTTTGAATATAAGATAGGTGGCCCAGTCTAGGAATTGGATTCAAGGATACCTCCAAAATGAGGCAGATGTCCAATGTGAGATTAATGAAAATATATTTTAGTTTATAATACAATTATATGGAAAAGGATTATTTTTACTCAAAAATCTGGGTCGCACTATTTGACTGCATGATTGGACAAATAGTTTTCCAATCGTGTGCCCTCTTCTTGACAGGGGGGAACCCATGCTATCACCATGAATTATTTGACTAATAATGCACAAACAATGAAAAGACCTATTCTATAAACTAAAGGTGCTCCCACATGGGTGTGTGCCTCCTCCTGAATAGTTTGAAAAATTGTGCAGGCTTCTCTTGCCTTATGTCGAGTTCTCATATAGTTAGATAGATTGTGCGGCATGTTTGATTTTTATAAAAAGTTGAGTTCTAGTCTCTATAAAAGCCCTGAACACCCCCTAATACCCCCATAACCTCAAATAGTATTCACATTAGGCTGTGAAAAATCATTTAAACCGAAATTATAAAATTATTTTTACATTGTATGAAATCATGGGATCTTACAATCTTCCTCCCTTAAAGCAATTCATCCATGAATTTCCTTCTCATGGATGGTCAAGAATAGTATGATAATTACTTCAGCCATTAAGTATATATGTCAACCTTCTGCTCCCAAGTTTTATCATGTAAACTAGTGTGATTTTGTAGAACCCATACTAGAGGACCTAACCAAACTTGGAGAATATTATTACATATATCAACAATATGAAACAAATTCCCCCCAAAGGACGCATCTACCTGCAGATCAACCTCCTTAGGATGAAAAGCATGAGACAGGTCTGAGTGATAATGGTGTAGTTGAGAAACATGGAAAATGTCATGCATGGATCAGTACCTATGAGGAAACTAAAATTGATAGGATGTCATCATGACTCTCTCCTAAATCTCAAATGACCTGGCATATTAAAGTGAATGATTACCCTGTCTTGTGATCTGTATGTGTCCCAGCCTCATTGAGATATGTTAAAATAAATGATCCCAAACCTCAATCTTTATAGGTTGTCTATAGAGATTGAGGTAAGATTTCAATCATTGATTTTTAGAAGTTATACACTTCCAGATCAACTAGACCTTCCCATCATTCTCATACATGAGATGTAGTCCTAGTAAAGCTACCTCACCTACTAATAACCAATATAGGGGTGATCAGCATGCCCTACCACAAGAATCCTAATAAAGTTCCATCTATATAGACTCTTGATAACTATTACTGTAAGATAATTCAACTAGAGTTATATGCCTCTCCATGAGACCCTAAAATCACAGATGTATTATTGAAGAGTGTCCTTAAGAACCTGTATCGTACTCTTTGACCAACCATTAGTATGTAGGTGGTATGTTGTGATCAGAAGCACTAGTGTACCCAAGGCCCTATATGAACTCTAACTTAAATGATACATAAATTTTTCATACCTATCTAGAAAATAGTATGAGGGACATTGAAAATTCATACTATATTACAGATATAAAACCTCGAAAGTTAATCTATACTAAAGGTCTCTATTATTGGTAGGAAATGATAAACCTTCATGAGCTTGTCAATAACAACTCATACAGCATCACTACCTCATAAAGACCTTAGCAAACCAATCATGAAATACATCACCACATCATCCCATTTCTATTTATGAATGGGTAACTGGTGTAAAATTCTAACTATTCATTGATGTTCCAAATTCAAATGATTACATGTGGAACACCTCATGAAAAAACCAGATACCTCATATCACATCCCTGGCCACCAATACTGGCGATGTAAATCATGATAAATTTGGTAACACAGGGATGGACTATCCAAATTGAGTCATGTAATTCCATAATTAGATCCTCATTTATTTCCACTGAAACCCAAACATGACCATGTATACAAAGGATCTCATCCTATCCCATATTCCAACTAAGAGGTTGGTCCTCACCTTCCACACTATCCTGTATGACTAGGCCATCAAAATCTAATAGCTTCTTTATCCTCACTCTATCCAAAAGGGTAGATGTCATAACTATGGATAAAATAAAAGTATATTTCGGGCTATCATGCACCTCTAAATGTATCTCATAGAATAAGTTCATAAGAATCTACTCACTACTATCCTCATGAACGTCTTATATTTGAGTTCTCATACCCATTTCATCAGCCACTTTATTTCCTATACCAGGTATATAGGCCTTCTCAAAGTCAAAAGACTATAGGTACTCAACCCACCTTCAATTTCGTAAATAAACAACACACTATAAAAATATATACTTGAGGATTTTGTGGCCCACATAAACCACACAAGACTCTTGTAGAAAGTAATATCTACAATAGTGAAAATCATGAACAACTTCATCTTACAAAAATCATGTGTTGGGTAATTCCTCTTGTGTGGCCTCAACTATAAAATCCCATATGGAAATACTCTATCACCCTAAATATAATCTTCTCCATGTCCAATATTGGATTTTTCACAGTACACAGTGTATAAATTACCCAGATCTTGGAAAATCCGGACCAGTATTGAAGTCAATCTTCCATTCATCTTCTGAAAGGCTGTCACACAGGCATCCATCCATAAAAAAGTCATACCCTCTTAGTCAATCCCATCAGTGATACTTCTATGCATGAGAATTCATATATGAATCAACTATAGTATCCAACTAGTCCCAAAAAACTCCATATGTCAAACATTTTATTGGGGTGATCCTAAGAAACTATATATTTCAGTTTCTCTAGGACAATTGTTACCTCTGTCACTGAGATATAGGACCTAGGAAGTTAATCTTAAACATCAAGAAGTGTAACTTTGTGAGCATAGAATATAACTGATTCTCTCCCTATATATCCAAAATGATATCAATATTTTTGGCATGGTCATGTCAATAGTGATAATACAACAAGATATCGTCCATGAAATCAACAAAAAATGAATCCATATAAGGAGGGGAAACTCGTTTCGTCAACTCCATGAAAAAATTTGAAAAATATATGAGACCGAACATCATAAGTAGATACTTATATAGAATATACTGACTATAAAAAATTTTATGAGGTATATCTATAGATTGAACACACACATGGTGATATCCCAGTCTCAAATCGATTTTTGAGAACAGGTGAGGTCCCCAAAGCTAGTAAAATGAGTCATATATCCATGGAAAGGCATACTATTTCTTAACTCCTAGCTGGTTCAATATATATTAATCCATGCATAGCCTAAGGTTACCATCCACTGTTTTCACAAAAAGATCCAGCGAACCCCATGGAGAATTATTGGTTCATATTAGCCCCTTTTCCAAAAAATCATTTTATTTCTTCTTGAGATCATGAAACTTCATCATAGCCATCCTATAAGGAAGAATGTATACTATTATAGCTCCTAGGAATACATAGGTGGAGAAATCCCCCACTATATTAGTTGGAAAAATATAAAATTAATCTTGGAATACATCTCTATAATGATCACCAACTAGATGGAAATATTTCTGACTCGATCCCTAATTTTCCAGATATAAACTAGTAATCTGGCATGTCATTCTACATAGCCCATGATGATCAAATCCAGATCATCTCTCCTTGAAATCCAATTCACCCTTGTGAATATAGATTGTTCCCTCTGGTGAGGTGAAATTCACCCTCTATAGATATAAATAAACACAGCCTCGATAATCCACTAGACACTCCATCCTAAGTATGATGTCAAACATGGTTATATTGAGAAAAAAGGATTCTAAACGAATTAATACCAACTAATCTCTAGGTTAAATCCTTGAATTGATGTACACCCTCTGTTCTAATCTCTAATAGAGTGTCAAGCATCATCACACCATTAAAAAACTGATCTTAATCCAAATTCTCTCTAAAAAAGGTATATATATAAAACTATGCAACACACCTATATCAAAAATAGTAGATATAAGAGTTGAGGCTACTAAGATTATACCTCACAAAAAAGATGGTATTAAACCCTACTCCTTGGGTATGGGATATATATAATACATTGGGCCTAAAAAGTGGCCCTGTGACAAAACGTCACTACCCAGAGTAGGACCACTTTTCTATCTCGATACAACTGGTGCCTGACTAACTCGACCACAACCACCACCTCCTCGGCCTAATCAAATGGTGCTAATATATCTCCTAGCCTAACATATTTCTATGAACCTTAACCTAAACCTAGTTTCATAGGTGATCCCTACCACTCACTACTAGAAGGAATTTCCTTAAAAACATTTCACATGGCCCATCCTTCCGTAAGATAGGCACTTGAATGGGTCAGGATCACACTAATTCCTCATGATTCCTTGTTTTCCAAACTGAAGAAATAAAACTACACTAATAGAACTAGTATCCTATTTGTTACTCATTTCATAGTAAGAATTAAAATGGTGCTTCTTTCCTAAACATGTTGAACCAGTGGGTCGATAGACTATAATTCTCTACTCGATTCCCTAGCTTCCATTAGATTCTACTCTATAATTAGTACCTGATCTACTATATCAGTAATAAATGTTAATCTGAAAACATTATCCTAAGATTAGAATTAATTTATGTGACCTTTTTCAAAGTTTCTCTCCCTCGATGCCTCACCACCAACGTATACCGACCCAAACCATTGTAGCTTTTTAAATCATTCTCAATACTCCATAACTATCATCATGACTGGATCCAAACACATGAACATACTATCCCGCTCTACTCTCAGAGTATCAAAGAAAAATTAATCATAGAAATAGGTTTGTAAACCCCTAAAACCCATGTATCCAAACCTATCCACCTAGTTTATAACATCTTTCAAGTTATTTTTTGTACCATAAAGCATGTAAGTCACGAACATCACTCTCATCTCAAAAGGTGTCTCTAGATGCTTGAATATCAATAGAGTAGTCCCAATACATTGCTTAGCAGGCTTTGGACCACCATCCTTTGAAAACATGGAAGGATTTTTCTACTAGAACACATGAATTATCTTAGCCATAGATGAGGTAGGTTGTGATGATCGCTAAAAATTCTACATATATCATACAAACCACCCTTGGAAATATTTCTCAAAATCTATGTTTGGAATAACAACTGCTTCCTCCTCAAACATTATAGGAGGATCTACAAGTATCCCATGGACCACCTCCTCTAGAGCATGGTCATAGTAACCCTCTTGGTATACAAATGATGGTCGTTGTAATGGCATGCCTCAAAAATATCAAACACACACCTCAAGGAAGTTTGATAAAAGAATTCATAGCTAAAAGTGTAGTAAAGGTAAAAACCACACTATAAATCGGTTATACCATACATCCTTCACATAAATCTTGGACTCGTAAAATGATACAATTGTAGAAGTTATTTGATACACTACCTACTGCCCACTCAAAAGCAGGGTCAAGGTCAAGTTAACTATTTCACCAAAGTCATTTTACATTCCATTTCCATATTCATTTCACATTTCTATTTAAATTTTTGAACCAAATGGTTCACCAATTATGATCTAAAATTTCCCATAATCCTCATGAAAAAAATATGGCATTCACCTAATCCACACCATAACATGTTCCAATCCATGTGACTCATAGTGAATGACTCAAAGTGCCATAATTGGCTACTTAAGGTATCTATTATAGCCCAATTAGTAAAAAACTTATTAGGTTATGGTAGGTACTATATGTTCCAATCATGTTTCTTCATTCCATACACAAAAGATATATCAAATCAATAGGTATATCTTTCATGAAACCTATCAAAACATTAAGCAATCAAGAAATGAACCCTATATGGAATGGAATAATATATGGCATGTGAATATTGTAATGTTCCTAAAATGATGCTTGAATATAATACCCTCCAATCATTAGGTTGAAATAAATATAACCCATATTCATATTAATTATAACATTAAAATTCAATTGAATCACCTAATAGTGGAATCAAATCAACAGAAATTGTCAAAATCCAGAAAACTACAATTTTTATTCAAGGTAATCTAGATTTTTCCAATATGTGGTTTAGCTAATCTTGTGCACAAATAATTACCAAATTACAATACCTTCCTAATAACCTTTATATTATCTCAAAAAATAGAGGAAAAAAAATAAATCCTTGATACCAATTTGTAATGTATCAGACCAGGATGCCACTAAATGGTTTCCTAATCCTAGTTTACCACATGGCCTCAAGAACATCTCTCCAAATTCTAGAGGCTTCTGACTACCAATGAGGGCCTAGAGTGTGTGTGGGGAGAGAATATTCCCTCTTATCATAGTGTAACACATCATTAGAAATTTTAAAAATCAAAAAAAGAAGTAGTAAATCAATCAAAAATAGATAAACATCTAGGATATATATATACAACAATTCCAGAATTAATATCACATACAAGATGATATGTTATGAAATATTTCTACAAACCATACCAAATAGGTATACAAAAAATAGTAATATACATATATCAAAATGTAAAAAATCCCCAAAACCACTATCTCTAGATAACATCATGATAATTTTCTTGGTTATGTTCTCCCCTTCTTCTAAGTATTAAAAATTCAAGCATCAAACTGGGGTGCTTTCCCTGATCCCTACCAGCATAGAAATAGTCTATTTGGATTCCCAATAGAGTCCTAAATAGGGTGTGAGATATAATCATATAATGTCACCACCAAATAAGTTTATAATAACTTCTAGTTTTAAAATAGAAGCTAGAGAGTGCATATTATAACAGGTATGACAGTAATTACAGTAAAGTTCCTATAAAAAAGGTAATAAATATGTGATCATGTAGAATCATTTGAGGATCCTTTAAAAACAAGTGTCAAGATATCATCACAAGTTATCTAATAAGAAAAATGAAATAAACATGACATCTATTCTATATACACGGTATACCATATCACCCATGACCATGTCATATAACCATAGGTTTCAAAAAAACCATGACAAAGTATTAGAATCAAGTATGTCACATTTACCGTGATCGTGTTGTATAATCCGAAGTGTTAGACCCCACAAGGATAGATCCAAGGTATAATAGACCAATGTATCCTTATCTATTCATATGAGAATATTAATAGATACTCAGTTAGACTTGATTTGGGGTCCAAGGATCATGTCAACCAACCATGTCCACTACGTGCCCAAAACACGAGATCTAAGGGGTTGCAAGGCCCAAGGAATCCCATAGAATCAATGCCTTAGAATAAATCACATCCAAGGAATCCACTACATTTATCAAGATCCAAGGAGTAACATATATGTCCTTTGATGGAGTTAGGATCCACGTCATACCCACCAAGGCATCCTCAACCATCTTAATTCATCACATTCATATCACTTCACAATCAATGAGTTTACCCACTCAAATAAAAATTCACAATAAATTACATTCAATGAGTTTAACCACTCATATATCATTTCACATTTACGAAATTTAATAAATAAACTTCATGTTTCACATGGAAAAAGAGGTATAACATATCATAATTAATAAATTCAACTCCATTAACTTCATTATAGGATTAATATAACTAGGAAAGCACAAAACTCACCCCATGGGTGGTATAAAAAAGGGTAAAATCAAAAGAGCACCCCATGGTGATCTTGGTCAGTGAAAAAACCTCCAACAAGTCTTTAGGCTCTAGTGTGCATAGATAACATGTTCCATTATGTTCAATATAATTATTCAATTCATTTTTAGGTCCATGCTAGAAATTATGACATGTTTCATAGTAGCAACATTATCTACAAAGCATTAATCCCCTTTGGAAAAGTATATAAAACTTGATGTAGTTTGGTAGTGGAGATCTCATCTTGTATTAGCTTCTGATTTGGTGTGAATCGAGATAACAACAAACAATGGACAAAAATTATGAAAATGAGGCATATTAGGTTGAACCTAAATATCATATCTGATACCAAGGAAATTGAATAATTTAAGAATTATATTTTTGTACTTACTGTTATGGAAACAAGACCTATAGTGTTTGATTCTGAGTTTGGAAAGAAGATTGGTGGCCAATCCTAGGAATTTGCTTCAATGAGAGATCTAAAATCACGAGGTTGTCCAATGTGAGAGAAATGAAAATATATTAAGGTTATAAGATAATTTAATTAAAAAATTGTAACTTTTCCTCAAAAATTAGGGTTGTATGGTTTGGTTGCATGGTTGGACAAACCCTATGCTAGCCATGTGCCATATGTTGTGATAAGGGGGAACCAACATGGTCATTGTGCATGGTTTTCTAACCATGTTCAAACCATGTAAAATACCTCTCCTAAAAACTATTGGTTCTCTTTCATGGGTGTGTTCCCCCACCCATATGGTTTAACAAACTATGTTGGCTCACATTTCCTTCTACCCAAGTCTCACATGGTTAGTCAGATCATCAGGCTTGTCCCACGGGGTTACTACTAATCGTGAAGCCTCTCTATTTTTTTAACAAAGTTCAGTTACAGGCTCCTAACAACGCCGGATAACAACAAATATTATTCACATTTGTCCGTAAACAGTCATTTAAGAAAAATAAAAAAAATATATGTACATCATATGAAAAACATGGATCTTACATAAATAGAGTCTCATATATCATAGTGTAGTTCTTATAGTCATTTTGAGGGACCAAAGAAAAAACAACATTGTGTTTCATGGAGTAGTCTCATAGTAAAGTTGTTATACTAAATGGAGAGTGAGTAGGGTATGACGTCATACATTTTTTCTAAACATGGTGCCTAGGTAATCCCAATATTCCATAGATCCCTGACCTGGAGAATTTCATTGGGTATTTGGTATATGGGTATGGGAGTATTGTCATTTCCTATAATGTGAGAAGATAAGGGGACTTTTAAATAATGTAATCCCTTTTTCCCGTATGTTGAATGAAATATTTTTTCATTTCCCATTTCCCCTTTGATTATTTATAGATTTTTTCCCCCTCTTTCTCTCCTCCTAACAAGTGAAAAATGATTGATGATCCCTCCCTTGTCTCTTTAGACACCATTGAATAATGGTGTATTATTCTTGTTTTTTACGTGTATTGAAAATATGACCATTTTATTTTATCCTGATTTCTTCCTTCCCTTACTCTCCCTCCCATTTCCATGATTTTTTTGGGTTTGGTTATGAATTACACTTTTTCACTATGAAAATTATTTAATATGTTGGGAATTTAGAATGGAATGGATATAGGTCATCAAAAATGATGATCGTACACTGTTTTGGTGAACTTATGTCTTTATATGATTTCATTTTGTTTTTTTGGATTAATTAAATTAAATTATAAAATAAATCATTCCAATTTGTTATGATTTTTTCCCCTAGAAATTTTGGGAGTTTGTCGAAGAACTTCTGTGAGTTTTTGGTCATTGTTTAAGTGTGGTGACATTTCTTGGGGAGTTATTGAACAATTATTTGAAATAAATTTAAATTATAAAATCAATCTAAAATGGTTTAATTAATTCTAATATTATTATAATTAAATTAAATTTATGTTTTTCTAGATTTAGGGCCTTGTATCAGTGGACGAAGTTCTGTTGGACTTGAATGAACTTGGGAAAGTTTTGTTGGGATGTGGTCAAAGGTAATAAATCTATTCTTGGGGTATGGTGTCCATTAGAATACCCCTATGGTAAATGAAATTTATTTTCATTCATCTAATATTTATTCTCACTGGTGAGGGTCATCAAACATTTATTTAAATTAAATTTTTTCTTTAAAATGAACATTATGGATTGAAAAAAGTGAAAATGACCACGATTGACCCTTATGCACTATCTTGATTGCCTCAATCCCCGATGTCCAAGGACATGATGATAAATTTACATCATTTTATTCTTATACCCTAAAGGGTGAGCATTAAATGAATTGAATGTAATATAGTGGCCCTAATTTAGGATCCTTATATACCTCCTTGTATTGATTGGAATTGAACAGAGATAGCTAAAACATGTTGGAAAAGTGAGGACCCTGGCCTACTATAAAGCCTTTTTGATAATTGAGATGAGCATGGGGTGAGCCTTCATCTCCCATTCATATATAATTACCTAGTAATTCATTCCCTAGGAATGACTTATGGATAGGTTTGGTTTGTGACAGTTGACCCATGAAGACAATTTGAGTGAAGATTTCCTTGTGTGGCTAGTAAGGTTGTGATGTGAACCATAAAATGTATAGGGACAATATGGGTATTTAATAGAGATATGTGAATTTTACTGAGGAATCTATGTATGGTGTAAGAACAAGTTTTTAACCAAGGGTACTGCAACGGGTTTCCCAGTGATATAACAACCCTTGATAGATTATGAATAGTAATGGATGGTGATGATTATGGGTGTCATTGTAGAACTATAATCGATTATGATCCTTCTATGGTTGGATGGGAATTGGGAATAAACTTGAGTGGTCAACCTCAATTATGTGGGATGGGTTTAGGTAGATATAAAATCCCATCGGGATGTGTTGTATGATTTAATTTGGTTGGGATGCTATTGGCACCCATAATTGGGTACTAAGAACTTTTTTAGGTATTTGAGGAGTGTAAAGCCTGTGAAAATGAATAATAATGTTTTTGACATGGAGGAAATAGAAATGGATTAGAATAGACTATTAATTTTATAATGGAATATCATTTTAACCTTATCACACTCATTTTACTTATATATGTATTCTATGTTTTTGGATTTTACTTTATCCAAAAAACATTAGCCAACCAGCTAACCAGGGGAACATGTTCAAGTTATATAATCCTCACCTTGGGAGAAAGCGTAGACAAATAGTCAAGTGTTATGGGTTTGGGAAAAAATAAAACTAGCATAAAGTTCATAGGTCATGTGAAGGTTGTTCCTAGGAGGGCCACATAATGGGTGAGTGTATTGTGGATGTCAACCCGACTATTGGCTCAAAAAATAGATAACATAGTGAAGGTTATTAATAGTGTCACACCCATTTGAAAAACAAATTTCGGAAAAGTTTTTTTCATCATTTTTCTTATACAAAAAAATTTCACAAAATCAAAACCATCCAATTAAAGTTCTATGAAATATTCAATAATGAACCCACATTATATTCAACCTCTTACTCATCTTCCACACTCTATTATTCCACAGGTTTGAGCCTTGGACACTCGAAATGAACACCATCATTTGATGTAATCCATGAAATTTTTCTTTTATGATAAAACTGGGACAATGTATACATGATTGATGCCAATCATGTAAATTTGTTTCACATACTTTCTTTTTTCAAAGAAAATAGATCCATCACATAAATCCATCCATGTGAGATGTGGGAATATATCATGAGATGTTCTAAATTTCACGTGATTAAAGTAATTAAGATCATGAGAATATGTTCTGAAATAACATATATTTCATGAAAATGAACATATGTTTTTAGTGTATGAATTTACTTTATTTTACATAAATCATTTTTCCAATTGATAATATAGACACCACAGTAATGCATGATAAATAATTGGATCATACGAAGTGACCTTATGATCAATTTATTATCCTGGTTATGTATGAAGTTTTTGGGATAGGGAAGATTCAAGCACTGTGTTTCCATATCCAAGGTTAAAGCACTCATCCTTCGATGAAGTGATTTTCCACATGAGTATTGCATAATCACATAAAGAATGATATCATAAATATGATCATGTGATTCCCATTATGATTCTCTCACAAGAATAATTATGGATTACATGAACTATGTATCCATCATGTTTAGAATGCCTATAAAATCCACCACATGAATTCATCATAAGATATGAAATTGATCACATGATTATTTGATGGAATATCTTTAATCAAGCAATGTATTTTGTGTGAATTCATCACACGAATGAATGATGATCAAACAGAGGGAGAGGACAATCACTAGGTTCTAAGAAACCATCTCATGAATCCATTAATGGTTGTTTAGTGGTTAATTTTCATCTATCGTCTACCCTATCACATTAAAATGGACAAGCCAGAAAAAAATTAATCATAGGGAATATGATAACCTAATCACATGAATCCATCATTAGTGTTAATGAAGATTATGAGATCAAATAACAAGTCCTTTTCAATTCTATTCTGACATCACACAGCTTCTCATAAAAAATAATGTAACTCCCCATCACGAGATGCTTCTATATTTTAAATTATTATTCATTATTTTTAAGTGTGATTCCTTCAAGAATCTATACATTAACATTCCATATGATCACATTAATCCTCTAAAACAATCTTTTTAGTCCCTAATTGGTTTTACAGTAAGCCTTCACATGAAAAAATAATGATCATGTGTTTCCCTTGAAGCTATCATGGTAAGAATTGGTATCTGGTAAGCACATTATCATGATAAAAAGTTATAAAATAATATTTAAATTATGTGATTCTGATATTTTAAAGCCACTCAGTGCCTTAATATGGTGTGTGCACCGAATTCATTCTGAAATTTAGCTAGAACCATGGCCAACCTCCACCAATAAAAACCCATGATCCCAATAAAAACAAAAAATATGAGGGGTAAGGGTGGAGAGAAGAAGGAGGTTATGAGAGGGAAGGGAGAAGTGGATATGTAAAGCATAGAGGAAAGAGCATTAATTACTGAATTCAGAGGTATTCACTAGGTAATCCTGAGACCCATCATCCTACACCCTTCATGCAATCACATTATTCTGTGAACATCATGAGATGTTTTCATGCAAATCTTCAAGTGTGTACACACTCATAATTCCTTAGAATATGTATTATTACAATCCCAATCATATTTGATTCCATATCTAATTCAAAATGCATGGATCGATAGCCCTAAAAATGTATCATATACACACATAATGCCTCCATGCACCTTAGATAGTTACCTTTAGTTATGTGATGGCCTCATACACCTATGATCATGAGGCCTTAAAACCATTTCCTCAATCATGTGTCTCTCACGGGTTATCAAGGACCATTTTTACACAACCCATGCATTAAAATGGTTTAACAACACCCAAACATGAAATCTCTATCCATGATGCTAAAATATGAGCCCCTCACCCAAGACCCCTTCACATAATAGAAGTTTCCCTAAGGTATTAGGGTATGAACCCATGACTTGATGAACCCCTATTTATAATAGGGTTTCAAATTAGATAATTATATTGGGAATAAAATTATGAGACTCCATTATAAGACTCCCTCATGATCATGTGGTCACATCACTCTTCAATGGCCTCGTGATACT
Organism: Viscum album; assembly: GCA_963277665.1. Classification (NCBI taxonomy): domain Eukaryota; kingdom Viridiplantae; phylum Streptophyta; class Magnoliopsida; order Santalales; family Viscaceae; genus Viscum; species Viscum album. The sequence continues at coordinate 613,903,001 of OY728134.1, forward strand.
CTAATGTGGCCTTAAACAAGTAAGATTGATCATGAAAATAAATCTTGGACAAGTTAGTATGATCACATGAAGAAATCCCTGATATGTAAGTTTGATGATATGAAGAGATCCTGGAAAAGTCAGTTTGGTCATGTTAAGATATCCCGAACAATCCATACTGATCACGTGAAGACATCCCAGAAATTTCAGTCTTATTATGTGAAAGGAATTGAATATGTATTCTTTGATCATGTGGATCACCGTGTACCTATCATCCTGGATCACACAAAAGGATATGTATAAGTCATCTTCAATATTATGAATCGCCATGGAATTGTCAGTTTTGATCATGGAAAGCACCATGGAGATGTAATATTTGATTACATGAAGCACATAGAACATTTCAGGAAGACACATTTGAACATATATTCCATGTCAATCAGAAACTCATCAATTATCAATCCAACACCCTATACATGTTAGACAGACACTCAACAAATTTCTAAAAATCCTCATATATATCAGGAAGACAACTTGGATATGTTTGACGGACACCACCCACATGTCAACCGCATCAGGAATAGATCCCCCAACATGTCAAACATGTCCGAAAGACACCCCATACATATCAGATAAATAATCAATACATGTCATGCAGACAATCATGACTTACCAGGAAGACAATCTGGACATGTGAGGTGGGAAACCTAGGACATGTCAACCTTGTTCAGCAGACACACATGAACATACACCACAAAACCCCTCATACAAGAACCTTTGACCAATTATCCCATTTAAAAGGGTAGTGTCCTTAATGGGTTATAGTTACAAACTTATGTGACACTATTTTTTCCATTCTCCCATATGGGCCCTTATGTCATACCAAACATATTCAATAGATCTTTCATGATAATCATCTCTCATTGTCTATTAGAGGATAGAGAATGAATTTTTATCATGGAAATCCATCTTGTTATAAGTCCATAACTTTATTGGAACCTAGGTATAATAATAATCCCTTTGAGTGTAATAAACTATGAAAACCCATAAATAGATTAGTGATAAACTGAACTATGAGAACGCTCATTCCTATCCAAACTAGGTACATAGGATGCCTTCCTAAGGCCTGGGATCTAAAAGGAATCCACCCCAGTTCAAGTCCCTCCATATCCAAAATATTATTAACTCATGGGAATGGATATTCCATAAGTCTACCATTCTTCATTTTCATCAGAGGATGAGAAGTGGGATTATACCTAGACATCCTTTTATGTATAATCCCTGAACATTCCCTTAAGTACCTCAAACCCTTCAGTGGTTAAGGTATGAACTAAACTATAAGAACTCTGATATTTTTTATAAAAATGATACATAGGATTCATTCCTATGGCCTGAGCTATATACCATATTATCCTTGAGACTAAAAATAATAATTCTCTATGGGAAACTTTAATGTGTAATCCCAAAATAAATTTTCTCCCATGTTATGTGTCAAATATTCTCCTATATATTATTTCTCACATCGAGCATGGATCACATTGACTTAGAGATCATTGAATATTATACCAATATAATTATAAGGATGACCCCAATGTGATACCTTCACTGGGATATAAGGCCAATTACATATCATCTCCACTAAAAGGGTTTTATATTTAATGAGGAAATTCGGGGAATCCATTAATGCATAAGTCCCACTCAAGGCCCGTTTTATTGTATATTTTATAATGGATACACCCAAAAAAATAACTACATAGACATTGATTCCAATATTATTTAGATTCATAGAACTACTCCTCAAGGATTTAGACCAATAATAACAACATTGTTTCATGATGATAAACAATAATGTATTGTCCTGTCATACTGCCTAAAACTATGTCAAATGAACTACATTAGTTTTGATTCCTTCTATCACAGGGTACATAGGTGACAAGCCCACACTTATCATTGAATTCGCATGGGATATGGTCATTTTTGATTTATTTATTTCCCAAACATCATTTAATACTCAAGTGTATTATAACAATAGGATTGGATCAATACCATAAGGGGGAAGGTGGATCTTGGAGATCTTAGGTTGGAAACCCTTTAGGTAAGAGTCATTTCTAGTTTATTTTACTTCTGGAGTTACTAAATCTATGATAATTGATGGATTATTTAAATTATTAAATGGGATTCAGAGTAAATTTTGAGTATCTATAAGAATGATTATCTTAATTCTAATCTTGATAGGGTCATAAATTTTAGGCTGCCAAGCAAGTGGAAGTAGTTTATTGACTTTAGTAAATTTAACTAGCTCTCTCTAGGAGGTAACTACTCCTTGATTATGATATAGTGAAAACCTAGGTGCATTAATTTTGGCTCTTATAGAAGAAAGTATATTATGCTAGTTTTTATAGACTAATCTCTTATAATCTGGATAGCATCTTCCACTTGGATATCTTGTGGTCAGGGGAATTCAAATGAATTAGATAGAAATTTATCTTTTATCCTGATTACTAATGATTTAAGGTTACTAAAAGTAGAATTAAATATTTATTATTAATTCAGATACATATACTCTTGATCCCTATCCCTTGGAGGTTTTATCCATGCATTGTAGGATGGGATGAAAATAAATAAATAAATGGAACCATGGTGGACATTATAAGAACATTTGAATGTAAATGATTCAAAATCGTGCAATAGTTTGGATTCACAAGTGGGAATGAACATGCAATAGGTAGTTAAGAAATAAAAACACTACAAAATAAAATTCTTAGTTGTAATTAATTTAAAAATGGATCCAACACAAGTTAGATGATGATAAAAGGTAAGATATGAGTTGGAAATTAGAAGTTGATGAAGAACAACTGAATCCATAACTCTTTAATTTAAATAAAATATAAAACAATGATGAAATTTGAATTTTAGAGGGAAAGGGTTGAAGGAAACTTTAAGGGAACAAAAACAAAGAGATGTCCCTCCTCTGCAATTCCCTAGAAACCACTACAAAGCTACTGTATATATAGGAAAAATGGGTCATGATGTGTAATAGATTACACGTCATGTACTGAGGATCTGTGTAGTTCTCTGTAGTTTTTAAATATTATGAAAATCCTGCACATATCTCACCTAAAATATAAGGATTGAAAACTTACATGTCATGTACTGATGACTCACAACCTATACTGGCCTTCCTAATATTCATCCATAGTGTATTTCTCATTTAACGGCTTTGAGTATATTGACGTTGTGTAATGTCTATTAAAAATGTGTACTGGCCTCTTTCTCTATAGACTTCATGACTTGGTTCACAGCTTGAAACGTGACTTGTTACATGTTGCAAAATTCTATTACATGACCTATTTTGATGGTTCACGACATGTAATAGGTAAATTTTTTACTTTTTCTTCATATCTTCCTTTGAAACCTTTGAATCCTCATTCCTTGAAAATTAAACACATACCAAGCGCATTATCGAATAAAACAATTAAAATCCTTAAGTAAATGGATGAAAAATATATATATGAATTCAAATTATCAAATTCCCCCATACTTGAACAATTTCGTATCCTCAAGAAAAATTGTTCTTAATAGTTATTTCAAAAGACAAACAATTTTTAAAACATGAAACATTCATTATGTATAAACAAATAAAACTAAGTGTAAGTAGAAAAGTTAGTTTCTAGAATCATCCCTACATAGAAAATTATTCATTCCTCATAGATTAGTTATTTAAAAAATTATAATATTTTAATACCTATATTTTAATTGTTCCATGAATTCTATACCCATTTTTAATTTATCTCACAAGGAATTTTCTCTCATAACTTATGGTAAAATGAAATTGGAGTTATGTTCATACCCTGATTATATTCTCCTAAACATACACTTAAATTGGTTCTATTATATCCACTTTGTAAATAAAACTACAAAATCAATCATTATGGATTTAGAAATTAGGTTCTACTGACTCTGAGGCATTGGGTTGGTGAGTAAAAAGTTAAAATCAAGGTTAAAAGGAAGGTATACTATGATTCATAATGCATGAATGTCAAGATAAGTCTAATAAAAGTTCTCCTCCTTATTAATCAAGTCCACATCCTAGTATCTCTAGTTGGATCTATATATGTCAAGTAAGTACACAATGAGTATTTTGTTCATTTCCTTTTTCTCTTGTAATTATATTTTTCAAAATCCTTGTCTTGGACAGATCTCAAATCCATCCCTAACCATATATTATCCTTAAAGGGATTCATTATTCTAGAAATTGTGATTTTTTAGCTTCTTTGTACACAACCCTTGTAATTTTTTTCTTTTATTTTCTTTTGTATTTTTCAAAGAAAAAATAATAAAAGTGAAATGATACAAAGTATATATGGATATTAACTGAATAGTCTAACAAGTACACCATGAATCACTATAAATAGAAACATCAGGTGCTATATGAATTATTACCCCATACTTTTTCAATAGTAACATCATGAATTATACAAGAAGTAGGGTTGGAAGAGAAAATCATCTTGGAATAACTTCATCCTAACATGTCATTCATGGAAACTATAGGCTAAAAAAAGGAAATATGTAAGGTGTCTCTAATGAATAATGAGATAAAAATATTTCCTCAATCATTTTAAATTTTTACTTTTTCAGTCATAGACTTGATAAGATTTCAATGAATGTTCTAATGGGTTTACAGGTCCCAGTTATCACTCAAGAAATATGATCAGAAAAGAATAATAAATTTTAGGCTAAGATCCATATTGGGTAATGGGAATAACAAAAGAAACTGAAAATCACAAAGGGTTTAATATTAAGTAGCTAGTCAATTAACCATAATTTTAAAGATTTTTAATGCAAATTAAATCTTTAAGCTCAACAATCATTCTAAAAAATCTAAATAGAGAAAAAACCTAGATTCTATAAATTTTCGATTTTAATTTTTCTTTTATTTATATGGTATTAATGTTTTCAAGTTTAAATCATGATTTAAATTTAAAAAGTATCTCCTAGATAGGTGAGAACAAAAAAAATCAATTGAATCGATTATGAAAATCACTAACCACCCCCCCCCCCACACACACACATAGATGGAGCTAGTTTCCACATTATCCATGAATTTCTTATGGTAGTAGTATAACAAGTAATGATTATAAAAAGTAGAAATGTAATAAAATAATTTAAATTGGAGGGAATCAAGAGTTCCCTAGAAAAAGTGGTATTCCATTAAGTAATTTGGGATTTTTTAGGATTTAGTATAAGTCACCTAGAAGCTGGGTTAGATAAAAAATCATGGACTAGATGAATAATTATTCCATAGGTGATAAAAAATGAAAAATTAGAAAAAATGTAAGGCGCATAGTATGTTAAAAATGAATAATTAGTTTTATTAAAGTGAATATATGTTTTCAATACAGCTGAACAGTGGACTCAAAATGAAAATAAAAAATACTCAATAATGAGAAATCAATCTATAAAAATGATCAATTATGGATTTCCTCCCATAATGCGCTAATAATACATCATCTCCCAGACTGATGGACCAAAATCCTATAGTGGGTTCCATCGAATCCGGTTCTCCTCTTACATTTCTAGCATCTACTGGTCATTTCTTTCAGTTCTTGAGGTTTCTTGACTAGTTTTATGACATTAGGGGTAGCAGTGTGAGAGTGAATAAGATGTGATATTAATGGAATCATAGCTCTAGGCAGTTGATGATATTCATGGATATGTAATGAGAGTTCTTGAAGATGTCATTCAATTTTAGAGACTCACTGGGTAACTCTTTGGATCATAACAGTGGGTGGAATGGGTCCATTGACAACCATGGATGATGTAGAGGAGCAAGACATGGCTTTGTAAATTTTTTAAAGATAGGATAATAAATCAAAAATAAAACTAATGATGAAAAAATAAATCTCTATATATATATATATAAATAGTAAAAAAAAGTGGGCATAAATTGATGATAAAAGAAATGAACATCCCTATCACAAAATTATAAATTCCATAAAGAAATAGACAGGACACATCATATGTCAGGGTCAAGGATATCCTCTATGGTCAAGACTCCCTTGATTGGTGATGGTAGTTGTGGGTCTAGATCCATGGTCATGGCAGAAGTAGATGATAGAGTGTCAGTGGTGGGAGCATGGGCTGGATTTGGTGGTGGGGAGGTCATGATCCCTAAAGAGTCCATGGGTACGACAACAAGTTCTATGAAAGGGACCTCTATGGAAGAGTCTAAGACCATCCCCTTACCTCACCAGGGCTTCTAAGTTAAAAACTCTTGTTGACGGGCATGATCCATGATGTCGGTTGGTCGGTTGGGATGGTCTATTGGTGATGTGGTGAACTATAAAGGCTCCATCAATGAAATATATAGGTTAGTGGATATCTAGAGTAGGTTCAACAAGATGCACTACTGGGTCACCTATATATTAGAAAGGGTGTGTTGGTTGGGTGGTGTGGGAATTTTATTTGATTTGTTGGCATAGGTTGTGGAAGGAATGAGTGGTACAAGTGCAGAGGTGGTGTGTGGGTCAAAGGGTGTGTCTACCACTTCTACATGTGGTGGGGCCACCTGTGGTGCTACTTTTTCTAGTGGGATAGCCTCCTACACTAATGGTGCCCAACTATAGAGATCAAACTCCTTCATAAGTAGTTTCATCCTGTGAAACATCACAAAGTCAATGATCTCAACATGCACGAGGGAGGTGAGGGTAAGTGTTGTATAGAATATGCCAAGGTGTCTAGCTAGATGTGTAATGAAATATACACCCATAAAAGTGTCATGATGCCTCTATGCATGGGATTTTTAGTACTGGAAAAAATAGGTAGCCATGTTGATGGCTGGCCCGCCCATGGCTACTATGAGAATGAGAACATCCATCCTGAGGGAACTCATTTTAGACTCATCTCTAGAAAACCATCTGTGTTTCATATCTCAATGAATTATATGTAAGGTTAGTCCATATAGCTGGGAGGATTTCATGATTTTTAGATCATGAGGTGACTGGGGTTCATGGGATATCATATTCCACAACTTCTGAGAAGTGGCTCTGGGTGGTTCAAGCTGCATAGTTAGATAGATATCTGATGTGACAAGATCATTTGTAAATATTCTAAGCCTGATGTTAAACTAAGAAATGGAAAACTCATGGGGCCTCCATTGAGGAATAATCTAAGGAATTCTATATTCATCTCAAAAGTGGAAAATAACTCAAGAAACAACTCCTTGTATGTATCCTTATGAATCTAAATAATGATTTCGATATGGAGAATTTCTAGGAGGTCAAGGGAGACATCGATGATGTTCATCCTGGAAAGGATGGTAAGAAATATAATTTTATTCGTGTGCATTATCTTGGCCTCCAATCATAAGATATTTAACCGATTATGAAGGTTGGAAAAACATAGGATGAGATAAAGGTGTAGGTTTTCTTCATTAAATGTTGATTTGGACTCTTCCAGAGTAGAAGATGCGACATGGGCTGTTGTAGGCAGTTCAGAAGGTGAAGAAGGCGATGCAGATGTGGTTCCATTGTGACGCTTATTCAATGGTTTTTCTTGAGATGGTGAGGATAAAGATGCGGATTTTTGGGGTCTCTTGGTTCATTACATGGCAGAATGGAGGGAGGGAATGGTTTCTTGTGCTTTAGGACAAGAGAAAGGGTTTTGGTTTTGGTGTGCACTCAATCATAAAGGAGGATAAGGGTTGGTGGTTTTTAGAGAATAGGGGGTGGAAGAGGCAGGTTTGGTTGTGGACGTAAGATATGAGGGGAGGGAGAAAGCGTGTGAGGAAGAAGGGATGCGGGAGGAGGTTATGGGTTCGGTGATGTGGGTCTTGATCCTAGGGTTCACATCTTGCGTATTTAAAAAGATACATGATTGACTACACAACATGTACATATGGTTGATGTTGTGTATTGGTGAATTAAAATGAATTTTCAACCAAAGGGTTACACGTTGTTTGATTGGATGTTTTAAATAAAACCTTTTCATTTCTTTCCTTAGGTTTCGATCATACTAAAAACATTCCTAAGGCTATCCTAATCTAACCTAGGATAATATGTCTTACCCTAGGTTGCCTCCCAGTCTGTACTTCCTTTTAAGTGGAGAGTATTAATAAATTTAATATGAATTAAATTTAAGGTTGATGAACCATCCCTCATGGAAAGGTCCTTGGAATATTTTCAATATTTGACCATTCACTTTGAATGGTGGTCCTCCTTCTCTCTTAATTTTGATGGTCACATATGGAAGTACTTTCACAACTTCAAAAGGGCCTGACCATCAAGACTTTAGCATACCAGGGAGTAGTTTCAATCAAGAGTTGAACAACGGGACCTTATTACCGAGTAAAAATATACAGATAGAATTTTGTTAAACATTCCATTTATTTTTATGTTCATTATATATACTCACATTTTCATATTTTTCTCTTTTGAGATCTTCTAATGTGGTTAAATACAACAACCTGGCTTATCTATTCTTCTCAGAATCTAAATTTAGTTTCTTGAATTCCCAAAATGAATGATCCTCAAACTCTAATAAGAGATGGAATTGTTTCCTATGAACTAGTCTAAATGGTGTGGTACTTATGGGTCTCTTGTAGGTAGTCCAGTATGCCTATAGAGAATCATCTTGTTTGAGACTCTATTGGCTTCAGCTTTTATCAACAGTCTTCCAAAAAAAAATTTTATCTACCTGTTTTACCATTCTACTTTCCCACTTATTTGTGGGTGGTAGGGAGTTATGGTGTTGTATCTGATTCTATAATTCTCTAGTAATCATCTCTTCTATTTGTTTTTGAATTGTTCTCCTCTATCACTAATTATAAATCCTTAGAATCTAAATATTGAAAAAAAAATATTCTTTAGAAATTTCATAACAAATTTTGTTGTGTCGTGTGACATTACTTTAGTTTCAACCCATTTCGAGGCATATTCAATGCCATCCAAAAAGAGGTATTTTCTATATTAAGTGGGAAATGGTCCCAGGAATTATATTCCCCAAACATCAATGATTTGGACTTCTATATTTGGATTTTTTGGCATCTCATTCCTTTTTCAAATATTCCCAATGTGCTAGAATTTGTCACTTCTTAGGCCGAATTCCCTCACATCTTGGTGTAGTATGGTCTAGAATAATAAAATTTGTAGACTTTAGGATATTGTACACTTTTTTCCATTATGGCTTCCATCTGGCAACGTGTGACACATCTCAATCACATTCTGGGTTTCTTTTTTAGGGATACAGTGTCTTAATAAGCCATCAGTGAATTTCAGTCAAAAATTGGTTCATCCCAAAAGTAATGCTTATTATATGATAAAAATATTTTTTCTCTATTGGTAGAAATGATCTTGAGGATAAAATATCATGGCCAAATAATTTGAAATATCATATAACCACGATTAGACTTTGATACTGAACAAGATTTCATCTAATATGTCTACTTCTATTTATGTCTCCTCACCTTATTTAATAATGGGTAGAGGATGTCTGGATAAATAATCTACATTAATATTCTCTATTACTTTAGTATCCTTGATCACGATATAAAATTACTACCGTAGTAGGATCCACTGTATCATAATAGGTTTCACATCCTTCTTGTTTATCAAGTACCGGAGGGTAGCGTGATCGGTTTGTATGATCACTTTGGACAATACGTGATATGAATAAAATTTATAAAAGGAATATACAAAAGCTAATATTTATTTCTCTATAGTCATGTAGTTGACTTGATATTTACATAGCGTGTGGATTTCATAATATATGGGAAGAATATGTCTCCAATATGTTGTCCTAACACAACACCAATAGCAAGGTCAATGGAATCACACAAAAACTCAAATTCCTTATCCTAGATCGATGAAATGATGACTAGAGATGCTATCAAAATATTCTTCAATCTATTGAAAACTTTCCAAATTACATAGTGAATTAAAAATAAACATAATTTGACAACATATTTGTCAATAGATAGGAAACTATAGAAAAATATTTCATGAATCATCTGTGAAATATTGCATGGTCCAAAAAACTTCTGATACCCTTTACTGTTGAGGGTTTTGACAGATCCTTGATGGCATTGATGTTTGTTGGATTGACCCCTATGACTTGGAGATTTTATGTCCAAGGACTATTCCACCCTGCACCATGAATTGTACATTTTTTAATTTTGGACCATGAATTTTTCTTCACATAATTTGATAACTAATTATAGATTACTTAAATATATTTGAAATTATCTTCTATAAACTGAGAATTCGAACATAAATATTTCTAAAATTCATCTGACTTGTTAGAGAAAATGTGTTTCATGCACCGCTAAAATGTTTCTGGAGCATTACACATTCTGAATGACATTCTCATATAAGAAAAAGTACAAATGGGCATATGAATGTGGTCTTTTGGTAGTGAGATCACCTGAAATTTGGTTGTATCCTGAATATCCATCCAGAAAACTGTAGAATTAATTTCCCTCAACTCTTTCCGACATTTGATTTATGAATGGAAAAGTAAAATAATAACTTCTAGTGGCTGCATTCAGTAATATTTAATCTATGCAGACTCTATATTCAGTGATGGTGCATGTTGAAATTAATTAATTTTCATCATTTTTCTCTACTAAAATTCCTCCTTTATTAGGCATGACTTTTAGAGGGTGTACCAGTCACTCTATGATATAGGAGAAATTATGTTATCATCCAAGAGTTTTAAGACTTTCTTTTTTATTAATTCCTTCATTGGTGGTGTGATCCGCCTTTGAGGTTGTCGTTTCGGATTTTCATATTCTTCGAGTAGGATCTTATGAGGGTATTTTGTAGGATTGATCCATTTTATGTCTTCCATTCCCCAAGAAATTTATTTCTTATGTCTCGTAAAAACATCATCCAATTTATCTTCTTATTCCTCATATAGTTCAAAGTTGGTAATAATTGGAAGAGAGGATGACACTCCTATGTATGAGTACTTTAGGGTACTGGATAGTGGTTTTGGTTCCATATTTGGTGGTTTAATAATAGAGGGAATGAAAGGTGGCATGAAATCCCTCATGATATGTTAAATAAATATTATTTCCCCAAACTTTTACTCTCCTTCCTTCTTTAAGAGTGACTATTCACTTTCTTCTTCAATGTCCATGTACTACTCTCTATTTTGGGTGAGAGAGATGGAATTAAAATCCAAATCATCATCTTATTTTTGGGTAAATTTGACCAAATTGAACACTTCTTATTATTCTCCAACTCAAAAGATCATACATTCTTGATTCAAATCAATCATAGCCTTTCGTGTGGCTAGTAATGTCCTTCCATGTATAATGGGGACGTTGACTTCTTCGTCCTTTTCCAAAACTGGGAAGTCTACTAGAAAGATGAATTTTCTAAATTTTACAAAAATATCATTGAGTATTCCACTGGGGTACATCACTGATCAGTAAGTGATTTTCAATTTTACTCTTATTGTTTTCAGTTCGTAGAGCCCTAGATTTTTTCAAACACTCATTGGCATTAAGTTGATACTTGCTCCAAGATAGCACAGAGCACTACCGAACATTCATTCTCCAATTGCATAAGGAATTTAAAATCTTCGAGGGTCTCTCATTTTGTGGGATTTTCTAATACACTATAGCATAGAATTATTTATTTAATGAGATGACACCAAGATATTTTATCTTTATTTTTTTGGATTGTAAATCCTTGGTAAATTTTTCATAGAATGCAATTTGAGAACTAGCTTATGCCCAGGGTACGTTTATGTGAATTTTATTGAACATCCCTAGTAATTTATTGTATTATGCCTCATGTATTCCTTTCCTTTCACTTTTTTGGAAGTGAAAAGGTGGCTCATATATAGGAGGAAATATAAATTGGATTTTTTGGATTCTCAGGAGTTTGGTTTTTCGTATCTAGTAACTATTTATGAGGTGTTGCTAGTGTAGTCTTATCAACTTCTCCATATTCTACTGGTTCTTTCTTAGGATCTTCCTATTTCCCTTCATCTCTTCTACTGGGTTGTTAAAAATCTAATATCTTCCCACTTCATAGCACTAAAACTTTATATTTTTTCCCATGGATATGTCTCTATGTTACTAGGTAGGGTACCTGGTAATTTATCAGAAAAGGTCTTTGAGATTTTACCCATTTTTACTTCAAGGTTCTATAAGGATTTTGGTGGGTTTTTCATATCCATTTCTTGATTATTGATTTATTTTCTTCCTTTAGAACAATGGCATCTAGGAGGTTATTTAGTTTTCTTTGAGGAGAAGAAGGATGTTGCAGAGGTCTAGGATGAACGAGTTGGGATGTCTTTTGATCTTTTTGTGGGATTGGTTGTTATTTCATATTATGTTACGGTTTGGTTATTGGATTCATAGTTGGATACCCAAGTGGTTCTTGATTCTAAAATGTTTCTTGACAACTTCACTATTTAAAATATTCATGGTTGTTTTGAGGTTACTGCTGAGAAGGCCTCTACTAGAAAAATTATTCCTACATTGAAAATGGGGGTTATGTTTACTATATTTATATAATTAAAATCTTTGAATTGTGATTCCTTAACTTATTATTTTCAATAATCTTAATGACGTGGAGTACTTCCAATCTTACATGATTTTATTTCCTTTATGAGTGCAGGAGGGGGTTGTGCAGTAGGCATCTAGAATGATTCCAACTCCTTTGTGAGTGATTCCACTTGTGCTACTAATCTAGTGATATCATCCACCTAGTGGACACCACACCATGGTGGCCCACGATCACTTTTCCATAGCCTTTCATTTTTTGAATCTTTATCAAGAATTGATCTTCCAAATTCTGGGGTCTTAAACATTATTCCTCCATTAGTGACAATATCGATGAAAGTTTGTGTGGACGGAAGGATTACTTGGTAGAATGTTTGTAACTATATCCACATATTCAGTCCATGATGGGGTTAGTTTCTCATCAACTCCTTGAATCAATCCCATGCTACCCATGCTGATACTCTATCATTCTGAGAAAATTTATTAATTTCATTCTGTATCTTCCATATCTAAATCAATGGAAAATATTTATCCAATAACTTCTTGGAAGGATTATCCCAAGTTGTAATTTACTGAGGAACTTGACCTTTTAGAAATTCCTTAGATCAACCCCTTAAAGAAAATTAGAAGAATCACATTCCTATTATGTATAATTAAACTCCCATGTTGTGAAAGTATTGCAACATTCTATGAAGTTAGATATATATTCATGAGGATCTTTGCTCTGATTTCCAATTAATTTATCTATGTTATGGATAATGATAATGTGTCCAGTTTTGATTTTGAAGGTATGAGCTTGAATGGGGGGACGAACAATTCATTGTGTGAAACCATGGATTGGTGGAAATCCATATTCCATTACAATCCACTTTTTATGCATTGGGTGTTCTCTAGGAATTACATGTAGGTTAGCCAGTTTGGGTCCCACTTGATGTTGTTGTTCAACCATTGTTGAAAAGTGGCATGTGGAAAGAAACCTTTGAATCTCAAGATCAAAGTCTAATGGTTCCTTCTTGACAAGGTTCTTTTAACGAGTCGAAGGTTCTTGGTACATGCACTATACTGTGAAGGCTTGACGCAAGGGAATCTCGAATAAAGGTATCAAATAGTGAAATGGGGTAAGGGAAAGGTAATCCTAGGTCTCTTTCTATAATATTTTAAATAAGATTGTTTCATCCCATGAAACAGTGCCAAAATTTGATGCACCCCCACGCATCGTTTAATTCGTTTGGGCTGCGATCATATTAGATTTATATATTTCCCAAACATCACTTAATACTCATGCATAATATAGAGATAGTCCTGAGTTGATCCCATAGGGGGAAGATAGCTCTTGGAGGTATTAAAATTGATACCCATTAAGTAGGAGTCCTTTATAGTTGATTTTATATTGGGAATTACTAAATATATAATAATTTATGGTTGATTTAAATTATTAAATAGGGTCCAGGATCAATTTTTGAGTATCTATAAGTAGGATGATATTAATTCTAATCATGGAAGGGTCCTAATTTTTAGTTTGTGAAGAAAGAATAGGTCATTATTTGTCTTTGTTCAAGTTAACTAGATCTACCCAGGATGTAACTATTCATTTATCGGGAGATAGTGAAAACCTAGGTTTATTAAGCTTGGATTCTATGGAAGAAATTATCTTAGGATTGGGTTATATCCTAATCTAATCTAATTAGGATAGGGTCTTCCACTTATATATCATGTGGTCAGGGGAATTCAAATAAATTGGATAGAAATTTATCATTATTTATGATTACAAATCTTTTAGGGTTAATAAAAAAAATTATTATGAATTAAGATACATCTACTCTCAATACCTACCCATGGGTGGTTTTAGCCACTCATGGTAGGAGGGGATGAAAAGAAATAAATAAATGTAACTAAGGTGAACATTCTAAGAACATTTGAATGTAAATGATTCATATTCGTGCAATGGTTTGGATTCACATGTTGGGATGAGAATGAAATAGACAACTAAGAAATACAAATCACAGTTAAATAAAATTATTACTTGAAATGAAAGAATAAATGGATCCAACATATGTTTTACAACGAGTGAAGGTATGTGATGTGATGGATTTTCTAAAATGACGATGAAAACACAATCTGTGGATCTTGAATTAAAATAAAATAGAAAACAATGATGAAATTTTAGTTTTAGAGTGAAAGGGATGATGGAATCTCAAAGGGAACAAAAACAAAGAGAAGTATATACTTTGTAATTCCCTAGAAACTACTACAGTGATACTGTATATATAATAAAAATGGTTCATGATGTGTAATAGATTACACATCGTGTACTGCAGAACCACAAAGTTCTCAGTGGTTTTCCGAATCTTATGAGAATCCCACTTATATCTCGCATAAAATATGTGGTTTGACTACTTATATGTTGTATACCAGTGATTCAGGATGTGTACTGGACATCCATCAATTCCTCTAGAGTGGATTTCTCACTCAACATCTTTGACAAGGGTCACGTTGTTTACTGTCTATTCACAATGTGTACTGGCCTCTTTATCTATGGACTTCATGACTTGGTTCATGGCTTGGATCATGACTTGTTATATGATATGAAATCTTATTACACGATGTGTATTGATGGTTTGAGACATGTAATAGGTGAATTATTCACTTTTTCTTCATTTCTTCCTTTTAAACCATGGAAGCCTCATTCCTAAAAAATTAAACACATACCAAGTGTATTATCAAATAATACAATTAAAATATTTAAGTTAATGGACTCAAAATGTATATATGAATTCGACTTATTATAAGGATGACTCATATAGGTTCAATCCCATATCCAAGACACCAATATCTTACCGGAATGGAAATAAACTCTAGAGTACCTGAACAAGGATATAAACTAAGGCATCGTAAATGAATAAGAGAGTAAAGGAGAACCAATTACAAACATAGTTGTTCCCATCAACACATGGTCTTGATCATGTAATTGGTACATGGGTAACCACTCTTGTATTGGGGATTGGTTACAATTTCATGAACATATCTTAAATCTATAAGTGAGTCCCGAAATAAGCAATAATTCTCTCATAAATGGTTTTATTTTCTCTAAATCCCTTCCTCTCACCCAATTTGAGTTCTTAAGTATCATTGGGTTTGAAACCCCAATTAAAAACCCTCCTTTGGAAAGTAATCTCATGCCTTTTCATATATATGGTAAATGTTAGTATTTTATATAAAATAAAAAAAACATTAAACCATGTTCAAATTATTTTAAAACCACCCTAAATCAACCACAATTAATCATTGAGATAAACAATCCACATTATGTTGGGAAATAGATATACTAAAAAACAAGATGTATACAGATTCAAGGGATTTATTGGATTTTGTCCTTGGATCTATGCTTAATACATATTCTATATGACTTTATTTCTTAGTAGGTTATAGATTCACCCCTATGTTTTTGAGTAACTTACTTTCCCAGTAGGTTATAGATACACCCCTTGAGTTATAGATGCCATTCCTTCCCGATGTGGTGTAGATTCACCCATGATTTCTAGATAAAATTCTTCCATGATATGGTGTGGATATTACCTTGAGATTTTGAATGATTTTCTTTCCCAAAAAAGTTTTGATATTCCCTTGAATTTATATATTACATGCTTCCACGAAAATTTGTAGATATTCACTCATGCTTTCAAGTGATATGTTTTCCTCAGTGGAGAGAATATTCCCCTAAAATCATGATGAGTATACATTCTTAGAGACACTCTTACACAAAATGAAGTATTTATAGTTGATCCTGAATGTCACATTAGAACATGAGGATCAACTGTAGTCTTTTAATTTAATCTTCCACAACTATTTTATTTGTCGTATGATTATATCACTTGCATAAAACCAATAATTTATGGTTATTTATGGGACCACATTGGTGGTTCCCTACTAAGTTATACTCGCATCATGTTTAGGCAGCCACAGTACTTGGGTACCCATGTAGTCTTCCCTAATCATAGGTTTAGGTTTTTTTAGGCATGTTGTAGATAATTGAGTGGGATATCTATGAAGGGTTTTGGAAACTAGGATGTGATATGTATTGGGGTTAGTATTAGATCATTGTACTTATGTTTATTCTATTTATTATGTAAATGGTATCATCCCATAGGGTGGTTATCTGATGTGTGTTGGAATGAATGTCAATATGTATGATTTATTACATCTACATTTCATTTAATATAAAATGTGTTATTGTTTATTGATTACCTATACTCTGATTATTATTATTAATGGATTACCTTTAGGTATTTTCCAATTCTTGTGCAGTTGAATATGGAATTATAGTCTCCTAATGGAGAAACCCTAGACCCTCAATACTGGTCCGAAGCCTCTAGAATATTAGGATATACACCTAAGGTTCCAATAACCCTCAATCCTAGTTATTGTATAATGAACCTAGGCATGTAATTTCAAATTCATTCAATTATATTTTCAAAATATATGGTGAACATGAATTCACTGCCTAAAATTATAAAGGTTGTGTTATCAATAAAAAAATTAAATGGTGAAATGATTTCCACCCAAATATAAAAATATTCTCATCAATATTTTTGGGAAATTATTATGTATAAATGTAGTAGTTTTTTTCTTTATAGAATTATATATTGTTTTTTTATATGGATTAACTCTTTTCTTATATATCTAACATAAAATATTAAGAGAAATATATTATATTTTTAATTATAAATTTAGTTAGTTTAATATACTTAGGTATAGATAATAATAAAATAACATTCATATGATTTTTTTATGATTTTAAAATAAAATTAAAAAATGATTAACATGAATGTAATTATCTAATAATAATCAAAGAGAAAGAAAAAAATGGATAATTTACACTTTTTATAATATATTACATATTTTTTCTCATTGGATCTTCTTATTTGTTCCTCCTCAACAAATAGAGTTATCTATTAAAATTATACTTGAATAAAAACCAATACAAATTCCACTATATAGAATAGAATCATATATATAATTTATATCTTTTATTGTTAATATAAATCTCTCTAAATTATTAGTGTCATAATTAATCATTATATGTTTAACCTAATCATATAAAATCTTATTATGGATTTTGAAACATAATAGTATTCCTATCAAGAACATTTATTGTAGTTACCAAAAATTTATCTAAATATTCATTTATTTGTTTATATATTTTTGTCAATAAAAAATTATATCCTATAAGTACTAGATTATCACAATAATCAAATGAATTATTAGATGAGTAATTTTTATTTAAAATAACTAAAATAAATTAATTAAAAGAAATAATATTTTTTGAAAAATTTATGATGAGATACTAGTGAATTAATCTTACAAATGATACCTCAAATGGGGAAACACTCAATACATTATTTTTTATAAAAAATACTTTTATAAGTTGTAATTTTTATAAATTTTAGAGTTATTAACACTTATGAAGAATATATTTACAAATATGATGATTTATGTTATAATATTCTAATTTTTTACTTTTTTGGATAGGTTTAAGAAAGATCGGAAAAGTGATTATAAATGAATTCCCTAATGTAACACTATTAAACCATCTAATTTTAATTCTTAATAGATAATTTTAATATGATTTTTGGTTAACTACCATGTATATATCTATATATATACATGTTAATTAATATGTATGGCATTAATTTTTAGTATGATTTCATTAAAATTAATATATGTATAGATGCGTGATATTAATAAATATATTTTATCAAATACATCATTATTGTATTAATTCAAAATAGAATGTTACATATAAAATATAAATATTCACAATACAATGAAAAATAAAATTAGATAATAAATAATGATAAATATCATGACGAGGATTAGAAAATTTCATTGTTCATAGCCACTCATAAATATCATGGCTATAAGAATCACTATATAGTGAAAGAATTAATATTAACATGGAGATAAAAATCTTCAAAAAATATTGATAAAAAATAAAATAATTAAATGTATTGTTTTTTACTAATATTTTCCTAGAATTTATATAATTTAATGGAATTAATATTATTTTTATAAGACCATTGGAAAAGGTAAAAGTATACATTGAGAATCTTACCATTATAATATTAATATATTTCTTGGAATGCTAATTTTACTATTATAATTAATAATTGAGATAACATAATTCAATGTATAAATATATGTTTATATATATTTATTATAAAATTAAACTTTATGCATATATTGTTATATCCTAAAAAATATTTTTAATGATTAGGTAATATTTTCTACCCTAAGACATTATTTGATAAAGATTTTATTAAATATATTTAATAATTAAATATCTAATTTTAAGGTATTTAATTTCATAGAATGAATAAAAAATTATGAATTCACATGTTCAAATTAGTTAATATATATTTTTTAGGTATTTTTAGAAATTATAATATTGTTATATGAATAATAAAAATTTATTATAAGTATATGGTATGTTTATCTTTCCATTTTGATTTAAAAATTATTTAATAATTTAAATAAAGTTTCCTTGACTTAAAATTTATTTCATAAGTTAAATAATATATTTCCACACATTTAATCTATATTTTTATACAGTAAAGAAATATACAAGGTCTAAAACAAGTTTTACTATTAAGAATAATTGTTTATCTTGAATGCATTATTTTTTTAGTAAAAAAATAAAGTATAATATTTTGTTGTATTAATATTTAAAACTAAAAAATCATGGGATAAATTTTATAAAACATGAGAAAAAAATTAGTGATTCATTTTAAATAAATTTTCCATTAACTATTTTTCCAATGTAATTCTTACAAAATTATTAAACAATTATGCATGATTTTTTATAAATACCTCCTCTACATACCATTTCTCTTTAATCAAAATATGTTGATCACGTCCTAAATCATATTCTATATCTCAAATGTCTCTTTAATAATCTCTTAATGTATGAATGAGTTATTCCTCTAAGGATAAGAAGTGATACGTAAGATAAGGGTTTTTTTCCTTTATCTTCTATTTTATACTTTTATTCCTTTGTAATATTCTTTTTTAAATTCAGTTTTATGGTGGTACTGTTAATATTATTATATATTTTTGATATTTTTTTATTAAATTAAAATAAACTCCATTCATTGGTCCCTTATGATATTAGAATAATTATTTTTCTTCATTATTGTAAAATCTTTCTACATCATTATTATATAAATCCTTATGTATCACAAGAATTTTCAGTGTCATGTATATGGATTTTTTGGGATGGCGGTAAATCTAGAATGGTGTTCTAATATATTTTAGATTCATTCTTTTTTTCCTTCATTATTACTTATATTGTCCTAAATGAACATTTTGTATCAAATTTGATTGACCTATGATTTCATTCTTAAAGGTTTTTATGTCACCCAATGTGAATAAGATATATGGGTTTTATTCCATTAATTATATAAGAATATTTTTATCACAATATAGGTATTCCACCACAAAAAATATTAATATCATACACTATGAATACCTTATTAACCATTTTAATGAATGGAATTTATAAATTTATCTATATCATTCTGTGAGTGGATATTTCAGATTGTGACACTAGTATCCCTTACTCTTGGGTTAACCGTGATGCCTAGTCAAATTTTATGAATGTTTATGTGTTTATTTCAAGTGTTTCATTGAGAAAATTTAAAATTTATTTGATATATGGGATTCAAATTATATAACCCCTCTATAAATTGGGTAATTTTTCAACTATGGAGATATGATATATGAGGTACCAGTTATGTTGATTTCACTTTGCTGGTAGTCTTTTCAATGGAATCCAACAAAATATCATGATTTTGAAAATAATATTCTCATATGAGGTCATTAACTATATTTTTATGAATTATTTATTTCATTAAATAATTAGTTATAATATTTATTATTTATCCTTATATATTTTATCATTAATTCATTCTTTTTGCTATGTTATATTTAAAAAATACTGAAAACACTACCATGTTATTATGAAAACCTGATTGGGATTTTTAAATCACCCTATTAACTATTTATTTAAATCCATATAAAGCCCAGTAATTTATTAGATATAGATAGAATAATGTACAAAAAAATATTTTTTCTATAGTAATATTTAATTAAATATTTTTTTATTACTTGTATCATGTACCTACATGCCAAGGAGAGTAAAAACATTAGGATTCAATTATATTAAATGAATTTTAAGTTATGAAATTAAATTTGTATTATTATTTAAAAATATATAGATGTGTGTGACTAGGATGTCTATTTATGTAATTTCATTATTCTTGTGATATTCTGTGTTTTTTACACACTTTCCAAAGGTTTGAATTCATTGGAAATTTAATTATGACATTTTATTTTGAAAATCATTTCATTGGATGGGAGTTTGGGCTCATCTCTTGCTTTTGGGATAATTATTTCTAACTCTAGTAATGTATTATAGAAATATATGTCTTTGAATACTTTAAAAATCTTTATAAAGGTCTATTTACTTTTGTACCTGTAATTGAAAACTGAAATACATTATTGTGAACATATGTATGTTTTACTGGTTCTATATCATCCTTTTATTAGTTGATTATTTTTTTTGTTTAAACAAACATATCTAGGAACTCGTGAATTTATCATTATTTAAAGGGGAAGTAAATGTTGTGAATTTGTGATTATACTCATGATAGGGGCTTCCTATGTATCCTTTTGAAGGGAATTTGAACCCATATAGTTTGGTGTCACTTAGAAGGACACATTAAACCCATATAATTCCAAAACAAATTGTGCATGTGATCTATCTAAGAATTATTTTTCCATCCAAAAGATGTGATTTTATTATATCACATGGAAACCCTTCATATAAGGGAACATCATACACAATATCCAATCTCAGAGAAGTCATATAAAAAATTAAATCAACTTCTGAAACTCTTTGGAATCAACTTATTTATTTATATATCCTTTAAAAACATGGTTCCTAATAAATTTAGCATGGAAACCAGTTTTATAATCTCTATAAAACAATTATTATGAATTGTTTTATAATAATTCACTTGAGATATAAAAATTTACTTCTTCTTTTGGGATATTTTTAATCCAATAATATATTTCATTTCTCCAAGCATGGACATTTCAAATAGCTTCTTCATCTATTCAGAAAACTTTTCACGTGTTCATTCATAGTTCTTGGAAATGATAATATCATCAACATATATAATAAAAATGAGAGAAATATTAATATTTTATTTTATTTTTCTATTACTATAAACTCATCCCTTATTGAAATTAAACTTAATTAAGAAGGTATCCAATTTGGAGTACCCAAATCACAGATCTTGATTTATCCCAGAGAAATATTTATTCAAAATTTACTTTTAAATTCATCTTTACTGATAAAAATTCCATACACTTGTTCAATATAAACTTCTTCATCATGTCCCCATTCATAAAGGACAACTTAACATACATATGATTTGTTTTGTAACTTTTTTTGTATAAAATGAATTAAATATTATAATTGTTTATAAAGTTTCCACTAGAGATAAGGAATCATCAAAATCAATACCTTCAATTTGTGAGTAACCTTTGAAAACTAGTCTTTCTTTGTTTATTATCACTTCACCATCCTTATTCAACTTGTTTCAAAACACCAAATTTTTACAATTTATATTTTTGTTATTTATTTTAGGTATGAGTTCTCAAGTATCATTCTTCTCAATATGGTCCAACTCTTAATTCATAGCATTAATCCACTCTTAATACTCAAAATATTCATTAACATCTTTCAGATTGATTTTTGAATACAGTGAATTATGTGTAGAAGCATTTTAATGTTTCTATTGTTTTAATATTTTTATTTTGATTACCAATATGGTTTTGAGCTTCCAACTATTTCCTCATTCAAGGATGAGATGTATGAAATTATTCCTCATAACTTGAAATATATGAGTCTGATTCCTACATCTATGTGGCAACACAATTTTTGTAATCCTTTTCATATATATTAATAACAATTATTTTTTCATATACATCTTACTCATGTTCTCGTGTTTCTCAAAAATCTTCCTCAAATTTTTCAAGAACTTTTACACCAACAGAATAGACTATTTTAAGCATCTCTTCATTGAAGCATTTATATCCTCTACCATTATAAGAATATCCAAGAAAGAATTCATCTTCACCTCTCACAAAAAACTTTACAATATTTACCCATTTGTTATTTTTTATACAAAGACTCCAAAAAACTCTAAAATGTTTCAAACATGGAGTTTTATCATAAAAACATTCATATGAAGTCATATATGAACTTGTCCTGTAGAAACAAAAATTCTAAAAAAACTGTTGTTCACATTTCTTGTTGCCATAAGTAGTGTGTAATACCAAATTCAATTAACATTGTATGCCCCATATGCACCAAAATTATATTCTTTTTTTCAATAACAACATTTTATTGTTGTGTCTAGGTTCACTAAACACATTTTTAATTCCATGTTTTTTAATATAACTTCATAAAGTGTCATTCTTATATTCAAACCCATTATCATTTTAAAAATATTCACAGAATACCCACACTCCTCTGAATCTCTTATCCTAAAACTCTTAAACATTTTTATAGATTCTTATTTATGTTTTAAATAAATAATACAAGTAATGTTAATAAAATCATCAGTGAAAAAATGAACCACTTATCTATAAAAGTTTATTCATTACTCTTTGTCCCATAGATATCAGAATGAATTATTTATAGGGGCGGAGTTGACTGAATTTCAACTTTATTATGCACAGAGTTTGTAATCTTACCTTTATGAAAAATTGAGCAACACTAATCTCTAAAATTATTCCATGAGTTATAAGAATAAATGTTAAAGTGGTAGTCAATCATCTCATTAAAATAATTAAAATAAATTTATTTTGAAAGTTGAAAATAAGTTCCAACTTCTAGAAAATATTTCTAAAAGATGTAAAAAAATGAAAATCTTTACAAATGATGTCTTGTTTTTCTACCAGCATAACAACATGTTTATAACATTTCTCAAAATCTAGGTATGCAAGAAGATAATTGTAAGGAAAATGCTATTTTAATAGAAACCACTCCAAAATATACAGAAGGAGAACGACCCTAGATTTTTTATTATGGGAGCTCCTCACATATTCCTTGAGATTTGAAGTTGGTGAATAATTTGAAAGAATTTAAATAAGGAATAATAATATTTGGAAATTATGAATCCCTTACAATCAAATGTTTTGGATTTGCTATTATTAGGAAAAAACTCAATATCTAAGAAGGATTTGTTTGTTAGTGGGTTGAAAGATAGCTTATACAACATGAATTTTATACTTCACCAACTTGAAATGAGTTTCCCATTATACGTTCTACTCTTGTAACAACTTTTCCACCTTCCACTATTTTCACAAAAAATCCAATATTTTCCAAAAATAAATTGATCTACTTCATCAAAAGGTTTTGAAACACTCAATAAGCTATCTTTCAACCCACTAACAAACAAATCCTTCTTAGATATTGAGTTTTTCCCTAATAATAGCAAATCCAAAACATTTGATTGTAAGGGATTCATAATTTCCAAATATTATTATTCCTTATTTAAATTCTTTCAAATTATTCACCAACTTCAAATCTCAAGGAATATGTGAGGAGCTCCCATAATAAAAAATCTAGGGTCGTTCTCCTTCTGTATATTTTGGAGTGGTTTCTATTAAAATAGCATTTTCCTTACAATTATCTTCTTGCATACCTAGAGTTTGAGAAATGTTATAAACATGTTGTTATGCTGGTAGAAAAACAAGACATCATTTGTAAAGATTTTCATTTTTTTACATCTTTTAGAAATATTTTCTAGAAGTTGGAACTTATTTTCATCTTTCAAAAAAAATTTATTTTAATTATTTTAATGAGATGATTGACTACCACTTTAACATTTATTCTTATAACTCATGGAATAATTTTAGTATTGTTGATTGAACCAACACATATTTTCTATATGCCCAAATCCCCCAAAATACTAGTAGTATCCATATAAGGAATAATTACATCTATAACTTCCACACTTTCTAGAATTGTAAACATGTTTTTCAAAAACATTATTTTCTTCCACAATAGTAATATTTTGAGCCCCAAACTTCTTGTTATCACCTAAAATATTCTTCTTCAATTCTGATCTCTTCCCAACATTATAAGAATTAGATTAATTATGAACCTTTGGTTTGGACTTAGAAATTTTGGAAATATCTAAATTCTTAACACATTTGGTTTTGGCCATATAAATATTTTTTTCAGAATTCCTCTTATTAAAAAAATCAACTCTCATTTAAACCTGTGAAGATAATTTTTTTTATCTTCCTTAGGTTAAAATTTTACAAAACTATTTCCAAATTCCTAGATAGAGTTTTTTAAACCTGTAACTCCCTACTCGAATTTAGAAAAAATTTCATGAACTTGTTACAACTATTACTCATTTTCTATTAACTTTACATAAATTTGGTCATTATGATTCTTTTATTTTTCAAGATACTTCTTTAAATAATCTACCTCTTCAAGAAAATAATGTTTTTATTTAGAAATAAATTCTTGATTTTTTTAGGACATTCCTTCTTCAAATTATTGATTTCTCTTTCAAGTATTTATATCTCCAGGATACATTATTTCAACTCCCTCTTAAGTAGAAATTATAACTCAGTCTCCTGTTTTTCAAAACTACTATTTCTAAAATCTTCATCATATATTGTTTTCATAAACATATTTTCTCTAGAAATTCAATAAACTTCTCAACTTCTCAACATAAACATTACTTTTTTATGGATACCATCTTTAGGATAAAATATTCTCTTATTGTATATTGAGAAGTTTTTATCTTTCCCCTTTGAATATGATTTTTAATTTTACACTTGTTTCTTCCAAGATCATGTTTTCCTTCTATAAACTTCATCACTATATTCTTCATTCATTTTTTGAGGGTATATAGTAGTAAATTTCTCAATATCTTCACATTCAAAAAAAAATTAGGGGTAACATCCCTTTTTACTTACTCGTACCTCTTTTCACGTTCTTATTAAACAAGTATAAAAATTAATTAAGATTATTATTAACTACATTTACGGAATCAGAATCACCAACTATCTTTTCTTTGAGAATATTACTAGATTTTCTTTTATTGGTGGCCTTGAAGGATATTTCTTGATTATTTTTTTATTTTATTTTAAAAACATTCTCCCTTATTATTCAATATGTAATGTGAGTTCTATGAAGGTCTTATAAAGATATATTTTTAGGAACTCTATCTTCGAAAGTTGATACTTTGGTATCAAACTTTCCCAGAATAATTCTCACGATATTTTTGACAATAGTTGAATCTTCTAACATCTCACCATGAAATCTTATGGTGAAACAAATATCACTCACCCTTGTAAATAAGACACTATTGGGTTCATAATCACCCAATTTGGGATCTTCACACTTCAACCTCCATATTTTTATCCTTTCCTACTTCACCTTTGTATTTCCTTCATTAATGTTTTTAAACTTCTCTCAGATACCTTTAGTAGTTACAAATACATTAACACTAAAAAATTAAATTTTAGAAAGTTATGAGATTAAACAATTCTAAGATCTTCCATCATTCTTCATATTATTCTTATCCATGGATGTAGTATCTTCTAAAACAACATACCTATGAGACATAACATATAGAAGCATTATATCTATCCAAATATGATATTTCTTACATTAAAGACTTGAATCCCCTTATAGTTCACACAATTCAAATTTTCCATAACAATTTCTCTTTAAAAACATTCTGCAAAGAGTAATATAAGGGAACCTTCGCTATGATACCAATTGAAAATTATCAAACAATATTATTGCCTCACTGACATGGGGGATGGTTGAATCAGTGATGTATTTTTATTTTATGTTTAATTTCTTGTATAAAAACCTTCATCTCCTGTTAAATAATTATCACTCTACTAGAAAAAATATTTACACATCCAAGAGAACACAATTAATTTCAAGTTTCACTTCTCAATAAGAAGTATCTAATTCTTGGAATGGTTTTTCAAAAATCTAATACCACACAATCTACTGAAAAAAATCCATTTTAATGGATAAAAAAGTAGGAAATATCCTTATACTTTTGTATCACTGTGATCAATACAATAGTGTATGTGCTTCTTCAAGCATGAATAATGTGAGATATGTTTGGTAACATATTTATAAACCTTCACCATTTGGATCCAAACATGTCACTGTACTTACTCAACAACTTCCACTTTTTAAAAATTAAAAAAATTCTTCAGTTTTATACCCATCATCGGGTTGAAACAACTTCTTTGGAATTTGTTTAAAAAATCGGTCTGATAAATTCATCTGATTTCTCAATTTTGTTCATCAGTCCTAAAAAAAATTTATGAATAGAAAATATAGAAACAATTATAAATCATTTATTTATTTCATGGAACTATCAGTCTAATTATTTAGTCTAACCCCTAATACTCTAACCACTATTGATTTATTATACATCTTTTTTTTAGAAAATTTTTAATCAATAAATTGCATCTAGAAATATTATTACCCAAATATACCTCATAAAAATCCACATTCATACCCTCTCCCATACATGAACAATTTTAGAAGACATTTTAATTTTACCTGTCATTATATGTGCACTATAAATGGAATGGTTGGGAAACCAATTTCATTTTCCCACTAAACCAAATTCTAGAAACTCAAATTTGAAATTCATTAGAGAATATTATTTAATTATTTTAGGGCTTCTAAACAAAATTAATTCTTCTCAAAACTTATCAAATATTCTCAGAACTTTAAATTTCTTCAAAATTTCAAAAAAATTATTTAGTTTGATACATATTTTTATTCCGATACTGTATTTCACTCTGATTATTGAAACCAACTGAAATGTGAAAATGTTCTTCCATATACAATGTCACAACTTTTTTAAACATAATTTTATTCTAATAAACATTTTTTAAACTTATAAAGTTAGAATAAACCTTCAAATTTACTTCAATAACTTCAAAAAAATTCACCTTTTAAATTATGTTTTTAAAAAAAATCAAAAACCAATGAAAAACTATGTTTGATGTAGTCCAGCATCCGATGACTTACCCAAGTCAGTATGCATCTGATAAATCAGTCTTTTCTTCACATTCGATGGATCAGTTTCAAGTCTTGTCTGATGAATCTTGAACCATTTCAAAACAAAAAAAAATTGTTCTATGAAAATGGTTTATTATATTGTTGAAAATCATCTTATTGATCAGACTCTAATCTCATCCGGTTGATTAATCCCAAAAACTCTATATTTTTTATCAATGTCAATGAAACAAATGGAATCTACCTCCAATGAAATTATACACATGTTGACATGTTGATATAAAAAAATTTAGAATGATAGATGTCATTAATTTCCCCAATGGATCAGTAAAACACCATGTATGATGGACTAGTGTCAGTAGTGACTTATTTCTTTTAGATTCTCTAAAAATAATTATTGGTTATATTAATTCTTTGTTTCAGAAAAACTAATTGGTCACCCAATATAATAGATTAGTAGATCAACACATCTACCAAATCTCAGACATTGGAAACTTAAAACACTCATCCTTCAAACAATTTATTCATTAAATGATCCTAAAACCGATGATTTATGATAGAAAGGCTTTGAATTTGTACTCTATTTTATTATACAAAATCTTGCATGTATCATTAATTCCTCATGATTTTAATAATGTAGAGATCATTATAGAATTTTTTGAAACAAAAAACCATTTCACCTCTTTCTTTCAAAAATCATGGATTTTGAGTTTTCTAGATAACTTATGAAATTGAAAACCTAAAAATTTGAAAATCATCATTTTATTTTGTACCTAATATCTTGAAATACATTTATAATTTGATAAAACTTCTCAATCCAAATGAATAAACCATTCTGAGTAGAATGTGAGTCTGAAAAACATCATCACCCAGAAAACAACTCATGAATATAAAACCAAAACTAGTGAACATTTTTATTAATAATACCTCTTATATTATGATTTTGATAATTCATTTTTCTGGTCACCAACATTTATAAAGATAAATTATTTTTGTCTAATGAAAATAAAATACAAAACAAACAACAAATAATTCTTCTAGTATCCAAACAAATACATCCAGAAAATGTGGTCCCAACAGAAACTATTTTTGACTTTCTCACACCTTAGCTTGTATAGGAAACTTTGGACCTAAATGGAAAATAATAAAACACTTATAATATTTAATTTATTTTCCCACAATATTTAATTTTGAACAATAATTTCTTAAAATATATTAAAAATATCAGTTTTATTGAAATATTTCAAAGAGAAATGTTAACCCAAAAAATCCAATTATTTTTTATGAAATTTTTTATTTTTAGTGAATCAATTTTATGGGAAATTTCCCAATTTCATTTTGATTCTCTAATATATTTCCTTCATTGGATTATGTTTCAAAATAAATGGAATCCAATGAAACCACAACCAATGATGCTCATGTTGATTGTGAGTTTTTAGGGATAACATATGTTGTAGGTTTGGACTTCCCAAATCCATCATCAATGATCAGGGAACTCAATTTTTAAATATGAGTGAGGAAATTTTTTTGATAAAGTATGGGGTGCATCATAAAACATTACAAAAATATCATCCACAACCCAATGTCCATGATGATGTTTTCAATAGGTAAATCAATGGAATTATGGAAAAGGTTGTTAATCCAAACATGAAGGATTTTATTTAAGATTTTTCGGACATCTTGTGGGATTATAGGAAATCCTATAAAATTACCATATGAATGATCTTATATTGGTAGATTTATGTGAAAATATAACATGTAACTACATAATTGGAAAACAAGGTATATTGGGCTATGATAGGGATGTATTTGTAACTAGATAAAACAAGAAATGATAGGATATTGGAGCAATAATAACTAGGGTAAATTTTAATAAAGGGTTTTTAAAATTAAATAATTTATAAAGAGAGAACAAGGATGTCTCATGAAAATTTTATTCATCCAAAAGCCTTTCATCCAAGATATCATGTTTTATTATAAAATTTAAGTCTCAAGATAATTATAGGTAAACACTATTCCAAATTGGAAGGTCTATTTATATTTTCTCTTGTATATCCTTTCGGGGAAATAACCTTTCATTGTTCATGAAAACCGGATAAAACAGTACATGGTAACCTTCCACCAGAGCTAGTAGGAGAGATCAAACTACTCTAACCTATTTATTAGTAAAATACCTTATTTTATACCTATCTTTACCACTTACCTTCTTTTTGTGACTAAATTAAAAAATTTCTTACATTTTAAATATAATTGAATTCATTATGAACACTCTATCATTTAAGTTTGGGGGAAGGTAATTTTTTTAGTTTAGCATTTTCATATTTCTATTTTTATAAAATTTTGTGTATCTTTAATAATTTTGGGTGTTTATTTTATAATATATTTATTTTGAACCTTATTATCACAAATGATTATATTTTCTATTTTTACAACCCAAGTCATTGAGTGAACCAATTTTTCCCATGATAGAAAACATAAAGTAATGTTAAAATTTTATTTGTTTTAAGCTAAAAACATTGATAATTTCATGAAAAGACCACCAAATTTTGATTCTCATATCATATTCCACTATCTTTGTCATTAGGATCACCTTTCTGTGAGGTATTTAAATTATTTTGAAATATTTTTCAATTTCACCTCACTCCTTGAGAAAACAATACCATGATTTATTAGTAATAATTACATTTACTTCTATCAAAACATAAGGGTTTGAGGTACTTAAATTTTCAGTTATTAAGTAATTTCATTGGTTTAAAATCCTTTTTTGTCAATAGATCCATTTTTATTCAAGCCTTACTTCATATTTAATACAGTGCTCGATGATTTTAAAAGAACTCAATTATGTTTAATAGAATATATGACACACAACACCAATATTATAAGGGAATGAAATACACTGAGACTTTATGGTATATGTTATTTTTAAATAAATTCAAAAAAAATTGTTATCGTGTGAAGCACGCAACACTGGGATTAAATAGAACACGATAATCTAAAAAATAATATTATATTAGGGTGATTTTTTTGGATTTTTCTGAAAAAAAAAAGATGAAAAGTGAAAAAATACTAATTTTAATTGAAAAAATTATTTTTATTTAAATTATTTACAAAACTAATTTGATTTTAATATGTTTTTAAAAGTAAAATTACATAAGTAATATATTTATTAATCCAAAATATATAATTTAAAAAAATTTAATATTGAATTTTGATATAGAAACTTTTTCAACTTTTGAATGTTTTTCTTTTAGGAAGTGGTTTTTTTGACATATTTATTGGTTTAATTTTAATTTTGATTCATCCAATTATATTAATTTAATTTTTAAAAATTTATTCTATATTTTTTATATTCATAATATATATTATCTTATATGTTTAATTAAATTTTTTACTATAATGAATAGTGAAAAGAGTAAAAATAATTTATCAAAGTTATGGTAAAAACTGGTCTAATACGGGTTAATCAAAAAAGATAAGGGATAAAAATGACCAAAAACTAGTATAATTAATATTTTATGGTCATATTTTCACCTTATATATTCTATGTATAAACATGGATCATATTTTATCGTTTTTCCAATATAAAATGAAGGCAAAATTCTTTCTTTTCAAAAAATCCATGTGTATCTTCTCCTCCAATTAAAAAAGACCACCCCCTCTCATATCCTTTCCACAATTACAAACATAAATGGTTTAGATATTTACTAACCAAATAACTTCTATTCTACCAACCCCTAATCCTAGAATATTTGGTTTGGTCTTAAATCCAACCTATGTAGGATTTTTGTTCAAATCAAAATAATATTTTTGAATTAGAGGTAACATCCATAACTCTATATTTTATTTTATTTCTACTTCAACCTCCTACAAATATTTTTAGACAATGCTTATATAAAAACTATAGTGGATTCCATATAATTAAAATTTTTATGATAATGTAATTACCTATAGCCATATCATTTGCTATCAAATGGGAAAAAAATCTTGATCGTATGACATACTACTACCACTCGAATCGATGAAATTCATTTTACATCCCTGGTTCTAAAGGATTGATATAATGATTAATTTATTGTTTATATATGATATTTCTAATATAATTATAATTAAAAATTATAATATCGCATGCACATTCTAAATTTATATTCTATATATAATATGATAATGGCACTCATGTGTACAGTGGACTACGGTCTTGTGAAGTGATGTGATTCATTTTTCACTTATACTCTACATGGAAGGTAAAGAGGATTAATTTAATGTTAATATATATTATAATAATGAAATATCAAATATTTTATAAAATAAATATATCACATTATTTCATATCTTATAATCCATTAAATACATAATAATGTCACTCATGCATATGTCTCGACTACCATGGGTTTATTGGAACCCAAATATCATTAATGACCTTGCCTCTGGGTTTGAAATGACCCTAAAAATTGATCGGTGCACAATTAATGGTGACTTGGGTCTATATTATAAAATATGGGTGAAATAAACATGTATTCACCTCCACCAGACCACATCTCCCTATTAGTGAATAAACAAAAATTGGAGGTTACATTGGAATTCAAATGAATTTCCCCTTACTGTGAGCATTGAAAAATAGTTCTCCATGAATTTAAAAACTATAGAGTGTTGAAGAAATTTGTTACACCCATATATGATTCCACAATATTGAATGAAGTGCCCGAAAGAAAATTCATCATAGCTAATGGTCAGTGTCAAAAAGGACCGACCAGATCAGAGAAAAAATTTCAAATGGATTAGAGTTTCCAACACTAGAAAATAGTGGGTTGATTTGGATGAGAAGGAAGAGGCACCACATCATTCAAATGAGAAACAAGACATAAATAATGTTCAATATATGGAAGACTTCTACAAAGATAACACATTTTTTATCATCAAATATAATCTCCATGGTCTACTCTTTTCAAGATAAATAATACTTGAATGATTTTATCCCACATGAAATCAATGATATTATATAACAAGACCTTACCGGATTAGATGGTTTGGAGCAGAGGCTCGAAATGATCTAGGAGTTATGTTTGAGTCATGAGTAATAGGATTCAGGTGCTGCTTTGACTCTCATTGGATTTAGTGAAATTAAACAGAGGAAGGGTTAAAATGAAGTGGTTGGACATGAGTTTATCTCAGCATCAGGCACTATTTCATGAAGAACATCTGATAAGATTGATGACTCTAACACAAGCACTGGAGATGCTACAGGGGTCGAGGCCCTATCTGCTCTGGATTCAAAGAGACAGACCCTAATGTCTAACAGAAATAGAAAATTGGAGATTAAAGAAAAGGGGTTCAACACCCCCAAAACAAGGTCAAAATGAGGAGCCTCTTCAGGAACTTCCAAGGCATAGCAAACCTTGGCATGGAAAGTTACTTAAGGATACTTGCATGTAAAAATAAACTTGATTTAATTGTTGTGGATGATCTAAATAAGAGCCTCCTAATGTTGGATAATTTTACTCTCAAAAATTGATATCACCTTATGGGTAAAGGGAAAACCTCCTCCCCACATGATAGACTTTGGATACTAGTTGATTTCTTAGTGGAAAATCCCAAAAACAATTATGAAAGAGATCAACTCATTATATGATCCTTCTCTATGGAAAGAAAGATAATTTTATTCATAGTCATATATTTCTTTAATAATTATATTGGATAAATACCTCTATGTAATTAAATCAAGATAATTTCATGTTCCATCACAGAGTCATGGATTCTCATGGGTGATTTCAACTCGGTTATTCATGCTGATGAAAAAGTGGGAGCTTTTTTTAGCCTGAATTTCCCTAATTATTTCAATACCTTTGTTGAAGAGGCTAAAATAACTAAATTCAATCTCATTAGAGCTAAATATATACAGTGTAGAAGACATATGAATTGTCTGAGAGTTATTAGGATTGATAGAGCCTTTGTGAATAATGCCTCTCTTGGAGTTTGGTGATATATCACATGTGTTACCTTCACTAAACATAACTCTGACCATCACCTAATTTGGTAATCTTCTGTGGTGATGTTAAGAAGCTTACCATCCCTTTAAGGTTCAATAAATCTTGTACTACCATCCCTGAGTTCTGTAGGATAGTTCAACACACTTGAGATGAATTTGCACACAGTACCAACTCAATTTATTGCCTCTCCAAAATGAAAAACCTTAAGACCATTATGAAGGAATGGATTAAAAAGTAATTCACACAACCTGATGAAGAAAATGATGCATCGGAGGGAACTGTTCATTTAATACAAGAGTAAATCACTAAAAACAACTTTTCTAGAGGAGTTTCTTATGAGGTAGAGATGTCTTACATGCTTTAAAACCATATCAGGCTTAATGAAAAAAATCCAAAAAGACTTGTTAAAAGTAAGATGGATCAATGATGGTGATAGAAATAATATGTTATTTAATGATAACTAAAGGGAAAGAAGATCTATAAATACCCTTTCACTTTTGAAATATGGCGATCAAATTATCAATGAAAAACACACCCTCATTGACCACATTGTCTCCTTTTATGAGAAAATATTCAACAAATCGTTAAGAAATGTATACCTTGTAGAAGTAATTATCCCCAATCTTATCACTGGGGATGAAAACTTTATCTTCACTTCAATCCTGATGGACATTGAAATTAAATATTTCATCTTTGTACTTAACAAGGATAGCTCTACAGGACCGGATGGAGTCAGAAATCATTTCTTTTAACACTTTTGAGAGACCATCCTGTTTGATGTTTTCAACTTTGTTAGAAACTTCTTCCACAGTGGTTTCTTCACCAAAGAAGTTAACGCTCAGTTTATCACCATCATTTAAAAGGATGAGAATTCATGTAACATTGTCCAATTCAGACTTGTTTAACTTGTCAGCATAATATATAAGATCATCAAAATGATTTTGGCTAATAGACTTTCTCGTATCTAAAAAATCATATCTTGGCATTAATTTATATTTGTTAAAGGATTAAACATTCAGGATTGATTTATCACTACCAATTAGTGTGTGAATATTCCTAGTAAATCTAAAAAGGTGTGAAATATTTCCCTCAATATTGAAATCCAAAAATCATTTGATACTATTGATTGGGTCATTATCTGCAACATTCTTTCCATTTTTGGATTTAATACAGAATTTTTTAGCTCGATTAAAACATTTCTTAGGTCCTCTTATATCTCAATCATAGTTAATGGATCCCTATAGGGATTTATCAATTGATCAAGAGGGTTGAGACAAGGATACCCCCTTTCTGCCATTATCATTTCCATTTCAAAAGAATACCTCAATAGGATCCTTCTTGATATGGTGAATAATGGTGAATTGAAAACCATCAGGGCACTATAAGGTATTTCAGCCCTATATCACTTATTTTTTTGCTGATGACATTATCATATGTTTACACGGTGATAAGATTAAAATCAAAAATATCAAGAAATATCTCATATTTTATGAAGGTTTCTTAGTCCAAGAAGACAATTGGAACAATATTTTCATTTATTTTGGTATGAACGTATCTACATCCTGGAAGCTCAATATGATTAATTAATTGGGTATTAAAGAGGTATCTCTTCCTTTAACCTACCTTGTAGTACCTATGTTCTGGGAATACCACATGCTTCTTATTTCATAAATATTTTGATCCAGGTTAGAAGATCTATGGCTCCTTAGAATGGAAATTCTATCTCATTGGTTGGGAGAGCCTTTCTTATTTAGAATATGTTCATTTAAGATGTGGTTTATTCTTTCATGGTTCACTCCTATAACTCCTCTATTATCAAATAAATAAATTCATTGATTAGTAACTTCATTTAAATTATAATTATTTTTGAAATAAGGGTTTTCACTGTTCTGTGGAGGAAATGTTGTATGTTGTTTGATCTAAGGAACCTAGGCAACAAGAACCTGAATCTTTTAATCAGTCCCTATATACCCAATTATTTTGGAATATTCCCAAACATTCCTAAGTATCATTGTATTTTATCATCATCATCATTTTTTTATTCAGAGATAAAAAAATGAGGGCAAGCACCCCCAAGGACAAGAAAAAGACAACCACAAGCCTAAGGAGGTCTGAAATAATGTAACCCAAGGGCATCCCCCTGAATGAGAGCCACACTCTCTAGTTTTAAGAGATCCACATTCGAGACACAGTAAATGTTGGAGTTGGGCTCGGCCACGGAGGCAAGGTGATCCGCCACTTTGTTCTATTCACGCCATGTGTGAAGCACATTGGTGTTGTTATTGAGAAGCACGCCCAGACACCTTCTAATGATATAGGATATTGACCATGGAATTGAACCTATACCCTTGAGAGCATTATGCAGAATGAGGGAGTCAGTCTCCACCTCAGAGAGAGTGATTTTAGCCTGTTGGCAAAGGGTGAGGCCAGTGAGAGTGGCCTTGGCCTCTGCTTGGATGGAGGACCCACTATCGAGATAGGCAGAGAAGGCCATAATTACTGCGCCTTTGGAGTCCCAAACAATCCCACCTCCATGTATGGTTCCCGAGCGACATGATCCATCAGTATTAAGTTTCAAACTGCAAGCTGGAGGATTCCACTGCACCCAAAGGGATCTAGGAGTATTACTTGGCTAAAGAGGCACTGGTAAATTGAGAAGAAGGTGATGCAAGATGGGTGCCTCCCGCCATCCAGTAAAAAGGTTGACCATATCCAGAAGTAATTTCCTGATACGCACAATAATGGAACTACCGGAGGATTGGATACCCTCAAAAACCATCTTGTTTCGAGCTTTCCATAAACACCAGCAGGCCGAATGAAGCACCAGAGTGCAGGCTGTCTTCTACGCGCCAGTAGAACTCGCGCCAATGTACCAGGACTCCAGAAAGGAGGCCTCGGTTATGGAAGAAGTCTAGAAAGAGGTGAATGGGCCGAAATAATGCTAGACCTCATTTGCCCAATCACCCTCAAAGAAAATGTGCACCACAGATTCTTCCCGGTGATTCTTGCAACAGCAGCACCTGGACGCCAAGTTGATGCTGCAGAGTTTGATATTGGCCTCCGAGAGAAGAGCATTGTTCCTGATCTGCCAGAGGAGGAAGATAAACTTCATTGGTACCATTTTGCACCATATGGTTTCATTCCAACCATCTGATGGAGGGAGAATATTTGAGACACGGAGAAAGTCCTTGGAAGAGAAGGTTCCAGAGCTGGACGGAGTAAAAACACAACTGTCCTCCACATCGGTGATAACGATGAGATCAAATAGCACCTTCTGATCCTTATCAAGAACAGCAGAAATGAAGGACGAATGTATGGCCGCTTGTTTGAACGTGATATCAAAAACAGGGAACCTCGTGAAGCCAATGGGAATGCCAGCCCAGTTTCGGTGCCAAAATGATAAGTTTCCATTCCCCACGATCCAGCGGGTATGGGGCTGAATGGATGGAATAAGAGTGAGGATACTGAACCAGAAGGGAGTAGCACAGTTAGGGAAGTATCTAGAAAATCTTCAGGAATGTGAACCAGATAGACAATTTCAATTCCTCTCTCACATTTTGGGCTAATAACTGGGTTAGAACCCCTCTCATGGATCAGATTGACTCACTTGATCAATTCACTAATTACAAAATCTCTATAAAGGACTCTTTTTTCAACTTGAAATAGCTCTCAAAGGATATCAAGAAGGTGGTCTGAAGCTATGATTTCTTAAGAAAAGATGACATGGTTATTTATGAGCAGACCTCAAATAGGAAACTTGATTCCAAAACCTTTTACAAAAATATTATCCAATTCCCTCCAAAATGGTTTGGTTCTCTAAAAAAACATGGATTCCTCCCTCCTGGTTCACACTATTTTGGAGACTGAAATACAATAAAATTTTTGTGGATACTAACCTCCTTCAAGTTGGTATTTCCCTATGTTCAAGAAGATTTTTTACACCAACATGATGAGGTTATTGACCATATTTTCCTTAGTTTCAAAAATGATTCTTCTTTATAGAAATATGTTTATAACCATTTTAATGTGAATTCTTCAAGATCCAACATCCTTTTGGATCTTCTGTATGATCTATTTAATATCCATCTATATACACAACTTTCTATCTTATTCAAGGCTTCCTACAATGAAATAATCTGTGTTATTTAGAGAGGTAGGAACATTGTGGTTCATGACATTCCCCACATCAACATCAACATGTCCTACGCTGAAATCCTATTGGCAGTGAAAAATGTCATTTCTCTAAATAATGGATAATGAAACAATTCAATCACAATCCTCCTGTTTTTGATAAGGCTGAAAGTGCATAGGGAATCTCCCCCTCCACACCACACCCTTAAGGTATTATAGTACCATCCTTTCCCTAGATGGAAAAAATGAAATTCTAATGAGGCCTCAAGTGGAAACCCAGGGCCATCTCATTACAGTTATATCTTTATGGAGTGATGTTATTGGATATCAAATTGGTCCTTTTAGTATTGCAATGGACTTGGAAGCTGAGATTATGCGTATGATCAATTTTTTCATCCTATCACAAAAAAACTGAAATAATATCTAGTTTTAATATGATTCCACAAACATTCTCCAAGAAATCATAAATGGGAACGTCCACCATTCTTGGAAGCTGACAGCGAAATGGGCTAAATGTCTCAACCAACACTCTTCAATGGGTTACGTCATCACACATGCCTATCAAGAATCCAATGCTCTTTTATATGCACTTGAAAATAAGGGAGTGAAAAAGGATGTTTTCATTTTAATTTTAATTCTCCATGATGAATTATTGAACCTATTTCAAAGGAAAAAATCTAAAATTTCTACCTTCCTACTATTGTAGTTTGTTTTTATTTAATCCAAGACCCATAATCTCACTTTTTTCAAACAAAAATAGTAATAATAAAATATTACTAATAAATGGGTAATATGATGTTATAAATTTTAATATAGTTATGTTATAAGTTAATATTATGTTTCAAACCACTACACATGAGGTTAAATTGTATTCAACTAAAGGGAAGTGAAAGGAAAGGGGTTTCTTAAATCAATTTCTATTTCATGGGATATATGTCCGCTTTGTTGATTTTATTATTCCAAGATTATGTGTGAAATAACTTTTTATTATTATATATTTTATTCCCAATTTTGTTTTTTTAGGAATATATTTTTTAAAGGTAATAACCTAATTTATTTACTCTCACCTCAGTTATATGAACTTTGTAAGGGTTTCAGCTCCAAATGTCCTCCTTTGAGACACATGTTCTTTTATGCACCAATTATCTTTTATATGGGTACATACATTTCCTTTATACATTATATCATAAATAATTCATATATCATGGAATTTTTTATTATAATTAATTTCCTTCATTCCTGGGGGTTAGGATTCAAAAATTACAAAAGTGGTAAGGGATTTTTTTCTCAATTTTCCCTCTTTAAGACATATGATTTGTTATGAACCTATCCTATTTTATGAAGTATGAATGTTGCGCCTATGACATGTTATATCATGAATATACTTTTATTCATGATATTTAATGTTTCATTTTATTTTATGATTTATTTTGTCTAATGAATCCAAATATTCCAAAGTGGTACGGGTTTGATGTTATAATCGCATTGCTTATCAGGATTGTTTATGATTATACTTTAAATAATGAAATATTATGATATAATTCTCAATAAATCCATGAATTTTACTCTCCTCTATTTATTCGTTGATAATACATTTTTCCATTCAATCTACCCTATTTATATACTCAAGATTCTAAAATAATATTTTTTCTTAAAATTGGCATTATTTCTCTCTTCAATCAAAAAATATTTCTCTTCCATGTACATGTTTTCTAAAAAAATGTTTTAAAAAATGTTTTAATGCTAATATATGATTTTTTAAATAAAATTTTAACCTTTTTATAATTTTTAAAAAAAATTAATGTAGTCTGCATTCCATTTCCAAATACAAGGCTCTTTTGGATTTTACCAAAAATGCTAAAAGAATCTTTTTTTCAAACATGTATATCATGAATGGTATTCTGTTCCATCATGGAAATTATTTTCCATTAATATTCCTTTATATTTTTTAAATGATATTTTCAATGTAAATTATTTCCATAATAGTTTTTATATTTTTTGTTTTCAAAAATTATTTTCAAAGTGGAGAGGTTATTTTCGTAAAGAATATTTTTTCTAAAGTATATCTATGAAAATCTCCTTTAATGTTATAGAATGATTATAAATTATAAATATTTATATCAAACATATATATTGATATTATGATTCCCTAATTTTATAATATATTAAATTCACTATGATCATTTCTCAAATCCATTCATTATGAATTTTACTTTGACTATGATATGAGAGAAGATTATGAAAACTAATTTCATTGTATGGGAATTTCATATGTAATTACATATGATTGATTTCCTTTATGAGGAACACATAGATTATGAACATGTTTTGATGGGTGTGTCCATATTGTTCTCCAAAGCATTGGGTAATGTTTTAGTCTCATGAGGATTCACGTATGGGATTAGGGAGCAAGCCAATCCATTATGGGACTTTGTCCACCATGTGATATTGTTTTGAAAATTAACCTTTACTCATTTTTCTGTCATATTTTGTATTGCTGCAACATTTCATATGTTACCATGATCATATGATTCCATGTTCATTATAGTATTCTTCCATTTTATTACCTATGTTCCTTCTATTTTATGATATCATGTTATATCTTTGACTAACACGTTATATTTTCTTATCAAGTTTATTTCCTTTTTGGTCTTTCTAGATCAACCCTATATTCTATGTATTCCCCAGGTTGTATTATGTATTTTTAGGAACATTCAAAGATTTATTACCTCACAAATGAAAATAAAAAAATAAGGATTCCATTTTTTTAGTTTCCCTTGATGTATTATGATCATAGTATTCCAAAGATTCTAGGCCTCATAATATTTAGGTTGTAAATAATGGATTCTTATGATAAAAATCATTTAATGATATGTGTAAATGTATTGGGCCATGCCATATGGTATCAAAGAAAGGGTTTAGTTAATCTTTGGAACTAATATTGGAATAAATTTTTGAGAACTCTATGGATAAGCTTAAGGTTAATTTAGAGGAAAATTCTAAGTATAGAGAAATATCCTCGAATATTGGTGAAGTATA
The DNA here is from genome assembly GCA_963277665.1 of Viscum album. Taxonomy (NCBI): domain Eukaryota; kingdom Viridiplantae; phylum Streptophyta; class Magnoliopsida; order Santalales; family Viscaceae; genus Viscum; species Viscum album. The sequence continues at coordinate 613,943,796 of OY728134.1, forward strand.
GAGTGAGTGGTTTTGAGTAATTACATCCCCGTCTAGATACTATAAGTAGAAATAGTTCTGAAACATATGTACCTTGGAGTAATAAATCAAAAAAATAAACATAAGTATTAACTCAACCATTTCCTGGTATATAAAAACGAAACTTATTGAGATCCTGTTTTTGAATCTCCCATTGGATACGCTTTATAAATTCACAAACTCTTTACAAACCATCATGAAGGATCTGAATAGATGAATATAATGGATGAAATAGGTTGATTTAATGTTTATTATATTCAAATTAAGGTTCCATTATTTATAAATATTATAAATAATTCTTCATGATAATTTTTTTCCCATTATGAATATTGTTTCTGACCCCATACTTTATGGTTTTAGTCAATGGAGTGAACCAAAATAAATTAGGTTAACATTGAATTTGATAGAAAATATGTTAATGAAAAACCAAATGCTATGATTATGGGAGTGAATTATATTGTGATTATTCTTAATAATATATCATGATATATGATTAACAACTTGCACCTTAACCAAATCTCAGACTCACCAAATAATAAAATGATACATTTCATCGAGAGTTCAGTTGGTGGTGACTATGGAGGAAAGAACATTTAGTTTCCCTGTAAATAAAGAATGTGGTAATAATAACTCAATGTAATATCTTAAAGTAATGATAAGATGTTTTATGTGTGGAGAATAAGGGCATATAGTATGTAATTTCTGAGTAAAAAAAATGTCCAATCAACACAATGGATGAGAACAGTTGCTTCCCTAAGGCATCACTAATGACTGATTCTATTAAATTTGGAAATTATGGCCATTATTTAAATCAATTACCTAAGGTTAAAGATCAAGAAAAGTATCAAAAAAGTGGTATGATTAATGTTTTTTCTATTGATGATGAAGAGACTACAAATGAAATATGAAATTAAGAAGGTATTAAAAAATAAGATGATTAATCATAGTTAATGGTTTAATAATGATGTGTAATGACTGAAATTTTTACGTACTAGGATTCAAGAATTTTGTAACTCAATATATATATATAAGGATTGTTCTATATAAGTTTTTTATTAAGGATTTTAAAGAATATTTTTAATGGTAATAATAGCGTAGATAGGTGATTTAATGGTAAGGTGATATTCTATGAAAAAAAACATAATTAAGGAAAATATAATCTTAGATATGTGATTGATATTGAGGTAATTAATTTATTTTTTAGAAAAGATGAGTTTAATAGATGACCTTAGATATTTTATGACTAATGTATTTTTTTAGATGTTAATCACATTCTTGATAATGTTATATGATCAAGGTGAATTATAAATATGATTATCGTATAATTTTTTCTATAGTTTTAGAAAGGGTACAACCCACATGCTGAGTGATAACTCATCACATCTGACATGGTTGTGAGGATTGAACCAATAATTGATGGGTGATAAGGGTGCGACACATACCACTGGCCTATAAAATTTACCAGTTAGTATGAAATTTTCTTTACATAAATTATCTGAAAAATAAATATCAACCTGATAAAATCTTTTTAAGGTGATTAATGATATTTTAGGAGATATTTTAATAGGTTTAGTTATATATAACCTTGATTTTTAATGAAAATTATTATTTCATGAAAATTATATTATGTTTTTAGAAGTAATATAAACATTTTTAAGTATAGACATGTATAAAATAGATTAAGTTAAACTTTGGGAGTTATTATTGTGGTTTTATATATTAATTTATTATATTGGATAACATGTTCCAACCATTTTGGTTTTAATAATGATAGGAGGAATAACTTGTTACACTTTAATGAATCATCTGATTTATTAAAAGTTAATTTTATTGCTTAATGCATTAAAAATTTATCTTTAGTACTAATTGTTTACTAAAAGGATTATATTGTTCTTATAAAATAAAAAGGAATCAAGTAGTTATATTTTCTTGAGTTCACTATCTTAATGGTAAAAATCCCTTCCACTTTAAAAAAAATATCTTAAGGCAAAAAAATTTATCAACTACATTCATTTATTTTGAATTAATGGTTTTTTAACTCATCAAAAATTTATATTTTTCTAGTGGTTATATTTCTCATGACTATTGTCTCTATCACTCTCTACTAATCCTTGTACAATAGTACTCTCTTACATGTCCATGTTTTCATTTCCCTCCCATGTTCCCTTACTTGGAATCCTAATAATGTGTTATTCTGGATGAATCATATGTCGGTTTATCTCTTATCAATAAGACATTTTATTAAACCTTCTCACAATATAGGTTTTCAAGAATAATATTTTCCAATGTCAAACCCTTGATTTTTGACATCAAGATTAAATTGTGAGGATTCAATTTATTTAAGAGGGTGGAATATAATGCCTTGAGATTTAAAAATAAGATAATTACATTTGATGACATGTATGAAATAAAACACCAAGATATTAAGGGAATGTAACACCTCAATACTTTACCATATTTATTCTTTTTAGAAACATTCAATCTCTTTGTTATCTTGTAAATCATGAAACCCCAGGTTTAAATAGAATGTGATACTCTATTAAAATACAATTAGAGAAATTATAACCTACATATTATGTTGGAGGGTATGAATTGTAAAATATAAATTATGAATATTATATTGTCTACACAATCATAAAATAAATTCAATGGTTATCAAATTATTTGAAATTAAATAAAAATCATTTAAAATAAAAGGGAATATTTTATGAAAATTATATTTTTCTAAGAAGTGTCTTCAACCCATTTTGTGAACATATTTTTTAATTAATATTTAAAAAATTTAGAAAATTTATTTTAAAAATTTAACTTAATTTTTTAAATTATAATATCAAAATTATCTTATGGTGAATTTTTTGGATTTTAATGAAAAGTTTCATTTCTCAATGAGTAGGGAAAATAAATGTTCTAACAACACTTTTAGTTAAATAATTTACAAGAATAATTTTAAAATTATTTTTTTTATTTTAAAGTAAAACTAGTTAAATTATATATTTATTAATGAAAATTATTTCATTGGAATCAAATTCATGTTGAATTTTATAAAAAAATGTTTTAAACTATCGAAAATGTTTATTTGGGAAAAACGTTTTTTTTACACATCTATGACATCAATTTAAAATTTAATTCTACCACTTATGTTAGTTGAATTTAGAAAAAATGGATTTCATATTTTAATCCATAAAAATGTACATTTTATAATATGTTGATTTTAAATTTTCAGCATAATTAATAGTTAAAATTATAAAAAATATTTATCGTGGTTAAGTGAAAACGGGTTTACCAGGGGTTAAAATAAAAATATAAGGGTTAAAAATGATCCAAAATACGTATAATTACTATTTTATGGTCATAATTGGGCCTTATATATTATAATTTTTGAACATGTTCTATTTTTAAGCTTTATCTATGACAAATATCTAGTTGAAATTCATTCTTTTCAAAAATTATAAGTTTGGCATCTCCCCCATTTATAAAAGGATACATGCTATCCTCTCCATTACACACCTCCAAAACCCATTGGTTTAACCAAACCCTACCTAATTCACTTACCTAAGTACCTAAACTCATCCTAGAACCCATATTTTGGTTATAAAACTAACCTTTGATGGATTTTTGGGTAAACCAAAAGAAGTTGTCTGAAGAAGAGATAACATCCTTAACCATGAATTTTATTTTATTTATTCCTTAAACTCATTGAAATTTTATTAAAACAAAATTATATAATAAACTAAGTATATGAAATATATTTATATGCTTTTATGTTATTTCTAATGCCTAAAACCATATCATCTTCTCTTAAATTGTAAATGAACTCATATATTATGTGTATAGCAGACTATTGCCTCACAAACTGATTAAATTTGTTTTCCATCACCGCTTATCACAACTATATATGATGAATTATTTAATTTTTATATATGTTATTTATAATATATTTATACTTATATAATTATAATATCACATGCATAGTGTTTCTTTCCAATCCATATAGAATATGATTGCATTGCTCGTGTGTATGATGGACTACCATCTCACAAGGCGATGTCATTCAATTTTCACTTACGCATTACATTGAAGGTAATAAGGATTAATTTAATGTTCATATGTTATATTTATGACATGTTAACTTTATTTAAAATAAATATATCATATAATTTCTTACCATACCATTCATTGAATAAATGATAACATCGTTGCTGTGTATGGACGACCTACCATCTCCATGAAGAAATGTGATTCATTATTCATGTTCAAAATACAATAATGATTATAAAAGTGTAATATAATGAAAATAAATATATTTATAACATTTATATTATGTAATTATATCCTATGTTCAATATTTGTAACTTTCACGACAAAACATGAATGAGAAAACATGGCATTTTACTCCCTTAACAATAGTTATAATGAAATATTATTAACAAATGAGTAATATGATGTTATAAAAAGAACATATATGATATTATAAATATTAATATGGTTATTTTATAAGTCAAATACTTGTTTAAAACCACTATAAATTATGTTAAATAGCACTCGACTAAAGGGAAGCATGAGGTAAGGGGTTTCTTAACTAAATTTACATTCTATGGGTAAGACGTCCACATTGTTGATTTTATTACAAAATGATTATGTGTGAAATAAATTTTGATTGATTTATGTTTTATTTTCAATTATATTTATGTATATATAAATATTTTAAATGTAATCTCCTCATTGATTAACTCACATATGATACAATCTTTTTATGTGTTTCATCTCAATATATCCTTCTCTGAGCCACATGTTCTTTTATATGCATAGTTTGTTTTATATGGTTTATATACTACCCATTTACATATTATATCACGAATACTTAATAATTAATTTTATTTTATATTAAATTTCATTTCCTTCCATCATGGGGGTTGTGATTTAAAATTTAATAAAGTAGTAAGGTATTTTTGTCTCAATTTTCCTTCTTTGAGACATATGTTATGTTATGAACTTCTCTTATTTTCTAAAGTGTACATACTACCACTTTGACATATTATATAATTAATATTATTATATTCATAATATTTAATGTTTCATCTGATGTTAAACTTTAATAGGTCTTATGATTCAAAATCTACCAATGTGATAAGGGGTTGATGTTACAATCTCATTATTTATCAGGATTATTTATGATAATTCTTATAGTGATGAAATTTTATGATATTCTCCTCAAGAAATTCATTAATTTTATTGTAATGTTTTTATTACATGAGAATAATTTTTTCCATTATTTTTCTTCTATTTTTATATTCAATATTATGAAAGAGTGTTTTTAAATAAAACCTACGTTATTTCTCTCTTCGGTTGAAAAATATTTTTCTTCCATATCTATATTTTCCAAAAAAAATGTTTTAATGTTCCTCTATGATTTATTAAATTCAATTTTACCCTAATTTTGATTTCCAAATAATATATAAATAACTTTTATTTCATTTTCAAAAACAAATTCAGTTTGAATTTTATCAAAAATGTGAAAACAAATTAACACATACAGCATGAACTTTATTTTATTCTATTATGACCATTGTTTTCCTTTTGTATTACTTTATAATTTTCCAATTATATTTTAAAATAAATGTATTTCAACAATATTTTATGAATTTATAATTTTTCTAAATTGATTTTTAAAGTAAAAAGATTTGTTTCCTTAAGAATGTTTCTTCTAATGTGTATCTATGATAGTGACACTTAACGTTATTGAATGATTATAAATCTAATATATATATATATATATATATATTATTATTCCTTCTATTTATGGGGTAATACATTCCTTAAGATCATTTATAAAATTCTTTCATTAATAAATTTACTTTGATTATGATATAAGGAAAGATTATTAAACCCATTTACTTTATATCTCTAATTATTATGTTATTTTATATGGTTTATTTCCTTTATATTAAAAAAATAGATCATGAATGGGTCATTATGGGTGCACCCATATAGCGCTCCAATGCATTGGGTAAAGTTTTATGTCACACCCTAAACATTTTATGGTATGTTTCTCTTATATAAATTCTAGTTATAGCCTGTATTTCAGGAATCACTGAGTTTCTATGGAACAAAACTTGGGTAATTATAGGGGATAGCCATAACATATCCATTAAACTTAAATTTTCCATCTCTGCTATTTGAATTTTGAAAATCTGACATACAATGTTGTGTTCAGGATGATATTTGGTGTCTGATAGAATTAACATAATTTTTAGTGAATAATAACTTACCCTTATGAATAGTAACCTACCCTTATGAATAGTAACTTACCCTTATGAATGGTAATATGACTTTTATGAATGGTATCCATACCCATCAATGTATAAATAAATTTAGGCACCATAAAAATGAAGATGATTAATTTAAGTGTATATATTTTTTGATTAAATAATGATTTTAATTAAAAATTAAATTAATCATATTTAGGAAATTATTTTTGAAAATTGGACTTCATTTTTGGATTCTACACGTCAAAAAATGGTAAGGTTGAATTTTTAATATTTTCCTGAAATACTTGAATTTTTGTGAATAGTATAATACATAAATTTACTGTATAAATACATTATAAATTAAATTAATTTTTCCTTGAATCATGAGTGATGTAAGCACCTAAATCTTTAACTCACATGCTCTTATTACTATTCTATGTTAAGGAATACTCACTATTTCTTGTCTTGAGAAAAATAGTAATAAATTAACGATTAAAATATTAAGAAAACACTCCTCCCCTCCACTATATAAACCACCCCTCACCCCCTCTTCCTCCCACACCACTAAAACATCAATCATAGACTAAAGTATACTCAAATAGCTCCCTAACCTCATTCCCCACATCCAATACCTGCTGGTATCACCAAAAGGCCCGAATAAAAGGTCTTATAGAGTTTCTCAAAGAGGACTACTCAAGAGGTGAACCTCTCTTCCTTTTTTATTTCAATTCCTTTTACAAGTTCCATTATTTTGTCTCTCTTCTCACCTCACAACATCCAAATTCCATAATAATTCCAGTACCATAAATGTACTGAATTTTCATTATGATAATTGAATGTTTCATTATAACCTCTCTTTTTCTAATCTTTTTATAATATAAATGCAAACATCAGGTGAGATGTGTTAATTTATCACACTCAAGGAAGACAGATTTTCAATTTGCATTAATATCTTCAAGACTGGTCATGAGACATTTTCAATGGTTGAACCAGAACATAATATATGTATTTTATCATGTTTAATGTTCTATAATCCTTAAACACTCATAAAATGGAATAATAATACAAAACAAGTTCATTTTGCACAAAACCGACAAGCCAAATCCAAGCGCTTATTAACTCATCGAATGAGTCATAATCAGGGTATATGACCAGAGTCATTATAATATAACTTATATCTATATAATTTCATTAATAATATATATTAATGATTCTATATGTTCAACCAAATTTCAAATGAACTTCCATTCATGAATACAAGTAAATGAATTATGAAAACCAAGAAGGAAAATGATTCCAAAACAATAAAATTGAATCTCTTAAACCCATAAAAAATTACATTAATGAACATAATAAGGTTATACCATATCAATTAAATTTTTATGAGGTTCTGTAATTATTAATTAATGAAGCTAAATTTGGTTATTTAGGATGTTAAGAATAATCAACAACACCTTCAAGCTTAAGGTAAGGGATCCTCTCTCTCAATTTTTTTCAAGAATCTCTCCAATGTTGTGCTATTTTATTTTTGATACCTAATTATGGGGTATGTTTTTTCACCTCTCCCATATAGCCCTTATGAAATATAAATAATTTTATACACCTTTTACTTTAATTAACCCTCTCAAAAACACTCTTTACCATGCCAAAAATGTTTGAAAGTGGTTTTCTCATCTCACTTTCAATTCTGTGGGATTTCCATTATTCGACTCTTATTTATTATATGTGGTATAGTTGTACTGCCATTTAATAAATATTATCAATATTATTTTTATATTCATCAAATTTTTTAATTCATTTGGTGGTTATTAACATTTGGTTATATAACTCAATTGATTACAACATGGTAATGAGCTTTGTATCTATTTTCACATCATTGTGACTTGCTTAGTATTCTGAACCTACTCTTTCTTATGTGGTGTAACGACTTCCAATTTGATATCACTTTTCAATTAAAATTATATTCCATTTAAATTACTATATTCTCATATCATGGATATGATTATTTTCTAAGTCGTATGCCATTTTACATACGGTATTTATTTTGACTGTTGTTTTGACTGTGGAAATATTGATGAATCTGTATCCTCTATTCTATATGGATAATGTAAAGGAATATTGATCTTATGTTGAATCTATATATAGATAATTATTTGGACATGTAGAAGTGGGTGGGGACTGTTTTATCCCCTTGATGCATCGACAGGTCTCATGATACAAATCAGTTGGAGACAAAACCTTCAAGTTTGTTTCCAAAAATTAGACGGGTTTCTACCCACAAAACTAAATCCTATTGACAGAATTATGGTATCATGTTCCAGATACATGATTTCCAACCAATAACCATTCTGTTTATTCTTTATTAGTTATTACTATCCATGAGTTTTTCACTACGAAAAAATATATGGATGCGGTTTCATTCTCAACTTATTAATGGTGTGAGTTTTTCATTTATTTTCCACGCCATATTGATTATATCAAATTGTTTATGATTCAGTTATTATGGATTCTTGATTATTCTATTTCTAACCCTTACTAATTTTTTGAGCTCACCCCTTTCATTGTTTACCTTTAACAGATGATGAAGAAGAGATATATTGTTGAGTTTCCTCGGTTGTAGTTTTTTAGTTTTTTTTTTGTATTTTTAACCTTTACCAATGTAACTTGACTTAAATATATGTATCTAGTTTCTTCATGACTATTAAACTGATTGTTCCTTCATGATTTTCATTCTTTATAACTAATAAAATATAAAAATTAATGCACCGGCTCCTATCTAGAGGGGTTTGGGCATTACAGTTGGTATCAGAGAAATTTTAGTAGGAAACTTGGGAACTAGATTTGAAAACATAGATTATGTAACAAATCCCTAAGGTAGTATTTGAGGACAAACATATAAGAATATCCCGGTATTTTGGTAAGGAAAAGATTTTGTGGATCTTTCAAGCAATACATCCCTGTCTGGATATGAGAAGGTTGAGGTGGCTCTGGCACAGATGTACCTAGGAGTGAAAGCTCCAACAAGGAGTTTTGGGCTTTACCCAGGGTATCTAGGTACCCAAAAATGATCCTTTTTGCACTCTTGGTTAAGACACTCCTAGGGGATATTATTTGGATAATTCATATTTTCTTTACAAGACATTATCAAGGATTGAAATGTAAATTTTTACTCAGATAAACCATGTTTATGAGATTATATATGCATAGAATTTCAATCTATGTTAATTTATTTTATATTTTAGATTAATAACCTAATATATTTTATGCCATTGTTTAGAAATGGTTCCTAATGGAAGAAGGGAAATCAATACTCATGGACAATGTAGGGATTTCCCAACTGAGCAAGTCAATACAGTCAATGTCGGAGTAGATTATATTATCACTATATTGGTACAACATACTCAGGTTGTGATGATTAACCATGATACACCTATGTTGGATCATTTCGTATGGTAGAAGCCCCCACGTTTTAGTGGGACTACTAATATTATGGTAACTAAGCAGTGGATCAAGTCACTTGAAAATATATTCAAGGCATTAAGATGCAGTGAAAATGGGAAGGTAGTGTTGGCAGTATAATGTCTCAAGGGCGATGTTGATCAATGGCGTCCTTGATTCAGAATACCATGAAGGAAGAAGAAATAGAAGATATAGAATGGATGAATTTTAAGGAAATATTCTTCAAAAAAATATTTCCCTCGTGAGAAATGAACCGAAATGAAGAGGAAATTCCTTGGCTCAAAGCAAAGTGAAGAAGATAGCGTGGTAGAGTATGAGGCTACCTTCACAAGGCAAGCCAAGTATTATATAGATTATTTACATGACTCGGTATACAAGATTTATCATTTATTTGAAGGACATATGCCTTTTCTTCTAAGGTCATTGGCTTCTCAAACATTTTTATCATATGATGAAATTGTATCAAGTGCCATTAAAATTGATAAAGAATTTTCTAGATAAAATTTGTTCAAGGGAAGAAAATATAAAAAGAACTACTCTGATAACCAAGGGAAAGATGAATCACCAAAGAAGAACAAGGGAACAAATAAATTCCCATTATACGAGAACTGTGGAAAGAATAATCTCATGAAATGCTTGAAAGGAATGGGAGTCTTCTATAAGTGTGGAGAAAAGGGGAATCTATCTAATTAATGTAAGGGGAAGAAACAATTTGATGATGTTCAATGATACAATTGTAGAGATTCGGGACACTATACAAATGATTGTCATAAGCTCCAAGGAAACTTGCCTCAGAAAATGCCAATAGAGTAAGGTAGAGCGTATGTGATTACAACTGCAGAGGTTTAAGTTCCTAATGATGTGGTGGAAGGTACTTCAATTGTTACTTCAAACTTATCCAACACTTTATTTGATTCTGGATCATCACATTCATTTATATCTTCCTAGTTTTCCAAGAAAATTAGATATGTCCAATTTGATTTAATAAAGGAGTTGTTAGTCAAAAATCTTAAGTGATGCATCATTACAACAAAGCCACGTCGACTAGTCCCCCTCATGACACATAAAAGTGATTTATTTTCTAACTGTATTGTCATACCAATGATTGAATTTGATATAATTCTCGATATTAATTGGTTATCAAACTAGGTTTCAAAAATTTATTGCAACAAAAAGAAAGTTACAATTTTTGAAAATGATGTAGAATCCATTATCTTTTGAGCAGAAACCTCTCTACCTAATTCATATGTAGATCCACCCCCAGTAGCTCTACCTGAATGAAATACTTGTAGAGGAAGATAAACAAATATCTATAGTAAATTAAAGAAATATTCAGATTAAAGATGTGAATATAGTGCAAGAATACATTGATGTATTTCTAGAGGATTTCCCTAGACATCCTCCAGAGCGGGAAATTGAGTTTTCCATTGACTAAATTTCTAGTGTGAGACCTATATAAAAGACCCCCTATAGAATGTCCACTGTGGAGTTAGTTGAGCTAATGAAACAACTAGAGGATTTGAGTGAAGAATAATTTATTTGACCTAGATTTTCTCCATGGAGAGCCCCAGTCCAGTATGTCAAGAAGAAATATGGATCCATGAGGCTATGCATTGATTACAGGTAAATAAATGCTATTACAATAAAGAATAATTATCTTCTACCTGAGATTGATAATTTATTTGATCAACTTCATAGATCTAAATACTTTTTAAAGATTGACCTTTGTTCTGGATATCATCATCTATGTGTGAGGAAGAAATATATTCCGAAGATAGCAGTTTGAACCAGGTATGGGAATTACGAGTTTACAGTGATGACTTTTGAACTGACTAATTCACCCTATGTTTTCTTGTATTTAATGAACATAGTTTTAAGGGAATATCTTGATATATTTTTGGTGGTATTCAACACTGATATGCTGGTATACTCAAAAATACTTGAAGACCATTAGGATCACTTACGGATTATTCTGAAAACTCTTAGAAGAAATGAATTATATGGGATGTTTAGAAAGTGAGAATTATATCTTCAATTAGTTTATTTTCTAGGCTATATTGTCTCTAAGGATGGCATCATATTTGATCCTGCAAAGACAAAGGAGATCCATGATTGGACCATGCCAATAAACATAACCAAGGTATATAGTTTTATTGGCATAGAATGTTATTATCGGTGTTTTGGTCAGAATTTTGCCCGGCTGGATAACCTTCTAACCAAGATCACACGTAAAGGAGTTATGTTTTTGTGGAAAAAAGAATGTTCAAAATGATTCAAAGAATTGAAAAGAAGATAGGTCAATTCTCCAATTTTGACTCTTCCATATGGAAGTGATGGATTTATAATATACAGTGATGCATCAAAGAATGGACTAGGTTGCATTCTTATGCAAAATGATAAATTTATTTCTTATGCATCAAGACATTTGAACACTCATGAGAAAAATTATCCAACTCATGATCATGAGTTAGCAGCTGTAATCTTTGCTCTGAAAATATGGATACATTTTCTCTACGTAGAACGATGTGAGATTTATACAGACCAAAAGAGTTTGAAATACATTTTCACACAAAAATAACTCAACATGAGGAAAAGGAGATGGATAGAGTTACTGAAAGAATATAATTTTTCAATACACTACCACCTAGGAAAGGAAAATAAGGTTGCAGATGCATTAGGTTGGAAATATCACGGACTCATGACCCAAATGAGGATTGAAAGAGATCATATATTCATGGATTTAATGAATATGGAAATGGGAATTGTTAAGGAAGGGGAAATATCTTTCATCTATCAAATTATTTCTAAACCATCTTTATTAGAGAAGATAAAAAGCCCTAAATCTTATGATGAGAATCTGAACAAGAAAATTATTGTTGTTAAGGATGGGATATTGGAAGACTTCGTGTTTGAGGAAGGAGTTCTGAAGTTTGGGAAGAGGTTATGTGTTCCATCAGTACCTGAGCTAAAAAGGGAACTATTAGATTATGCCCATAGCTTAAATTTCTCTATACACCTGGGTAGCACAGATATGTATAAAGATCTGAAGGAATATTTTTTGAGGGATAATATGAAGCGGGAAGTTGCTGACTACGTGTCAAGGTGTCTAATTTGTCAACAAGTGAAGGTAGAGAGACAACATCCCAGAGGACTGATGCAACCTCAACCTATTCCTATGTGGAATTGGTATAATATTATAATGGATTTTTTCACTGGACTATCGAGGACACCTATAAAGAATGATGAAATATGGTTAATTGTTGATTGTCTCCCAAAATCAGCACATTTCCTTCCTATAATAGAGGATTTACCACTTGATCGCCTAGAAAGACTTTAAATTAATGAAGTTTTAATACTTCATGGTTTACCTTTATCAATTATGTCCGATCGAGATCGCTGATTTACATCAAAATTCTGGAAAAGTCTCCAAAATTATTTGAATACTATGCTTCGTATGAGTACTTCTTATCACCCCCAAATCGAAGGACAGAGTGAAAGGACTATTCATACTCTAGAAGACATGCTAATATCATTCTCTCTTGAATTCCAAGGTATGTGGGATCAATACATGCTATTGGTGGAATTTTCTTAAAATAATAGTTTCCATTATAGTATTTAAATGGCTTCATATGAAGCAATATATGGAAAGAGACGTCGAACTCCAACTTGTTGGGATGAAGTTAGTGAGAGGAAACTTATAGGCCCAGAACTTATTGAAGAGACCATGGAAAAGGTGAAGACAATCCAAGACCATATTAAAGAAGCCCAAAGTTGGCAGGAGAGTTATGCTGATAATTGGAGAAAGGATTCAGAATTCCAAGTGGGAGATCATTTCTTTCTAAAATTATCTCCATGGAAGGGTGTCTAAAGGTTAGGTACGAAAGGGAAATTAAGCCCTAGGTACATCGGACCATTTGAAATTCTAGAAAGAATCGGAGTAATATCTTACCATTTAGAAATGCCTCTAAGTCTCTCCAAAGTTCATGATGTGTTCCATGTGTCATTATTGAAGAAATACATGCCATAACTTATGCATGTACTCAACTATGAAGAAATAGAACTAGAAGCTGATTTTTCATACTGTGAGGAGCCTATTGGGATTCTTAACACAAGGGAGTAGGTATTGAGAAATCAGACAACTCACCTAGTAAAGGTTCTTTAGAGAAACCATAATATGGAGGAAGTAATGTGGGAAACTGAGGATGTTATGAAGAAGAACTACCCACATATTTTTGAAGGTCTTTATAAATGAAAATTTTCGAGAATGAAATTTCTGAATGAGGGAATAATGTAACACCTCAAACAGTTTAATGTATGTTTATCTTAAATAAATTTTAGTTATAGCCTATATTTCAATAATAATTGAGCCCTTATGGAACAAAACTTTGGTAATTATAGGGGATAGTTATAACCTAGCCATTAAACTTAAATTTTCTAGTTCTGTTATTTAAATTTTTAAAATCTGACATACCAAATTGTGTTTAGGATGATATTTAGAGTCTGAAAGAATTAACTTAATTTTAAGTGAATAGTAACCTACCCTTATGAATAGTTACCTACCCTTATGAATAGTTACTTACCCTTATGAATGGTAATATGACATTTAGGAATGGTATCCATACCCATGAATGTATAAATAAATTTAGGCACCTTAAAACTGAAGATGAATATATTAAGTGTTAATATTTTTTGATTAAATAATGATTTTAATTAAATATTTAATTAATCATATTTATAGAATTATTTTTTAAAAATGGACTTCATTTTGGATTCTACACGTTGATAAATTTATAGGGTGAAGTTTTTGTATTTTTCTGAAATACATGAATTTCTGGTGAATAGTAAAATATATTAATTTACCGTATAAATACATTGTAAATTAAATTAACTATTAATAGCATCATGAGTGATGTAAGAACCCAAATCTAGAACTCACAAGCTATTATTACTATTCTATGTCAATTAATACTCACTATTACTTATCTTTAGAAGAAATAATAAATTAATGATTATAATACTAAGAAAACTCATATTCCCTCCACTATATAAACCACCCCTCACCCCCTCTTCCTCCCATACCACTCAAGCTTCAAGCCTTGCCTAAATTCTGATCAAATAGGTCCCTAAACTCCTACCCCATGTCCAATACCTACCGGTCTCACCAAAAGGCCAAAATCAAAGGTCATAAGGAGTTTCTCAAAGAGGAGTACTCAAGAGGTGAACCTCTCTTCCTTTTTATTTAAATTCCTTTTACAAGTTCCATTATTTTGTTCTCTCTTATCATCTCAACTCATCCAAATTCCATGATAATTTCAGTAACAAACATGTACCATATTTTCATTATGATAATATAATATTTCATTATAATCTCTCTTTTACCCCTCCTTTTATATTATAAATGCGAACACTGTCCGATATGTATTAATTTATCACACTCAAGGACGACGGGTTTTCAATTTGCATTACTATCTTCAATACAAGTCATTAAACCTTTTAAATGGTTGAAACAGATAATAATATATGTATTTTATCATTTTTAATGTTTTTTAATCCTTATACACTCATAAAATGGAATAATAATACAAAACAATTCATTGTGCACAAAACCACCAAGCCAAATCCAAGCGTTAATTAAATCATTTAATGGTTCATCCTCATGATACATAACTAGAATCAATATAAGATTATTTATATCTATATAATTTCATTAATATGATATATTAATGATTCTGGATATTTACCCACATT
This sequence comes from Viscum album, assembly GCA_963277665.1. Taxonomy (NCBI): domain Eukaryota; kingdom Viridiplantae; phylum Streptophyta; class Magnoliopsida; order Santalales; family Viscaceae; genus Viscum; species Viscum album. The sequence continues at coordinate 613,959,269 of OY728134.1, forward strand.
TCAAATGAACTTCCATTCATGAATACAAGTAAACAAATCATGAAAAGCAAGTAAGAAGATGCTTCCAAAACAATAAAATTGAATCTCTTAAAACCATCAAAAAGAAATTTAATGAACTAAATAAGGTTATAAAATATCAATAACATGTTTATGAGGTTCTATAATTATTAATTAATGAAGCTAAATTTAATTATTAAGGTCATTAAGAACAATCAAGGACACCTTCGAGATTAAGGTAAGGGATCCTCTCTATCACATTTGTTTAAGAATCTCCCCTGTGTTGTGCTCTTTTATTTTTAATACCTAATGATGGGGTATGTTTTCTCACCTACCCCATAATACCCTTATGATATATAAATAATGGGATACCCATTTACCTCTCATTAATCCCTCTCAAGAACACTCGTTACCATACCGAAATGTTTGTAAGGGGTTTTCTCATCCAACTTTCAATTATGTGGGATTTCCATTGATCGAATATTATCTATTATATGTGGTATAGGTGTACTACAATTTGATATATATTATCATGATTCTTTTTATATTCATTGTATTCTGTGATTCATTTAGTGGTTATTAATTTTTGGTCATATGACTCAATTGATTACAACATGGTAACGAGCTTTGTCTCTATTTTCACTTCATTGTGACTTGTATAGTATTGTGCACCTACTCTTTCTTATGTGGTTTAACAAATTCCCATTTGAGATAAATTTTCAATTGAAATTATATTCCATTTAAATTTTCATATTCTCATATCATGGATATGATTATTATCTAATTCGTATACCATTTTTCATAAGGTATTTATTTTGAATGATTCTTTGACTATAGAAATATGGATGAATCAGTATCCTCTATTATATATAGATAATGTAAAGGAATATTTCTCTTGTGTTGAATATATGTATAAAGAATGATTTGGAAATGCAGTGGTGGGTGTATCCCACTACCACCCCTTTATGCATCGACAAGTCTCATGAGACAAATCAGTTGGCGACAAACCCTTCGAGTTTGTTTCCAAAAATTAGATGGGTTTCTACCCACATAACTAAACCGTTTTTATGGTATTATGGTATCACGTTACAGACACATGACGTCCAACCAATAATAATTCTCTTTATTCTTTATCAGTTATTAGTATCCTTGAGGTTTTCACTTTGACAAAATCTATGGATGCAATTTCATTCTCAGTTTATTAATGGCATGATTTTTTCATTTATTAATCATGCCATATTGATTATATCAAATTGTTTCTTATTTAGTTATTATTGATTCATGCTTCTACCATTTTTAACCCTTCCTAATAATTTGAGCTCACCCCTTTAAATGTTTACCTTTAACATTTGATGAAGAGGAGATACCTTATTGAGTTTCCTTGGATGTAGTTTATTAGTTTTTGTTATGTATTGTATTTTGTAACCTTTTCCAATGTAACTTGGGTTACATATATGTATCTATTTTCTTCAAGACTACTAAACTAATAATTTCTTTGGGATTTTAATTCCTTATATCCATTCCAAAATAACAAGTAATTCACCAGCTTCAGTCTAGAGGGGTCAGGGAATTACATTTTAGCTTCCTGGGGCATCATCTATGGGATTAGGTATTAAACCTAATATATTTTGGTACTTGTCCACCATGTGATATTATCTTAGAATTTATCCTTGACTCATGTTATTGTCATGTTTTTGGATGATGACAAATTTCTTATATTAACATGATCTTATGATACCATGTTCTTCATGTTATGCTTCCATGTGATTACTCTTGTCTTTTCTCTTTTACGATATCAGGCTATATCTTTGACAAACAAGTTATGTTTACTTACCATGTTTATTCCCTTACTGGGATTTCTAGCTCACCCTTTTCTATATATATTCCCCAAGTAATGATATGTAGTTTTATGAAATCACATGAATTTAGTATCTCACTAAGGAAGAGGAAAAAATAAGGATTCCATGTTTGAGATTCCTTTTATTTGTTATGATCCAATTCTTACAAAAACACTAGGACTCATTATTTTTGGGTTATAATTAATGGGTGTTTCTGTTAAAAATCATGCAATGATATGTGTAAAATTCTTGGGCCACTATATTTAATCTTTAAATCCATTAGTATCCACGAATAGTAGGTTCTGTTAACCATAATACAATTCAATTTTCCCTATCCAACCATCTTTGAAAGAAAAAATTACATGATGTAATTAAACTTAATTGTGTGTGTGTGGTTGGGGGGTTCGTGTTTCAATTTGGTGTGAAACATAATTTAGTGATTTTTTGTGGATAATCAAAGGTATAAATTTTTATTTAGAATCTAAAAAACTGATCTTCTTTCTACTTTTTATGAGAAGATTATAAAATGAGTTTTTTTAAAATTATGTTGAAACAAAACTACTAGAAAAAAAAATGAAAACCAGGATTGTGAAGATGAAAAGATATATTACCATTGTAATGATGCTCAAGAAATCACAGCCACTATTTGGAACTCAAATTATCTCTCTCTACCTTCAAACATAAAATCAAGATATATTTTAAAAATAAAAAATAAATTCAAGTATTTGAAGGTTTTTGAGTAGAATTATATTTATTGTTTAAATGATAAGTGGTGTACACATTCATTAAAGGTTTCATGATGATTAGAGTTGGATTAATACTAGTAGTAGTGAGAAGGAGACCAATTCTAGTGTTTAAATTAGAATCATGTACTGATTTTATTCTATAATATCTAATTGTAACACCTTGATATTTTAGAATATATGTTTTTCTAAATTAATACTATGTACATTAACTATATTCACATGAAACACCGAACTAAACCGATCCATGAAGTATTAATTTTTTAAAATATTTGGGAATAATAAAACCTATGACAAATAAAAATGATTTTGATTAATTAAAAAATTGTCACAACCAATCTCAATGGGGCCCATTTCATGACTACCCAAATCCTATCTCCAATAGGCTAGGGGATGGAGATCAGTGTATAGTAGGAATATCACAAACATGGGAGGCCTTAGACTAATGTACATGTACACACACACAAAACTCCAAGACCATACAATGAAGAAATATAAAACAATTGATAACCATTCAAGTAAACCTCTAGAATACCACCATAAAAAACATGTACTAGACTGAAAAAGGAAAAAATAAAAACCCAACACCAAGAAATTGAAACCAAGTCTGACCTATAAAGTAGATTTGGACGTTTTTCAATGAAACCATTGGAACACACCTTGGTCTTTCTGGCTCACTAATCTCTTCTTGGTCCTAGTCACTCTTGGACTCTGTTAAATGGTCAATCATTTGAATAAGACATGAAACCTGTGGGATGAGATCATTCATGGGTGAGTATTACAATACCCAGTAGGACACCCTGAAATCACTAATCATTTAGCATAAAAAATAACAATTAGCTCATTTTAGATATATGTGAGCATCACATATAACAAGAATATCTAGATTTACTAAACATAGATACACAGTCTCTATCTAAAGTCACAACCATAATAATATCATAGGATTCATTATCAATGGTTCCACATAGCACTGGCTAAAAAGAATCGACTCTATGAGCCAGATAACACTAATGGAATCCATCCAAGATTTCATGCTCATTAGATCTCACCATAGTAAGTACACACTAGAATTTTAAAGAGAATTATACATAGATGGGGATCACACATAAGGCTACGGGGTATAAAAACAACCAAATTTGGATTAACCCACTATGTACAGGGTCGATGCATGTGTAATGTCAGTCACGAAGATACCAAGAACCCCACCTAGGGTAATGATGATAATAGAGGATCTCACTCTAGGATTCATGGAAGGATTCCAACAACTTTATCCAAGACTACATTTCATCATAGGGGAACACCATTTGATGCATAGTATGTGACTCCATACTAAACCCTTAGGGAATGGATCAAGGGAACATACCCTAATGTAACTTGTCTACACTGAAGATGGAAATGGCTTTAATCCATCTTTGAAAGATGGAATGACATTTACTATTAATACATAGAATTTTCCATTAACACCATGTCTACCCAATATCAAATCATTTTCCCACTCTTTTGAATGTGTCTAAGTAAACACCATATTAGAGCATGTGTACTTCCAATTGTGTTCATGTACATGACCCTACCCATGTACACCTAGCCTAGTCATTCCCATGAATGAGTAGATGGTTTATTTGATAATGTTTACTCTTTTTCATGTATTTTTACCATTTGGGGTACATGTAAAGCATCTAGGTAAGGGTTACACATCATGTGATAGATGTCACATGTCATGTGATATTTATCTTCTCGTACAAACCCTAGATCTGCACCTGGGGGTTCCACATGGATTTTAACTTTAGAAAACAATCAGTGTGATGTAGTATTTTACAAAACCCATAGGTTATTCTTTTATGTATTACCTAACTCCCATTACTCTAATTCCACCACGGATATTTTCTAGATATTGCAGGTCTGTTCCGATTTGACCTTGACATCACCACTCATTAGATTCTGGAAACCAAAATGCATGGGAGCATATTCTTCATTAGTACCTTTCACATTCGTCACTCCCACTCAAACCAAGGGTCTCAAATCCATCCTTAATCCATCATCATCATTTTCATAGATCAACCCATAATCAATATGAAATATATTTGGGATATCAATCTGTTGCGTTAAGAAATGGGTGTATAATGATTGATTATGCATTATTTCTCTAACCATTATCCAAAATGAATTTCTGTGATGAACACATAGATAAAGATGGGAGAAAACTTAGAAAAAAATAATATTAATGAACCTTGTCCATTTTTGTGTTAGACTTGATCTGTTGATGTTATACTGAATAAATAAGATCCCTAAAAAATAAACATTTTCTCCCAAAATCCCCACAATTACTCTTGCACCCACAATACGATCAACTCCCAAATCAATCTATTAGTTGAATTAATTTTTTCATTATAGAAGAATTAAATCTTAAATAAATATAAATAAAACAACATCATATTTAAATTCCTATCAATATTTGTAAAATAATGATCTCACGTCACTATTATTCGCAAGATCTTCATGTTATGCTGGCACACTAATCGATGATATATGATTCGGACATCATTATCCCATGACATCTCTTCCAGTTCTATTTCCAACAGCTCTAAGGTTATGAAGATAACATTGAATATCCATAATAACCATATAATTTTCGGGGGGAAATCTGATCATGTCATTTTAATTAAATAAAGTAATTTAATCAGTTAATTTATTTAAATGTTTTCCCACGACCGCACTTAACCCGAATGTCTGGAAAGATCCAAGGTTAGGTCGTGCCTTTGATAAAACCCCCAATATAAACTCAATGAAAACCTTAGATTTATGATCCAACCCTCCATTTAGGATTTATTCCACTTTTTTAGGAAAATAGTGCATGCATGATATTTAATATATTTCAAAGAATAATTTTGGGAAAATAGATACTAGGAATATCAAGACGTCTTAGCACCTTGTTTTGAAAATAATCTATATAACACTTTAAAACAAAACATGGAAAAATTGGATTTAATGAATTCTATCCACATTTGGGATTTAAATCCCATAAAGCCAAAATAAAAGGCTACACAAATAAATGTGGGTACTAAGCATGCATCTGGGTCTCCTCCTCCCTAGTTCTCTCTTCAAGATGTTTATACTACCACTATACATTAACTAAAAGAATCGATCATCCATAGAGGATCTTGTCCTATTAATCCTAAATATCTACTGGGTAATTATCAAATTTAACCCAGTCCTTGTTGTCCATCTCACCCAAATCGATAACATGTGATGGGTTATGCACGTATATCATTGATTGCGATGCGATGAAGACATTGTGTACCCAGTATAACTACAAAAGTAGAGATATGTGGTACACCACATCATGAATTATAAGTAGTATTAGTAAAGGGATATTTAATATCATAGATAACTTTATACCTCGAACAAATATTCACAATAGATTTCGAGGTCAGACACTTCGGAACACATGGTCTCCCTCATCAAACTCCAAATGCCGCCATTGTCAGTCCACATGGGGCTTTAGATGGCTCTGTGTAGTCCTCATTCACTCCCAGATGATCTTCACCTTCTCTTTGGTTTATCTCAACAACTCTGGTCCCATAATAGTATCCTCTCTTAGTTTGATCATTTATAGTGGAAACCTTTTGGGTCACCCATAGAAGACCTCAAATGGAGTCATATCGATGGTGGAATGGTAGATTTTTTTGTATGAAAACTACACCAATGGTAGGTGATAATACCAATAATGGATAAATTCCAACATACAGTCTTGAAACATGTCCTCCAAGACTTGAATGGTCCACACATTCTAACCATTAGTCTAGGGGTTTAATTTCATAATCAAATGCAATTGAGACCCAAAATACTACTCCAATTCCCTCCATAATCGATATGTGAAGCGATCATCCCAATCATAAATTTTATTCAAAGAAACTACATGAATTCGAACTATCTATTACACATATATTCATCCCAATATCTCTACTTAAATCTGCAGTAGAATATCTTGTAAGTGGGCTGACTTTATGAGTTAAAATATGATCACCCAGATAGCATCATGTCACATGGATTCCCACAGTAACCCCGTCATGAATTACATGGATATCCTATCACAATTACAATTTGGAACCTCTAGGGGTTGATTTAAACCCACTAAAACCTATTTCTCAGTCTTCACTTGTTGAAAAGTAAGACATTATGAGACAAATAATGTAACTATCTTCTTTATTCCTGGACTTCAAAACAAATGTTAGAGGTCTTGGAACATCTTCTCCATACCTAGATGCACTGCTAAGGGAGATTTATGAAACAAACTCAGAACCTCCTCTCAAAATTTCAAGGGTACCATCACGCATCCTCTTAAATGAATTACATGTTCCCCGACTTTAGAAAATCTATCACAAGCATGTCTAGTAGATATTTGAGTACATACGGTCTAATAGTTTGTATCCTCATGTTGTGCCTCCCTAGATCACTCTAAAAGAAAAGTGGTCACAACCCAATACTAGAGGTATGATTCTAAAAAATCCATATATAAAGGATAATTATAACAATTCCAACTACACTAATGCCTCTCCCATCAACTGTGAATAAGATCTCCTACTAAGGTCATCTGGGACTACATTTCCATTCCTAGGAGTATAGATGATATCAATGTTATAATCCTGTAGGAAATCTATCTAGATCTGCTATCTTAATTTAATATACTTAATATATAATATATACTTAAGACTCTTGTGTTTAGAATAGTTAATAAAGTACTCACCCATCAGGTAGTGTCACCACATTTTCAAGCTGTAGACTACCACTACTAACTCAAGATCATGAGTTGCGTAGTGCTAATAATATGGCATAAACTAAAATGAAAAATAAGAAATTTCTAACCACCTATACATCATAACACATACAATACTAGAAACTGATGAACTGAATAATAATATGTACTCAACACCCTCCTCTATAAATCTCAAGATGGGTGCACTCATCAATCTCTGCCTCAACTCCCGGAAGGCTTATTACCACCTCTTTGTCTATACAAAAGCATTCCCCTTTCAGGTAAAATATGTAAAGGGATATGTTATCCTATAGAAATCATGTATGAATCTCCAATAGTAGTATTCTAACCCAATTAAGCTCGACACCTCTATCATGCTCTTGAGAGGCTCCAAAGAAAACAATTCCTTGAACTTTGTTGGGACCACTATTATATTGTCTATTGAGATAAAATGTCCCATTAAGTAGACCTCATGAATATATAATTGTATCTTTTAGAGATTTCTATAAAACTAGATCTCTCAAAGTATGTTTGGAACCATCCTTGAGTGTCTCTCCCTCTCATCATTGGATTCTAAGTACACTAGGATATCATCGATTAATACTACTGTAAAAGATTATACAGAAGGATAAAAGTCCACATTCATGAGTCCCATAAACTCATCTGGGGAATTTGTGATGAAGAATGGAATCACCAAGTACTCATAGTGACCATAATGACATTTGAAATTCATCTTCGATATATCCTCATTATGTACTCGCAACTAGTGATATCCTGATTTGAGGTCCATCTTTAAAAACAATTTTTATACTCTTAAAAGACTGAAGGGGTAATCGGTCCTTGGTAGTTGATACTTGTTCTTTATGATCACCTATTTTAGGTGATGATAATCTGAAAACAACCTCAAGATACCATCTTAATTCTTGGAAAACAACACTAGGGATTCCTGGGGTGAAACACTGGGATTGAAAAATCATTTCCTCTGTAAGTCCTCCAACTACATCTTCAGCTCAAAAAGATTTACAGGAGCCATTTGATATCCATCCATCCAAATCATAATTTTATTAAATGGGGAGGGTAAGTAAAAACCAAAAATAAAATTTCATGGGTCCTAAAATAATACAGTCCGAGAGATTATCCTCTTATCAAATTAATTCCCTCTGGCCTAAAGCTGATGGGGTTCAGGATACCAGTGTGGATGGAGCTCTGATCTGCCAAAGAAGCAAGGTAATCTTCAACCCAATTCCCTTCACGCCACGTATGGGAGACCTGGATGTTAAGGAGGAGAGCTTTAAATTTTCGTACAATATAGTAAATGGACCACGGGGTGGAGCCTTTACCATGCAGGGAGTCACGAAGAATCAAAGAGTCAGTCTCCGCCTGAGAAATAACAATATTTTGTTGAATACAAAGAGAGATTCCGGTGAGCATGGCATTGGCCCCATCCATGATAGAATTTCCATTGTTGTAGTATGAAGAGAAAGCAAGGAACACAATCCCCAATCCCCCCGAACCACCCCCCTCCTCTCATGATGACACACAAACAAGACCCATCGGTGTTCAACTTGTAACACGTATCAGGAGGCCGCCAACACACCCATCTGCCCAAAGAACTGATATGAGAGGGCTAAGGTGTCACGAACCAAGCCAGTGCGTCATCCGACCCGGCGCCCGACCCGGTCCGTGACATGGCCCGAAGGGCGTCCCCGATCCCCACGGGCTGGAAACTAGTGTCGGGCATCAAAACATGCGGTTGGGAACGATTTAGCCCAGAAAATAAAAGACATGAAAACAAAAGTAAACAGAGCAAAACAATTAAACATTAACAGCGGGAAAAATAAAATAAAGATGGGAAACTAGGCATACCTCCAAGTGACCCCATGGGTCACCACCAAACTTATAAACACGCTCGATTGAAGAGCGATCCAAGTCTATAACCTGAAACTGAAAATTAAAGTAGGCGTGAGCACCGAGATGCTCAGCAGGAAAGCCAAGGAATAACCACGCCATATGCCCTTACCTTTAAAAGAAACCCAATTATGCTAGTTTGAAAATAAGAAATAATAAAATAATGTTTTTTTTCATTTTCAAATCCAAATCACAAGTTGACATTTTTATGAAAATCATTTCTATTCCACCATATTTTCAAAATCGATTCCAAGAGTGCATTCAACTTTCGAAATTGCAAGAAAAACAGTTTAGTTTGAAACAGGGTTTTTCACAATGAGACAGTAAGTATGAAACAACTGAAAAGAAAGTTAAATTGCTAGCAGCATGTCACAAAGGAGCACCATGGGTAGCCCCTATAGGTAGCTAGAAAAAATGGGAACCTAGAGACCTCGTACCTCGGTGAAACGTGGCTTAGAAGGCCACGACCCTCAGAAAACGTGGCTTAGATGGCCACGACCCTCAGAAATTCATATGTTTAGTTAGTGTTGTTGCGTCAATCCTGCTAGACAAACCGGGACGGACCCCTGCCGTGTCATCTAGCGTACTAGTCCTCGTCACCCACCTAGATACCCAGGGTTTCCCATGTGCTCTATTTCAAAGGGTGGTGAGGTTTTAACAAAAACATATAAAGAACATAACACTTTCTTACCCAAAGTCCATTTCACCACTCACCACTGTTCTCCCTCCTTAAGCGCATCCCCCTTTTTATGTCACATAACCTCGCACAAGCCTCTTTATTAGGCACATATCAAAAATCACACACTTAACACACACATCATGTTTCTACAACAACGGGGTATGCCTTAAGAGGGGTTTTGTTTTACTTTCGCAAACCATTCTCAAAGTGCCCGACGAGCTCAATTAATTACAATAAACACATTTCATTTTTGAACACAAAATCACCCAACGCTTATGTTTCCAAAACCATTTGAAAGTTCAAATAAACAACCAAGGTACTATATCTTTAAAAGCAAGCTAGAAAACATGTTTAAATCTAAAAAAAACCATTGGAAATTCTTATTACACACTAAAATAATTAAGGAAACCACTTTTAAAGAACCATGACCATTTGTGTATATACACACATATATATAGCATTTGCATTTCATATAAAAGCAGAATATGCATTTAAAGAACACCAAGCAAAAATGGAAATTCTAATTAAAGATTAGGGCATAGGGGACCTACCTCAAGACACGCAGCTTTTGACAAGGGTAACCCGAGACCGCTTCACCGCCATGCATATACATTTTCATGCATATGCATATACACAGGTCCTTACTGCCGACGACTCAAACCCCCGAGGAAGCGACCATTCACTATACATATAATTTAATAAAGAAATTAAACAATTAAACAGTTTATAAAGCATTTGAAATATCACACTAAATCTTTATACCAACAACGCACTCAAACAACCTTCCTAATACCAAGCGCACCATGACGCAACACCAGAAACTTGATAAAACAGACTTTGCAGCACTTGCGCGACAAAATAAACCCACAGCAAAGTTTATAAAACACTACGAAAAGTTCAGCACGGGTTTTCACAAAATCAGAACATTCACACTAAATGAAAACACTACGAAACACATCGAAATCATAGTAAACTTTAAGCGAAACTATATTCTCACCAAGAAAAATATTCAATGAGTACACTAAATTAATTAAATAAGAAAATTAATTTGACAAAGAACACATATATGCAGAAACTCATACCTTCGGTATCCAAACTTCGCAAACGCGGCACGCAAACTCTGCCGTACGACAACCACACCACAAACAACATAATTAATCCCTAAAACAAGCAATCAGAGCAATTACACCATAATCGGACCAAACGCGAATCCAAAATCCAAATTGCAACTCAATCAAATTAAAAGAACTAACAACCGACGTATAACGCACTTACGACGAGCAGTCCGAAAGGCTGGCCGGAGGTCGGCGGAGGGTGTCGGGGTTTGTGAAATGATGAAAAAAAAAGAGAAGGCTGCTGAGAATTTGGTGCGTTGGAGTAGGCCAGCCGGGGGAGGTCGCGTCACTGGAGGCTGCGCCAGAGGAGGCCACGCCGGAAGGGGAGAGATGTGTCGGTTCGATGGTTGCTGGTCTGGCAAGGAGGAGCGAAGGGAAGGGGTGGTCCGCGCCGAAGGACGCCGCGCCGCGCCGGAGGACGTCGTGCCGGAGGAAGCCGCACCAGAGGAAGGCAAGGGGAGCGGCTTAGCGACGTGGGTGGAGGGCGACGGCCGGAGGGAGAAGGTGGAAGGGAGGAAGCAGTGCGCTAGGGTTACGGGGAGGAGATGCTGCGCGAACCAGGGGAGGGGGAGAAGAAACGCGACGGAGGGGAAAAAAAGGGGGGAAAGGCGCGTGGAAGGGGGGAAAAGAAAGAGAGGAAAGAAAAAAAATGAAAATGAAAACAAGAGGAAAGAAAATAAAATAGAATAATAATAATAAAATAAAATAAGGAATAAAAGGAGGGGAAAAATTAAAATAAAAGAGCAAATAAAAGAGGATAAAAAGAAAAAGAAAATAAAATAAAATAATAATGAAAAGAAGAAAAAAAATTAATCTAATTAATAATAACAAATATATATTTTTTTTTTACTAAGGAGAAAACTAATAATAACAAAACCAAAATAATAAAAACGACCAGCTTAAAACATTAGCTAAAATAATAATAATAATAATATTATTATTATTATTATTATAAAACCAACCAAAATAATATCACTATTAACTGAGCTTGGTCACCGCGCATGGCCACTTGAGCAGTCGTGTGCGCGGTCGCACGCACAGGAACGTTCGCGCGCCTAGTCGTGGTTACGGTCGAGCACCCGTCAAAGATCTCAAATTCCTTTTAAAATAAAACCGGTTCTGACTACAACTCAAAATAAAGACTTAAAATAATTAAATTAAAAAGAAGCGTCAGTAGAGGTGTGACAATTCTCCCCACCATGACACTTTCTGCCCCCAGAAAGTCCCAAAAGACCCAGTCAACCAAGGGTTCCAAGAGAGACCGCGAAGATGCTTAAAACCAAACCTCAATCGCCCAAAAACCGAGCATTCAAAACGTCGATGACCTAAAGCATCAAACATCTCAAAACCAGAATAAGCAAAAAGAACAAAATCTAGGAATTCACCTCGAAACAGAACTACAACATGGAACACCCCGACCCCTAATGTAGGGATCACCGGGGTCGCTCGAGATCTCTAAGAACACTCGTCTAGTGACCCATTACTCAAGTTATCCAATTAGCATGGTCGAGGTCGGGTGGAGCAGAAGCAAGGGGTTGCTCTGCCAAGCGAACTTTGAAAACAGAGTCTTCCACAAGTACGTCCTATGGTGGTCTCCCCACCATATTAGGGTTCTCGTGAAGCATTGGTTCTCCAAACCGAAACGACTCCCAAACCCAGACAACTCTAACCCTGGCTTGACCTTTCAAGTTCCCTATGTTGAACCAACACAAGATGGGACATCGGCGAGACCCGCACAGGGTCTCCCCACCATTCTAAAAATTTCCTAACCCCACGAAACCCGCGCGGGCATTCCTAGTTTACTTTAAGCAACATTGACTGAACCCTTCATCGTGAACCCATCACACGGGCCGACCCGCACTGATCATTCTTACAGTGGACAACACTCTGCCACGTGAGATAGCTTGATAGCAGAAACCCCTAACCAGGAGACGAACCAGACAGGTGCACAATGTTTCCACAAGACATGAGTATCTCCGACCGCAAGAAGGTTCACGAAGCACACCCACTAGCTTTACAAGAATATGGGTTTTTCCGAACCTCTTTAATGCCCAAAAGGAACTCCCATAAAATAAGACCACGACAAGTAGACAAGGGGTCCATTCCCCTGACAACAAGAATGACGCCTTCGAAGAGGGTACCACAATAGGGAAAATTAAAGTTTTCCCCGTCCCGACATTGCGGACTAATGTCGAACCAAGCCCATCCCACGTCTGACGAGTCCTGACTGCGCGCAAGCTTCACCCCGAGACCTATGGCTGGGGCACTGATGTCTGAAGCATCTCCAGCCTCGCAGTCACAAGCTGACCACTTCTAACTGGAACTTCCTCTGCTGGAAAAACAGTTTGCATACTTCTCGCATCTCGCGCGGCTACTCTATTAACATACCAATTTAGAATTGCAGCGAACGACCTAGAGTGTCTAACTGACCACACTAGAGATAGGAGGTTGAGCGGTTTGTCCGACACGCAACGCAAACTGACGGAAGGAGCACTCCACGAACAAGTCCCTTTGGTTCACACTCTTCATCAAATGAGAGACCTACTCTTACCACAATATATGCAGGACCAACAACTTGTACTTTTTTTTTGACCGACGATTCCACACTACTTCTAGGGCACATGGAACTAGCTCATCAGAAACGTCAACACACCCCCTTCGCCGCATGTTGACTGGTTGAGAACCTACGAGATCAACCAATTTCCCTCACCTTCACTTCCTTAGGTACAATCATGGAATGAGGCTTGTCTTGAGGATTTCTCATGACGTCCCCATTTGCAACAAAAACGGAACGATCACCATTCACTAGTTTAGTCCCGCTCCACCAGACGTACTCGAGACAATCTTACGTCCGCACAACATTTGAAGTTCCTTCAAAACCAGAGACACTTCCAAATTTCCCAAAGCACTCAACAGCATCCAACTGACATCGACGTCTACGAACAGCCGACACCACCGAGAAGAACCAAACTCTGCCACTCCACTAAGAGTCTGAGTCGGGCCAAGAAAAGATAGAGACCTGCTGGAACCCATGGAATGTTTCTAGGGGCATATCGCAAACAAGAAACACAAACCAGCCTTCCACAAATCCAAACACATCATAAAACAATCATCGACATTACAAAACAAATCCAACAATTCCAAATCTAAAACATCAATTCATTTTCAAAGAAAACACTCACTTGAAAGACCAAGCCCTGCACAATAAACCCAAAATCTATTTTAAAAAAAATCCATCTTTACTCTAAACGCAATGTCATTTTTTTTCATTTTCAAAACCATTTTTGCACAAAAACCAATTTAAGAAAAAGGCCCACTTTCTAGGAAATAAGAAGTAACCTTAGAAATCAATCAACCACCACTGATATTCCATGGTGCCTCACAAGTATGCATTTTCGTGCCACTCAGGCACCCGTCCACACGATCCACCAACTATCCATTAATTTAGTCTACATGCATGTGCGAGCGCCCATAGGAATACCACCGGAAAGAGACAAGGCTACTCCGCTTTCAAAGCAAAAAATTCTTGATATCAGAAAATACCTTTTTCTTTCAAACCATTTCAAAAATTCAAGACTCATTTTAGAAATGCTTCCCATTTCAAAAATAACTCACTTCAATTTCAAATAACTCAATACGTTCTTTTAGAAAATCAACTTCGAAAAATCAACGCCAAATTTCAAAAACAAGGTCCAAGAGAAAAGCACCCCAAAATAAAATAAGATCAGCAGCAAAGTCTGCTTCCCTTTTTAAAGGAAAACAATTTCACGTCAATCCCAAAATTGAAGCAAGATGTCACAAATGTTAAACACCTGGGCGGAGGACTAGTGGTCGTGTCTAACAAGGCTACATGGTTTAGCAGACCATGCCCTAGTTAAGTACAAACCACTAGGAGTGTCGAACCGCACTCTCGGGAATCACATGGGTCGCTACTCCATGTGAGACCGCACGTAGTACCGGTTTACTCCTATTGTCATCCCCCATCCACAAAGACCAAATCCAAAACATAGATCCCGGACTGCCCCTGGTTACTCGAGGATCGGAACGAGTAAGAGTTCGCGACGCTCTTCCCGCACCAACCACTCGAGTACCGACAATCATATCTCCGATCTACCTGATACCCCAAATAACAAGAACAAAACCTCCTCTGATACCATTTTGTCATGAACCAAGCCAGTGCATCAACCGACCCGGCGCCCAACCCGGTCCGCGACATGGCCCGAAGGGCGTCCCCGATCCCCACGGGATGGCAACTAGTGTCGGGCATCAAAACATGCAGTTGGGAACGATTTAGCCCAGAAAATAAAAGACATGAAAACAAAAGTAAACCGAGCAAAACAATTAAACATTAACAGCGGGAAAAATAAAATAAAGATGGGAAACTAGGCATACCTCCAAGTGACCCCATGGGTCACCACCAAACTTATAACCACGCTCGATCGAAGAGCGATCCAAGTCTATAACCTGAAACTGAAAATTAAAGTAGGCGTGAGCACCGAGATGCTCAGCAGGAAAGCCAAGGAATAACCACTCCCTATGCCCTTACCTTTAAAAGAAACCCAATTATGCTAGTTTGAAAATAAGAAATAATAAAATAATGTTTTTTTTCCTTTTCAAATCCAAATCACAAGTTGACATTTTTATGAAAATCATTTCTATTCCACCATATTTTCAAAATCGATTCCAAGAGTGCATTCAACTTTCGAAATTGCAAGAAAAACAGTTTAGTTTGAAACAGGGTTTTTCACAATGAGACAGTAAGTATGAAACAACTGAAAATAAAGTTAAATTGCTAGAAGCATGTCACAAAGGAGCACCATGGGTAGCCCCTATAGGTAGCTAGAAAAAATGGGAACCTAGAGACCTCGTACCTCGGTGAAACGTGGCTTAGAAGGCCACGACCCTTAGAAAACGTGGCTTAGATGGCCACGACCCTCAGAAATTCATATGTTTAGTTAGTGTTGTTGCGTCAATCCTGCTAGACAAACCGGGACGAACCCCTTCCGTGTCATCTAGCGTACTAGTCCTGGTCACCCACCTAGATACCCAGGGTTTCCCATGTGCTCTATTTCAAAGGGTGGTGAGGTTTTAACAAAAACATATAAAGAACATAACACTTTCTTACCCAAAGTCCATTTCACCACTCACCACTGTTCTCCCTCCTTAAGCGCATCCCCCTTTTTATGTCACATAACCTCGCACAAGCCTCTTTATTAGGCACATATCAAAAATCACACACTTAACACACACATCATGTTTCTACAACAACGGGGTATGCCTTAAGAGGGGTTTTGTTTTACTTTCGCAAACCATTCTCAAAGTGCCCGACGAGCTCAATTAATTACAATAAACACATTTCATTTTTGAACACAAAATCACCCAACGCTTATGTTTCCAAAACCATTTGAAAGTTCAAATAAACAACCAAGGTACTATATCTTTAAAAGCAAGCTAGAAAACATGTTTAAATCTAAAAAAACCATTGGAAATTCTTATTACACACTAAAATAATTAAGGAAACCACTTTTAAAGATCCATGACCATTTGTGTATATACACACATATATATAGCATTTGCATTTCATATAAAAGCAGAATATGCATTTAAAGAACACCAAGCGAAAATGGAAATTCTAATTAAAGATTAGGGCATAGGGGACCTACCTCAAGACACGCAGCTTTTGACAAGGGTAACCCAAGACCGCTTCACCGCCATGCATATACATTTTCATGCATATGCATATACACAGGTCCTTACTGCCGACGACTCAAACCCCCGAGGAAGCGACCATTCACTATACATATAATTTAATAAAGAAATTAAACAATTAAACAGTTTATAAAGCATTTGAAATATCACACTAAAGCTTTATACCAACAACGCACTCAAACAACCTTCCTAATACCAAGCGCACCATGAAGCAACACCAGAAACTTGATAAAACAGACTTTGCAGCACCTGCGCGACAAAATAAACCCACAGCAAAGTTTATAAAACACTACGAAAAGTTCAGCACGGGTTTTCACAAAATCAGAACATTCACACTAAATGAAAACACTACGAAACACATCGAAATCATAGTAAACTTTAAGCGAAACTATATTCGCACCAAGAAAAATATTCAATGAGTACACTAAATTAATTAAATAAGAAAATTAATTTGACAAAGAACACATATATGCAGAAACTCATACCTTCGGTATCCAAACTTCGCAAACGCGGCACGCAAACTCTGCCGTACGACAACCACACAACAAACAACATAATTAATCCCTAAAACAAGCAATCGGAGCAATTACACCATAATCGGACCAAACGCGAATCCAAAATCCAAATTGCAACTCAATCAAATTAAAATAACTAACAACTGACGTATAACGCACTTACGACGAGCAGTCCGAAAGGCTGGCCGGAGGTCGGCGGAGGGTGTCGGGGTTTGTGAAATGATGAAAAAAAAGAGAAGGCTGCTGAGAATTTGGTGCGTCGGTGTAGGCCAGCCGGGGGAGGTCGCGTCGCTGGAGGCTTTGCCAGAGGAGGCCACGCCGGAAGGGGAGAGATATGTCGGTTCGATGGTTGCTGGTCTGGCAAGGAGGAGCGAAGGGAAGGGGCGGTCCGCACCGAAGGACGCCGCGCTGCGCCGGAGGACGTCGTGCCGGAGGAAGCCGTACCAGAGGAAGGCAAGGGGAGCGGCTTAGCGACGTGGGTGGAGGGCGACGGCCGGAGGGAGAAGGTGGAAGGGAGGAAGCAGTGCGCTAGGGTTACGGGGAGGAGATGCTGCGCGAACCAGGGGAGGGGGAGAAGAAACGCGACGGAGGGGGAAAAAAGGGGGGAAAAGGCGCGTGGAAGGGGGGGAAAAGAAAGAGAGGAAAGAAAAAAATGAAAATGAAAACAAGAGGAAAGAAAATAAAATAGAATAATAATAATAAAATAAAATAAGGAATAAAAGGAGGGGAAAAAAATTAAAATAAAAGAGAAAATAAAAGAGGATAAAAAGAAAAATAAAATAAAATAAAATAATAATGAAAAGAAGAAAAAAAAATTAATCTAATTAATAATAACAAATATATATTTTTTTACTAAGGAGAAAACTAATAATAACAAAACCAAAATAATAAAAACGACCAGCTTAAAACATTAGCTAAAATAATAATAATAATAATTATATTATTATTATTATTATAAAACCAACCAAAATAATATCACTATTAACTGAGCTTGGTCACCGCGCATGGCCACTTGAGCAGTCGTGTGCGCAGTCGCACGCATAGGAACGTTCGCGCGCCTAGTCGTGGTTACGGTCGAGCACCCGTCAAAGATCTCAAATTCCTTTTAAAATAAAACCGGTTCTGACTACAACTCAAAATAAAGACTTAAAATAATTAAATTAAAAAGAAGCGTCAGTCGAGGTGTGACATAAGGCGAGGGAATGTTGTCCTGCATAAAATTCAAGGATAAAGCTTCTTTATAACCTTGTAGAAGCCAAACCAAGCCCACCAAGAGTAAATGGGTCATCGTAATGATTGACCTCGCAGAAGAAGGATCCCCTTCAAACCTCGCCTGATTTCTGCCTTGCCAGAAGCACCAACAACCTGCACTAAAAATCACTGACATGGCCTATTGTTTGATGCCAGAGTCCTACGCACCATGAAACCACCTTTCCAAAAATAACTCATCAATTTGATCCTGAGAAGATAAATCATTACAGTCACCAACGAAAGTCCACACCTCAAGAGCCAATTCCCCTTCAAAGAACAGGTGACTGGTACTCTCCTTCTGCCTAGAAATACAACAATGACAGCACGAGGCAAAACTAATTCCCATATTATTAACATTCTCATCTGTAGCAGTAGAAGAATTCATTATGAACCACATAAAGAAGTTGAGTTTAGCAGGTATCCTCTTGCACCACATCACGTCATGCCAGTTATCCTGCTGATCCTGAACGATAGACAGCTTGTGGAAATCCCTCGTATTGAATGAACCCAAGGAAGATGGTGTGAAGACACATCTATCTGGATCATAGTTAAACTTAATGGACTCTAGAATATCCTGATTATCCTTATTCAAAATAGCCTTAGTAAACCTGGTATATCTCAAAGCCTCTTTCAAGGTTATCATTGTAACAAGATATCCAGTAAATCTAATCACTGAACCCCCCCCCCCCCAGTTATGAAACCCGAAGGAAATGTTTCCTTTACCCGCAATCTAGCAGGAGTTCTGCTAGAGGACCTGGATTATAGGGAATCATTTCTCGCATAAAGAGGAAGAGTTACCACGAGCTGCCTCCTCATTACCTCCCATGAAGTGTGACATATACTTACCCCACAAAGTTTGTTCCTCAATAATTTCCCATCTAAGCTTGGAATTCATGTCGTAAAGAGTACTCCAAAGGCTCCTAACATTGATCCCTCCCTCATGAACTGGTTTTACCATCCTTCCCCATGAGGCCCAGTGTTGTTTCCCCTCAGACAGGGCATCCCAAATTAAACTGCTCAGGACCTTTTCAATGGAATTGATGACACCTTTAGGTACATTGATGGAGACCAAATCATGAATAGTAATGGAAGACAATACACTATTCATAAGGTCAATACGACCCCCAATGTATAGATAACAATTCTTACATTTAAGGATGATACTAGTAATTCTATTAACCACAAAGTTGAAATCATGAACCCGCACCTTTCCTGATGAAAAAGGTGTGCCCAGATACTCCATGGGGATGGACCCCTTCTGCATGACCAGTCAACTACAAAGGGAGATGATGAGCCTGGGATTACACTTAGAAATCAATAAAATAGTACTTTTAGAATTACTAATCACCTGTCCACTCCATAAGAAATAATCATTGAGGATTCTCTTAAGACCACGAACTGAGTACCTTACACAATTGATAAAGATGATAGTATCGTCAGCGAACATGAGTTGTGAAATCTAAGGGAGGTTCTACTTCCTTCTGTAAGGGAGTACCTCTTTGGTGGATAGACCCTGGTTCAAGAGGCGGCTGAGAGCATCCTTCTCTAAAATGAAGAGACTTAGGGAGAGTAGGTCCCCTTTTCGGAGGCCTCTAGTGGCCCTGAAGAAACCCTGAGACTTAACTAGAAATGAAAGAGCCATCCAAGAGGAGATGAAGAAGCAGAAGAGAATATCAATCGACCTAGATGAGAGGCCCATAGTAGAAAGCACTCTGTTAATAAATCTCAATTTGATCCTATCATAATCCTTGTTCATGTCTGGTTTGATAACTAAATTAGAGCCATGGGTTTGATGTTAATGTCCCAGATCACCTCCAACACCAAAGAAATAGCTCCCTGAATAGAGTGACCCCTAATGAACCCATGTTTCTCAATCGAGATCCACCAGGGTCAGTATCTAGACAGCCTCTGGTTAATCAAGCTTTCAAGGATTTTAAATGATAATTTGCTCAAGCTAACTGTCCTGTAATGCAATTGGGAAGTGGGATCCCTAACCTTTGGGATTTGAATGAGGGAAGTAGCACACGCAGCCTGGGGAGGCTCGCCCCATGGAAGTATTCTTGGATAGCTCCAATGATGTCTCCCTTAACCACATTCCACACCCCCTATAAAATGATCCAGGAATATTGTTCGGGCCTGGTTCACTCTCTGGGTCCAGATACATTATAGCTATATGTATCTCCTCCTCATTCGGGATCCCATCTAAGTTCTCATTATCTTGTGCAGACATAGAGATGGGAACCGCCTACCAGATATCATCATTACCACTTGGGTATCCTTTAGTCATCCTCGGGTTTGGACCAGCAAGGATATCCTTGTAGAAAGATATTTCCATGCTTTCCACTCTGTTCCTATCATTTGTAAATGATCCATCCTGAAGTAAAGTATTGGGATGGATTAGCCGTTTCTTTTCTCTGATACAGGAATGAAAAAATTTAGTATTACTGTCGCCCTCCTTCAGTCATTTCACCTGAGAGAGATCCCTTGCCAAACGCTCTTATTGAAGAAGCATCTCCACCCAACATTCCTTCTTGCTCGAAAACTAATCAAAATCTGATATGATCCATTCTTCCTCCAACTAAGATTCAAGTTCGACGACGCTCTATTTCAGCATCTCTGGGTTCTGATCGAAGGCTGGTAAGGTCTTGGCCCACTATTTCAGGCCCCACTTTAACCTCTAAAGCTTATTGTGAGGGGACACCCAAGAATTCCTCCTAGTTCGGTTCTTTCACAGATCATAGACCATACTATGGTAGCCATAATTAAGAGCCCATTGATGGTTGAACTTAAAGCGCACCTGTGAATTCTGACAGGGAAGAAAGGAAACATGCAGCGAAAAATGATCAGATAACCCACATACCAAATGTTTAACTTTGGAATTTGGAAACAGTTTGATAGCATTGCTATTAGCCAGATAGTAGTCAATGCAGCTCCATCACTGACTTCCTCCTCGCTGGTTGTTTCTCCACGTATACCGATCTCTAGAGAATCTCATAACAAGAAGACCCTTTCTAGCCTCGAACTAGGCGAAGTCCAAACTAGCCTGGCACATGAAATCCCCTCTTCCCATCCTCTCATTGGGGTCCACGACAACATTAAAGTCCCCTAACCTAAGCCATGAGATATTCTTCGCGTCAAAAGAACCAAGCTCTTTCCAAAGTCGCTTTTAGGCTTGAGAATCGCAACTCCCATAGACAAAGGAAACAAAGAACCCCTCCATGCGTTTTAGGTATTTCACAGTAATGAATTGATCTCTGGCCTTATTCAAATCCACCATGACCTCCCTATTCCAAAAAATCCAGATATGTTGGTTCTTCGAGTCAGTATGCATGAAACCATACATCTTAACCTTGCAACTGTAATCCTTCATTCTAACCAAATTTTGTTTGTGCTCCAAGACTACCACAATGTCAATGTTATTTTTCTTAAATTCCAAAGTAATGAATCCAGTCTTGACCTGAGATCCTAGTCCTCTGGCATTCCAAACAATTAGAGATAACATTATGCTATGTGCATCCCGGTTTTGACCCCTGGTGTTTGGGTCTTGTTGCTCTTGGAGGAGGATCCCTCCCTGAGAAGTCTTGATCTCGCACGTGTACTCTCTCGAGGACTCTGAAATGGAGAAATAGTAGCTACTGGTGTCTGTGGTGATAAGGCCTTAATAAGACTCCCTCGCTTCACCTTTGAAAGATAAAGAGAGATAAGAATCTCCCTATCCAAAACACAAGAAATGGGCCACTCAAGATCAGCCAGGGCAAAGCTAAAACCGCCCTCCAAACCAACAACAAATGGAAGGGGAGGCAAGGACGAAAAATCCTATACCACTAGCACCTTAGAATCATCAAAAGGGACCTCTGAAGGGGGAAGGATAAGCACCTGAGCATCCTTGGAGGGCAGGAGGGTATACTGAAGACTACCCCACAACTTTCCTACCGTAATCAGTTGCTGAGGACTGACTAACCATGTCACCATACGAGAAAGCCTCAATAGAACAACCTCGGGACTGCACTCCATCAAGATCTGGCACTGGATCATATCAAGAACTGGAGGGGATGAGGCATGGGGGGGGGAAATTTGGAGCCTCCAGTTGAAGCCCTTCCATCTCGGCAATCTCAGTTTGAGAGAGTATGGACCCAAAACCATGACGCATATGCACTGGATCATAGTAATTCTGGTTTTTACCATGTTTCAAGAGTATATGAATAGGTTATTCACATTTTTGGAATGTGACAACTAAGATCTACTATTTGATATGTGGGGGGTCAATGTTAAGTTCATTTCATGAATTAATTTCAAAAGTTTTGGATTTTCATATTTCAAAAGGGTTATATGGTTAGCCATTTAGGAAATGTTTAAGTTAAACTTCATAGGTAGTATTTATGTATTGATATTGAATTGAAAACCTTGGTCAAAAGGATATTTAGTGATTAGCCTTATTTTAAGGATTTCCATTATATTTTTTTGAAAATTTTATTTTTGTTGATTTTTTAAATGACATCATGTTTTTATAGTTGTAAACAATCAATTTCGGAAAGTTCATGGGTCTTAAACCCATGATCTAAGGATGATAAGGGTTTCACACCTACCACTGTCCTACAAGATGTTCTGGTTAATGTATAATTTTTTTTATGAATAATTATTTATATTTAAATAGTAGTGTTACTTTTTTATGTTCATATTTTAATATATTAAACATATTGATTTTTATGTATTGTTAGAGACAAATTTTTATTATTTTATTTATTTTACGGATCTTATAATATTCTAAAATTTTATTTTTGTTCTTTGGGAATCAATCTTAATTTTTGGGAATCCATTTCATGATGTAATGGAATCATTTGAAATAGATAAAATCATAACCAGAGAATTTAATTTTCATTATAGAAACATAACAAGTAATTATATTTCCTTATATTCTTGTACAATAAAATAATTACTCAAATATATGATATAGATCAAAAAAATATAGTATTGATACCATAATTTGTGTTGAACTGATGGCCTCATAAATCTTCAAAGATTGGTAACTTTGAGGCCCTAAACTTTTCTTTGATCAATCAATTTTTGTTTATTGATAACCTCAATCACTCCCCCTAAATATTTATGTTTTTCCTATATGTCCAATCTTCACTCCCAACATATGTTCTCCCATGTGGAAACCTAGTTATATGCTAATTTTGATAATCGTTATGTTTCCAACATTCCATTTTTAAAATAATTTCTAGGATTCAGTTTTATGATATTGGTATATATGAAAATAACTTTCAAAATACGTGTTTGATAACCCTGAAAATTCCACGGGAGAAAATCATTTTAAGGGGTGTAGAATGTAACACCTCTAGATTTTTGAAATATATTTTTTGAATTAATTTAATATATTTTATATTTTTCATTTCATGCTGCACTGAAAATAGTTTATTTTATATTAAAGTGCTCTGATTAGCTGGAGTTATATGCAATAGAAAGTTAATTTTTCACTACATGCAACAAAAAAATTATCTTTCTCTACATAAAACACTGAGGTTTGCTTACGTTACATGCAGTACAGACTTTCTTCAATGGATTACATAACATGCAAGACCGAGTGTCACTAAACAACAATTAATTATTAAAATATTATTATTTAATATGATATAACATGGACATTAAATTGAATATTATATTTTTAACAGACTTAAGAATATATTTTTTAATTCATTGGTTATTAATTAAATAGAAAAAAATATATAAACCAAATGAATATAATAGGACTGATTTTATAAAAGTCTCTTTTTATGTGAAAAGATGGATTATATTAATATGTTAATTAATTACTAATAGTGAAAGATATTAATAAAATTTATATGTTATATATTCAAACATATATTTATTATAATCACCCAATAGATTTGATATATATAAGACAATAACAACCCCAATTTTATGCTTAAAAACCTATATTTCTATAAAGGTAGTTTTGCCACCATTAAATGGAGAACCCATTTTAAATCCACTTTTTGGAACTTTTATTGATTTTATATGTCAAAATAATATTCATCTTTGAAATAGAAACCTAAAAATTAGGTTAGGATAATTTTTTGGTATTTTTCCATAAGGTTTCATTTTTTTAATGAATAGTTAAAATATAGAATTTAAATTCAAAACTTATTTTTAATCTAATTACATTATAAGGTTAAATTATATTATAAATTGGTGGTAAATTTTAATTATATAATAATTTTATAAATTATTCTAATTTAGTTCATTTTAATCAATTTCACTTTAAAATTGGGTATAAAAACTAAGGAATCTTTTGGAAGTTTTTACTTTAAAAAACTGCAGTGTCGTTCCGTTAGCAAAATTATTTTTAAATTAATTTCTATCACTTATGTGATTAAAATTTTGAAAAAATGTATTTCATATTTTTCATAATAATATTTTTTAATTTCTAATATGTTATTATTTGTTTTTGAACAAAAATATTAGTGAAATGATTGAAATTAATTACAACGATTTAAAGAAAAATTAGGTTAAAAAAGTACTAAACCATAAATTTCAAACCTAAAAATAATATAAACTTATAAAAAATCCATTTGATATATATTATTAATCCATTTACCTTGAATTAATTATTTTTTTCTTGTCATGACTTATTTAGGTAAAAACGTGTGTATACCTAACTTATTTTCAAAAATGCCAGTTGTGTCCTTTCCCTTCACTATAAAAGGCCACCACATCTCCCTCTTCTTCAAACCTATAAAAATACTTAGTTTCAGCCAAGATATACCCAATAAACTTCCCAACATAACAAAATTAATACTTTTATCCTCCCCTTGGGTATAATGTGTTCCAAGGAATCCTTTTTTCACAAACCAAAAGGAGTTACCCGATTAAGAGGTAACTACTTCTCTCAAGATCCTTTCTTTTATTTTCTTTGTCCACCCCATAAACAATTTATTCCATGATTTTATAAAACACTGGTATCTTAAATATAATATTATTTATTTTATGTTGAGTTTTTTACCTATACAAACACACACCTCCATCTAATGGGTAACAAACATATTGTTTATGTGTACGGTGAACTGTCTCACAAAATGATGATTGTTCATTTTTACTTACTTCTTATCATGGTGTAAATTATGATGGAAAATATGTTTATATATGATATATATTAAATTTATTATGTCCTTAATATTTTTAAATAATTTTACATCGCATATCTTTATACTTTAAATTTTTTTAAATATGATAATTTTGTTTGAGGGAGTGTGGACTACCACCCCCTCAAAGTGATGTGATTCATTCACACACTACATGGAATGCATTAAAGATGGGTTTAGAGAAATCATATAATATATATTATATAATAACTATAATGGAATAATTATATATATACAAATATATAAATATATTTCATTTACTTACTTTCTTTCAATATAACTATTAAACGGAAACAGCGTTCAAGCATATGTACGACATGTCATCTCTATGAATGGTGTATTCCATTTCATACTTATATATTATATAGATTATTATAATGAAAATATACTGAACATAAATGAAATTTATATCATTTTTTACATTCTATAAATCATTATATATGTATATTGACAAAAGATATAACAAATTAATACACATGCGAAAAAAACAAAGTGAATATTACTCAAAGCATAATATTAACATGGAATTGTTAACATGTGGGTAATATAATGTCATAATCAAACCATATATGTTATTTGATATAATAATATAGTTATTTGATATATGTATAATAAACTTATATTTAATATAATGGAATTTTTAATGAGTACGATGAGAGTCAAGACACAAGGTAAGGCGATTTAATCTCACTTTTTATTTATGGGAGATACAGGCTTTATTCACCACCCATTCCTTTTGTGTGGTGTGTAAAATGCCCATGGATGTATTAAATTATTATTATAATTATATTTATAGTTATTTACATATTAATTATATGATATTTATTTCATGGGGGTAATTTTTCATTAGCTACCAAATCAGTGATACAGTTTTGTCTCAATTGGCCTTCTTTGAGACATATGTTTTAATATGAACCTGCATTCTTTTTCAAGGTTTATATACTTCCATTTGAAATTTTATATCTTGAATATACCTCATTTATTGATTTTTTAATCTTTATTTAATTTTATTTTCTTACAGGGAGAGTATGAACCCAAGTTACCATGTGGTAAGAGTTTATTGAAACAATATCAATATTTATCGATATTATTTATGATTATGCTTACTTTTTTGAAATTTTATGATCCATATCTCAAGAAAACTCATGAATTTTCTTATACTATGGTTATTCATGATATATTTATGTATTGATACCATTTTTCTACTCTTTGGTACATAATATAGTGAATAATTAATTTATAAGAAAACTCAACTTTACCCTCTCTTCGGTCGGAACTCTGTGTTCCTTCAAAACCATGTTTTCTAAAAAGGGTTTCCAAGAATATAGTACTATTATACTATAATATTTAAAATAAATTTTTACCATTTTTTTATTTTACCAATATTTTCAATGTAATTTTATTGTCTCTTTCATAACAAATCATTTTTCTAACATTTTTCTATGAAAAGGAAATGTTCTTTTTACCAAATAAAGAATGTACGGATTTACCTATTTTCATTTTTATAAAGCTTCATTTGTAAGTTTAAAAGGTTAATTTTTAAGAAAATGTTTTTAAAAACTAATTTTCAATGAAATTATTTTCAAAATGTTTTCCTATTTTTTCAAAATATGTTTATGTAAATATTTTTTAAAAAGGTTTTTAAGATTATTTTAGACGTTATTAAGGAAAATTACTTTCAAAAGGTTTTCAAAATAATTTTGTAAGTTTTCATGGAAAATTGTTTTTAAAAAGTTTTCATGTTTATTTTATATGTTTTCAATGAAATGTTTTTTCAAATCATTTCGATAATCATTTATAAGTTTCCAAAGTTTTTTCTGGTAAATGGTATTCATAATTTTTATAATATACTTTTATTAGATTTCAAGGAAAATGGTTTTCAAAAGGTTTTGAAGATCCATTTATATGTTTTCAAGGAAAATGGGTTTCAAAATGCTTTCAAGTTCTTTTTATATATTTTCAAATAGAAACATTTCCAAAACAAATTCAAAGATATCTTTATAATATTTAAAGTTTATTTTTAGGAAAATGGGTTTCAAAAAGTTTTTTTTTGTTTTAAGGATCCTTTTTCAAAGAATAAAGGATATTTTATTCAATAAATATTTTCAAAATATCTTTACAGGTTATTTTACATCTAAAATAACATCTGTTTATATTACTCATTACCATTTAGGAAATGATCCAAAGGTTCCATTCATATTCTATCTTGAGTTTTTGACGTTTTTATATAATTATGCATATGACTCCCATTTCTTTTACACAAGTTATATGCTTTAAATAAATGATTATGAAATAGGTATTCTACCATATTTTAAGATATTATTACATATTTATGATATCCATTTCATTTCATGGGTTACAATATGTTTTTTATTCATTTGTGGCACAGGTATGTATGATTTCATTATGATTTTATTTGGACTAATATCTCCCTCTAATAAATTGGGTAAAGATTTATATATCAGGATATAGACATTGATCGAACAAGAAATGAAATCAGTTCAGTATTACTAGTTTGGAACGAGAAATAAACTCTGTTTAGTATTATAGGACTAGAATGAGGAGTCAACTCGGTTCAGTAATACAGGGATGGAATAGGGAGTGAAATTGGTTCATTAAAGGACCTTGTCCACTAATATGGTCTCATTATCAATGCCTTGACTACTTTTGAAATCATTTTATATTCTTATATGTCTACCACAATTACATGTTTTATTCCTATTTTATGCTTTTAGCGCTTATGATATTTATTTCCTTATGATTCATGTCTTCTTAATATCCAAGATTTATTCCATGATTCAGGTTTATGATCTTTGATATGTAGGGTATGATCTTTTATTTTCATGATTGTGTTCTCACACCCTTATGCTCATGATTATGCTTACATTCCTCTTTGTTTTACCCTTAATAAGCATATGATATCACCCCTTTTTATATTTCCTTCCCCTGAGTTATGAAGATATGTATTATGTTTGATGTGTCTAAGAATGGTTCTTGTAAAGAAGAACCTATAGGGAGATGATGTAGCTAATTTATATACCACTATTTATGTTTCCATGTTTCCAATGGAACTAGACTAGTACGGTATTTGGGCATATGTTTGTATAATGTCTTAAGTATTACACAAAAGTTATGTAATATTAATGTATGAAAATTGAGGATCATTGTAATCAGTAGAAGTGTGTGATCACTAAGTCACCTCTTGTAGGAGTCTCCGAGCACAAGGTTCGATCCAAAGGCTCAAACAAAATCTCTATTCCTTAAACCAGATAAGATGAAATGATGGAAAGACTCACACTTGTGTCTTTCAATAATTTATCTAAGGTGTAAAATTCAAATATTTTACCTCATATCATCCTTAAGTTTTCTAGTTCATATGTCTTGAATGATTGTACCTACCATCACCCCTATCCCTCAGCTCCTTGACCCTGGGCTGGACCACCTGGGGGTGGTGTTGGTAATAAGTCAAATCATCAACCAACTCATTCTAATCTCCCAGTTCCTCTACCATGTCCACTGCCCTACTAACCTACCTACTCCTATTGATTCCTCTCACTATGTAAACATTAATCTACCTATCTATCAGTCATATGAAAGGTGAAAAAATCCATCATAAGATGTCCCTTGTCGTCACAAGATTATCACTACCTCTCCCTAGGATAACTAGATCAATACTATGAGCCTTGAACCATGTAACCCTATCTTAATATCACCTAATAAAACATCTTTGAAATCCAGGTCCTTAATTCTAATGTTGATTCCCTTCTTCCGAAGTCTCACCTTATATGTTCCCACTACCGACACCAAGTGTCTGCATCTTCTCAGCCATGAAAATATCTACTAACAAAAACTAATCTAGAATTCCATAATAGATAGGGATTAATATGTTTTATGGTAAGTTTTTATGATGGCTACATGAGGGGGGAATTTTAGTTTAAAAAATTCAATCTAAACATAAAACAAAAATCCTCTTAAATAAAATACTTGACTCTGATATTTTCTAATGATTTGAGTATTAAAATCAGAATCATATACTCCCTGATTATATGAGAGTTATTTATTGGTATCATAATCTATTAGATGAAAATAATATTATAACAATAAGTGTAAACTTTATTTCTAAAAAAATTAACATTGGAAAATATAACTTGTAAAAAATATAAATATGAAGCCTTATAATAGTAATAATGAATTACAAGCATAAATAAAATAATTTACTCATTAATCTTAAGAGTTATGGAAGTAAAAAAAACATGACTTAAGATATCCACAGTTTTAATACCTACTATAAAGGTCTGTCTCCTTACTAGGGACCCTTGAGATGATAATCAGTATAGTTATCTCTTCAAATACCCTAAAATCTCTCAATATAATGAAAAACTTCAGTGATATCTTTCTAAAGAAAGAAATTATTCAAAATAATGATGAACCTCTATCTTCATAGCCCTAGAATCAATCAATACAATGGATCAGATTAACTATCTTATTGTCCTTGGAATCCCTCAATAAAAACCATGATCAGACATAGTGAATACAAAAGAAAAGTGTTCTATGGAATTTAAAATCCCCACATGAATTCCTCTAAACTTCAACTGTCTAAAACATCAAAAAAAATTAAGAATGATATGTTCACACTGAAAAATATTCATATTAATTGAGTTATGAATGAATCATATCCCAAATCCTCAAATAACCTCTTATTTATAGGAAATCCTATAATGGGTATATTTTAGAGTTAGTTTCAATAGACTTAGATAACTTTCTCTTTGACAAATCTTAATGATTTGGATCCTAATTTTGACATCTAATTATTCCATTTTCTTAATTCATTTAGTTTAGTATCATTAAAATTCTATTATAGATTACATATGAGAGAAAAAAAATTATGTACTCTGATTGTAAATGTTTTATTGTCTGATGTACTATATTATTATTTTCCAATATGATAAACTAAAAAAAGGTCAATCTAATGTATCAGCACCAATTTCATACTAATGGTCATTAATTTTATTATTCTGATAGTAAATACATAAGTATAACCACTGGTCATAACATTAGTTGTACTAATATATTATATTCCCTTCAGTCGGATTCATCTTATTTAATAATATAAGTTTATATTCATTTTATATTAGAACTATTTCTTCATTTAGAATAAAATAATTTTTTCTACAAAAATATACTAAAACACTTGGGATATATAAATTTAGTAATATAATGTTTTAAGAAAGTATTTGTGATTTGAAAAAATAATGAAAGAAAAATATGAAGGTATAACTTTCAACTCAGTAGTAATGAGGTATCACGTTGGCTCGGATGTCTCTGCATAGTCCTAGATTGAAGGTATGAGCCTAAAATAACTAATCATGTACTATATACATCTATTATTTAGAGATATCGGTGAACCTCGATGAATAATCAGTCATTGTCTTATTACCCTGCCGAAGCTATAAGGGCTCAGGGATGTTCACAATCCTTAACATACTTGGATAAAACTCTTCTCTAAAAAGGATCTTAAAATATGACCATACCATAGTCACCTCATCATAAGATTAGGTCACTAATCCACATTATCATCCTAAAGACCCATATAGAAGGATCGCCTCTAGGAACACTATCTAGTCTACAGGTGTCATGAAAAGACATAAGACTCCAATCACTACCTCAAACTATTCTGCATCTACCCATGGGGTAGGCTCACCTCAAAACCTAAGGGGTCACTATTACTGAAACTCATGAGGTTCCCTCAGCATGTACACCTCATCTTCTGATACTTACAATAACAACTTCTAATCAAGAGGTGGTGGTATGACTAGTGCACCACCAAGAGGTAACCCCTCCTTAATAGGTCCCAGTATCATTGTTTTTCACTTAGTGGATCATCCTCATGATACTGATGTTGAATTCTAGATGGAAAACTTCATGGAGGAATCTTGAAATAGACAAGATGTACCATGATCAATGAGTATATCTGGATAAGTGACTCAAGAAAAACCTGGAAACCAAATCACATTCATATATAATTCACTTACATATGTTTTCTTTATAACCAGTGCCTGCATGTATCCAGTTAAAAGGTAGGTTATCAGATTCTTGGGGTATGGATATGTCAACTACCATACCATCACTAGAGTCACTATTTAGAAAGATGAACTTTAAACCCTTAATACTATTTTCCAAAACCAATATCAAAGACTCCAATCCTATAGTATAACCTAGCTTTGATACCAATCTATCATGACATTTCCCAATAGGTATGTTACAAGACTACCCAAATCCCACCACGAATAGGCTGGAGGATAGAGACCATTTCCAAGTAGTAATATCAAACACATGGGAGTCATTAGACTAATTTACATGTATACACACACATCTATAAGAATATAAAATACTAATATGTAAAAAACTAATAACCATGAATGCATACATCTAGAATATTACCATCAGAGTATGAAAAAGAGTACTAGAATGAAAAAGGGAAAAATAAAATAGCATCACAAAGAAACTAAAAAAAGTCCAACCTATAAAGTGGTTGAGGACTAATATCATTTAAACCATAGGAACACACCATGATCTATCCAACTTTTTAAGCTCTTCTTGGTCTCAGTCCCTCTAGGAATCAATTAAATGGTCAGTCATCTTTATAAGACATGACACATTCTGGAAAAACCCATGTAGGGGTGAGTATAAAAATATCCAGTGGGACACCCTAAAATCACTAAGTATATGGCATAAAAAATAATAATCAACTCAACATAGATATATTTCAGCATCAAATATAATCGGAATATCTGGATATACTCAACATAGACATACAGTCTCAAGGTAAAGTCACAACCATAATGTCAGACTAGGATTCCTACTTGACAGTTCCATATAGAACTAATTTGTGATAACACACTCCATGAATTAAATATAACTGACTGTGTTTATCCGAGATGTTTTGATCATCAAGTATCACCATAGGAAGTACACACTGTAAGTATGAAGAGAACAATACTTGGATGGGGATCATGACCAAGGCCATGGGGTATACTAAAAACCCAATTTATATTAACCCTCTATGTAATGGACAGATTCTCACATAATTTTAGTTATGATGATAATAATAACCCCACCTAGGTAAATGATAATAATAGAAGATCTCACTTAGGGCCTCATGGAAGGATTCCAACAACTCTATCTAGAATAGGGGTTCCTCATATGGGATCACTATCCTATGCATAGGATGTGACTCTGTACTAAACCCTATGGAAAATTTTCAAGGTAATTCATCCTAACAAAACTTGTCCAATATGAAGAGGATAAGGAATATAAGACATTTGGAGGAATACAACATGTGTACTAGTAGTACATGGTGCACTCCTCAGGTGCCAGGTCTTGTCCATGTATCATGACTTATTCCCATGTATGTTCCCATTTAGGAGTACACTGAATGTCCAATACCATGTACTCATTACCATATCTAATTACATAGATCTTCCCATGTACACTTGGTCTGGTCATGCCTGTGTAAGAAGAGGATCCTCAAAGAAAGCTCGGTGATTAAGCTGGTGAACCGATTTGAAGTTCTGGATGTTCAAGAACCACCATTGACTTAAGAGGAAGATAATTCAGGTGAAGATAGCTATAGACAAATCTTAGTGGATATCATGGACCGAATTCAAGGGAAAGGTCATCACAACCCTAGAAGTAAGAAAGGGAAAAAAGAATTTGAGCCTCAGGGAAAGGCATAGTGGTCTAATGGAAAAAACCAAATAGACGCAAGGATTACATCCACTTTCCAAAACTAATAGAGATGAGGTCAGCCAAGAAGGGTAGAAGAAAGGAAAGAAAATACCTATTAAATGGATAAAGTGAATAATCAAGAAAGACTACAAGAGACATGGAAGAAGATGATGGGGAGTACTTGAAACTTATCCTACACTCTAAGGAAGAAATGCTAGAAAAAGTTGTAAGGACTAATGTCTCCGAAGAGGAGATTAAAAGAATCTATGAAATAAGGTTGTGATTTGATTCCAATAAGGAGAAAGAAGTTTTGATAGATAAACAAGATCTAATCCTATACTGGGGCTTCAACGAGAGAAAAATCAACTCAAAGGAATTCATTCAGACAATGGATAGAATGATTAATCACTTTGAAGATCTTATCAGAGGATCAAGATATCCAGGTTAGTAATCTTCAATGGGATATTTGTAGCATATCTGATTAAATTAATGTTAGTCTTTTGTTTAATCATTTTGTGATTTGTTTCATCATGTAATGGTATCTTGTTTGTAAACTATGGTTTCCCATTTTTCCTTAATATGTATTAATAAAAATTTAAATTTGGATGGATTGATGATTAAGACCATGTACTCCTATTTGTGTATATGTACCCTTTGAGGTACACTCCAAGACTCTAAGTAAGGGTCACACACTATGTGATAGATGCCAAATGTTGTTTGACATTTACCTTCTCATGAAAACTCTAGCACCACACCATGGTGTCTCACATGGAATGCAACTCCAGAATACAAAATGTGTGTTGAGGGTTTCATAGAACCAGTATGTTATTATTCTGCTTGCTCTTTCTGATAAGAAGACTGTTTGGGATGCATGTGACACCATGTTGGGATTTCTTTCCAGCTATTCACTCTGGTTTCTGGACTGTTCGAGTTATGTTCTGTTCTCTGGATCTGTTTGTTTCAAGAACGCAAGGTGTGCTGTATATGCTGGATCT
Source organism: Viscum album (assembly GCA_963277665.1). Lineage (NCBI taxonomy): Eukaryota > Viridiplantae > Streptophyta > Magnoliopsida > Santalales > Viscaceae > Viscum > Viscum album. The sequence continues at coordinate 613,993,645 of OY728134.1, forward strand.
TTTGGTCTATTCCAAGCTGTTATACTATCAAACCTTTTCATTTTCTCTGTTCTGCATTTTTCACTGCTGGATTTCTGGATTAGATACTCTGGATTTGCATGTTCCTAGAAGATTGAAGTTTTGATGCATGTTCTTATCTGCTATGGATTCATCTCTATTTTACATAGGCTGTTCATACATCTTAGAGCTATCTGGCTTTGATTTTCAGTTGGGAGGGGCCTGCTACATTTGGTGGGCTTTGGAATTGTTATACCAACCTATCTGACATGTCCTCAATAGAGACTGGTTCCTGTTATTCCCATGGAATGAGGTTCCTGAGATGATTCTAAGACATTCTGATTTGATGCTGCTTAGATTGCGGATATTTTTTCTAGGCTTTCCCTTTTCTATGGATATACTCTCAAGATTTTCTGTTATCGAGTTGAGAAGAGAAGTTCTGGATGTGAGTGTTTGCTGTTATGGTTTCTGGATCTTCACATGAGCAGCAAGAGGATCCATTAGGGTGATGGATGGCTTGCACAGAACTTCTGGCAGATTTGGTCAGGAATGTGAGTGTTTGCTGTTATGGTTTCTGGAGCTTCACATGAGCAGCAAGATGAGCCATTGGGGTGATGGATGGCATGCACAGACTTCCTGGCAGATTTGGGATGGTAGTTTCTCTGCTTTTTTTATTCTTAATATTTAAATCCCCAATGGTGTAAGCAATTTACACCTCGAGCGTGTAATGACACTTTTCTTTTCAATAAATTCCATAGGTGGCATGGATTGGGAAACGAATCCATGTCATCAATATTTTAAAAAAAAATTGTCTACACCACACCTACATGGCCTTTTATTCCATTCCTGATCTCACCTGTAGATCATATATCTTGTCCAACCAGACCCCATCATTACTTCTCTCAAGAATCCAGCCACCAAAATGCAGGAGAAAATGGGCATCATTGGTCCCTGCCACAGTCACACACTCCGATCTAATCGTGGGTATAAAAGTCATCCTCAATCCATATTCTTCTTCATTACAACCCAATCCCATCATCAATCTAAACCAGAATCTTGGATATCAATCTATTGCGCCAAGAAACTATTGTGTAATGATTGATTATCTAGTATTTTTCAAATAATCAAAAAGAACAAATATTGGTAATGAACAAACAAAAAATTATTAGAGGAAACCAAGAAACAAGAAAAGGGGGAATAAACCTTAGATATTTTCAATTTGTACTTAATCCTTTAATCTGAGAAAGTAAAATGAATATCTGTAACAAATAAATAATTTCACCCAAAATCCATGCAGTTAATCCTACACCTGCAATACATTCAACCCATGAATCAATTCGTTGGTCAATTGGACATTATTTTTTTAAGAGAATAAAATAGGAATAAATCCAAATAAAATGACATACTACCTCTATTTAGGTCAATTTCTGGTGAAGAATGGTCACACATCACTATCATTATTGAGATCTACACATTCTGTTGGCACACTGATAAACGATCCATGATTCTATCATTGTTCGCCCATGTTAGCTCTTCCAACACTCCCTCCAACAACTCTAAGGTTATGAAGATGACCCTAATCTTCCATAATAACTATATAATTGTAGGAAAAAATTTATTCCATGATTTTTAAATTAAATAGATTAAATAAATTAATTTATTTATTTAAATGATAAACCATGACTGCACCCAACCTGAACATCCAATGTGCTCCAAATTTAGGTCACACCTATGGTAAAACACATTCTATAAACTCAATAATAGCCTCCAATTTTTTATCTGAGCCGTATTTTTTGAGTTATTTTACTTTTTTTAGGAAACCTATGTACATGTGATATTTAATATATTTAATATATTTGAAAAATTAATTTCGAGCACATTTTGATACATAATTTAATTTCATCTCATCTCTTAGATCTGAAAATAATTCATATAATATGGTAAATAAAAACATGAAAAAATAATATTCTTTAAAAAAATGAATATAAAATATGATTAAGAACAATTAAATTTTTAAAAAGGTGTTTTATAATAAAAGTATCTTTTCAATATATGTATTGAGTCTTTATTAAAAATATAAATTTTTTAATTTTGTAATTTTAATTTTATAAAATTAACATCATTTTTAATTCCACAAATCTAAATTAGACTAAGGTAAATTTTTTATATTTTTTTAAAATAATATATTTTTAGGCGAATAATAAGGAAATATAGATTTTTTTAATACTGTCACTTTTATGAAATTATCATAATGCCAAAATGACTTCTAAGTCTTCAAAAAAGTATATAAAAAAATTTAATCATAAGGTAAAATAAATATTTTAAAAACATTACGTTGAATTTACCCAAACCCATGTTTAATTTTTTTGAAGCAAAAATATTATTTTACTCTAAAAATTATTTTATTCACTAATTTTAAAAAACAGTTTTCAAAACATTTAGAAATTAAATATAAAAAAATAGATTTTATATTTTATATCAGAATTTTCATAATATTTAATAAGTCAAATTATATTTTTATGCATTGATGTATGATTACAATGATTAATGTTAACAACCATTATAATGGTAGAATGGTTATCTTCACGGAAATGTTTTATTAATATTGTGTAATTTTTATCCAACCAAAGAAATTAATATGTTATAAAAAATGAATTTTATATAATTTTTAAACCTATTTATAAATATATTACCCCCCATTAAATTGGTAATCAAAACTAAATAATATTAAGAAAACTAAATGGTGAAAAAAATATTTTTTCTAGAAAACAGTTTATATATATATATTACATTTTTGTAATTTAAAAGTTGATATAATTTTATTTATAAATATAATTAGAATATATGTTTATTAAAATAAGTTTAATCAAACCCAAATTTCTTAATAAGGGTTACCTTATATTTTAATTAAAATATAAATTAATTGGCTGAAAACTAGTTTCCAAGGTAAAAACCAAAATGGTAAAATGTAAAAATCAAGTGATAAAAAGATTCAATAATGTTAAAAAAATGTGGGAAAATGGGTTTTTTAATCTTTATATAACATAGATCTCCCTAAGCTTTACTATTTATCAATTTCAGAGTCATTTACCCTTGATTAGTGTCATGCCATTATTGAAAAATAATGGGTGATCACAAAAGTATCATTATCTTCACTTATAGAAATGGAACACTTCCAAACCTTCATGTCACCCTTATTCCCTATAATTTAATTTGAAAAGTATTATATTTTTATCATCCTAGAAACAAATATCAATTTAATAACCCTCTATTATTAATTATTTACCCCAATCCCTTCATTTCTAAGGAGACATTCAAGAGAATTTTCAAGGTCCCAATGTGAGTACTATTTAATCCTTAAATTTTTCTTATTTATTATTAAATTAAAAAAATGTACAAAACCTAATAATATTAAAACATAATTATAATTATTATAATGAAATTATATTAAATTAATGGAATAAAAATTATTAATTCACTCTCATCCACTGATAAAAATAAAATGACATTGATCGTGCATACGTTTAGACTACCACCTCCACTAAACAACGTAGTCCATTTTTCGTCACAATCTATAATAAATTTTTTTTAATAATACTATTTTTTAATAAATATGATAAATTATTTTTATTTATGAATTTAAAAATATAATTTTTTACCTAACCTCGTCTCCTCTCATTTTTTGAGAAATGATGACATTAACCATGCTGGTGTGGGGATAAACACCTCCAAGTAGTTACATTTTTCATTTTTCACGTTGATATTAATTCCCTATATGAAAATCATTAAATAGTATTCAAAATATTAAAAAACACTAAATTTATATCATTATTAATTTATTATAATTATATTATACACTTCCTCAACTATACTCACCCATCGAGTTATAGTGTGTTCTTAGTTGGGTTGGTTTAACCACCTACATGAAAGATGTTATAAAACTCAATCATGGATGACTAAGGGAACATAAATAATAATATTATTATAAGGTAATATTTAAATAATTATTTATTTATGGTTATTTAAATTTTATATTATGTATTTAACTTATTATTTAAATATTATATTTGATTTCAATAACTACCGAAATAAGATGACACCAATTCCATTTTCAAATATCATGACTAAAAAACTTCTCGAATAAGATAAGATATTTGTAAATAATTATAAGTTATATATTTCATCACCATAAATATTCTAGTAATAGTGAAATTATTATCAAATAATGGTTATAAATATTGACATTATAAAATCATATGTCAAATAATTAAAATTACTAGCATCTGATGATGAAATGAAACCATCACTAAGTAGTAAATATTTAATAATTAATTATAATTAAATAGTTCAAAAGTTAATATAAATGAATATGGTTCTAAAATGGGTTATTAATATAGTTATTCTTATTATAAATAAGATTATAGTTTATTCGACTAAGTTGGAATACAAGGTAATTTTTTCTTTTTCTCTTTGTTAAATTCATAAGGTATGTAAGATATTGTGTACCATAAATAATTTAATTTTTGGTAATAACTTACCCATTTACATTAAGTATAATTAATATCATTCATATCTTTATATATTAATTTTTATTTCATGGTAACCCTTTAATTATTATCATACCATTACCGTTAGGTTTTTTTGGAAAACTCAATTAGCATTCATTTAATTGTAATTATTATTCTTTAACTTATTTCATATAAGTTAGTAACATTATTATATTTTATTTTATAATGTGATATTTTCTATTTTATTACTAGGTATTAAATTTATACCACATAAAAAACTTTCAAAATGTTTCTCGATTTGTGAATTATGACATCAATAATGGATTTGGTTAACTCAAATTTCTATTCTTTAAGGTAGAATATTATTCCTTGAGCATAATTATTATAAGTTTCCAAAGATATAGTATTTATTATTTCATAATATAATTCCCCTTTTCTCTATGGGAGAAATTATGTTTCTAACATAAAGATGATTTCTCAATGAATTTCTTTTTGTTTAAGGTGGAAATTTTTAAAAATAATATCTCATTTAAAGATGGGTTTTCCTCTATTTACTTGTTCATTATTTTAAAAAAATTGATTTATTATTTATAAATACAAATATATTTTTACTCATGTGAAATTTATATTTTATATTAAAACTTTTAAAAATTATGTTTTATTACCTCTTTTTATGATGTGGGTTTTAAAAAATGGAATTTCAAAATATAAAAAAATATTTTTCTTCTTTTAAAAATAAAATTTTTTATATTCCACTCCACATTTTATTTATAAATGCATTGTACATTTTTAAAATTATATTATTTACGATTTTTTTAAAACAAAATATTTCAAAAAAAATCAGTTGTTTGAAACTTTTATATATATTCCAATTCCTCTTTATTCGTATTTATTTCAAAAATATTGATTTTGGAAATTCATTAGTTTCAATTTATCAAAAGAGAACATTCAAAAAACGAATTTTCAAAGTGACACATAAATTCATCATATAGGCCAAAATTAAAATAATTATCCAAAAACTCAATTAAAATTTCACTTCTATTTTTCTCTTTATCTCTAAACTATTAATTTATTTGGAACTTATTTTTAATGAATAAAACTATAAATTTTATTAAGAAAGAACTTATTAGGGTGATTTATTTTCTTAGTATCAAAAATTTATATTATTAAGGCCAATTTTGGTGATTCCATATGGAAATGTTGTAAAATCCATTTTTCTTTCCATGGGTTCTTTATATTGTGATGAATGGTTATTTTTAATTAGTACAAATATGCATATATGATTGGTGGGTGGTGTTCTATGTCACCTTGGTTATGATTTTATGTCTCATAAGATAATAATGGACTACGAGTTGTGATATTATTGTCAATAATGGACCTTGAGTTTTAATACATGAGTCAATGATGGACCATGAGTAGTGATACTCGAGTAAATTATGGAATATGAGTTGTGATACTTGATTCATTGATAAACCATTGGTTAGGATACTCTTCTCAACAATTGACTATAAATTATGATACTTTATTCACTAAAGAATTGTGATTTGTGATACACGATTCATAATGTGTTGTAAGAAGTTATTACTAAGCCACCATATAATAGGTTGATACCTTAACCACTATGTAATTATTTCTTAATATTGTGTTTGTTCAACAGTTCCTTATTATTATTTTGATATCTTTATGTCATATCCAAGTGTTTAAACCCCATGTATCATGTTAATTATCTCAAGTTTCATCACTACTTTGTAATGATAAATGTTTTTTATAAGAGATTTCATGTCCTTCTACCATGAATTATGGGAAACTCATGTTGTTACTTTTCCTTTTTAATAATATATTTCTCCTATGTTCATGTTTTCTCATATTATTTTTATCTTACCCTTGATGACATGTTGATGATTTTCCACTTACTGATTGCTTTTTCTCATTCCTTTCTTATGTTTCCATTACCGTATTATGAACAAGAGTATAATCTATAAGGATTATAGAGTGGTTAAATGATTGAGAAACATTTATAGGTATCATGAAGTAAGTCACTTATATAAATGATCCTAAAAGACATTAAACCTTCTGTTATAGTTTTTGTGTGATTATCTGTGAGATGTAATTAATAACTTGTATAAATTATATAAAACAAAGTCATTTTTATCTTGGGTGACTATACCAACCCTCTTGATTCTAGAGGAGATATTTTTTGAAATAAAAACCAATCATCCTTAGGCCACCAACCATTATGGAAAATTACTCATTATTAACATAAGTCATTGGCTCATATCAGGTGGAATTAATGAATTTATCAAGAATATTGTTACCCTTTCATGTGTTTGGATGAGATAATCTTTATTGAAAATTCATATTTTTATGATGATGGAAAATTTTAGTGAGGTATGTTTTTTGTGTGAATGGGAGGATAAGTTAAATGGGAAATAATTTAATAAAATAAATTGAGAACTTTAAATAATGGTTTTTATGAGGTTTTATATCATTAATTTATTAGTGTTAAATTTTTGAACCTTATGGGTATGTTCTTTTAAATATTCTTTGATATGATTTTGATTCTTACTTATATAGGATTCGAAGTGTTAAAGAGGAGGGAATTTATAGAGATTTTATTTTCATTAATTTATATATATATATATATCAAGGATATAATCCCCACCAATTTTTCATTTTGAACTGAATCATATCGTATTTTTATTTTTGGTGATTTTTTTTCAATATTCTAAAATTTCCTTAATTTTGGAATTTTACCTATTTTTATTACTTTATTATTTTATGCATATTTTTTTAAATTGTGCAATTCATTTCATATAGGGTTCTATGGTCCATGAGATACATTTTATTCAAATGGACCAAGTGATTATTTGAACCATACGAGGCCCAAATAAATCAACCATTGTGGGAAAAAATTGGATTATTGAATTGATATACTTTAATTAAATGTTTTATATATCAAGATACACAACTCTAAATGAGAATGTTCTATTGGGAGTTGAAAAATATCTTGATGTATCATGTGCTTATTAAATTTGATGTAAAACTTTTCTCATTAATATAGTTCATGTATGCGTCAATGTGGAGGAAGATAAAGAGTCTTTTCAGCCTAAAAATGTGACATTCAATGATCAGAGATAACTTTTTCTACACATGTCATATGGATCTCACATTTCAAGAAATAAAATCTAACTTGAATATAGACAGCTTTTTAGAATACAACCTGTAAAGAATTCGAAATCGATTGGGCTAAATATGCTCAGACATTTTAAAGACATAAATCGTGAGGGAAATATTCCTCACTATTAATCTATAAATCAGAGTCTCATCTTATATTTTTGGAGTTGGAAGAAGATATTTTCTATTCTGGATAATTCACATGGTGAATCCATAATGATTTTTATTATTTGTTTTCTCATATCTGTAATTCTATTTTCTTCCCATTCTTATCAATTATCCTTTATAAGGAGGGGTAAAATTCTGAGTGATTGGGGTAGGGAGGTTTTCCATTTATATTTTTGGATTTATTACAATTTATGCAATAAAATATTTATTTATTTGATTAAACTGGTTTCAATATTCAAATATCATTTTTATTATAAATTGGTTTTATATTCTATTATTATTATATCCTTGGTCAATAATAATTATCGCCCTCCACCATTTTGTGGTTTGTATTGGATAGAAAAGGATAGATCTATGTGGTTAAGTGCTTGGATATTTTCAACACATGTGTAAGTGGAAGTTATAACTCTTGGAAATTTAAGAATAGCAATACCCTATTAAGATTAGTCTAAGTAAACTAGTATTTTACACTATAAAAATTGTAAAAAAAATAAGGAGGGTAGTCCCACCTAAGATCTTTGTTATGGTTAATCACACTGTCACTATTTTACCATCGAAGAGTGATAAAGTGATTTTGAAATCTCTATATATTTTTCTTAGCTTGAGATTGATGGATTACATAGTATCTAGGATAACAATACATATATAAAATCAACATTGACCTGATCACCCTTCTCATCTCATTGTATTTAATCACATACTTCATTACTTTCATTGGTTTTCAGAATCAATAAATTTAAAGAAACACTATCTCTAACATGAAAAAAAGTGACAATTGATTTTTTGAACTCCTCTCAAGAGAGGAACTATGTTTAACACTATAATTTCATTTAACATGGGTAAAATAACTTCTTTTTCTACACCCCCTAATAGTTTTTTTCAAAAAATAGGATCATTACTGGGGATATAATTACAATAATCTAATTCATAAATTTTCTTACTATAACCAATAACACCAACAATTACCCACTATATATTAAAATTGAGAGAACCATGTTGACCAGACATAGAATCATTAACTTGAAATCTAAAATTGACAATCTTTATCTCAGATACTCAAGTGAAACCTCAAGTTATCACTATAATCCTCTCATTATGGATGAAAATCCTTAACAAAACCTCAAATACCTATGTGAACCCTAATTTCTTAATCAAAAAAATCAACCTTCCATTTCTTTTCAATGTTTGAAATCATCAAGTGATAAGAATATTCTTGAACAAAAGTGAAATTGATTTTTTTTTTAATTTTTACACCTTGGATTATAGTGGCCACTTTGGACCTCAAATTATAGTAATAAAGGTCATAGAATCTATAATTTACAATCTCAATCTATTCAAAGTGGCACATGAATTTTGTGTAAGATGTCAAAATTTTTAATTTTATAGAAATATTTCAAAGAGGAAACAAATGACCAAAAAGACACTTATTTTTTAGATATTTTTTAATTGTGGTGAATATATTTCATGGTAAATTTACCAATTTCATTTGTATACTCTTATATATTACTTTTAGGGGATTATCATTCAAAATGGGAGGATGAAAAATCCATCAAAACAGGTGATGTTCATTTTTTTGTGATTTTATTAAGGAAAACAAATTTTTTAGGTTTAGAGTGACCATATCCATCATAATTGATCAATAAAATAAATTTATCAATAGGATAATAGGTACTTTATTGATAAATTATGAGGTTTATCATAAAACATCAACACCTTATCATCCAAAAACCAACGGTAATGTTGAAGTGACCAATTGGGAAATAAAATTATTTTTTTTAAAGACTATTAAACTTAATGATAAGTATTATAGCCAAAGGTTGGAAAAACCTTTAAGGTTATAGAAAAACCTATAAAAAACCCATAGGAATGTGACCCTAAAAGGTAATTTATGGAAAATGATGTCCCCTACCTATGGGATTGCATCACAAGGCATGGTGGGTTATGAGATAGAGGAATTTATACAAGAAAGATCTATAAAAGTTATGAGATTGTATCTATAATAACTAGAGGAAATAATTATCTAGGATTTTGAAAATTCAATAATTTACAAAGAGATAATAATTTTGGGTCATGAAAAGATAATTTAACCAAAATCCTTTAATCATAGATATCATGTGTTTTTATACAATTCAATACTCAAGTTAATTCTATGTAAAATTCATTTTATATGGGAAGGTACTTTTACAATTTCTCATGTATATCATTTTGGTGTTGTGTATATTATAAAATAATGAGATTAATAACTATTCACTATTAATAGAATTTGACTAAATAAATTCCATGGGAACTTTTCACCAATGCTAGTGGAGGAGATCACACTCTTATATCTTGTTTATTAGTAAAATGTGTCATTTTGTATATCTTAGTAACACTTACTATATTATTATGATTAAATTACAAATATTATTAAAATTTTAATATAATAAAATAAATTGATTCAACTACATCATTTAAATTTTTGGGAGGAATCCTTTTCAGTTTCAGATTTTAATATTTGTGTTTTTCAAAAAATTTGTTTCTATTTCAAATTATTTTGTGTTTGTTTTTCTATTAAAGTATGTTTTTGAATTTGTGTTATGAAAAATATATATTTTCTATTTTTTAATCCCGTGTAAATGGGTGAATCAATTAATCCCATGAAACCAAACTTAAATGAATACTAAAAATATTTTTTTAGTTTAAAACATTGATAATGTTATTAAAAGGGTACTAAATTTTCATTCCCATGACACATCCAACTATATTTATCATTAAAAATTACCTCATGTGAGTCTTATGAACCTTTCTGAAATATTATTCACATTCACCTCACTTCTTGAGAGAACAAAACCATAATTTTATTTATTTCTATCAAAACATAAGGGTTTGCCATAATTTTATTTTAAATGATTATGGATTTTATTTAGATTAAAAATATCCTTTTATTAAGATATTACTTTTTATTCTAGAATTCCTTTACATTTAATCATTATATTATATACTATCCATGATCAACTTGTCTTTTTATCCACATTAAAAGTCACTTTACCCTATCAAACCTTCTCTAGAAGTAAAAATTTCTTGATCTAATTGAACTTTAGTGTTGGGGGATATTATCTTATTGTATTTTTCATCATTGGGTACTCATTTGGGTGGATAATTAAAGGCTAAAAAAAATAAAATCTGAAATGCATAATCTTTTACTTCTTTTTATGATTTTATTTTTGAAAAAAATTGTTCATAAAATTATTTAAATATGAATTTTCATAAAATTTAGATGAAAAATAGATTGTTTGAGGAAGAAAATATATATTATAATTTTAATAAAGGTATATAAATCAAAACTGATGTTTGGAACTCAAAATAATCCTTACTTCCTTCAAACAATAAATCAAGAAAAAAATTAAATACAAAAGAAATTCAAATATATAAAGGTAGTTGAGAGGAATCATTTATTATGTTGAAATAATTAATATATTGATCTTTTATTTATGTTTTCATGATGATTAGAGTATATTTTATTTTAGGGTAGAGGATAAGACTTGTTATTGATTATAAATTAGATTCATGTATTTTTTTTATCTAAAAGAGACATCCCTCTTTATTCATCCTCAAATAATCATTAAATAATACACTTACCATACTTAATCCACTTAAAACCCTTTAACAGTCCACATGATTAAAATAATCCCATTAATAACATAATTATATGATTTATAAATTTATCAAGGCTTTGGTTACCCTTGAATGTATTTGGAAGATAAAAGTTTAGTTGAAAATTCATATCTCTATGATGAGGGAAAATTTCTTAAAGGTGACTATTTTTTATAAATGGGAGGAAAAATAAATTAATAATTAATATAATGAGATGAATGGAGAACATGAAATAATTTTTTGTGAGGAGGCATGATATCATTTTTTTCTTGGTGTTAAATATTTGTATCTCATGGTCTTATACATTTAAATTTTCTTTCATATAATTTTGATGTTTACTTATCCAATAGTTGTGATGTTAGGTATAGGGTAATTCGTATAGCTTTTGTTTTCATTACATGTTATATTTATATTAATTAGTTAATCCCCACCAAATTTTCATTTTCATCTGAATTATATAATTTTTTGATTTTTGGGAAATTTTGGTAATTATAGTGAAAATTTCTTAATTATGGAATTTTAAATATATTTTTTAAATTTTATGTTTAATCTATAACATTTTTTAAACTAATACAAATTCTTAGATTCATTTTTTTTTGTTTTATAGTTTTTGAGATATATTTTCTTCAACTTGATGAAGTGATGATTTGAATCCTAAGTGGCCCAAGTAAATCCAGAAATGTGGAAAAACATTTTGGCCAATAAAATTGAACTAATTTCATTAAATTATTCATAACTCAAGATAAAAAACTCCAAATGGGAAAATTACTAATATAATTTAATGATAACCTGACCTATAATGGTTAAATTAATGTTCATAGTGAAATTAACTCGTTAATATATTTGATGGATATATCAAGGTGGAGTGATATGAAGAGTATTTTAGGCCTAAAAAGTATACATCTATAAATCAAAGATAAATTTTTCAAAACATGTCATATGGATCTCAATGTTTGGGAGACCAGTCCTTAAAATCTTTCTAGAATAAATCATATTGGTAATCGATCATCTGGTTGAAAAAAATTGTCAAACCTTCTAAGGAAAAACCTATATGGAAATTTTCATCATCATTTCTCTATAAATAAGAGCCTCTACTTCTATTTCATGATTTAGAATGAGAGAGGGGATATGTAAGAGAATTTATATGGTAAAGATCTATGATTTTTTTATTCTTTATTTTATTTGTTCTATAATTACCATTTCTTCCTCATTATTCTCGGTTAGACTTCATTTGGATGGGTAAACTTCTGAGTGATTATGAAAGGGGAGGTTTTCCTTTTATAATTATTGATTTCTTATTCTTCAATGAATAAAACTCTTTATTTATTCTATTAAATTGGATTATATATTCAAACAAATTTCTTGTTATCTAGTTTGATCATATTTAATTTTAGATTATGTTATTATTACTACCTTGGTTGATGATCATTATCTCCCTCCACCTAGTTGTTTTTAATATACGAAGTAATAGTATTGTTATAGGTGGTGTAGTGTTCCATAAATATTAGTACATGTGAAATAGGTAGTGCAAAGTCATCTATAATTAGGAATAATAAGACTCGATTGGTATTTCCCTAAGTCTACTAGGATAGTACATTAAAATACATGTATATAAAGGAAGCAGGTCATGCCATCCTAAAATCTCAGTTATGGTTTTTCTCACTATCACTATTTGACCAAGTGAGAGAGAGGAAGTGATTATAGAATCTATCTCTAATTGTGTTAGGAGAAGAAAAATGGATAACTTGGAGACTAGGATATCACTACAGTTATAAAATCAACCCTGGAATATTCACCCATTTAATCTCACTGTTTTCAATATCTTACTTAATTTCCTTCTTTTGTTTTTAGGATCAATAAATTCCAAAAAAACTTGTTTCTCTAACTCGAATGAAAAGTAAAAACTGATTTTTTACACCCCTATTTGGAAAAAACCAAGGGTTAACATTATTTGTAAACTTAACCTAAAATAAATAACTTCTTTTTTCACACCCCATGATTGGTGTTGGTTAAACTATCATCTAAGGACTTCCTAATTGGCAATAAACCCACCTGGTATGTTTGTTTACTAGATGCATGTTTCTCACTCTAGTATCTACATGAAACACTATATTTTTTATTATTATTACATCTAAAGTTCTCCATCATGTGGATACATCAAGACATGAATTTTGTGAGATATTTCTATAGATATACCATTCCATTAAATATTTTGAAGGAGGGATTCCTATAATTGGGTGGTGAGGAGTTAAATGAACCCACTCAGAATATTGATTCCTCTTTAGTTTTACTAGAACATGAATCCATTCCAAGTATTATATTCAATAAATAAGGGACTTTATGGAGTCATGATTCTTAATTGGGATTTTGGGATAAGAATATTATCCCATAGAATTATTCAACAGAACCTGATATGGTCGTCTCACTAGTTTCTTCTGTTAAAACTCGAATCAAGTTAGTTTGGTGTAAAGCACTTGAAATGGTAGTGGTTGGTTCCATAGGGGAGTAAATTCATGATAGTAATAATGTTTTTCGAATAAATAATCTTGATTCATGGGCCTTAGGTTAGTCATATGATTGGATTCATCTCTTTTTGATCAATTGACCCCCTCTTATTGATGGGAAATATGTTTTCAATAAAATTTATCAACTTTGGTTGGGGAGTTTTACTCTGGATGAATATTTCCTCTAAGTAATTTAGTGTTGATTCTCCTCAACTTCTAAAACTCAATTTCATATTGATTGATCCTTTGCTTAGTCTAAACAGGATCAGATTATTTATATTATGGGTGTTATATAACCATCAATATCTTTTTATCTTTAAATGAGAATATTGGAAAGGTGGTAACTAAATGTTTAAAGAACCTCATATGTTGAGTGTGCCTCTAATGCCAGGTGTGTATACCTTTTTCATGTATTTTGGTGTGAACAACTTTTTTAACATAGGATTCTCATTTTATTATTCAATAATGATGTCATTATACACATTATCTATAGTTATAATGCTAACAATAATCATCGATGTGTAGAATACGGTGGGGATCATATCTGTATCTATGTTATAGGGGGATTTTTCATCCTCTGAACATATACAAAGGTAAAAATCATAATCCTCATTGATATTATCTTTCTTAGTGGGTTGTTTTTACTTATGACATATGCAATGTTTTTATCACTCTTCTCAATAAACCCCTATAAGTGGTTTTTGGATATTGATCTTAAGGGGGTCACCAATGACTTGTATAAAGCATTATTCTGATGAAAGATAAGGATTGTAAAATGGAATGAACTAAGAGGGTGTTTCCTATTGAATCTTCTACTAGATCAAAGAACATTAACTTCCTTGTAGAAGTTAATAATATCCCCATACCTAGGGTATAGGGTTGATGTTACTCTATTAACATCACCGCCTATATTAATTTTAGATATTATGATCCCATAAGAGATGGTGTTGATAAATATTCCCTCATACCTATGATATGCAGTTTTTCTTTTAATTTTATTGAGACGGATATTATCATAAACGTTTTAACCTTCAGAACTACTATTCTAAGGTGATATTTTTTAATTTCTTATTTATGGGGAGTGTCTATTTCAATCGAGGGTTTCTCTACAGTATTAGGTTTTGTTTTCCTTAAATAATAATCCTACTTTATATTTTTTGTATCTCAATTTATATATCTATCAATGGATAACTCTCATAAGGAACACCATTTCTAGGCCATAGGAATAGAATGATTCATCTAAACTAACCCATAATATATACTTAAATCAGGCATAATAATTGGCTCAATCTGAATATATTGGAAAATAATTTCCCTAATGAGATTAGTTAGACTATGAGTGGGGTGGAATGTAGAGATACATATTCAACCTACTTTAATATACACACATTAACTAGGGTTTCATTGACTACTTTTTAGAGTTACTTCATATCATTGAGACTAGCATTTTGGAGGCAATAATTTTTTTCCTACTTTGGGATTTCAGACCACTAAATAAATACCAAGTCTACTTGGTGGTAGATCTCATTTATCACCATGACATGGTTAGTTTACTCCTCATAGGGTATGGTTCTGGCCTTGATATGAAGGGTATTATCCCAAATATTGTGACATTATTAGGGTGTTTACTCCTCATTAATTTCCTCCAAAATATAATTGTGGGGAGTGGTGATGGTCTAGGAAAATATAGGTATTTTTCCTTAACCAAATCTTTTCACATGACTATGGAATTCACCTCATCCTATATGATGAATTATTTGACTAGATCTAACTATAAATTTAATTTCTCTATTACTTCCTCAAGAGGAGAAAAATGTTTGAAATATCCTTAGTTACATTAAATAGTATGAAACTCATGGGATTCATGGATGATGACCATCACCTAAAACTATCCTTTGACTTGGATAAAAAGTTTCCAATCTATAATTTCGTTCTTGGTATCACTATCCTCAGTTTTTCTAGTGCCACTCAATGTGAGAGAAAACATGAAGCATATTTTAAATAGGAATGGACTTCGGTTTGAGAAGATAAATCATAGTGTGGAGGAGCTTCACAAAAAACATTATAGGGTGGACCTCCATGGTTTTTTATCTTATACAATTTATCAGGGAGATTACCTCTACTTGGTTTGTTTTCTTCATCATATGTAAGATCCCTATAAAAATTTTATATAAAATTATCTATAGAGTTTCTTATCTCAATTTCATGGGGAGGGCATTCATGATTGTCACTAATTTATCCTATTATTGAGGACCTATAAGATTCTCAATAATCTTGTAAAAAGTATCAAAGGACATCAAGGATATCTATTTTTACATGGGTAGGGTTATAACTGTACTCCTGGACTGAAGATTTCCCCTGGAATGACTTTTTTTGGATGCTCTCCAATAAGAAGCTTAGGTCAAGACCTCGATCAAAAATGGGGAGAACAATGTGGATAGTGATCCTTATGGGAGGGAACCCACCTATGAAACTCCCTATTATCCTTGAAATATGTCATTGATTTCTCTAAATGAGATAAATTATATGATCCTACTATTGTATCATTGTCAGGATATATAGATGAATTTCTTGAGTGTTGTTAGGAAAATGATCTTTCTGTATTGTTATTATCATTACATGTCAGAAAAAAACTAAGAATAGGCATTAATATTTTTATTATCAAGTGTTTCTTCTATAATAGTATGAAAATATACCAAGATGGTTGTAGGTATATAATCCCTCACTTTTTATTCCTCTAGAATATTCTAACAACCTATTTTAATGTTAAGGGGATATGAGATATAAAACTGCTACTACACATTTTCTAGAATATTTCAAAAAAATCCCCTATGGGAGAGTAGGGATATGTGACTAATCCTTATACATAATTAGGATATGATAATTGGATTTATAAATATGAATATAAATATAGGTCTAAATTGTGGTTTCCACAAGAATATGCTTGCAGGATTGGTGGGTGCGAGTAGGGGTATTGGATGGCTCCTCAGTCACCATTAGGGTTTTTAGAGAGCTCCATGATTGGGATCATAAATATAATCCATCTCAATAGATTTTTTTTCCATATTATTTCCTTGATGATAGATTATAATGGGTTCCCTAGTATATAATTCTAGTGTTAGTATCTCCAAAGAGATCTCCCCAAAAAAATTATTGGGGTTCTAATACCATGAAATGTTGGAGATGGTGGTGGATGATAGGATTCCTCATCAAAATATCATAAGAAGTGGTGAATGTAAAGACCTGTAAAATTCAAGGAAAATTTTTTCTTAATTTTCTTTGGAATTTTACAAGAACGCGGTTTCTGACGGCACCTGATTCCGAGGCCCGGAGTGCCCGGAATCAATTTCTGAAGTTTGGCTCGGGTACGTTCAGTAAACGAATGAGTGGAAATTTCTAACTTTTGAACTGGTGCCCGGAATCAAATTCTGAGGGCACTGATGAACTCGCAGCGCATATATTCGCTTAAGGAGACCTTTTCCGAGGTTGCGTTTATTGCGGGTTGAGAGTTATTTTTTGGGAATTTAGAATAAGTTAAATAAAATTGTGGAATACAAATTTTATTTTAACTTGTTGGTTATTTTCTCCCAAAGGGAGTTAGAGGTGGGACCCACATCCACTTAACCTCCCTTGGGAGGATTAAGTGTGGTGGGGCCCACACGAATCATAACTCTTCATCTTCTCTTTTTAAACTCCCAATAACCCCTCTTTAATTAACTTGACAACTTGGTTAATTAATGGAGTTGAGTTGTTTGAATTTCAAACCTCTGAAATTCAAATTGATAATTGTGTGAATAAAATAAGCCTTAGCTTATTTTATTTTGGTTGGTCTCCTTAGCCACCTTGAGAGGTTTGAATAATTCTCTCCATATTCTTCAAACTTTGACGAAGAACGCGAAGAACATTCGGACATCGACGAAGAACTCCACGTTCTCGGGAACCATCTTCCGCGACGCCATACCCGCGACACCAACGACATCTCCTTCTGTGTCATCTCTTCCGCGACGGTTTCCCGCAACGAAATCGCCGTCAAAAGAGCTTTGAATCCTCGCTTCACGACCTCGACGTCCTTTTTCCACGACGCTGACCACCACGACGCTCGTCTTCCGCGGGTCGTTCAAAAACATCGTTCTTGAAGCCGAGGTTGGGGTTTGTTGTTGTTTATTTATTTATTATCGTTCTTGGTTCTAGCATGACAATCTTGAGGATAAATGATTATGTGCTATCGCTTAACGAGAGGGGGGGGACAGCACAAACACGGCCGAACCCCCCTCCTTTGTTCTTGAATGTTTATTGCGGATGAAACGTGATGGCGTGGTGTCGTCTCCCCAAGAAGATATCATTCGACAATTATTGCGCGTCGGACCGCGTCGTGGAAAGATTATCATGAACGCGACGCCGTCGCACCGCGTCGAAGAAAACCGAAGGCGCCGCGGCCGGAGCGGGGCCGCGGCGGAGGGGCGCGGTGCCGTCGCACCGCGCCGGATGACGAAGGCCGCGGCCGGTTCCGGGCCGCAGCGGAATGGAAAGACCGGTGGCCAGCCGGGCCGCCAGTGTCGGAAGCCGGAAGGGGACCCGCTTTGCCGGTCCCGTTGAAGAAGAACCGGTCGGCCAGGTCGGGCCGGCCGGAAGGGGAAAAACCGGGGGAATTTAATTCCCCCGGCCAACTTAATTGGCCCCCCATTATGAGGGGGGCCGGTTTCACAAAGGGGGGGGGGGGGGCAGGTGCCCCCCCCCCCCGTTTTTCTCAAAGGCAGGCCCCCACGTGAGGGGGGCCGTTTAATCCAAGGCACGGCAACTTGCCGCGCCGCCAGCAGAGAAAGGCGGGGGCTTTGCCCCCCGCTCATGGCACCCAAGCGGCGCCCACGCTGCGCCGCCGGCCGGGCCGGGTCGGACCCGGGTCGGGTCGACCCGGGTCGGGTCGACCCGGTTCGGGTTGACCCGGTTCAGGCCGACCCAGGGGGGTCGGGCCGGGTCGGCCCGGACCCGGACCCCCCATTTTCGAATCGACTTCGGTCATTCACTCATAACTTGAGCTATGGACCTCCGATTGATGAACCGTATGCGGCAACGCGATCCTTGGATCGAGACGGTCGTTTCGGTATATTACAATCAAGGTTTCGGAAAACTTTGTGTTTGGCCGGGTTGGTTCGTACACAAAACCAGTCGGGCCCTCGGAGCGGAAACGCTCATATCTTGAGCTACGGACGTCCGATTGATGCGCAGTCAGGTTTGTTGAGTTCCTCTTAGTGAGACGGATCTTTTGGCATACTCTGCCCGAGGTTTGGACGTAGGTGTAGTACGGTCGGGTTGGTTTTACCTTAAAAACCAACCAGGCCCCTAGGACGAAAAAGCCAATAACTCTCAGACCGGGCGTCCGATCGACGCACCGTCTGTTGCGTTGAGTTCCTGTTGACGATACAGAACATTTGGATACATCAACTCTGGTCTTTGTGATAGTTGATGTATCAGCCTCTCGGTTCATGGAGTGGACCCTCCCGAACGAGCTTGCTGTGTGCGGGAACCCTAGAGCTGGCTGCGACTGCTACTGCTACTGCTACTGTGACTGCGACGACGACAGTATAGAGATCCTTAGTGGATTCGACGACGACGACTACAGCACTCAGCGATCCTACGTGGATCAGTGCTACAGGTTCTGTGTGGGTCCGATCCTGTGTGGGTCTGCGCTCAGCGGTCCTGTGTGAACCAGCGCCTACAGGTCCTGTATGGGCCCGATCCTGTGTGGGTCATTGCGGGGGTTAGATACCTATCGATCCTTCGTGGGTCCGGAGACTTAGATGGATCATAGATCATCTGTATCGTCTTTCGAAGAAGTATACCTGTGTGAGATGAATCCTGTTGTTTTCCTGTGTGGATTGTGTTGTGCTATCCTGTGTGGATTTCGTTTTGCTTTCCTGTGTGGAATACGTATACTTTCCTATGTGGACTGAGTTGTACTTGGGCTCGAAGGTTGGAGCGTATTGGAATTGATGACTTAGGTATATGTATGGGCATATACCTAAGCAGTGTCGGTTGTTACTTCGTGTTTGTATCTATCCTTTGTGGATTTTGGGAGACCTTCGGGGGTCTCGGGGTCCCTACTGAGTAGCTTATACTCACCCATGCATAGGCTTTGCCCGCACTACGTTGTGTTGGTTGTAGATGACGGACAGCGTTGATCATGGCTGAGGCTTGCAGAGCAGGACGGTACCTGGAGGTGGACCACTGTGCGGGACGTGATCGGAGCGGACGGCGGGACCCGAGGAGTAGTGGAGCTATCTGTACCCACCCTTCAGGTGGGATTTCCAGTGGACCGCTCGGCATAGCAGCTTTTACTTTTCAGTTGCTTTTTTCCTTTTCGAGTTGTACTTTACTTTCAGTTTGGGTTTGTATACTGGCCCATTTACTTTTCCGCACTTACTGTTGTACCAGCTTTTTACTTAGTGTTTACTTTTCCGCTTGTTTACTCTGAGGTGCTTGTTTACTTTTCAAAGGCAATGCCTTCCCTTTTTACCGGGAATTACGCCTTGGTGCTACTCGCCAGCCCCTGGCCTATGGAAGGCGGGCTTGGGGTAGTCATGGCACGGGCCCCGAGGGCGGGTCGTGACAAATTGGTATCAGAGGAGTTCGGTTCTACCGCGAACTCTGATCTTTTCTATGTGAAGCAATAATGTTTAGAGTATTGAGTGTGGTTATCAGTCCAGGGAGTCCAGTGTTGGTGCGGTGGCCGACGTATTCGTACACCAGGACCCTGACTTCTGATTTCCGACTTAATGCACGAAAACATTGATTGCGTGTGTGTTTCAAAGTTTTCTTTGTGATTAATTTATATCAGCTCACCAGGTATACTGTTCTGACCGTGGCGCACCTGTTTCCTTTTCAGGATGGCCCCACGACGGCAGCCAGCTAGGGTTCCGAGAGTCGAGCGTGATGACAGCCCACCGAGCGATGAGGCCTCGGTGCAGGGCCCTTTATCAGCAGTGGCACCGGCGGTAGCACTACCCGCCGAGCCACCGATACTTCCAGCTCCAGCCACTGACGATGCACGTCGCCTCAGCGCACTGCATGAGTTTCAGCACCAGCGACCACCCAGGTTTCGTGGGGAGACGGACCCCTAGGCAGCCGAGGACTGGCTGGAGGCAGTGGTACGAGTTTTTAGGCTAGTGAGGACACCTGCAGACCTCATGGTGATCCTCGCTACGAGCCTAATGCACGTAGCAGCAGGACGATGGTGGAGCTTGATGCTCCAGGTGCACGATGAGGCATCTCTACTTTGGATGGACTTTGAGAGCCTCTTCTGCTCGGAGTTCGTCCCAGCCACCCTTCGTGCGGTGCGTATCGAGGAGCTTCTTCAACTGCAGTAGGGCAGCATGACGGTCGCTTAGTACTCGGCGGGATTTACTGATCTCTCGCGCTACTCGACCGACATGGTACGGGACCCATTCTTCTGGGCCTGGACCTTCGAGCAGGGTCTGAGACACGAGATCAGGGCATCGCTGATCTCCCTCAGCATACCGACTCAGACAGGAGTACTGGAGCGGGCCCTTTTGATCGAGAGATTCCTTGCTAAGTCTACACCAGTACCGAGACCCATCGTAGGGCGGCACGTGGCAGAGTCATCTGTAGCAGGTAGTCGACGGATGACTCAGGGGTCCAGGCATACCAGACCTTCAGGCAGACGACCTCAGGACACTGGCTCAGCAGTGCGAGGCACACAGCGCAAAGCCAGTCTTTCGAGAGGTAGACAGCGCTACTCATGCGGCTGGCAGGGCCACATGGCTCGTGACTTCCCGACCCGCCGTGCCGAGGAGCAGCAGATGGTTGAGGGACCATCGAGGCAGAGGCAGAGGGTCGACCGTGGCGGTCCACAGGGAGGAGGCGGACGAGGCAGAGGAGCTGGCCGAGCAGTAGGTGGTGGGCGACGCTTTGAGGCTCTACCACCACCACCACCAGGAGGTCCACCCCGACCACAGGGAGATGGCGGGCAAAGACAGGCACAGCTCCAGGCAGCAGAGGCCTACGACCACGGCGCGCCAGAGATGATTCGAGGTACTATCTGTGTCTATTCCACCCTTGATGCAGTACTTATAGACACAGGAGCGAGTCACTCTTTCATAGCTGCTGCCCTTGTTCGGAGCTCGGAGATTCCGACAGAGTCGTTGGCTCGATCCTTACGGCTAGAGACTCCTACAGGAGCAGACTCGACGATTACGCACTGGTTCCGGCAGTGTGAGCTTACTCTAGGAGGCGAGAGCTTCGGCTGAGATCTTCTTGTATCAGCGTCGAGGCCTTATGACGTCATCTTGGGCATGGATTGGCTATCTACGGTCCATGCGCAGATTGACTGTTTTAGGCGCAAGGTGCGATGTGTACGCACCGATGGGAGCAGGTTCACCTTCACCGGTGAGAAGGGAGCCTTTGCAGCACAGGATGGACTTCCGCAGAGGAGAGTACAGCCCATCACTCATCAGTTAGCTAGCCTCATCCTTGGAGCAGTTGACGTGCGGAGTCCTGGTTTTCCTGCAGTGGTGGATCAGTTTGCGGATGTTTTTCCCGACGACGTTCTAGGGCTACCTCCTCGCAGAGAGGTAGAATTTTATATTGACATGTACCCCGGGACAGCCCCGATATCCACTCCAGCATATCGGATTCCCCTCGCCGAGCTTCTAGAGCTACGGGTACAGTTGGAGGACTTGCAGGGCAAGGGGTTCATCTGACCCAGTGTTTCACCCTGGGCTTCCCCGATTTTGTTCGCCAAGAAGGCGGACGGGAGCTTGCGACTTTGTGTTGACTATCGTCGCCTGAGCCAGGTGACAGTGAGGAACAAGTATCCGCTACCGAGGATTGATGACCTCTTTGATTAGCTCAAGGGAGCACGGTGGTTCTCAAAGATAGACCTCAGGTCAGGCTATCATCAGCTCAGAGTCAGAGACGAGGACGTGCAGAAGACGACCTTCAGATGTCGGTATGGCCACTATGAGTTCTTGGTTATGACTTTCGGTGTAACCAATGCTCCAGCAGTGTTCATGGCCCTCATGAACAGGATCTTTCAGCCATACCTCGATCGATTTGTCGTGGTCTTCATCGACGACATTCTGATTTACTCTACGACTGAGGAGGAGCACGCCTATCACTTGCGAGTTGTACTAGACACACTCCAAGAGCACCAGATTTATGGTAAGCTCTCGAAGTGCCAGTTATGGATACGTGAGGTCCACTTCTTGGGACACGTTATCTCTGAGGCGGGAGTTGCAGTGGATCCTGAGAAGATCGAGTTAGTGTTAGCTTGGGAGCCACCCAGGAGCGTGACTGAAGTTCGGAGTTTCTTGGGACTAGCTGGATACTATCGGAGATTCGTGCCAGACTTCTCTAGAGTTGCGGCACCACTCACAGCTTTGACGAAGAAGGGGAAACCCTTCGTGTGGTCAGACAGATGTCAGCAGAGCTTCCAAGAGCTGAGACAGAGTTTGACCAGCGCACCTATCTTGAGGTTTCCTGAGGAGGGAGTAGGGTACGTAGTCTACTACGATGCATCAGGGACCAGACTCGGATGTGTTATGATGCAGGAGCGGGCATTGATCCCCTATGGATCACGTCAGTTGAGGCCGCATGAGAAGAACTACGCTACCCATGACCTGGAGTTAGCAGAAGTGCTCTTCGCTCTAAAGACATGGCGACATTACCTGATGGGCGACCACTTTACAGTTTTTTCTGATCATCAGAGTCTCAAGTATATCTTCTCACAGAAGGACCTGAACCTGAGACAGCGGCAATGGCTCGAGTTCCTCCAGGACTATGACTTTGAGATAGTTTATACTCCTGGGAAGGGGAACGTAGTAGCCGATGCCCTCCGCAGGAGGACGGTCATTCAGCTACTTGAGGAGGCGACGGAGCAGCTAGCCTCCTTGTAGATATCCTTCATGGATAGAGATGGAGCAGCCTTCCTCTAGTCTCTCACAGTCACCCCTCCACTACTGCAGTGGGTCAGAGAGGCACAGCGTGAGGATGCTGACTATGGGACACGGCGTGCACAGATATCCTTGGGAAAGGCACCTGATGGTTTCTCCCTTGGAGCAGAGCACGACATCCTTTTCAGAGGACGTACCATGGTACCAGTCGCTTTGCGAGAGGAGGTGCTGAGAGAGTTTCAAAATTCTCCTTTGGCGGTACATCCCAGAGTGGCGAAGATTTACCAGGATCTCAGAAGACAGCACTGGTGGCCGGGCATGAAGAAGGCTGTAGCAGAGTTCGTTTCTCGATGCCTCACCTGCCAACAGGTGAAGGCAGAGCACCAGGTACCAGCAGGCTTGGTACATCCCTTGGAGGTCCCAGAGTGGAATTGGGATGGGATATCTATGGACTTCGTGACTGGACTTCCACGTACTTCCAGAGGTCACGACTCCATCTGGGTGATTGTTGACCGACTCACGAAGTCGGCTCACTTCTTACCCATCCAAGAGCAGGGCTCAGTGGAGAGCTTGGTACGTCTCTACATTCAGGAGATTGTACGGCTTCACGGTGTGCCATCATCTATCGTCTCCGATCGAGATGCTCTCTTTACTTCCCGGATTTGGAATGGGTTACATGTGGCGTTCGGGACGCAGCTACGTTTGAGCACATTCATTCACCCTCAGACGGATGGTCAGATGGAGAGGACCATTCAGACTCTCTAGGACATTCTCCGTGCATGTGTCCTCGACTTTGGTCGCAGCTGGGAGGACCACCTCCCCTTGGTGGAGTTTGCATACAACAACAGCTACCACTCCACTATCGGGATGGCACTGTACGAGGCATTGTACGGCCGACCTTGTAGATATCCTTTGTGCTGGACAGACCCTGGGGAGTTAGCACTTGTGGGACCGGAGATTGTCCAGGCCACGACAGAGAAGGTCCAGATCATCCAGGAGCAGATGAGGACAGCTCAGAGCCGGCAGAAGTCATACGCTGACAGGAGGCGGAGGCCACTAGAGTTCGAGGATGGTGACCACGTCTTCTTGTGGGTCTCACCTCGACGTGGTATACAGAGATTTGGCTGAGGCGGCAAGTTATCTCCACAATTCATCGGACCCTTCCAGGTCCTTAGCAGGATTGGTGAGGTGACTTATCACCTGGCTCTACCACCTCATTTGCACCGGGTGCACGACGTCTTCCACGTGTCTCAGCTGAGGAGATACATGCACGACCCGACGCACATCATTGACCATGGGGAGCTTGACGTTGACGATGGGGAGACTTTTACGGAGGTTCCGGTGGAGATAGAGGATCGACAGGAGCGGGTCCTATGTGGACGGTTGATTCCTCTAGTGCGCATCAGATGGCAGCACGGGAATCTCCAGGAGAGCACTTGGGAGCGGGAGGCTCAGATGCGTGCTCAGTACCCTCATTTGTTTCCCTAGTTTTTGATACATCTTTACGGGGACGTAAAGCCCTGAGGTGGGAGTAATGTAAAGACCCGTAAAATTCAAGGAAAAGTTTTTCTTAATTTTCTTTGGAATTTTACAAGAACGCGGTTTCTGACAGCACCTGATTTCGAGGCCCGGAGTGCCCGGAATCAATTTCCAAAGTTTGGCTCGGGTACGTTCAGTGAACGAATGAGTGGGAATCTCTAACTTTTGAACTGCTTCCCGGAATCAAATTCTGAGGGCACCGATGAACTCACAGCGCCGATATTCGCTTAAGGAGACCTTTTCTGAGGTTGCGTTTATTGTGGGTTTAGAGTTAGTTTTTGGGAATTTAGAATAAGTTAAATAAAATTGTGGAATACAAATTTTATTTTAACTTGTTGCTTATTTTCTCCCAAAGGGAGTTAGAGGTGGGACCCACATCCACTTAACCTCCCTTGGGAGGATTAAGTGTGGTGGGTCCCACACGAAGCATAACTCTTCATCTTCTCTTTTTAAACTCCCAATAACCCCTCTTTAATTAACTTGACAACTTGGTTAATTAATGGAGTTGAGTTGTTTGAATTTTAAACCTTTGAAATTCAAATTGATAATTGTGTGAATAAAATAAGCCTTAGCTTATTTTATTTTGGTTGGTCTCCTTAGCCATCTTGAGAGGTTTGAAGAATTATCTCCATCTTCTTCAAACTTTGACGAAGAACGCGAAGAACATTCGGACATCGACGAAGAACTCCACGTTCTCGGGAACCGTCTTCCACGATGCCATACCCGCGACACCGACGACGTCTCCTAATGCGTCATCTCTTCCGAGATGGTTTCCCGCGACGAAATCGCCGTCAAAAGAGATTTGAATCCTCGCTTCACGACATCGACGTCCTTTTTCCACGACACCGACCACCGTGATGCTCATCTTCCGCGGGTCGTTGACAAACATCATTCTTGAAGCCGAGGTAGGGGTTTGTTGTTGTTTATTTATTTAATCTCGTTCTTGGTTATAACATGACAATCTTGAGGATAAATGATTATGTGCTATCGCCTAACGAGAGGGGGGGGGGGGCGGACCGCACAAACACGGCCGAACCCCCCTCCTTTGTTCTTGAATGTTTCTTGCGGATAAAACATGATGGCATGGTGTCGTTGCCCCAAGCAGATATTATTCGACAATTATTGCGCGTCGGACCGCACAGTGGAAAGATTATCATGAATGCAACGCCGTCGCGCCGCGTCGAAGAAAACCGAAGGCGCCGCGGCCGGAGCGGGGCCGCGGCGGAGGGGCGCGGTGTCGTCTCACCGCGCCGGACGACGAAGGCCGCGGCCGGTTCCGGGCGGCGGCGGAATGAAAAGACCGGAGGCCAGTCGGGCCGCCAGTGTCGGAAGCCGGAAGGGGACCAGCTTTGCCAGTCCCGTTGAAGAAGAACCGCCCGGCCAGGTCGGGCCGGCCGGAAGGGGAAAAACTGGGGGAATTTAATTCCCCCGACCAACTTAATTGGCCCCCCATTATGAGGGGGGCCGGTTTCACAGGGGGGGGGGCAGGTGCCCCCCCGTTTTTCTCAAAGGCAGGCCCCCACGTGAGGGGGTCGTTTAATCCAAGGCGCGGCAACTTGTCGCGCCGCCAGCAGAGGAAGGCGGGGGCCTTGCCCCCCGCGCGTGGCCCCCGAGCGGCGCCCAGGCCGCGCCGCCGCGCCGCCACGCGAGACTGCGCCGCTGCGCCAGGTCAGACCCAGGTCTGGTCGACCCGGTTCGGGCCGACCCAGGGGGGTCGGGCTGGGTCGGCCCGGACCCGGACCCCCCATTTTCGAATAGACTTCGGTCATTCGCTCATAACTTGAGCTACAGACCTACGATTGACAAAACGTCTGCGGAAATGCTATCCTTGGATCGCGACGGTCATTTCGGTATATTACACTCAAGGTTTCGTAGAACATTGAGTTTGGCCAGGTTGGTTCGTACACGAAACCAACTGGGCCCTCGGAGCGGAAACGATCATATCTTGATCTACGGACGTCCGATTGACGTTCCGTCAGCTTTGTTGAGTTCCTCTTAGTGAGACGGATCTTTTGGCATACTCCGCCCGAGGTTTGGATGCAGGTGGAGTACGGCCGAGTTGGTTTTTCCTTAAAATCCAACCGGGCCCCTGGGACGAAAAAGCCAATAACTCTCAGACCGGGCGTCCGATCGACGTGCCGTCTGTTGCGTTGAGTTCCTGTTGACGATACGGAACTTTTGGATACATCAACTCTGGACTTTGGAACAGTTGACGTATCAGCCTCTCAGCTCATGGAGTGGACCCTCCCGAACGAGCTTGCTGTGTGCGGGAACCCTAGAGCTGGCTGCGACTTCTACTACTACTGCTACTGTGACTGCGACGACGACAGTACAAAGATCCTTAGTGGATTCGACGACGACGACTACAGCACTCAGCGATCCTACGTGGATCAGTGCTACAGGTCCTGTGTGGGCCCAATCCTGTGTGGGTCCGATCCTGTGTGGGTCTGCGCTCAGTGGTCCTGTGTGAACCAGCGCCTACAGGTCTTGTGTGGGCCCGATCCTATGTGGGTCATTGCGGGGGTTAGATACCTATCGATCCTTCATGGGTCCGACAACTTAGATGGATCAGATATCATCTTTATCATCTTTCTAAGAAGTATACCTGTGTGAGCTGAATCCTGTTGCTTTCCTGTGTGGATTGTGTTGTGCTATCCTGTATGGATTTCGTTTTGCTTTCCTGTGTGGAATACATATACTTTCCTGTGCGGACTGAGTTGTACTTGGGCTCGGAGGTTGGAGCGTATTGGAATTGATGACTTAGGTATATGTATGGGCATATACCTAAGCAGTGTCGGTTGTTACTTCGTGTTTGTGTCTATCCTTTGTGGATTTTGGGAGACCTTCGGGGGTCTCGGGGTCCCTACTAAGTAGCTTATACTCACCACTGCACGGGCTATGCCCGCACTATGTTGTGTTGGTTGAAGACGACGGACATCGTTGATCTTGGCTGAGGCTTGGAGAGCAGGACGGTACCTGGAGGTGGACCACTGGGCGGGACGTGATCGGAGCGGACGGCGGGACCCGAGGAGCAGTGGAGCTATCTGTACCCACCCTTCAGGTGGGATTTCCAGTGGACAGCTCGGTATAGCAGCTTTTACTTTTCAGTTGCTGTTTTCCTTTTTGAGTTGTACTTTACTTTCAGTTTGGGTTTGTATACTGGCCCATTTACTTTTTCCGCACTTACTGTTGTACCAGCTTTTTACTTAGTGTTTACTTTTCCGCTTGTTTACTCTGAGGTGCTTGTTTACTTTTCAAAGGCAATGCCTTCCCTTTTTACCGGGAATTACGCCTTGGTGCTAGTCGCCAGCCCCTGGCCTATGGAAGGCGGGCTTGGGGTAGTCACGGCACGGGCCCCGAGGGCGGGTCGTGATAGACATGATCAAAATCCACTTCCACCTCTCTAAGATAATGTAGGTATACATTGTTGAGATATGTGTAAGGGATTCCAAAGTTATTAGAGGTGTTACTATGGGTTATGTGCTACTACACAACTTTTTATTGATAGGATAATAGATGAAAATACATTTCCTAGAGTTTTTCACCAGATACATATAATATTATGACAAATCCATTCAAATTGTACTCTCACACTAGGGAAATCACCAACAATTACTAAAGGCATTAATTTAGTTCCAATGTCCTTTTAGGTTGTAGGGATATGTCCATTTTTGGATGTGAAGTTTTCCTGGTACATTAGATGGTTTCATAAAATAGCTTGAGGTTCCCTTTGGATACTACTAGAAAGTCCAAGGATCCTATCATTCGATCATTCACTTTTTGATTCCATTTGGATTTTAGGGGTTCACAAAGGAAAACAACCAAAAATAAGAAACTGATTTCAGATGTTTCATAATTAAAAGTTAATTCTAAATCAATCACTTCAATGGATAAAGGATTCACATTGATTTAAACATTTTTTTCCAGTATTCCACCACACCGATAATTTTATGAGGTATTGTAGACCTACATTCCAAAAAAAATAAGTATCTTGGAAATTAATAGTGAAACTATAGGTTTGGAATTGGTTAAGTGGATGGGAAGTTAGGATTATCTCACCCTTTAGGGGTGAATTATTTCTAACATCAAGTTTCTGTTATAGATTTAAGACATGGTCATGAATTCTCCACAAGTCACAATAAGTGACTCGTTACCTCTATTCTAGTGATCAATTTTTCACATAAATTGATGTAAACATCTATATTTATTATATATTCTCTATAATTATTTTATTAGATGATTATGTTTTGGTTTAAATCCAAAAGCTAGGAAGTATAGAATTTACTAACATCCCAGGAGGTGGTATGTTTTGTGAAATTCGAATTGGGTCCATTCGAGGGGATTCTGACATATCCATGAAAAGGGAATCAGAACTCATGTAGTTTGGTTTATATTAATGAGAAACATCATACCTTTTAAGTTGTTTGGTAGGGACCAATGTCTTGTCTTTTAAGGTAATTCAGTCATAATAAAGTGAAGTACCTTTTATGTTCATCCATAAAGGAACTAGTCCAAGATGTTTAACTTCATGTGGAATGAATGAATGTTATATAGTTTAAAGGCATACATCCAGAACAACTATGTGAAATGCTTCTAGAAATGATTGGGGTAGGAATTGTCCCTTGATTCCCTATAATACCCCAATCCAAAACACCTATCTGAGCTAGAGTGTCACATGAACATTAACACCCATCCACATATGATAGAGTTTTTTATTATAGATTAGGTAATAAAACATATAATGGAGATAATATGGCCTCCAATTAGATTCATACAATATTAGGAATAACCACAAAAATATCCATCCCAAATTTAGTAAGTATAAATCAATAAACATAATGCTACAAAAAATTCCATGTGGAAGTCATATAGGAACATAGTCATACAAGAATACAATTGAACACAAAAAGTTGAGATCAAATGTGGAAAATAAAAAAAAGACAAAACATACATATGGACCCTACTATCATACCCCATTCATAACTTATCCCAATTTCCAAAACCCATCAAGACACCTAAGTTAGATCCACTGAACAACCTATGTCAAACATGAAATCAAACATAAGTTTTGTTCATACAACAGAGTTCTTGTATAGGGTTTTAGAATATAACTATATAGGTTATCACTAAGAAACCTTTTTATACACCCTTATATATGGGTGTAGTCATGTGGAAATTAAATACAAAGTCAAGTATTGGCATAAATTTTTTGTTCACTAACTAGGCCACCATGACACCTAAATAGATACATACACTCACCAGGATATAGTGTGATAACCAGAAAACAATGATATCCTACCATACTATCTTTATATACAGGTCATAAAATGGTTTTTACCTCAATTTGGGTCATTAAACCCATGTCCCAACCCGTACCTTAAGACTCTGGGTAGGCATCATCTATGTCCTCAACCCAAAACCTGAATTGATATGGTATGGTCATAGTTCCAAACTCAAAACATGCTTGCTCATCAATAAAGTTAGGGTCCATCATCCACATTTGGCATCATCCAATGACCTACCCCTCACACTCAAGGTGTTCCATGCTCATAACCCAAGAAAACTCAAAGAAAGATCCAATAATATAACATAATCCTCTCATGGAGATCTCACCTCATGCATATGAAAACTATTTCTCACCCAATATAGTCTACTCAATGTCACCTCACTCATCATAGGGCTAGGCCTCAGGACCCTCTTCCCCATATGTATGCCACATATCACCATTACACTACCATGAAAATTCATTCAACAACAAACTGGGATGCATCCCATCACATAAGGTCACCAACTCATCACCTGGGTGCTAGAAACTCATACCTAGTACCTTGAAATGAACACATATCATCCCATCCACTAGGGAATCCATTGCCTCCCCCATACCCATAATAATCTCTATAAATTGATACATTCATTCACATTTCACCCATTGGTGAAAAAACTAAATATTGGGTAATCCTGAACTAGACCTCAAGGCATAGCCTAAAACCCCTTATCAACACAGTTGCAAGTCCCTAAGAACCTCCTAATAACTAGAATCAGATCTCATATCACATATTATAAGGAATATCCCTTTTTCTATCACCTTAAGGAAACCCCCTCTAGGTCACACCATCTCTATTATGGATGTCTTTATCCTACTCACAATGCTCACCAAGATCCAATCCATCCTCAAGAGGGTGTCACTCAGTAAGTGTGATACATACAATCATCCCACTCATCTTTATCATGACTAGGACTCTACTATCTGAAATGGCATAGGGACACCATCCTAGGAAAGATACATCTCAGATTACATCCTGATACCACCCAAGGTCTCTTGTCAAGTCCATTATCCCCCTAATACCCTTGGTGAAACATTCTTCAGGTAATCCAAATCACCTAAATTGATCAAGAGCACTCGTCCAAACTCTATGATGATCATTACCACCAAGACTCTTCTAATAAATCACTTTTAGTCCCTAATTCGGATACCTAAACCCATTCAGTTATGTATTCATGAACACTTATGCATAAAAATATATATTTGATTGTATCATAGTGGCCACCTACCTTGAACACAAATTTAACCCCTTACTAAAATATACCAAGACACGCCAAAGATCATCCATTTTATCGAGCACATATCACACACCACATTGAATAATTAATTAATTATAACAATTTACAATTAATTAAATAGTCATAATCACTGAAAATTTCACAGCTCATATCTTATTCACTAAAACTACTCTTAATGACATGTGATAAAAATTTCAGGTCATCCTCTATCCATGATGAGAAAATGATCCATAATCCCCAAAAATATACATTATTTTTTGGTGGAATAAATAACAAATCTTTATCCAAATTCAACCTAAATAATAGGGCAATTACTGAAACCAAACCTAAAGGATTGGAATGGAAGAACTCACCTGAAATAGCTTCCATATCACACCAAACCACCACTCATTTAGAGGGATCGAATGAAAGTAATAAATAGAGAGTATCCAAATGAATGGACCTCCTTACATCACTTATTCTCCCTAAAATGAAAGGGGGTAATACTATTAAATTACCAGTCTACTGACACACAAAAAACTAGGTGGGGGAGTTTTTATGGAATGGGCATTGGTTCAAAAGTGTAAACCCCCACCAGGGGTAAACCTATATCCCAACCCCAAGTGTTGTGGTGAAAATATACAACCCCTAACCTCTATTTATGGTATTGAGAAAAGATTTAAATTATATACCACTTTAGGTATCCCTCCCCATCCTACCTAATCCATCCCTTATAGAACAACCCTTTGGGGTTATAGTGTATGCCTCACCACCATTTTGAATTGCGGTGTTGCATCCTCAACTACAGAATAACTATACCGAGGTAGGAATAAAAAACTCATATACACTATCTTCCAATAAATAACATATACCATTAGTCTAAACTATGGTTTTACTTAATCTGGTAAGGGTCATGCTATGGTGTGGTCTATGGGTTGTAGCACAATTGCCCTGGGAAGTCCCCCCAATCACTACAGACCACCCTATATGGAAATGGCTCTAAGAATATGTCACATGGAACCCACCCAAGGGATAACTCCATGGAACAACCCTTAGGATTGATTCATAGCCTCCATTCCTTCTATAAATTATGGTGAAACTCTCATTGTTGCTCTCTGGTGCCTACATCCAACTAAAATTTCTGTTGTATTTTTATCCTAGCCTTGCTATGCCACTCACATGGCCACAAGAACACCCATATATTTATTTTTTCATGTCTTAAAACACCTATTAAGAATGTTTAATTTCTAAAATTCATTATTTGATTTTCAAATCATGGAGGGACCCTTTACCTAGATAAAAAAATAAATCTTCTTCTAAAATTTATTGACATGAAAATATATAGGTCACTACAATCTCCCCACTATGATTCTTCTCATTGACAAGAAAAATCGTTAGTCATTAAGCCATTTTTATTGACCTAAATATATCATCAATTCAATGAGAACTCGTTTTTTCTATATTTTAATTCCAAATGCACTTCTGTTACATAACACCAAACACTAAAATATATCATTTAATAGAAACTAATCCTCTTTACCACTATTAATGCCAACATTAGCATGTTACTCAAACAAACCTATCTATCCCAAGACATCATGGTGTCTTGGAAAAATTTATCCATGGGGAATATGTGCTTCCCTCTATAAGACTCTTCTCATGGGGGTTAATTTTGAGTCATGTTTCTCCCAATGATAGCAATCTTCTACTGAAAATGATTTTGATGTGGTCCAATAACATGATATCCATGTTCCAAACAATTCCTCAGACACGGTTTCCACCTCACTACATCCAATTCTATATGAAAACACTCGTCAACCCTTCTCTAGGAGACTGCACTTAAAAATGCATTGTTTCACCCACTAACATGAAATAGAATTTTCTCATATAATCTTAATGCCTTAACTTTTAAATGAATTCCAAGATTGTACAAACACCCACACCAAAGTACAAACTCAACTAATAGTTTAATTGCATGGTTAGATCAGTAATCAAACACACTAGTTGTCACACTCTCACCCTAATCATCGACACACTTATATTCTAAATTACTCTTGGATTACCCAAAATCCACCTTGAGGCCAATGCCAATGCACCAACTCCACTCAAAAATGCATCTAGATTAGAAATATATTATTTAGAAATGAATTAAAATAAATCAGTATTTTAGCAAAGTGGCATCATGGTTCCACCTCCACCACTCACCTATAGGTCTCACCTCACCACTAAAACATTTAACATGAGGTTCATACTCTCATAAACAATGTGATTCTCCCTACCATAGAATTATCATTATCATATCCCCAATAGCCCAAAAACTCAAAATCTGTAGCCCATGTGTCATCCATTACCACATGAAATGACCAAATCAAAATGTACCACTCCTAACCAAGTGCCAACATGAAACGTCAATCACCACCTACCCTATACAAATAAGAATGGATACCTCAAAATTAAATAATACAATAAAAACATGTATTACATGATCTAATATTCAATGGTTCACTCCCCACCATATTTATTCCCATATACAACTAATTGATCACTGAACCATATGGGTCTCATCGCAACATTGGTGTTTCTCCTCCCAATCTACATGCATATTTCCCTCACAACCTTTGTTAAGGAACAAAACTATGGGATTACATGTCCAAACTAATCTCACCACCTCACTATCAATACAACACCACATGCATATATCCACAACTCAAACCATTCTCAACAGACCTACATGAATCCCTTTCAATTAATTTTAGCTCAACGCACATCATGTGTAACCATTATACACCTTTCCTTACCCACTGTTACATTTCCCTAAAAATATATACCAGTACTCACTATACTCCACCTATAGTAGAGTGGTACATAATTAAACCTTCCATATTTTATCACCCATAATCCCACTCAATCAAACCTAAACCTAATGGTATATGTTCCCACACATCTGGTTTCACACCCAGCACACGCTCCTATGAGTAGCATCTAATCTAACCTAGGATCATGCACCTAACTCATTGATCAAGCTCCACTCACATGTCAATTTCATCCAATATCTTAATGAATATACTCATTACATTGATAACCATATTACCCCCCATCACATGGGTGTTTTTATAAAACTATAAGTGTCTACCCGCACTCCTACTACACCATTGAAAGCATATCCAAAAACTAAAGAGATAGACACCCAACTAGTCATATCTTCTCACCAAGACTCAATACCATAAACACTTAAAAGTTTTCACATATTGAAATACCATGTCATTTCTCATACTTTTCTACAACCCTCACAAGGGTTACTTACATAACCACCTAGTTTGGTTAAGTATAATTTTTCAAAGAAGTTATATCAGAAAACACGATATAGGTTGTTGTTGTAACATTATGTAACTGAATTATAACCCCAAGGAAACTTTATCCCATTCAAAAATCATTCTTATGGTTTTCAATTCATACACCAAACCAATAATGGTTCTATTATAAAGGAAATTAATGCCTTCAATAACCCATAAAGGGTTTCTACACATCCCATGAATGGGGTGTATAGCCATCATTGGAAATTTCCTTGTCCTGGGATCCACATGAAATTAAATAATAAAAATCATGAATAAAAATAATAGTCTATATAAGTATAATTACACCAAAAAGTATATGTGAAAAAACCATATAAGTTGTTATTGATAATTTAAACAGGTAACCTATCATTAGTGAAAAGATCACCCACAAACACAAGTATGTAATGTGAATACTCGGTGTAAAATATGATTCATGTACATGGGTATCTTTACATAGAACTAATATCCCAAAATATAAATAACATTATTTATAAACATTATAAATTTAGATTAACATATCAACCATAATAGTGAAAACCAAGAATCAAAATCATATACCCTTAGTAACCATCAATTCACACAATAAAGGTACCCATGTTGCACCAGTATGAGGTCCATTAAAATCTATAAAACATCACTAGACCACCTTTTTACTATCTCCCCAAAACATAAGACAATAAAATGATTTGATACCAATTTTTGATTCCTTAACCTTGAACAGTCATCTTATCCAGAGTGTCATGTGACCTCAAGTGTGCTTCTCTATATTCAAGAGGTTCTTGACTATAAGTGAGGGACTGATCCATATAATGGGGAGGCTATTCCCTCATATTATAGTTTTAAAATAGTGTAAATAACCAATAAATATCATTCACAAATAGATTACATGAAAATAAATAGAAAATAGTTCTATAATAAAATCCATGCGTAAGTTATATAGAAACATGGTCATACAAGCACACAACTGATCTCCCACTATGATAATCACATATAAAAAATAAACCTAAGACCCAAAACATACGTAGTCACTACTATCATCCCAAGTTCATACATTATTCTTTTATATGAAACTCTTTAATCTATGTTGGACAAATATTCTTCACAACCATTATTGAACTTGAAAGAAGACATAAATTATGAACACACTTCATATTTCTCAAATAGGGTGTGAACATATTACATAGTAGGGGTTTACCAATCACCCAAAATATATGATGTCATATGTGTGTGATTACGTGTATACATGAGTAAACGAAATTAATAAGTAAACTTTCTCATCAAGTTTTCATGTGCTAACTAGGCCGCAATGACACCTAAATATATACACACTCTATTGAGGCCACCATGTGCTAACTAGGTCACCATAGATCCAAACCATACCTACTTTAGTGATATTATTAAATGCATTCATCAAATTTCTCCATGCCACTAAACCCATATCCCTACCGGTACCTGAATATATAGTGTATTCCTTGACCCAGTACCCATCGGGACAAGGTAGGGTCATTCTTCCAAAATCTAGACTTGTTGCCTCAAAACATTAAGTAAGGTATATAATCCATGTATCATGTCATCCTATAAACTACCCCTCACACTATAGGAGGTACAATAACATGAACCAATCCTACTTAAGTTAATGCCCAATACCATGACCCAAGACTCTCAAGGTAAGGTCATGTCATGCATAAAAGGACTCCCTCTCACCCATGGTAGTCCATCCAGTTATTTATCTCTCATGGAGGGGTTGGGCCTCAGGATCCTCTCCCCAATTATTTTATCACCTATCAATAGAACATAGTCTCTCACATTCACATGATATAAAATAGAGTCAATTTCCATCAAAAAAATTTATCTTCTCATCACTAGGGTGCAAATCACTCAGACCTTGTCCCTCATTACAAAAAAGTATCATATTTATTGTTAGGGAATCCACTAGATCTCCCATAACTATAATAGTATATTCTTATCAATACCATATCACACTCATTAATTTTTTGTTATTACAAAACCCATAGGTTCATCCTGAACTTGGCCATAATTCCCAGTCTAAAACCCTTTTAAAACCGCCTTTCTATCCTAATTATTTGTTCTTAAGAACCTCCCACTAACCGTTGTAGTGTCACATCTCATATCTCATAATGATGATACCTTAGTCCATTTCTAGGAGGAAACCTCTCTCTAGAATACCTCATATAGACCTACAGGACTCAATCTACTCACGGTGTTCATCGATCCATAATCCATCCGTAAGTGGGTGAAACCCACCTAATGTGAGATGTATGGTCATCCCACTTATGGTCACTAGGCCTAATCTTATATTTGATTCTTTAATATCCCTAGGTAAGATATCCAAGGATATGTGCATTATTTATCACATCCTAATACTACTAATTTCCCCCTATAAAGTCCTTTATCATCCTCACCCCCTTGGAGACATAGTCACCTAGTGATCCAAATAACCTAAAGTTCTTAAGAGCACTCAACCAACCTTTTGATGATCATAGCCACCCTCCTCTTTAACCTAAAGACTCTAAATCCATAATTCCCATACAAAAACACATTCATTTATGGAGGCATTCATGCTCACTCATACACAAACATATATAATTATATCGTAAGAGATATCTACCTAAAACATAGAAATAACCCATTTTCAGCTCTGTCGACCCTTTCCAAAGCATTTTCATTCTCTTGATATCATATATCACAACAGAATACAAAAATAATTAATTATAAAAAAATTAATTAATTAATCAATGAAAATTAAATAGGCATAATAGCCTAAAAACTCACCCAACATTGTTGATTAGACTAAACTACAACCAATAATGTGTGATAAACATTTTGTGTCCTTTAGATATGCCCTGAAAAATCCTCATCATCCTCACCTAATTCAACCATTTTCTGGTGGAATTGGTTCTAAAATCCTATCAAAATTCCTCCAAAATTATATGGTTATGAATAAATCCAAAATGGATGGGTAGGAATAGAATAACACACCAAGAACTATCGCCAAATTTCACAAAAAACAACCCCTCAACATTATATATTGAAGGGAAGGAAGAAAGAGGGAGGAGATTAACAAATTTTCCTACCTTATTTACCTCTATTCTCAAAAACTGAAGGGTTGTTCATTGGTAAATTACCAATATGTCCCCACCTAAAAAATAATTTAGGGGAATTTCTAAAGTGTGGCCATAGGCTTAATGGCCTAATCCCCCTACCTAGGGTATCCTTTCATCACAATAGTAGGGTTGTGAAATAAAGAGTCGAACCCTATCCTCCAAATATATTTTGGAGAATGACTCTACCATGTAGATTTCTTCCAGTCCCCCCCCCCCACCCACCCACCATGGTGACACACCCTATGATGTAACCCTTTGGGTTTGTAGTGTACGTCTCCCCTCTAGGTCGTTCTATACAGTGGCCTCCTCAATTGTGGCATAACCAGATCCCAGGTTGTAAGGTTGAACCTACATCCCTCTCTCCCTCAATCTGACAAATGCCCTCATATTCTTTTTTTTCATCCTCATCCAAGATACAGAAACACTATGTAGTTTACCTTGGGTTTAAACACATCCACCCTAGGAGGGTCACCCAACCTTGAGGTCCATCCCTATACATTCTAACCCCTTAGGATATATTGTAAGGAATCCAACATGGTTATCCCTATATGACATAGCACACATGATTTCCTCATAGATCCCCCCAACCTCTAGATATTATGGTGCATCCCTCATGGTTTCACTATGGTAGATGCCAACAACTAAATTTTTTGCTACATGGACACCCTATTCTTGCTTTTATGATCACTTGACCACTCAAACACCCATTTAGGCCTCCTTCCACACCCAAAAATACATCTTATAGATATTTAAATTTATATATTTCATATTAAAATACCAAATAATATAACAAACCTTTCTCTAGATCAACATTTGAACTTCATCTAAAACATAATGATCTAAAAATCCATGGGAAATTACATTGACCTTTCTAGTTCACCATGTTCTTTTTTAATGAAATAGGATATGATATTTTTTGTAAATGTATGGAAATATTACATTAATGTTGAAAGCATTATCGGTAATATTACTCATTGAGGAAGGTATTATCACATGAAATATGTCACATTGAATAAGGATGAATTGAATCCTGGGGAATATGGAACAGTGAGGGAGAAGTTGAGACTTACTCATAGAATGATTTCATATATTTTATTAGGATAAGGAAAGATAATTTTTGGGGTTATACACAAGATTATAATAGGTGTCTGACCTTTTAGGTGACTCCAATGAAGTTAGGTTTTATGTATTACACCAAATTAGTGTCACATATATGGATATTTGGATCATTAAGTTGATAAAAGAGTTCCCTTGGATGTTGGATTGAAAATGATGATTGACATAGGGAATCCAAGATGAACAAAATGATCCAAAATAGTTTTCACCAGTTTCCACATGGAAGGGACCTACATTATCAAGGGAATACATGATTATAATTACCCTAATAGTTCTACTAGTTTGAGAGTATATTCTATGAAATATCTATTATCAATGTAATATATGATCAAAGGGGTTATTTCTAATGTGTATAAACCAGACATGTATCTCAGGAGGTTGTGGAACAGGTCAAACTAAATGGGCACCCATGTTGGGTAATAAGTCGATAATGGTTCCGAAATAGGATACCTAGGTATGTATAACACCCATGAAGGATACCTAGGGTAACGCATGCTCAACCAAGGAACTAGGGTGATTAACATGATCTACTATATGGACCAATAAAAATTATCACCTTAATAGCTGATAAGGACTAAGTGTATCCCTAATTAGGGGCATGGGTGAACACTCTTCCTAGATTAGGGTTGGATGAAGCATTTAAATATAATGGGTAGGGAAAATTATAACCATTATATAGATTGGGGAAAAGTTTTTCCCTTATATAGGGTAGGGTGAAGTGAAACCCTCATATAAGGTTGGGTTAAGTGTTTCCCTAGTGTAGGATTAATAGAAGTTTTTCCCTAATTGAAGGCATGGTATCAATATATCCTAAATGAGGACTCTATGGGATGTGGTTCTATCACCCAAGTCCTTAAAGATTATAGTTAAAGTGTTATTTCATGATCATTTATGTATTAAATTATTTAAATGATTCCATTACACCTAATTTACATTAATTCTCTTAGGTTTTGTCTTAATAAGTCACTTGAAATGGAATGGAATACTTGGTAATAGCACGTATACGACAGAGATCATCCAAGTATCTCACTTTTTTGGGTCATTTCCCATCTTCTTATTTTATTCGCCATGTTCACTATAAAATAGTATACTTAGGGGGATTTTTAATTCCCTGACCCTAGAATCCCAGAGCCAGTGCATTATTTTAATACATTGACATGATACAAGGAATCATATCTTGAAGGGCTGATCAGTTTAGCAGTCTTGAAAAATATTTTAAATTCATCAACCTTACATTATAATTCAAAACATAAACTAAAACATAGAAATTTTTTTGAGAACACCATTATTCTCCAAGATTAACCCTTCATATCAATCATAAAAAACTTCTTGGCAACCTAGGAAAATAAAACATAAGAAATTTTTGAGCTCATATGCTTAGTAAGGGTAAACCATATATCCAAATATATCATAAATAAGAATAAACTTATAAGGAAAGGTATAAAATAGAAACAAAATCCTTTTAAACATAAAATTGAACATAATATGGCAATAATAAATCAAATAATTCCATCTAAAAATTCACATAGATATTCTAATAGTATAATAATCACATGTAAAACCAATAACTAATCTCATGGTGAGGGAATACATAATACCGGACATCTGAAACATACTGTTGATTCCTCGGCCAAGACACTAAAAAATAAATGGTTTAGGCCTCAGCCAAATCAATATCTAAAAATAAAATGGAAAGTCCTAAACCAAGTCAATATCTAGTTTGTCTCATAAGACCTACCAATACATCGAGGGGTTATATAGGGCCCCTCTCATCACATACTAAGACTAATACATTCTTCATATGAAAAAAGTGAAACATAACATAAATATTTGTATTAAAAATAGCATATGAAATTTTATTACTTTAACCATAAACCATTAATGGAATTTTAATAGCACGCCCATAGTCAAAAAAATTCTAAACCCTTCAATACATTACAGATGATTGTATCATAGTAAATCAATCTTAATTATTCATAAAATACAACAAAGGATGTTGACATATATGAAAATAATCTAATAAATTAATTAAAACTATTTGAGAGAAATATGTATTTTTTACTTTGAAAACATTAAAAGTCGCATTGTTTATAAATGTAGAATTTTAAAATAGATTTTTTTAATCAAATTATCCCATACCACTTTGAAACTTTTTAAAGGAATTAACTTTTTAAAACATTCATGTTCATATAAATAAATCCTTAAAACCATTTTGAAAAGATGGACATTAATGAGAAATATATTGAAGAACATATCAGTAAAATATTTAAAATGATGTTTTAGTAAAATATTCCCTTAAATAAAACCATAAAAATATTAATTTTGAAAACATGTACATGGATGATAAATATTTCCTAGTAAATTTTTATGCATAAATAATCTCAGATAATAATGAGGCTGTGAAATAAACCCTTACTTTGTACATTTCGTTAGCCGAGGGTGTGTTAACATACTGTATAATGGTTAAATTATGTAATTAAATTATACCATACATAATTATCATATAAAATATGGTCCCATTATATCATAGTGTTTCAATGTTACTGTTATTTTGGGTGTTAACGGCTTCATTTTCCAATTCTTATTTTTCAGTATAAGTCATGTTTTTTATTAATAAGATGTATTTTACTAATGTGGGGAATGAAATTAAGTTCATAATTATTAGTTTTAATCACCTTATTAATTTTATAATCTTTCTTTAATTGTTAATCTGTAGAATGAATCTCACCTCGTCGTTGTAACGACCCGAAATTTTGAATAAATCTTGTTTCCTAATTTCATGTGTTATTTTTTATACTCAAAAAAAATGTTTTATTTGATAAACATGATTATAAATAAAATGAGACCATTGGTTTTTGAGTGTTATATGACCATCGGTCAATATGACCACCGTGAACAAAATGTTTTCATTATTGTCTCTAAATTTAAGTAATCTTGGTTAATTATTATAGAAAGAAGATTTGATGGCCTCACCTAGTAGCCTTGGGCCGATCGAAGCCCATATAACAGAGATTGGGAAGGAGGTAGCACCATTGGGCTTTGCTCTGGACCGAATCCAAGCCGAACTTCATCATGTGAAGCTAGAACGGAATCGCCTTCGCGAGAAGTTCAAACTGATAGAAATTACTACTCGGGCAATGTTGATTGAGCCGCCCCAAAATTCTATCACCCTAGCACACCTTACTCTTAGGTCCTATGCTGGTATTGTAAGGGGTTATGTAACGAGACCGTAATTGCCTTGTGTAATCTTTTTTTTAAATAAAAATTTGGATTTCTTCTTATGATGATGTTTATGAATTTTCAAATGACCGGATAAATATTGTATGCATATTTTTGATGAATTTTAGAAAAAGGATATTTTAAAAATGGTTGTGTAAACCTTAAATAATTAAAAATGTTTAATGATTTTCGAAAAATGGTCTTCTATAATTATGTTCAGTACGAAATTTAGAGTCTAATAAGATCAACTTGATTTTTGATGAATAGTAAATTATGAATAGTGATTTTATGATTAGGATTAGTAATATGACCAAATGGATTAGTAATCTCACTTAAAGAAAGTTTTAAAATAATCTAGGCACCTTGATTAAGTAATGTGATTCAATAAAATAGTTAAATAACGGTTTCATTAATTATTATTCAAGTATTAGTTTTTTTGGGTGAATAGTGTTTTTTAATTAAAAATTTAATTAAAAATAATTAGAAAATTATTTTTATAAAAATGACTTTATTTTTGAACTCAGAGCATCGATATTATGTTATGGTAAT
This sequence comes from Viscum album, assembly GCA_963277665.1. NCBI lineage: Eukaryota > Viridiplantae > Streptophyta > Magnoliopsida > Santalales > Viscaceae > Viscum > Viscum album. Next base: position 614,036,960 of record OY728134.1, read on the forward strand.
TTTTGGGGTTTTTTCTGAAAAAATGAATTTTCGATGAATAGTGTTTTTATTTAAAAATTAAATTAAAAATATTTAGAAAATTATTTTTATAAAATGGAGTTCATATTTGTAATCAGAGCGTTGATATTTGGTTAAGGTGAAATTTTGGGATTATTCTGAGAAAGTTGAATTTTTGATGAATAGTGAAAATACAGTTTTTAAGTTACGGGTGTTTAATGACATCATTAAATGATGTATTAAGTTTGTAATCAATATGTTCGAATTATGAATAGTGAGATAAGGTATGAGATGTCCCAAGTGGCCAATACCATGGGCAAATACCATGGGCAAGCCCATGGTTTTGCCAAAACCACTAATGAGGTGTCCCTTTGCCATTAATGCCTTGTCCCCTCACTTTCCCTATAAATATCAAGCCATCCTCTCATCCATTCGACTCCCCACTCTTTCCCAACGAAGTTCTGGTCTCATTACCTCCCAAGGAGTCCTCCCAAGGTGCCCCCAAGCCCTCAAGGTCCCAAACTTTGAGGTTTAAGAGTTACATTTTAAGGTAAGGGATCCGACCCCTCTCTTTCTTTTCAAGTGATCTCTTTTATGTCATTCCTTTTATGCTCCATGTTCTTATTTTGGAGGATGTTCTTTTATACTCCTATTACTGCCCTTTTTATGTTCATATGATGAAAGACCCCCTCTTACTCTCATCATTTCGTTTTAAGAAAGTTTAAGTGGCGCCGTTAGGCTGCTGAATTTTCAAGGGATTCATTCACCTCTCTCTTTTTCAAAGTTCTACTTTCATGTCAAGTCTTTCAAGTTCATTTTTATTATGTTGGGGTATGATATCTATATTTATCATACTGGTCTTTTATGATTACATGATGAGAGACCCCATTTGATCTCTTCAATTCAGTATTTTGATGTCTTAAGTGGCGCCGTTAGGCTGCCGAATTTTTAAGTGGTTCTTCACCCTTCTCGTTTTGAAGTTCTACTTTCATGTCAATTCTTTAAAGTTCCTTTATATTATGTTGGGGTATTATCTCTATATCTATCATACTGGACTCTTATGTTCATATGATGAGAGACCCTATTTGACCTTGTCAATTCAATTTTGTTGAAGTTTAAGTGATGCCGTTAGGCTGCCGAATTTTCACAAGAGAAATCTTGTTTTGTTTTCTTCCTTTCATGTTCTTCATTTCATATGGTATATTTTCAAATTTCATTACCATGTTCATAAATCCCTTATATTTTGTCCCTCTACTGTTTTATGGGTCATTTATGAATTTTTGACCCATGTCCCCTCTCTTCTCAATGTTTTCTAAAACCTTGTAACATAGCCGTTATGCTGCAGAATTTTCCCCTCAAAATGCCTCTCTCTTTTCTCAAAAATTATTTTATGTTATAAAGTGAATACTCAAAGATCTTATTTCTACAAGGGTATTCACATATATATCAAAATTTTCCATTTTAAATTCTGGGATTTACATACATGAGACCCGCTTCCCTTTCCGTGAGTTTAAAGTGCCGTAAAGATCATGTCATTAAAGAAGTTTTTAAAATGTTATGATTATGAAATAAAACCCATTTATTTTATGCTATATGGGTTATTTATGAAATGTTTGATGATGATATATGTGGCTCACATGATAATAAAGGAAAATTTAAGGGTGCGCCCTGATAGCGCTCCAATGCATTGGGTAAAGACTTAATCTCTAGAGATGACCATTTTAACGACCCCTTGGTGAATAACCTTGGTAATTTTTAACGACACCTTGGGGATGGACCTTGGTGAAACGAAACAATTGCCAATATTAAATGTTGCAGCCACATCTTCAAGTTATGAAAAAGTTTTATTTTTATTATGATATGCCTCATGATTTCATTTTCATGCCTTAAAGTTCTTTTCATGACTTTATTGATGTATCCCAAGTTCATATGTAAAATGTTTCACTTGTTTCCCTTGCTGGGCCTTCTGCTCACCCTTTCTTTTGATGTATGTCCCCAGGTTATGAGATTCAGTAATGAGCCTAGGTTGAACATGAGGAGAAGCCTTTCAAGTGTTTAAGAAGAATTATTTATGTTGTTTTCATGTTTTAAGTTCCTGGTTTCCAAGACACTAAACCTTAAAGATCCTCGGTTTTGTAAAATGTAATTAAAGTTTATGTGATAAAAATACGAGATGCTATAGTTGGTATCAAAGGATGGTTTAGTTATTTGTGGAAATTAGGATATGAAATCTCTAGGAGGAACCCTATAGAAAATTTTAATATAGGAAATATTCCTGGTATTTTGGTGAGTATTGAGTAAGGGGTTGCCAAGCAAATACATCCCTGTCTGGATACGAGCAGGTAGAGGTGGATCTGGCACAGATGTACATAGGGGTAAAACCCGAAAACACCGCTTTGAGCTAGACTCGAACGGGAACTGGTACACGACAACGGGCCTTGCTGCACTCTTGGTTACGACACTCCCGGGGGATATGCTTTCGTAAATTCATAAGCTTGGTATGAACCATTATTAAAGGAACAAAGATAAAATAAAATAAAGATTCACATAAGAATATATGATCATGGATAACCTAGATGGGAACCTAGGGGATCACAATTTAGGGTATACTTTTCTTCTACAAGTTATCCTTATATGCTTTAAGTTCCTTTTCATGATTATTGGTTAAGTATTTAAGCCTCTAATTATACTTTATCTTCTTAGTTAATGGTGGGAAATGGAATAACGTGTCCCAACAACCAATGTGATAGGAAATGCGACAATTTCCGTATTAATATGTCAGAGATGATTAGGGGATTAAAAGATGATTATTATTTTGGAAGGCGTTCACTATTTTGGGGACCCTATATGATCGAGGTAAATAGATTACTATAGTATTTTCATTGAGGAGTAAGGTTGACTTATATTTTGAAGAATTGATGAATTTAAGGTGGACTTATAGTAATTTAGGTTACTTTTGGGAATGATTAACCTATCTTGGGTAAAATATGTTTAGGTTAGCTACTTTTGTTATAAGATGTTAGGAGTGGTTGATGTTGTCTGGAGATGAACAATGAAGTTGTTTTGGAAGACTATGTTATCAAATCCTTCTTGTATTTGGGTTTCAATCTTAGTTTGGTTTATTTTGAGGAATTTTAAGGACCGTTATTTATGGAGTGGTCTATGATGAACGTTGGGTAGTACCATGGAACTTTGAAGATTTAAAAGTAGGTTCTATTCCTATGGGATTCTTTCTTTTTGAAGAGTTGTTTTACCTTAACCTTTCTGTTTTTGGGATAATGTTTAAAGATAGAAGAAATAGATAGTTAATCTTTTGTAGATTATGTGATTCTATAGAAGATGATTCTTGTGCTTTTATGAGACCAAGTGTTTTTGAATTCTCATCATTTGGCGAAAAGATTAGTGTTGGTAGGGACTTGTTAAAGGATGAAACTCTACTTGAAGGTAGGTATATTTTCTTATGTTTTTGTTCTATGTAGTAAATGAAATCCTCAAAATTATGAAAAGAAACGTAAAACAAAAATGTTGTTGGTTTACGTTTCCTACTAGGTAATCAAAGACCGTTTACACACATCATAAGTTTGGGATTTTCTCATGGTTAACTTTCTCCTAATCATGTTCTCTATCACTCTCTCTCAGAACTGACCCTTTGTTTTTTCCTCCATGTCCATGTTTTCCTACATGGAACCCGAGTGTGGGTTAACTCGGGTGGCCTTTGTACTTCCTTTTCTTTCTTTTAAATTAATGGTGTTACTGGCTCTTTTTCCGATGTGGTACTTTCAATGAAATTTCAAAACCCAATTTAAAAAAAATTGCGAGGACGCAATTTCTTAAGGGGGAAGATTGTAACGACCCGAAATTTTGAATAAATCTTGTTTCCTAATTTCATGTGTTATTTTTTATACTCAAAAAAAATGTTTTATTTGATAAACATGATTATAAATAAAATGAGACCATTGGTTTTTGAGTGTTATATGACTATCGGTCAATATGACCACCGTGAACAAAATGTTTTCATTATTGTCTCTAAATTTAAGTAATCTTGGTTAATTATTATAGAAAGAAGATTTGATGGCCTCACCTAGTAGCCTTGGGCCGATCGAAGCCCATCTAACAGAGATTGGGAAGGAGGTAGCACCATTGGGCTTTGCTCTGGACCAAATCCAAGCCGAACTTCATCATGTGAAGCTAGAACGGAATCGCCTTCGCGAGAAGTTCAAACTGATAGAAATTACTACTCGGGCAATGTTGACTGAGCTGCCCCAAAATTCTATCACCCTAGCACACCTTACTCTTAGGTCCTATGCTGGTATTATAAGGGGTTATGTAATGAGACCGTAATTGCCTTGTGTAATCTTTTTTTTAAATAAAAATTTGGATTTCTTCTTATGATGATGTTTATGAATTTTCAAATGACCGGATAAATATTGTATGCATATTTTTGATGAATTTTAGAAAAAGGATATTTTAAAAATGGTTGTGTAAACCTTAAATAATTAAAAATGTGTAATGATTTTCGAAAAATGGTCTTCTACAATTATGTTCAGTACGAAATTTAGAGTCTAATAAGATCAACTTGATTTTTGATGAATAGTAAATTATGAATAGTGATTTTATGATTAGGATTAGTAATATGACCAAATGGATTAGTAATCTCACTTAAAGAAAGTTTTAAAATAATCTAGGCACCTTGATTAAGTAATGTGATTCAATAAAATAGTTAAATAACGGTTTCATTAATTATTATTCAAGTATTAGTTTTTTTGGGTGAATAGTGTATTTTAATTAAAAATTTAATTAAAAATAATTAGAAAATTATTTTTATAAAAATGACTTTATTTTTGAACTCAGAGCATCGATATTATGTTATGGTAATTTTTGGGGTTTTTTCTGAAAAAATGAATTTTCGATGAATAGTGTTTTTATTTAAAAATTAAATTAAAAAATATTTAGAAAATTATTTTTATAAAATGGAGCTCATATTTGTAATCAGAGCGTTGATATTTGGTTAAGGTGAAATTTTGGGATTATTCTGAGAAAGTTGAATTTTTGATGAATAGTGAAAATACAGTTTTTAAGTTACGGGTGTTTAATGACATCATTAAATGATGTATTAAGTTTGTAATCAATATGTTCGAATTATGAATAGTGAGATAAGGTATGAGGTGTCCCAAGTGGCCAATACCATGGGCAAATACCATGGGCAAGCCCATGGTTTTGCCAAAACCACTAATGAGGTGTCCATTTGCCATTAATGCCTTGTCCCCTCACTTTCCCTATAAATACCAAGCCATCCTCTCATCCATTCGACTCCCCACTCTTTCCCAACGAAGTTCTGGTCTCATTACCTTCCAAGGAGTCCTCCCAAGGTGCCCCCAAGCCCTCAAGGTCCCAACCTTTGAGGTTTAAGAGTTACATTTTAAGGTAAGGGATCTGACCCCTCTCTTTCTTTTCAAGTGATCTCTTTTATGTCATTCCTTTTATGCTCCATGTTCTTATTTTGGAGGATGTTCTTTTATACTCCTCTTACTTCCCTTTTTATGTTCATATGATGAAAGACCCCCTCTTACTCTCATCATTTCGTTTTAAGAAAGTTTAAGTGGCGCCGTTAGGCTGCTGAATTTTCAAGGGATTCATTCACCTCTCTCTTTTTCAAAGTTCTACTTTCATGTCAAGTCTTTCAAGTTCATTTTTATTATGTTGGGGTATGATCTCTATATTTATCATACTGGTCTTTTATGATCACATGATGAGAGACCCCATTTGATCTCTTCAATTCAGTATTTTGATGTCTTAAGTGGCGTCGTTAGGCTGCCGAATTTTTAAGTGGTTCTTCACCCTTCTCGTTTTGAAGTTCTACTTTCATGTCAATTCTTTCAAGTTCCTTTATATTTTTTTGGGGTATGATCTCTATATCTATCATACTGGACTCTTATGTTCATATAATGAGAGACCCTATTTGACCTTGTCAATTCAATTTTGTTGAAGTTTAAGTGATGCCGTTAGGCTGCCGAATTTTCACAAGAGAAATCTTGTTTTGTTTTCTTCCTTTCATGTTATTCATTTCATATGGTATATTTTCAAATTTCATTACCATGTTCATAAATCCCTTATATTTTGTCCCTCTACTGTTTGATGGGTCATTTATGAATGTTTGACCCATGTCCCCTCTCTTCTCAATGTTTTCTAAAACCTTGTAACATAGCCGTTATGCTGCAGAATTTTCCCCTCAAAATGCCTCTCTCTTTTCTCAAAAATTATTTTATGTTATAAAGTGAATACTCAAAGCTCTTATTTCTACAAGGGTATTCACATATATATCAAAATTTTCCATTTTAAATTCTGGGATTTACATACATGAGACCCGCTTCCCTTTCCGTGAGTTTAAAGTGCCGTAAAGATCATGTCATTAAAGCAGTTTTTAAAATGTTATGATTATGAAATGAAACCCATTTATTTTATGCTATATGGGTTATTTATGAAATGTTTGATGATGATATATGTGTCTCACATGATAATAAAGGCAAATTTAAGGGTGCACCCTGATAGCGCTCCAATGCATTGGGTAAAGACTTAATCTCTAGAGATGACCATTTTAACGACGCCTTGGTGAATAACCTTGGTAATTTTTAACGACACCTTGGGGATGGACCTTGGTGAAACGAAACGATTGCCAATATTAAATGTTGCAGCCACATCTTCAAGTTATGAAAAAGTTTTATTTTTATTATGATATGCCTCATGATTTCATTTTCATGTCTTAAAGTTCTTTTCATGACTTTATTGATGTATCCCAAGTTCATATGTAAAATGTTTCACTTGTTTCCCTTGCTGGGCCTTCTGCTCACCCTTTCTTTTGATGTATGTCCCCAGGTTATGAGATTCAGTAATGAGCCTAGGGTGAACATGAGGAGAAGCCTTTCAAGTGTTTAAGAAGAATTATTTATGTTGTTTTCATGTTTTAAGTTCCTGGTTTCCAAGACACTAAACCTTAAAGATCCTCAGTTTTGTAGAATGTAATTAAAGTTTATGTGATAAAAAGACGGGATGCTATAGTCGTGGAGACGGTAGGCCGTACAAACCCATGAGCGGCGATATCGTTACCTTGATGGTGAAATTGTATTGAATTGGATGGTATAATAATTATAAATAAACATTATATTCTTATATTAATTATTTGTATCCATTATACTCATCATTATATCCTTCCAATTAATCTAGTTTTGAATAACAAATTACTCCATGATGTGGAGACAATAAGTCGTATGTACGCACGCATAGTGATATTTTTATTAGTATAATGGATAAAATAAAGAATAAGTTTTTACAATAATTATAAAAAAATATAATAATGTATACGATAATGGATTTATTACTCTATTACGGAATAAAAGTAGAAAGAGAAATTATAAGAAGAAAAGAACTTTGAAAGAGGTGATAAAACAATTACCTCTTCTTCATTATACTTCCTTTGGATCTCCTCTTAGGGACACTAGGGATGGTCTTTTTGGAAAACCAAGACCACTATAAGTTAACTAAGAATTTTTAGAGTATAATTGGGTAATTTTTTGTCGATCTATAAGGCTCAATGAGGTTTGAGGAAGTGTAGGAGGAGATGCCTTTTTATAAGAGAAGAGAGGGTCATTTTAGGAAACTCTCAAAACTTTAAAGTATAATAAGACTATTCTAGATCTAAATAATTAAAAATTCCCATAAATTAAAATTATAGTAAATTTTAGACCATATATTATCCCCCTGTGATTATTTAATATTTTTTTATTTTTAAATAATTTAATAATAAATTAATTCATTAAGATATTATTATTTCCAAAGTTAATATTATTCATCTAATTTGACTTGAAATGCAACAAGAAAAAGTGTTAATTCGAATATAATTCAATAAACCATATGTAATATATCATATAGATATATGAAATTTGTTATAAACATTAAATAAATCAAGATATAACAAAATTAATATTATTAAAATCATTTATTCTATTTTTATGTTAATTGAATAAATATTGTTTTAGAATTGAAGAGAATTTTAAGGTAATTATATAACATCTAAAAATTAAAAATAAATTTATATAATGAGAATAATTTCATTTATATAAAAATAGACATTTATATTCATTCATGCCTTGATTTTGGCTCTATGTGGTCACATAAAAGATTTTAAAATACAAGATAGTGATATTTTGTAACTATCTTTGATTTAAATAATATATAATTTATTTTCATGTATAAGTGTCCATTAAACAACTCAAAATCGATCATAATGTGATAATTATTGAATATTATTAATCCAATAATTTTCTATACATGTTTTGATTTTATTTTAAACCTTATAATTTTGTTTTACCGTTAATTAATTTTTTTAACTCTTACCATGACAATATGTCTTTTTATTACTACGTGCTAATATAGTCACTCAAAAATTAAAAAGGATCCATAAATGGACCATTTGTGATATATTTAACTTCGTAACAATTAGTGGTTCAATGTTTAGATTCTTAGTAATTTTATATAATTTAATAAAATATTATTTATTTTAAAATATCAATATTGTCAATTTTGACATTATTCATTAGTTGACTTTTTTAAAAAATATCATAACATAAAGATATGTTCAAACCAACTACATTAAACCATAAATAACATATAAAATTCATCTATAAAATTATTGGATGGAATTAATTCACTCAAATTATATTTATTTTAATATTCTTAATATAATTTATTTAACATTTATATTAATAAAATAATTTCTGTGTCACTATTGATTAATCGTTAATGGTAATTATTTAATACTGAAAAAATATAAATTATTTTCTATGATGAAGGTAATTGTATTATCTTTATAGATAAAACCTATAGTTGATTTTATCTCCTGGTAATCCCTATATTAAAATTAATATACTTATATAAAATGAGTGTGACATTTTGTCACATTCATTGATTTTAATTTTATTAATGTCATGTTCATGGGAAAGTGGTAATTAAGTGAATCCATTACAAAACATTGATTATAAGGGTATAATTTAGTCATCCAATAGCAATGTGATAGGTGTTAAGGTAATTTATAATATTAATTTTAACTTTAAGTACCCGATTTACCCTTAACCACGGTAATAAAAAAATTACTAATGTTACAATTCATAATGCCCAAAAATAAATGTATCCTATTAACATAATTTTTACCCACAGATTAAAAATATGGAATCCATTTTTTCAAATTTAAAAAATAGAAGTTGTTGTGAATAATTTAAAATTAATCTTCATTGTTAAAAGAAGAAAACGGGTTTTTCAAAAGTAAAAAACTATCAAAAGATTGGCATGTGTTTATAAATAATTTTAATGTGAAAATAATTCCAATGAACAACATTATATTAAATGATAAAAATATAATCTATTTATCCTTTAAAACAATTAAAATTTATAATTTTACACTATATATTATTTTTATTAAAAAGATGATTTCAATTAAAATTTAGTGTTTTTTACTATTCCTCAAAATATGAATGTTATCAGAAAAACACCAAAAATTTATCCAAACTAAATTTTTATAATACTAATATAAATAAGATTTTTATTTTGTAAAATTTAATATGTAAAAGTTTCAAATATTTTATTTAAAAAGGTTTCCCAATTAAAAGGTGGAAAACTTCATTATTTGAAAAATAGTTCTTTTATTTAGAAAATTGAATTTTTTTTACATCATTTCTAGATAATACATAAGATTAATCTTAAAATTATATATAATATACAAAATAAACAATATGGTTAATACTTTTCTTAACCACTAATTTAATGGCTAGGTTATATATTTTATTAAATAATAATATTTTATTAATATATTTTTGTTCGGTAAAACTGGGAATTATGTATAACACAATCCAACTCATTGTTGTGTGTTGTGTAAGATTAATATGTTGTTGTGTAAAAATCAATCAAAACAAAATTAAATTTATATATTAATGTCTCTAGGTGTTAAATTCTCCCCTCCTTCAATAAATTGTGTCCTCGCAATTTGAAATTTCACTTAGAAAATAAAAGTTTGATTCTAAAAAATACCTTTGGAGAAAACCCACATTGGAAATAGGGTTAACAAAATATAATCCTAACAATAGTTAAAGGTAAATTTTATGATCACCAAAAAAATTAGGATTTTGAATAGGATAACATTTATGGAAATTATATATACGTACTTGGAGGGAAAATTAAAATATTTGAAGGGACTGATTGAGGTCATCAATCACAAACAAGTAAATAATCAATTGAAAATTGAGGCCCTCAAAGCCGTAAATATATGATAATTTAAAATTCCATCAGTTTAATTTATTGTTAACTTGAGATATGTATTTAGGATAACACATTTTTTAGATACTTTTTTCTAGAGTTTGGGGATTATTTTACTATACAGATAAGTATTTGAGAAAACTTACTTGATTACATCAATTTTACCCTATAAATTATAATTTAAACTCAAAAAATAATATCATATGTTCAACTTACTACATTCCCACCTTAAGACTCAACAAAAATATTCCCATCCAAATTCACTGTTCAAAAAGATCTCTAAATTTCCAAAATAAATCTTAACATCAGAGTCCATAAACTACATAATGTAGCTCTTATTGTCTCATACCAAATATTTGATCACCTTTAATGAAAACTTGTATGCTTACAAATCCTTAAAGAAGATGTATTATAGTATGATCCTAATATATCTTATGAATCTTATAATCATAGAGGCATTGATGGAATAATTCTTGAATCCAAATACAAAATAACCTTAATCATTCCACATCACTCTTAAAACATTAATTACGCTTCAAAATATTATTCCTTAATACCTCCTTCATCTCATATCTCTTTTGTAGTATATTCATTATCACCTGTATAACCTTCACTTATATAACCTTGCTAATTCTAACCATTGATCAAAAATCAAAGCATAAATTGAGAACCACTAATCATAGTGATATAGTAATGAAGAATCATTTATAGGATCTCTAAATGATTCCATATTCTTCTCAATCCATAATTCTATATAATTAACCAAGGTTATTCATTACCAAATATAAATGATGATATCATATACTTAGACTTATCCTTAAATTAATTCATATGGTTATGTTTTCTCATCTATGTTTTCTAAATATAATTTCCAAGGTTGTTACTAAGCTTCCTCGGATACTAACTGTAACGCATTGACCCCAAAAGCCCAGAGCCAGTTCATTATTTTAATACATTGGAATGTAACAAGGAATCATGTCCCAAAGGACCGACCAGTTTAGCAGTCTTGGAAAATAGATTTCATTCATCAACCTTACATTACAATTCAAAACATAAAGTACAACACATACAATTATTTTAGAACACCATTATTCTCTAATATTAACCCCAAATATCAATCATAAAACACTTCTTGGAATCCTGGTAAAATAAATCATAAGAAAGGGGTGAGCTCATATGCTCATTAAGGGTAAACAATGTAGCCAAAGCTATCATGAATAAACATAAAATTTTAAGGCAAAGTATAAAACTAAAATACATGCCTTTTAAACATGAACTCAAACATAATATCACAATAATAAATCAAATAATTCCATTTAAACATTCACATGGATATTCTACTAGTCGAATAATCACATGTAATATCAATAACTATTCTCATAATTAGGGAATGAATAATGTCAAACATCTCAAACATACCATCGAGCCCTCGGCCAAGACATCTAAAAATAAACAGTTAATTCCTCAGCCAAATCCATATTTGAAAATAAATGGGCAAGGCATTAGAAAATTCCATATATATTTTGTCTCATTAGATCTACCAATGCATTGAGGGGCTATAGCAGGATCCTCCCATCATTTACTAAGTCCAATACATTTCTCGTATGAAAAGGGTGAAACATAACATAAACATTCATATTAAAACCAGAATATGAAAAGTTATTACTTTAACCATAAACCCTGAATGGTATTAAAATAACACATCCATATTCAAACATATCATAAACCCTTAAAAACAAAATGCAATATTTTATCGTATTAAATCAATCTTAATTATTCATAAAAATCCAACAAAGTATATTGACATATATGAAAATAATCTAATAAATTCATTAATACTATTTTAGGTAAATATCCATTTTTTAATTTGAAAACATTAAATTTAATGATATTTATAAATGAGTATATTTAAAAAAAATTGAATCAAAGTGTCTCATACCACTTTTAAACTTTTTAAAGGAATTAAAATTTTAAAACATTCATGTTCATATAAATAAATCCTTAAAACGATTTTGAAAACATGGAAATTAATGAGAAAGATATAGAAGAATAAATCTTTAAAACATTTAAAATGATGTTTTAGTAAAATATTACCTAAAAAACCATAAAAAGATTCATTTTTAAAACATGGACATGGATGATAAATATGTCCCATTAAATACTTACGCATAAATAATCTAACATAATAATGAGATTGAGAAATTAAACCTTACTATGTAATTTACATTAGTAAAGGGAGTGTTAACCTCATGTATAATGGTTAAATTATGTTATAAAATTATACCATAACCATATAAAAATTTATCATATCATATATGGTCTTATTATATCATAGTGTTTCAATATTACCATTATTTCGAGTGTTAACTGCTTCATTTTCCCATTCCTATTTTGTTGTGTAAGTCATGTTAGTTATAAAAATGTTGTATTTTACTCATGTACAGAATTAAATTAAGTTCATAATTATTATTTTTACACACCATATAAATTTTATAATAATTCTTGAATTTTTAATGTGGATAATGAATCTCACTGTCTCGTAGAGACGGTAGGCCATATGTACGCACGAGCGACAATATCATTCCCTTGATGGTGAAATGGTATAGAATTGGATGGTATATTAATTATATATAATCATTATAATGTTATATTAATTATTTATATCCATTATAATTTTCATTATATATATCCAATTAAATTATTTTTTAATAACAAATTACACCATGATGTGGAGACGATAAGTCGTACTTATGCACATATGGTGATATTATTATTAGTATGAAGGATATAACAAAGATTAAAGTTTCCACATAATTATAATAAAATCTAATCAGGTATAATATAATGTAATTATTACCCTAGTATGTAATCATGATAGAAATTGGAAGTAGAATAAGAAAATAACTTTGAAAGATGTGATAAAGCAATTACCTCTTCTTCATTGGACTTCCTTTGGATCTCCTCTTAGGGACACTGGGGATTGTCTTTTGGGAAAACCATGAACTCAAAAAGTTAAATAATAATGTTTACAATAGAATTGTTACGGGTTGGTTGATATAAAAGGATCAAGTAGGTGTGAGGAAGTGTGGGAGGAGATTCCTTTTTATAAGAGAGGATGGGGGAATTTTAGGAAACTCTCAAAATATTAAAATATAAGAAGACTATTCTAGATCTAAATATTTAAAAATGGTCCATAAATGAAAATTATAATAAATGTTCGACCATATATTACCCCTTGTTATCATTTACCATTTTTTATTTTTAAATAATTTAATAATATATTAATTCAATAAGATATTATTATTTCCAAATTTAATACTATTCATCTAATTTGAATTAAAATATAATAATAAAAAGTGAAAATTAGAATATAATTCTTTCAAACATATATATTGTATCATATAGATATAGAAAATTTTTGATACACGTTATCTAATTCAAGATATAAAAAAATTAATATTATTAAAATCATTTATTCTCATTTTATGTTAATTGAATACAAATATTTTTAGAATTGAAGAGACATTTATGGTAATTATATAACATAGAAAAATTAAAAATAAATTTATATACTAGAATTAATTTCATTTATATCAAAACAAACATTTACATTCATTAATATCTTGATTTTGGCCCTATATGGACGCATAAAATATATCAAAATACAAGATAGTGATAATTTGTAACTATCTTTGATTTAAATAATGTATAATTTATTTTCAGGTACAAGTGTCCATTAAAAACCTAAAAATAGATCATAATGTGATAATTATTAAATATTATTCATCCAATAATTTTTTGAACATGTTTTGGTTTTTTTTAAACCTTATAATTTTGATATACCCTTAATTAGTTCCTTTAACTCTTACCATTACAATATATCTTTTTATTACTACGGGTTAATATTGTAACTCTAAAATGCCAAAGGATCCAAAAATGGACCATTGGTGACATATTTAATTTCATCCCAATTATTTGGATGAAGTTTAGATTTTTATATATTTTATATAATTTAATAAAATATTATTTATTATAAAATATCAATAGTGTTAATTTTGACACTATTCATTAGTTGACTTTTTAAAAATAATATAACATAAATATATGTTCCAAAAAACTCCTTTAAACCATAAATAAAATGTCAAATCCATCCATAAAATTAGTGTATGACATTAATTCAGTCAAATTATATTTATTTTAATAATTTTAATATCATTTATTTGACAATTCTATTAATAAAATAATTTTTGTGTCACTATTGAGTCATCGTTAATGGTAATTATTTAATCTCTAAAATTTATAAATAAGTTTTTAGGATGTATGTAATTATATTATATTTCTATATACTATATATAGTTGATTTTATCTTGGGGTAATCGCTATATTAAAATTAATATACTTATATAAAATGAGAGTTTGATATTTTGTCACATTCAATGATTTTAATATTATTAATGTAATATTCATAGGAAAGTGTCAATTAAATGATTGAATTTTAAAAAATATAATATAAGTGTATAATTTAGTCATAAAAAATAATTTCTACGGGTGTTAAGTTAATTTATAGTATTAATTTTACCTTTAATTACCCAATTTACCCTTAACATCGGTAATAAAAAAATTGCTAAATTCACTATTAAAAATGCCCAAAAAAGTATCCTATTAACATAATTTGGACCCACTGATTAAAAATATAGATTATATTTTTAAAAAATTTAATCATAAAAGTTTGAGTGATTAATTTAAAATTAATCCTCATCAAAAAAAGAAAACATGTTTTTCAAAAGTAAAAAACCCTCAAAAGATTGACTTGTCTTTATATCTAATTTTAATGTGAAAATAATTCCAATGAAATAAATTATATTAAATGATAAAAATATAATCTTATTATAGTTTAAAATAATTAAAATATATAATTTAACACTAAAAATTATTTTGATTAACAAATTTATTTTCAGTTAAAATTTAGTATTTTTCACTATTCATCAAAATATGAAAGTTATCAGAAAAACAACAAAAAATTATCCAAAATAATTTTTTATGCCCCACTTCTAAAGGGTAATCTTATTTTGTAAAATTTCATATATAAAAGTGTCAAATATTGGATTTAAAAAGGGTTCTCCATTAAAAGGCGGAAAAACTGCATTATTGGAAAAATAATTCTTTTATCCAAAAATTGATTTTTTTCTTATATCATATCTAAAAAATGCATAATATTAATCTTAAAATTATAGAGAATATATTAAATTAAAATTTTGGTTAATAATATTCATAACCAATAATTTAATGGTTAGGTTATATATTATATTAAATAATAATATTTTATTAATATATTATTGTTCGGTAAAACGGGATCTTGTGTGTAATGCAAGACAACTTATTGTTGAGTGTAGTGTAATCTTAACATGGTGTTGTGTAAAAATCAATAAAGTGACAAAATTAAATTTATATTGTAATGTCTTTGGGTTATAAGCAATAGTATTGAAGGGTGTGGAGTTATGTGGGTAACCGCTTTCATGCCCTAGTAATATAACACACCTTATACTAACCGATGACCTAAGCATGAAAGATGGTCACATAGATTGAATTTACGGAAAGATCCTTGAGCATGCAGTTTATAACCATGATCCCATAGATTTTGGGGTGCACACTAATATTCTAGGATGAAGTTGCATATATTACCTCTTAGAGGCTTGGGTAAAGAATCATTGTTATTCACATGGTCCTAAGAACTATGTATGGTTTCCTTTATTGGGAATTTTCTCTAACCAAAACAAAATATCTATCCTTTATAAAAGTTTTCACCAAAAGTGTCACATTTAAAATTATAATATAATTTTAATTAATATTAATTTAATTTTTTATTTAGGAATCTATAGGAAGATGTCAAATCCCCCTCCCTTTCTTGTTAAACACTTGTGTGGTTGATTATGAGTTGTGTTAGTGACAATGATGGTGGCCTGTGGGTTTTCAGTCTCTATGAAACATAACCCACAACTATTAAGGGTTGGTTTAAAATGATATCATTGATACCAATCACTACATTTGATGACCATCATTCTCTAATTTTTTAGAAGAAAAGGGCTGAGGCTTAATTCTAATCATTGAAACATTAAAACTATGGATGTTAGTCTAAGGTGTTCTCATATAGTGTGAACACCAAAAAAAGATCCATTTGTTGTGTTTGGGTTCAACCATATGGTGTGACCAAGTTCCTTCAGTTTCCATACCACTATATAGATAAAATTTGATTGTTATTAGATCATTTTATATTTTCAATCCATAGTAATCTGATGATGTGGGAAATATAGTGCCATCTCGACCGCATGATCGTGGAAAAAAATTGATCAAGTCCATCGATCATCTATAAAAACGGGTGATTCCCTATTCATGTGGGATCATGAAGCATGTCATAATGTGACTATTTTATATGAGAATTTCATAGGTAATGACCTAGGAAATTTGATCATGCCATGTGGTGTGATCACAGTAGTCTATTCTTGTGGATGTAATCATAGTTGGATTGTTATATGGCGTAGTGAATAACACCACTTGGTGAGATCAATGACCTCTACATTATAAAAAGGCTTATATAAAACAATATAGGTTTTTAGATAGTTTAATGAAATGATATATACTATAAAAAACATGTGATGTATGAATTTAACACACAACTCACACATGTCCATTATCCAGGATGTGTGGCAGTGCCATAGAGAAACCCTTCATTGGATAAATTGTCTTTGAGGCAAGTAAGGTTTTATAAAGGCATAATGGGACTATAAAAATAATCATATTTCTCATTTTTGTGATTATAACATGCTAAGATATTTTCTGTGTCATTTTAATATTGTAAATAAATTATTTTGATAAATAATTATTTTTTACATTATTGTAATCATAGTTATCATACAATGAAATCAATAGTAGAAAACGATTAAAAAATAGGATAACCTTAAAGATCCCATGAACAATTAAATATTTTTTGAAATTATATAAGATTATAAAAACCATATTATAAAACCATATAAAGATATTATTCTTGAAAACACTTGTTTATGTTAATGGTGTGTATAAATTATGGGGGTACAAGGACCCCCCCCCCCATATCAACTTTATATCCTTGATAAAAATCTTTAATTTCAAAGGATTTCCATATTTTTAGTCATTTTGAAAACATAACTATTTAATATACATGTGATATCCTTCTAGATAAGTTAAATTTGATTATTGATATTTTATTCTTATTTTAGATAAATCTTTGTTTCTAACCTCCACCTTATGGTTCTATTTGATATGACCCCAATACCAAATAGTAAATTTATAGGGTTTCTGGGTTACATTTATACAATTAAATAATTAAACTTGGATATCAAAGTGAAATTAAGATTATTTATATCCATATATTTCACACATGATTGGTAACTCATTTTTAATACCAACATACAAAATATTAAATCTTCTAAAATCAATAGTTTTTGTTTATATCATAAATTTGGTTTATAAAATATAAACACACATATAATATATAAAAAATTAAATCCTTTTTTATAGTCCTATGATAGGATTTCTTAAACCATATTAGTATTGTAATGACCTAGGGACATGCAACAATGAAAGGGTGATCTCAATCCCAGTAAGAGGAGGTATAATAGAGAACAACATGAGACATGAATAAATATAAGTACATGGGTAAGCATAATCGTCATCATCATATCATAACTATATGATAATCCTAATTATCCTATAAATAAGGAATGTAATATGGAATTTATATAATAATTCAATATTATAAGAATAAGACAAGGCTTATTTTCCATGGCATCGTAACATTATTGAAAAAGTTAACCACATCATGTTCATAAATACATTATTGATAAAGATAATTTCATCATTTCTATTCATAATTATCTCATAAGTTATAAACCTTTCACTAATGCTTTTACAATATACATAATTCAAGGACAACTCAATTTTTATAACATGATCATAATTATGAATTCCAAAAATAAAGAAAATGTGCATCAAACATAAAATTAAATAATAAATAAAAAATGAATGGGTTTCTTAATCACATTGTAAGGATGATATTGATGAACAAACTTTGTGATTCCAAAAATAATATGGGGAAAATAACTTTTGAACATTAAATTATAGCATAAAATAAAAGTGCACAAGTCATAAAGAGAGTAATAAATAAAGAGAATCCATGATAAGTTTCCTGGATTAGATCAATTTCAAAATTAAATTTAATTGTTTAAAAAAACATATCCTGAAAAATTGATATCATGCATATCCAAAAAGAAAGAAAAGGAAATAAAAAAACAAAATTCATTTTGAAGTTATTTTAAAAGAAACATATGTAAATTATGGAGAAAGAGGGAGTGTCCCCATATGAAAATGGGAGAGTTGAGAGTCCCCTTACCTTAGGTACTATTTTTGTTTGTCTCATTTTTAGTTCTTGTATAATATAAATATATTTATTAAAATTTTAATTTAATGTATATAAAATGTATTTATTTTTTTAACAATTATAATCATTGGAATTTACTTTATAACATTTCATTGAAGATAAAATGGTTTGATTACCTATTTGTTTAAATTATACTATTTTCATTTTTATTTCATGATTTTGATTTGTTTTTATTTATACATTAGTCAAACTAACTCTATAATCATAAATAATACATAAAATTACATATTTATACATTATCAATAATTCATATTAACCTACCATTATATTGGTGATGAGTAAAGAATTAACAGTGTCATTGTATGTGGTAAATCAACCATTAACTGTACTTGTAAAAATTTATGGTGGAGTTTAATTCATATATATGATAATTTTTTAATAAAAACTATATCATGTAATAAGATAAATTGTCAATATATTAAATACATTAAAAATCAATAAATTTTGTGATAAATAAAGAATTAGAAACATCCCCATAGGTGGAAAACTAGCCATTAATAGGACAATGTCAAAAGTATGATAGAGAATATATATATATATTATAAATAGATTAAAATAATTTTAAGATGACAAATTAACATTAATATCATGGTATTATTTTATTAGTATTTTTTTAGATATTAATGGGATAATAAAATGATGAATTAAGAAAATTAAATGGAAAAAGGAAGGAATGCTACATTGTTTTTTGATGTTTGTCCTTTTCTATGACAATAAATTCCTCAAAGACCTTGGGTATAGTGAAAAAAAACATTATTAAGGATCTAAATATTGATTATAAAATATAATTGAGTAGTTCTTTGACAATGTAATGGATTTGGAATTGATTTTCCAATTGGGTGAGAGGGTTATTTATACTTGAAGGGGAGGAGTGTTTTATTTTAAAATAATGAATTAAAAATTATTCTAAGACCAATTTAAGGTACCATATACTTATATATTGTTAATTTTCATTTTTAAAAATTTTTAGGTTCTTAAATTAAGCATGGAGTATATTTGGTAGGGTTTCACATCATAAACCATTGTTAACAATGTGAAGGTGGGGCTCGAAGCCTTATGGGGTTAGTTCACGAGGTTATTCATGAAATGAACCATCAGTTCATTATAAAAATGGATGAAGGATTGGATTCAATGAATATATCCCTAAAAAATTCATGTCTTGAAATTATAGTTAATGATGTGAATTGATCCTAGGACTATAGGATCTATGTGGTGTGTTTTTTAGTGATCCTTAGACTTAATCCATTGAAAATGTGAATAACCAATTATTGCCATGAATTTTCATTTAGTAGAGTGAATATAAATTCAATTTCACCCTTAGCCTCTCTAAAAATCCTCTTTTCTTGTGAACCATGGGTGTCCAAAGTTCCTCCTTAATAGTTTCTTGAAACCCTTTTGATTGGGATTGTTTCATGGCTTCTTGATATCAATCTTTGGTGATCCAAGGTTATTTTTTCCTCTTTCTCTTATAGTTTATTATATGTTTGGTTTTGTTTTCTTGTGTCTTATATTTTCATTACATGTTGGTTTAATACTTCATTTCTTATGGAGTTATGTATATTCTTGTCAGTAATTCATGGTTCAGTTCCCTTAAAAGGGCTGTAAATTCGTTTTAATAGATGTGATCGAAGATCTACCTTGGATGGTCTATTCTTTTTCAAATAAAATTTAAAGTATCAAGTTATTGTATTCATTTATTCTCTTATTTTATGTGAAATTTTTATATATCATGATTCATCTTCTTGGTTAAGGGTGGAAATAACCTTATTGAAGATTAAATCCGAATTAAAGAATAAAATTTTTGTTTAGGGAATAGCAATCACATGTGTTCATTCCATCTTGAAATTTTCCATCTTTATTTTATATATAGTGTCTTATATCTTGTTAATATTGTGGTTTAGAATGTTTTTATTCTTGTAAATTGGTTAAATAATGTAAATATATTAATTTTTTAATTAAATAAATATGAATGTAAAATGTTTTTCTATTGTTCATTATAATTAATGGGAAATGAAGTTTTTCTTTAAGAACGTTTAAATAATTTATAATTTTAGTAGTGAATACCTTAATCTTTATATGTTATTTACCTATGATAAATGAATTATTTAATTCAATATGGTAAAAAAATTGTATTCTTATTTAAAAAAATTGGAGGTGAGTGATTCCGTTTACTCTTGAAGGTCAGGTGACTTGGTTCTTTTGAATACAGTCCATGTTAACTATTTATTATTAGAGTTATACCATGTGTGATATATATGTATGTGTATCCATTCTATGTGGAATGATATTATCCCAGTACAGATTTATACTAGCTAGAAATGGGAATGGGTATCTAGGGTTGTGTTGGTACTTGGAGTCGATGATGGTGGAATATATGGTGATATGAATAGTAGTATTGGGAATGGAATTGGTACTGATGTAGTGGGTTGAAGTTATGATTGTTCATTTAATTATGAATTGAAAAGTTTTTTTATTTTCTTATTAATGAAATTATTTCATTGGAGGTCATATGACTGGATTTTATGATTTCTTCATTCTTTTCCCCACTACTTAAAAAAGTTGTTATTCTTGGTCTATGCATATTTTATGGAAGCTTATGAAAATTTATAGAATACCTAGAATTATGGAATGGTAATAAATATTAAATATTTTTACACATGGAGTTAGAGTCTTGATATAATTCTAAAATGATGATAATTAATGGGGAACCATGGAAAAATTTTGGATTGTTTCTGGAGGGGACGGAAACCAGTTGGTAACATAAATAACTAAATGTTAAATTTGAATGTTTTTAGGCCTATAGGATATCTAAACATTATAATTAAATTATTTCTACCTAAAATATGATAGTTTTAGGTGAGTATAAGGCTATGTAATTTTACTTATTTTGGTTTGTGTGATAAATATATATTCGTTATGTTATGTAATTTAATATGATACCCCACCCATATCGATAGGAAAACTAACACTTAGTGAACTCTAGGGGGTGTTTTTCCCCAAAATCTAGGCTGGAAAGGGTGGATGGATGACTACCCCCTCTCCCTAACCCTCTTCTCCAATAATATTAATATGTTTTGGTATTCATAGAGGTTACCTTCCTGTATATTTGTATTCAGGGTTGTAATGGCTTGTGTTTATTTTCACACATGTATCTTTAGATATAGTATCCTAAGGATTTTTATTGGTATATTGTGTATAGATGTGATGGATTAAAGTATAGTACATAGTCTATAGTCTATATTGTCTTCTATAGAACTACTCATTTACTATCTTGAGGTAGTAATGATGATGATATTATGTGACACATGAGATTTGGAATATTATTATAGTTTCATTTAACAATCTGGATTAGTGGAGAGAGATGGATTAGGATGTGTGATGTTGGGTAGGAGGAGAAAACCAAAATGTAAATGGTTGTAGGGTACCATCACTTTTGAACTTTCTTACAGATGGGAAGGTTAAGGTGAGGATTTATAGGAGTCTATTCATCCACATATCTAGTTCTAGGTCACTAAATTTTTGTTACTAACATATCATGAGGTACTTGTGAGAGAAAAGGTTGTTGATAAGATGGTTCATAAGGCTTGATAGTCACATGAGGGGAGTTATAATTATTATCTGCATAGTAGATAAGTGGTTTGGGGTTCTCAAATTGTAGGAAAAAAGTGTTTTTAGATGTTTTCGGGTAGGTCCCATACCACTTTATCTTGTTTAACTAGGGTTGGCATCCCTCATGACCCTACCAAGGGATCAGATATTTTTTCCCTTATATAGGTCATGGTTATAAATGGTGATAGTGATCATCTTTTATGAGTAAATAACATGCATCTAGTGGTATGATTCTAGTTTTTTTCTTTGAATTATTATATACTAAGGAAGTAATAGTAGGATGACCCAACCTATGATCAGTGTAGGGAAGATGGGGTAGGCAGAGGATAGCCATATTATTCTCTTTATCCTCATTGAGAAAATAATATCTATGGAGGTACCAATCATCCGGGTCACAAATTTCATTGAGTAGGTTATATCCAAATGAAAGCTTTAGAGTTACCAGTGTAAAGTTATTCGAACATCATTCTAGGTACAATTTGTTTGTTTTGTTCTTGTATTCATTACATATTTGATTTAGGGGTTATGGACTCATTCATTTCACCCACCTTTGTCCATTATTTGGAACATGAGGTGAATATGCTTCTAGTTCCCTTAAAATTGACTACACCAGTTGGAATATGAGGTAATTTTTGTGAAGTGTGTAGTGGTTGTGAGTTGGTTGTATGTTAGCCTCACTCTTTAGGATAATTTTTATGTTTTCAAATACATCCATGTGATATCATCTTTATAATGGACTAGTTGTATTTGGTGTAGAATATCTTAGATTTCTTTAGGTGGTAGATTTTGTTCTACAATGTTGATATAGTGACTTACATATCCATTGGTGAGTGAGTTCTTTGGATGGGACAAAGGTGTGACCATTACTTGTCTTAAATAATGGACCAGTTGATAACGAGTTCATCCAAGTTTCAACTAGAAGTGTTTCTCATGGTCATGTAAGAGTACAATGATATCATTCCTAAAGAGGTTATGGAACTACCCCCTAAATGGGATATAAAGTTTGGGATAAATATATTGTTTGGTGATTCTCATATAATTATGTCCTTATATATGATGGTGCCTTTTGAGTTGCGGGATTTGCATACACATATCGATGGTATCTAATTGTGATGTTTTATTCAGTCAAGTGTATCACATTGGGGTGGTCTGGTTTTGTTCAAAATAATTTTTTATGGAATCCTATGTTTATATATCATTTATCATCACTTTAATATAGTTATGGTGAAAAATTTAAACCATATTCCATTAATTTATTATTTATTTGATCCTTTGAATGGATTATATTGTTTATCGAAGATCGATCTATGGCTAAGATAACATCATATGTGGGTGAAGGATGTAGATTTTCTAAAAACTATTTTCTGATGTTTTTATAGGTATTATTAGTTTATTTTATTGTTTTTTGATGTGATTAATCTTCCATTTATATTCAAAATATTTATGAATGTAGTGTTCTATTATTTTTTGGACTAGTTCATGGTGGTTTTCATCGATGACGTACTTATATTATCAGCATCTGAGGTGGATCATATAGAGCATGTGCTATCCATTTTGGGAGTCTTTCATTGTCAACATATATTCATGAAGTTTTATAGGTTTTATTTCTGGGATCATCATGTATATTTGTTAGATCACATAATGTCCCAATATGTGGTATCCTTATGTTATTCATACAATGTGGTGTTTTTTTCTTCGGAAACCCCCAGTAATGTTATAGAGGTGTGAAGTTTCCTCAATATTCTAGGATATTATAGGAGGTTCATGCCCAAATTTTATTAGTTTTTGACTCATTTTATATCCTTAACTATAAATTAATATGAATTATTATTGAATAGACAAGGTATGTATACTTTTGAGTATATGAATTTAAATTTAGTCGACACCCCAGTTCTTCATTTTTCATAAGAGGGATTTCAGTTTGAGGTTTACTATGATTCTTTATGTCTATGATTGGGAAGTAGAATAATGTATTATAAAGTGCTTGTTTATTTTGGTTATCATCACTTATGATCCCATGAGAATAAATATACCACCCATGATATCAATTTGAAAGTGGTTGTGTTTTCCTTGAATTTATAGAGATTTTATCTTATTAGAAAACCCTTATTTGTTCTCACAGATAACAGAAACCAAAATTACATCACCTCCCATTGTGAATTTAACCGATGGAAGTGATGATGGATGTAATTCTTATAGTATTATGACATTAATATTACTTATACATTGAGAAAGGGTAATTATTTAGCTTACGTACTAAGGAGGAAGTCACATGGTGTTACTATGTATGAGTATAGATATTCTTAGAGGGTTATAGAAGATATATTCATGATACATATTGATATGGGTGAGGTTGGTTTCATAGGATTCCTTTATTTGATGACGGTGTATAAATATTTAGTGCAGTAAGTGGAGGAGTCCTATAAGGGTTATTCTGAGGTGGAATACTAGAGAGATAAATTTTTCTATGGTGATTTATCTGATGGACGGTTTGATGATGATCAACACCGGATGTTATTTCAGGGAGGCTCTTCATTCCTTTGGTGATGTTTGAGGTAGTTGTTTTTGATTTACTTCGATTTCCCTCAGTGGAACTTCTAGGTTTGAAAAAGATGTACCATGATCGGAGAGGTCAATTTTGGTGTCCTATGTTGAAGTGTTTGGTTGTATAGTTTGTGCCCTAATGTTTAGTCTATGTGCCCAATGAATTACTCCAGCTGCAGGATATTCCTCAATGCTAGTGGAAGTGAATTTTAATGGACACCATCATTGGTTTACCTCAAGCTTAGGGATTTGTTGATTCCATATGTTTAATTGTTGACGCTTTGACAAAATTGGATCACTTATTAGAAACAAATAAGTCAATTTAAATGGTTGTTTTATTAAGGTAGTATCTAAATAATGTCGTGAGACTTCATAGATTCCCGAGGACGATCATCTCTGATCATGTTAATCAATTAACCTCCTACACGTGGAGAGGTATTTTGTGTTATTTTTCATCTAAGTTGTTCTTGAAAAATTATTTCCATATGAATATAGAAAATTAGATAAATCATAACATCCATACTCTTGAAGATATGTTTTGTGCATGTTTCATAGATATTGGGTTTTTGTTTTGTGAAATAACTACCTCAGTTCAAGTTTTCTTACAAAAAATATTTTTCACTCCACCATTGGTATTAAACTATTTAATGATTTGTATGACCGACCTTTCCATTATTTGATATTCTAGACTAGGTCAATAGAGTCAACAATTATTGATCCTAAAATAGTGATGACCATGAATTAAATGGTGAAAATTATTCATGATTGGATGAATTCAGCATAGGATCCTCATAAGTATTATGTTGACCATGAGAGGAGGCCTCTAGTGTTCAATGTTAAAGATAATGTATTCTTATAGTTGACTCATTGTCATGGAAAGTGAAGGTTTTTTCATAGAATTAAGATCTCTCTCTAATTTTATGATCATTTCGAGGTGTAAGAATATGTAGGAGTTATCGCATATCAGTTATCACTTCCCCTGTATATGAACTATATTTATGATTTATTTCATTTTTCCTTAATTTTTCATTATATTTATGATGATTCTTTCATCATAAATTGGGAAAATATCAACATTAATGATGATGTGACCTTCGAGGAGCATCCCATGGAGATATAGGACCTCCAAGAGAAGGTGTTTCATGGTAATGTTATTCCCTTAGTTCATGTACTATGGTTACATAGTTTCATGGAGGATAGCACATGGAAATGTGACTCGTAGATAGAAACTTTGTATCCCAAGTTGTTTGATGCTTTGTTATTATTTTTTAATGATTTTCTATGATGTTTACCTTTTTATGGATTATGAGATAGTTATATCTCCCATGATGACTTATTTATATCATTCCTTCTATTTGATAGGTATCTCCCCTATGAGTCTATTTGGGATCTAGTTGATTTTTTTACAAAAAAATCACCATGTCACTCTAAGTGAGACGGTTATGC
Organism: Viscum album; assembly: GCA_963277665.1. Lineage (NCBI taxonomy): Eukaryota > Viridiplantae > Streptophyta > Magnoliopsida > Santalales > Viscaceae > Viscum > Viscum album. The sequence continues at coordinate 614,063,331 of OY728134.1, forward strand.
TCTAGTGATGGTGAAATTATTTAGAGTTATCTCATGGGGTGGTTGCTCATGAAACCCTTTTCCTTCACTTCTCTCTAGTTTTGGTTTTAATTATTAATATTAATAATTGTTTTAGATTTATACGACATAAGGTTTCAGACCCTTCCATCTTATTTCTTTTCATGTTTCTGAAGTTTCTGGTTCTTGGAGAAATCTTGGAGTATGACTGGTGGAGTTTGGGTGCAGAAATATTATTGATGTAGGAATTCATAGTATAGAGTATTGATAATGGGTTGAAGTTAGACCTCATGACATGAATGGTTATTTGAGTCCTAAAAAATGGTAGTTCACGGGGTGTGATTCATGGTGTTAATGGATGATGGTTTAGATTTGGAGAATTGGCCCCTGAACTATTCATTTCATGAACACATATTTCACTACAATAATTCATCCCAATATTATATGATATTGGAGATGAATTTTTTGGGGAGCCTTAGACTTTATTCATTAACAACATGAATGGTCTATTCATGTTTTGAATGTGCATATGGAAAAATTCCTTAAAATTTTATTACACCATCAAAATCTCTAAAAACACCTTTTTCTTCTAAACCCTAGATCACCCAAGGTCCCCTTCAGGTTTTTTTATTCCATTTTTATTTTGATTGATTCATTTCTTCTTGAGATCAATCCTTGGTGATCTAAGGTGAGTTTTCTCCTTTTATCTTATGGTTTCTTCTCCTTTGAATTTCTTTCATTAGTTTTATATTTCCATTAGATGGTATTTTATCTATTTCATTTATCATGGAGTTTTTTATCCTTGAAAAAAATTTCATGGAATGATGTAATTAAAAGGTATGAAGATTATTATGGGAGAGGATATTAGAGATATTCACTTATTGTTTCATTATTGTTCAAAGAAAATTGAAATTCATGAGGCAGGGGATTCATTTTTTATCTTATTTCACATGAAATTTGAATTTATCATTCTTTTTATCATTATGTATTTGTGGAATTATTCTTAATGAATATTAAACTAAAATTATAGAATGAAACTTTTTAGTTATATTGACTCATTTATTTATTCCATGTTGATGGTTTGCTTCTTGATTTTATATATAGTGTGTTAAATCTTATTTATTATGTGGTTTATCATTTTTTATTCACATAGAAACTGCTTAAGGAATGTAAATATTGTAATACTTGTTGAACAAAATAAATAGACATGTTAAATTTTCACCATTTTTCCTTGTAATTGAGAGGAATTGAAGTTTTTCTTGAAGAATTTTTAAACAATTTATAGTTATTGATAGTTGATGTATTAGTTTTCAAATGTTTGAAAATTATGATAAATGAATATGTTAATTCAAGATAGTGAAAAATTGGTTTTTAGTCAAAAACCTTTTTGTCTAACTGATCCTATTTTCTTATGAAGGTTGGATACCTTGGTTTTAGTTATAAGATTCAATGGTAAATTTTTTTATTTTGTTTTTTCCTTATGTGATTTACCAAGATGTAGATACTTTTTATATGTTATGATGTGTGCCTGAGATAGTAGTTGGACTGAAAATACATGGGCTGGGGTTCCCAGAGTTGGGGAAATAGTTAGAACTAGTGATGGATGAAAAGATGATAATATGTATAGTGGTGTCGTGATGAAACCAGTATTGATGGAGTAGGTTAAAGTTAGGATTGGTCATTATCTATTAAATTAAAATCCGGTTTTCTTTATTATTAATGAATTTAATGTGTTATAGGTTGTATGGTTATATTTCTTGATTTTTGTATTTCATTCCCCGCAACTTATTGTAGCTGATTGAAATTGTTCTATTCATCTTTTGTGGTAGAATAGGTCAGTTCCTAGAGTACCTCGAAATATGGAATGGTAATGAATATTACGTGGTTTAATTAATGGGGTTAGAGGCTCAAAAGAATGATGAAATGATCATAATTCTTAATAAACCATGTAAAATTGTTAAGTTATTCCAGGATAGCATGAGAACTTGTTAGTAACTTAAATAAATGAAATTTTAATTTGAATGTTTGTGTACCTATAGGATATATAAACCTTATTATTGGTAGTCGAGTGTACGATAGATAATATATATATATTTTATTATATGGATAGGTAGTTTATCTTAGAGTTGTTTTTGATATATATATATATATATATATATATATATATATATATATATATATATATATTAATTATGTTAAGTGATTTGATATGCTAACCACCCACATAGATAGGGAAACAGACATCTAATGGACTCTAGGGTTTCTTTTCACCAACATCCAGGTGACCGAGGGTAGATTGATGACTAACCCCTCTCCCCCACTCTCTTCTCTAAGAGTACTATTACATACTGTTATGTACAAAGGATAACTTCCTATATATGTGTATAGAGGGATATAACAACTTGTGGTTATTTTACACATGTGTATCTCTAGATATAGTTTCCTAAAGATTGTTATATAGATACATTGTATTGGATATGATGGAATGAGGGGTAGTACAAGGTGTAAAGGATGCGGTGGCTTCCATAAAACTACTCGGTTACTGTCTAGAGGTATTTATTTTGGTAAAATTATGTGACTTGTGGTATTTATATTTTTATTACAGTTAACTTTGATACATGTGGCATGTTAGAGAGAGATGGTTCAGGACATGTGACATTAGGGTGAGAGTGGAAAAATAGAGGGGAAGTGGTAATAGGATACCTTCACTTTTATACTTATATTTCATGTTATATTATTACTTTTAGATGATACTTGGTGAGAGATCCCTAGTGAGGCTGGGAATATAGCACACCTGATTATTTGACTAGTTACATTCATTGGTTATTCATTGGAATTTAGTATGCTTTATTCAGATTTTCAAGAGGGGTTTCATGGAGGATCATACTGATTATACATTTTATACTCACCCCTATATATATAAACTATTTTCATGTCTACAAGTATTGATTGATTATTCTGCTGGAAATTACTAGCTCATGGAGTTTTTGAAGGGTTTTTTGGGATTTGAGGTCTCTATCAAGGATTTATTTTAGTATTTTTTTTCTATTTACTATTGTTTCATTTTCAATGACATTACATGCATATATAGAGATCTTTTATTTATTTGAGGATTTTTTTATGGTCTCATCTTATCTATCGTATCTCTTATTCTTATTAGAGGGTAATGTGACCTATTTTTGTGTAACATATACCATCGATTCTATTCACCAACCAATGGAATGTGGGAGGGGGATTAAGGCTTCATTATCTCTATTCCTTTATTATTGGCCCAGTTGGGGTGCCTTTGGAGGGTCATTAATGATACCCAAGACATGTGATAATAGTCTTATTTGAGACTATGAATAATATTTAATTAAACATTCATGTTTTTATCACTTTATAACACTTCAACTATATAATTTATTTATTTATAAAAAAATAAAAGAAACAAAGTTAAAATACTATTTAATAAAATAAAATATCATTGTAAATATTGGAAATTACATTTTTATGTATGAAAATTGAATTTATTTTTTCTTAAAATTTTTTATTTAACTTATTAGACTTATTTTGATATGAAATAAATATATTTAGATTAATTAAATAATTATTACATCAATATCAAATCGTAAAACATTTGTAATTCAAAAAAATTATTTTTATTATTCACCAGAAAATTCATGTTATTTATAAAATCTCCAAAAAAAATCACCCCTAGATAATTTCATAGTGCTGATTCAAAAAATAATTAAATTCATTTTAACATAAAAAAATTAATCTTAGGTAATTTTAATAATTAAATATTAACATCAAAATTAATAATTTTATAAAATAAGTTAAAATTCACTTTATCATAAATATGCACTTATACTTTCTTTCAGTTTCCTAATTTAAATATTTATTTTATATAATTATAATATTTATATTTACTTTTTTTTCATTGTAAATATTATTTACAAATCTATTTATTATTTTATTTTTCAAATTATTATTCTAATGGTCAGGGTATCATTCTAATAGTAATATTGCTATTAAAATTTTTATTTAGGATTTATACTACCTTTAAATGAATCATGTTTCATTTATTTTTAATTTAATTATTTCTCTACCAATATTCTAAAAATATATTAAAAAAATTCAATCATATTTCTAATGTTTTATTTTCTTTTTATTGTATTGTTTTTTGGGTGTGATATTTCTAGGTGACCGTCACCTTATGGATTTTCAAATTATACATTTTTTTTTTGTATTTATTATCTCAATATGATATTTTTAATTTTGGGGGGTATATTTTTTATACATATATAATGTTCCATATTTATGAAATAAATTAGTGCATGTTTTATTAAATTATGCATGTGTTTTATATATATATATTATACCAAAATAAGAAACACATGTATATTTGGAATATAAATTTAAAATAGAAAGTAAGTGTCATTACATAATTCGCCATTTAGAAATTCCACCCTAAAAATGTCAAATCATATCCTCATTCAAGAAAATATTGGGGTTATTCTGTTTCATTGAATCATCAAGTTCCCATGTTTCGTATTGATAGTTCCACCAAAGTACATTGACTATGTAAGTTATATTAATACATATAACTTTGTCTCTAAGATCCAATATATGTACTAGATACTCATCATAAGATATTTCATGCTCTAATTATACCACCAACAAATTCATTTCATGTGAAAAATTGGGAATAAACTTCCTCATGTGACATAATTAGAACACATTTTATACTTATTCCTGGTTTGGTTGAAGTGACACACTATAGGACACATCTCTTATGCTATCAAGGATATCAAATTAGACCATATACCTAGGGATAATATTTCCATTCTTTCCAAAACTCATGAATTTCTTCTCAGATGATATTTTAAGGATTAATTTACCTCCAAGATTGAACTCCAAGTCTATTTTAAAATTTTAAACCTAGTACTTATATAGACTTTGTGAAACTTTTTTGTGTTATTAAAAGGACAAAACCTTATTTTCATTTAATTCACATGTTTAGGTCCTGTAATCTTCTATTCACAAACATAATCCCAACCTATTGAGTTATAAATCTCTTCTCATATAGAGCATCATATGGGGTTATCTGAAAACTTTAGTGGAAACTATTATTGTATGAGAAATCATCCAAGGGAATATATTGATCTCAACCTCTTCCTAAGTATATAGAGTGGGATATAGGGATGTATCCAAGTTTATTAATAGTCCTTGTAGATAAAAAATAGTCTATGGGTGATATTCCATTGTAAAATTCAACATGGTTTTGAGTGAATAAAAATAATCCTCTAGAACATATTGATAATCCTTAGACGTCAATCAGGATGATTGAAAATGGTTCCCCATATATCCTCACCACTTTCATTTTTTATATCTTGGTAATTTGATTAAGATATATATCTTATCAAATATAAATAAATTTATTATTTTTGGTAATTAAATCTAACACAACCTATATTGAATTATTTCATTCAGATTCTTTTAGAGACCCATGACTCAGTCTTTGGTGATTTTATCCCATTTCAAAGTTGGTATAGGTAATATTTGTATTATTATCTTGACCTAATGATTCTATGTATTAAATTTCCACCATAAAAATCACATTTTGGTATATTATGAAATATTATTATTCATGTTTTCCTTCTAGAATTTGTCTTGAATATACTGAAACATTTTGGTACTTATAGGGTGTATGAATAAAGTTGAGTTATGTGAGTAATCCAATAACTAATTTTTTATCTATAGTGATGATTTCATATAAATATTATCTACAAAACAAAATGAATCTATATTTTTTATGTTTAATTCATGAATCTTCCCTTCCATTAATTCCATATCCCTCTTTTGAATCTCTAGATCATCCCTTTGTGCCTTTTGATTTTATATTGGATATATGGTTGGGTAAATATTAGGTAAATGTGGCATATCTTCCTTAAAATTATTATTTTAAGATCCATATTTACATGTTCATGAAGATATGGTCTTTATAAATCCTTATCATGGATAGGGTAGAAGGTTACTTTCTTCTGAGAGCATCAGCTCCCTTATTATCCTTTCTAGGATGGAAGTGTATTAATTAGTCGTACTTGTTTATGAAATCCAACCATATTCATTAATAAATGTCTATTTCCTTCTATTTTAATGTATACTTTAAGGTATTATAATTAGTATATATATTACTCTTCCCTCTATAGAGGTAATTCCTCTAAATCTTTATTGTAATTATCACAGTTGTTAACTCTATATCATGTGTCGAGTAGTTATATTCATTAATGTTCAATTTTATGAGTTATATTATATCACATTATCATTTTTCATGATTAAAAAACCCAATAAATTCTTTAAATAATCAGTATATATCCCAATTTGTTCTCTACTTGAGGCTTGTGTGAGTATTTGTGTAGTGAAAAGTATTTTCCTAAGATCCTTAAATATCTCTTCACATTCTTCAATATAGAAAAACTTTACCCTCTTTAATGTTAACATAGTTTGTGAGATATAAAATCAGGAGGAATATACCACAAAATATATATAGTTTCCAATTATTCCAAGAAAACTATAGATCTTTGTGATAATTGTTTGTCTATGACATTTCTCAATTTCCATTATCTTTCAAGGATCCACATTAATTCCTTCACTTATTTTCACATTCCCCTAGAATGTGACTTTATAAATATAATATTCAAACATATAAACATATCATACAACTTATCCTTTCATAAATTATTCATCATAATATTTATATATTTCTCATATTATTCCTTAGTCTTGGAATATATAATATTATTATCAAAAAATATTTCCAAACCTTTATCAAGGTAATTGTTTTGTAATTTTTATGTTTAAATGGAATCATTGTGAACTTATAGTGACCATATATATTATGGAAGGATATATTTTAAATATTTTCTCACTTTTAATTTAGATAATTATATCTAGAATAAATATATAATTTATATATGTTTTAGACCCCTCAAACTAGTCAAACAAGTCATCAATATCTAGTAGTGGATAATTGTTCATTTCAGTGATCCTATTGATTTTTTGTTTATTAATGAAAATCCACATTGTCCCATCCTTATTATAAATAATGAGTATTACTTGACCCAAAATTGATGCACTATGAAATACAAAATCTTTGTCTGAATGTTCTTGTAGTTTCTTTTTTAACTACTTTATTTCTTTTAGGTCCATTTTATACAGTTAAATATAAATAATTATCACACGAGGTGTAAGTTATATTGAGATATATACCATAAACTCCAAGGGAAGGCTATGAAATTATTCAAGAAATAAATCATTATATTCCATCATAGTAGGAATTTCTTCAAGGTTTATGTTTTCCTTTATCTCAATCATTTAATCAAGATATTCCATTGGGTATCAACACTCATAACTTAAAATTATTTTCCAATGGTGATTCATAACATTCCTTTATTGTTTATATAAGTAAGATATGGTTTGATATATGGAAAATAAATTAATTTTTCAAGTATTTTATTGTATATCTATATAATGAGATCCAATCCATTACAAGTATAGTATCAAATTTCATCAAAAGAGGAATTATGAGGTTTTCTTGAAGAATCTTAACACATATGTTAATTGTGGAATACTCCAACACTTAGACTATAATGATTGAATCACTATATTTCATTAAATATATTTTTAATTCAGGGTATTATGTCATAGGATATGAAATAATGATGCAATCTTGAATTAAAAAAAATATATTCTTCCATGAATTGTAAGATTACTGTGTAACAATTTATTTTGTTACACCATCTTAGTAGTGGTGATTGAATATAATTTTCCTTAATCCCATGTATTAGGTTTTTATTTACATTGATTAACCTCAAATACCCTTAGTTTGGTGTTCTAGAAGGCATTGAGTCCATTTTACTTATAGTTTAATCATTAAACCATAGATAGTGCATTGAGTTATTCAATATTTTACACCATTGTATCAAGCGGTATTTTCATTTCCCTTCTATACTATACCACTATTTTAAATCCGTTTCAACACTTGAAACATTTTTCAATTACTATATGGTAATTCCCTTTGTTATTCATACCACATATTTTAACTATAATTATTTGTATATTCCTTCTTCTATGTCCTTCTTCATTTTATCCTCTAGCAGGAAACTATATCCTTTATTTCTTTTCCCTATGTCTATGGATCCATTTTACAAACTCTATATCTACATTGAGTGTAAACTAAACCACTTATTTATGACTCCTAAAGTCTCAGGTTGTAAGATCTTTTTAGATATTTGGTTCTGAAACACTAAAGAATCTATCTATTTTTTTATCATGGTTGAGAAAAAACCTAATCCATTCATTTAAATCCTTATATAATTATCCTCATATACTAAAAAATCAATTTTTAATAAAGATCAAAAATTATCCCTCCATCATCATGAAAAGAGTTTGTGTAAAATACATGTTAGTAGATATATTTTTGATCTCATCCCACTCTATATATTTAACTTTACCATTTGGATTTTTATTCTTGTTTAACATCAATCATTGATCAGATTTATCTTTTGAATAAAAGATAACCAAAGTAATATTCTCTTGATCAGAAAAATATAGTGTATAAAATATCTTTTCCATGGATTTGGACCATTTTTTTAATAATTAGAACATAAGATCCACTAAATTAATGTTTTCATTATCTAATGAACAATTCAATAGCCAATTTATCCCTCTTGGGTCAAGATTTCCATTCCACATGGTTCAGGTTGTTACTCATTAAGTTCCTCCATGATGTTTTTAACTCCATCCCCTATTTAATTAGAAATTTCATTCAAAAAATACTTTTATTTTATACCACATGGGTTTTTATCTTTGTTATCTTATCTCACACCATTTTAGAAAATAAAAAAACATAAATCAATAATGCATGTGAAAATAAATTATTCACATGAGTAAATAAATTCTATTTTTATATTATAGGATCCATAATTTTAACCTAGGTTGTATTCTTCTATCCTAATTACCAAATTAACTAATCCTTGATCTGATACCAACTATAGAAACCCATATATTTCATAAATTATTATTACATCATTTTTAAAATAAATATATAAAATATTAAAACTCATAAAATCAATAGTTTTAGTATATTTGGAAATTTTCATTTATATAACATAAATAAAGAACCCATTTAATTGTGGAGTAAATGTTTTATATGTTGAAATCAATATGTGAAGATCAATGAAAGTTGTTGAGAACTATTGTGGTAATTAAGTTTCATGGAATGACTCAAATTGAGTACACATACATTTCATGACTATTTGGGAGGTATGGTGACTAGATTTTTAAACAATTAATTAATTTATAAAATCATTTAGAGTTTCTTGAGATGATTTGTATTGGATATATAATAATTAAGAATATTTCAAGAAGTTTTGAGTTGTTTGGAGAAAATCAGAGTCACAGAATATTGAAGATATAGGAAAAGTACTCTAAACATAAAGGGACTCGTGAACCTACACTGAGTACATAATAGTACTTATTGGAATATGTAATGGTTTTTTAAATCACAGAGATTGAATATTTTACAATGTACTTTAGTCACTACGATACGTAATATTTTTCTACTTGATTTGTAAGGGTTATCATAGCTTTCAATGGAAATTAATAAGAGCTTAGTAGAACTTACAAACTGAAAAATAGAAAATAAAAAGATATAATGATTACATAATAGTGAACATGATCATATAATAATAACCTGATGATTCATAAACTTTGTTATATGAAAAAGTACTTATGTAAAGGTTTCTATGTGGATAAGTCAATAAATAAGGGTTTCCAAAACCTTTCATACTATAAATTGATAAAATACTAAATCACATTATGATATGTAAATATTGTCTTCTGGATATTTTGAGGTTTTCCAATTTCACAAGAAGATACATAAAGGTACATAGATTGAAAATTTTGAAAAACTACTAAATCCTCACTATGATAAGTAAGGGTGAATTAAGAAAATATGTAAGAGTTTATGATATATTTTTTGTAGATTTTTATGGTTAAAAAACATATGAAAGGGTCATCAAGTAGAGAAAATATGATATTGATGAGATCCAAATTAGAATATGTTGATATTTTCTTCATGGATTAAAATAATCATGTTTGTTTTCTTTGAGTCGTGATTAAATCAATATTAGATATAGGAATTGTTGAGAGGATCATTACCTATTTTTTGGGTTTGAATTTAATTAATACAGATAAAAGATAGCACAATTACTGGAAGATTCTCTTGATTAAATTGAGTTAATAAAGTTAGTACATTCAATATTCAGATTATATATTTCTGATTTCATTGTAACTTTAAATGTGAATCACTACTATTAAATAGAAGAGAGTTTTTTAAAAATGTGCTACTAGAAAATTGATAAAAGATCATGAGATACTAACTAGATGATTATGATTGTTCCAAATTAAGGAGAAATAATTAAATATACCAGAATTTCATAGATTCAAGGATGGTAATCTAAAAATAGATATTCCAAAATATAGTGAGTAATATAAATGGTTTTATAGTGTATAAGGTATGAATATTAATTCCTGAATAAGTGAGAAAATTATTATTCAGATTATTTAAAAGTATCAAAGAAATGTTAACTATCTATTATGGAAGAAACATGGTTATAATTTCATCCTACGCATTGTTTTTTGAGATTCTTTTAAATATTAGGAGTTGGTATAAAAAATTAGTGAGATTATGTAATGATTGGGAAATATTTTTTTATTAAGGATGATAACTTCACAAAAAACCTATAATCAAAATTAATTTTAGTCGAAAATATATGTCTCTAACTAGATTCAAAAATAACAGGGATAAAGTCATTAAAATTTAGGGTGAAACTTGTAAAAATATTATGTTCCTTGTATTTATTTATATTTTTACTATATATTGGTAAATATGATATATAATGTTTGATATGATTAAGACTCAAACAATTCATATGGATTTATTTCATGGAAATAAAGTGTCAAGTAGTACTACTAATTTACCCTTTAGACTTTTGGTATATCATATTCCTAGGAACATTAATTGGTTTTGGAGAAACCTAGGTTCTCTTTGAATTATCTACACACTTTAGAAATTGGATAAGATTAATTATTTTAATAGTAAAGGTATACAAAAATTCCAGATAAAAAATATCATATATGGAAGAATAATATGATTTTATATCTTCTTTATCATGTCTTAGATCTTTTTTATAGTAATTTTATAGGATTTCCACCATTTGAGAATGTTTCTCCCACGACTTTATGTAGTGATAAAACATGCAGGTTAATGGAAAGAAAAGAAATAAAATTCTTATAAACATATCAGAAAATTTGTATACAATGTTAATGGGACTTCAAAATTCCATAGAGACTAGTGAAAAACATGAATATAATGGAATGTGAAAGCTATAGAAGAAACATTATAGTTATGGAAAGGTAATTAAAAATATGTGGGTATGAATGATATAGAAACTATTTAAGATTACTTTATAAGGGTGAACAAAATTTTTGGTGATATGAGAGGTTTTAGGGATACAATGTATGTCTCTATGATTGTCAAGAAATTTATTAGAAACTTCAATGACTTGTTTAATGCAAAATTTTATACATTATAAGATATTTATGATTTATATCTTGATGAATTTCATAATATACTTGTTTAGTATAAGATGAGGAAATATCTAAAATTATAGAAGAAGCACAAGGAGGTGATGACATTTAAATCCATGAGAAAAATCAAAAATCAAGGATATGGAGGAGGAAGTATAATCTATATAATATAAATATGTTTAATAAAATGATTAAGAGTATAAGAAACTTATGGATCTTTTCTTAAATAACATTGTAGAGTCTAAAGTTAAGTAAAAGGGTAAAATCCCACTAAATTTTTTTAGGTGTGGTAGAATTATAAATTTCTCAATTAATTTTCTAAGGAATAAAGGTGTTTGGTATGAGGATGATGATAAAGAAGAAATTACTTATTAGATAAAATATGTTAAATTTTCAAATGAAGTAAGAAAAATCTATTGAGAGTAAGAAAATATTACAAGAAGGAAAAAAATAAGTTTATTGAGAAAGGAATAGTATAGATACTATTCTACAAGTAGTTAATCAGAAGAAAAAACTAAAAAATTTAGAAACTTCATAACTCATGTTTAAAAATATGAAGAAACCACATGTATTGAAGAAGAATAAGAAGGTTTAGAAACTTAAATTAAGAAAAAATTTAAATCTATACTTGAATATTATCATGAATAAAACACTAAACATGTCAAATCTGTTGTGTCATTCTGAGGTATTTTCTCTTTTACTTTTGGTATTATATTTGTTAAATGGTTTACTTGAGAGTTTTTGAGAAAACTGGTGGTTTTTTGGTTGGATATAAGGAGGCACATGGTTGGTTCATGGTTAGTGGAAATTATGCACCATCCTAGTGGAAAATATGTGATATATATAGTGGAACTGTTCAGGATACATGGGATAGTGCATGAGCATGCATCCCTATTAGGGAAAACCATATGACTAGAGGAGTAGAACTATCTAGGTTTCATTGATATGAACATGGGAATGCAACATATCTAGGAAACCCATGGGGATTATTTTCTTCTTGGATAGATGTGGGAAACAGTTGGTGCTTGGTTTGGAAAACCATGTAGCCTACAATATCTTTAAAACTTGATGAAATATTAATTTTTTCCTCTATGAATTTAATACTTTAACACCCCCACTCTCACCCCATTCCACCCTCCATCCCTAGGTGCACCCCCCTCTCCTCTTCTACTCTCTTGGGCTCTAAATATTGGGTAGATTTAGGTTGAATAATTCAAGAAACTTCAAGTAAGCCTATACTTTCTTCTTTCCTTCCTTATTATTTTTATTTTATCATTTATTGTGTGTGTTCTATTTTATTTAGTAGATAGGTTAACCAAAATTAGGATCAATATTGTTTCTTTGGGGTGAATATTTTTAGTTTTGGCGTACTCTTTACTTTATAGGGTATATCCTTGGTGTGGTTAGTCTTTTTCACCAGGATTTGTGATGTTTTAAATAAATAGGTAGGTGGTTCCATGATTTTACATTATTTGATGTTTTTTATTAATTTATTTTCTTTTAAAATGTATTTTATAAATTTTTTAGACTTTACAAAAGGTTTTTTCCATGGGACTCTATGTGTTTTCATGATTGGATTGTGAATTTCCCATTGTAAGTAGTTGTTTGTTAATTGTTATTTTAATTGTTAGAATTATGATGGTATAATATGTGATATAATTTTATATAGGGGTTTAAATATAGAATAGTGGAATCCTATGTATCTAGGTGGGAAAACTAGGTCTAGTACGGTAGGCGAGTCTGTATGTCTAAGGCCTTGTCTCCCTAGTAGGATTATGTAACAACACTAACTAAACATATGTGATGGGGATTTGTTGGATCAAGTAGGAGTCTAACCATTATGTCCAAGATGTGATCATTGAGAGTATGAGGATCCTAGTACCCCACTAACATTATTACCTTAGTAATTACCCATGGTTCTCCTGATATGATTACCATTTTATCATGTTGTCGCATTTATTTCTTCATTTATTAAAAACTACGCTTCATTTAAATTATATCCTAGTACCCCATTTTTGTTGTTTTTGTCTTTGGTTGTAATTTAAATTTCATAACTCATGATTGTAGTGTTTTCCTTGACCTATCATGTTATGGATGTTGGTTATGATGTGAGGTGAAATTTTGAAAGGTATACAGTTGATTCTTGTGGGATAAATCATTCCAAAAGATTTTTATTGATGCACAAGAACTATATTCCATCATGTGGGATTGGGAACACCCTTCGGTTCATTCCAAGGCTTGGGTTTCGAGTTGGATAGTAGCCTAGCCTAGCTTGTGACAAAATAGTATTAGAGCCAGTTTTCCCTTTTTGTGGTTCTTTTTGTTTGGAAATATCTAGATACACAACATCTAGGACTTATGAGGATTGAGTTTTTATTTATGATTGTGGTTTCTTCCCAACATACCTTGTGACAAACCTTGTGTCACCATGGGATGTTTGGGATTTGGTTTGAATCATCCTTCAAGTTTGATGAATAAGTTATGGACTATACATGGACACCGAGTTGTGGTAGAGTGTTTTAATTTATTGGTGTAATTTTTTATGGTTTCATTTCAATTTTTTGGATGATTACATCATGTTATTTTAGAAAACCTGTATGTATGGTGTATTGATGATTTCTTTTTTCTTGTCAATTAGTGTAGCATCATGCCTCCCCAAAGACTTCATATCCAACTGTGGGAAGAGGACGAAGAGAATTGTCCCTCACTTTTAATTAGAGATTAGTGTAATTAGTGGTTAAGGATATTCTATCATTATATCACGAAGTGAACTCTTGTCCTAATCATGCCCAGGAATCCAAATTGGAACAATAAAAGGAAAAATATTTGGAGTTTCTATCAAAAAAATAACCTTCCTTCAGGGGTAACATGTACCCTAAGGAAGATTAGAAGTGAATTGAATATTTTAAAAGTATTTATAAGTTCCTCAGGACTCATAAGGTTATTTATGTAATTTTTTATTCATTAATGTTGGAGGGACATAGTTGAAGATGGTGGAAATCAATGGTCCCAGCAGGGAAACATGAGAAAATGGGTTATAAGTTCTTCAAGGTTGAATTAAATAAGTAGTATTTCCATGATACCATGGACCTCTCCAAGACCTAAGAGTTCCTAGACCTCCATCGTGGAGATATTACTATGTTGGAATATTCCAACCATTTTACATAATTAGTTCATTTTTCACCTGAAGTGGTTTCTAATGAGCAACTAAAGGCTCAAAATTTTGAAATGGGGTTGCGGATTGATATTTGGTCTCTGATATACATGTTTTAATTGAATACATATACTGATGTGGTTGACTAAGACCTAATAGTGGATATTGATCACATCAATAAATCTGATTTCTATGGGGTAGTCTCAGTAGTGGGACAAGCTGGTGGTCACACATATGATAAGGAAAGGAAGTGTGATAAGTGGAAGAAGAATCAAGGTGGTAGCTCAATCCACCTTTCCTAACTACGTTTTTTAAAGACCACTGGTGGTGTCCTGGTAGTATCATACCAGTTTGGAAGTTTGTGGCATGTTCAGTCAGTGTGTCTACTTCCACCTGGACCCTGCCATTAGTGTGGGAATTTGGTTCACTTATAGAGGTTCTATAGAAGTGTTTTTCTAACTCATATCGGTGAAGGATCCTTAAAGCATATTTAATTACTAGCTCAATCAAGAAAATCAAGGGCTATGGGTTCTTAATAAGCTAAGTGTGGTGGTATGGCTAGATATTCTTATGGGAATAGTTAGCTCAAGGAAAATCTGCAAGTTATTAATTTATCTTAGGCATTGGTAGAAATGAAGCACATTAATGGTATGGATTAGGAACCAACATAATCTAATGAAGGACCTGTAATGGTTAAAGTTACTTCTTTGACTACATCATTTATATAGGTTGTTTTATCTGACATGGGTGGTTCAAATTCCTTTATTTCTTCCCATCTTGTGGAATTTTGGAAATTATCGACCAAAATTATGCCTTATTACATGGATTTGGTGACTCCACTTAGAAATAATATAGAATAGTGTTTCATATGTCCTTCCTACACCCTAACTTTGTTAGGGCTAATCTAGAGTGGGAATTCATGGTTCAAAAAATGGATCTTTTTTATGTGATACTCTATATGGACTGGATGGTATGTTTTAGGGAATATGTTGATTTTTATCATTGGTGAGTGATATTTCTTGAACATAATGGGATCACTCAAGTATTTTAAGTTGAACATAATCCTCAATCAGGGAAAAAAGGACCTCAACTTGTAAAATTAAGAAACCTAGTTTTCGAGGTCTCTTCTATTATGCTTGAGGGTAATGATAAGGGTTCCGATGATGGGTTGCCTCCTATGGTATATAAGTTTCCAAATGTTTTCCCAAATGAATTCTTGAGCTTTTCTATATAATATTATGTGTAGTTCACCATTGAATTGGCACTGATAACATAGTATATATCTCTTTCCTCATATTATATAGACCCCACTGAGTTGATAGAATTAAATATATTGTCGGACGATCTAGAATATAAATGATTCATTCACCTGAGTGTTACACCCTAGGACACCCCCAACGTTGTTTTATAAAAAACCTAATGAATCCCACCAGTTGTGTATTGATTATCGGAAATTGAATAGGGTCACTGTTAAGAATAAATATTTTTTCCCCTACTTTGATGACCTCTTTGATCAGCATAAGGGGAATAGTGTTCTTCCAATATTGACTTGTGGTCTGGGTATAACCGGGTTAGGGTCAGAGAGGAAGATGTTCCCAAGATATAATTTTGATGCTGGTATATCCACTTTGAGTATTTATTTATTCCATTTATGTTGAAAACTTCTCCATTAGTTTTCATAGTTCTTATGAATCAGGTATTCCACCAATACCTCAAATCCTTTGTTATAGTGTTTTCAATGAAATCTTGATCTATTTTGGTATAGTACAATAGAATTAGAGGCACTTTAGAATTATACTGGATAATATTATGGGTCACCGCCTTTATGATAATCTCCCCAAGTGAACTTTCTAGATCTATGAATTTATGTTTCATGGCCACATGATCTCAAAACATGGAGTCTTAGTGCACCTTGAAGAAATTAAAGTGGTAATTTAATGGGAGAAACTAAAAACTTTCTTCTAAATCATGATTTTATTGTTCCTTGTAGGGTATTACATGTGATTTATAAAATATTTTCCTCTAATTTCTTCTCCCATGACCACACTTACCCAAAAAAGGGTAAGGTTTGAATGGAGCCCAGAATGTCAGACATCTTTTGAGGAGCTCAAGTTATGTTTGAACACTACCCTGTTATGATCCTAATAGGGTCCATAATGGAATATGGGATTTATTTTAATTCCTCATGTATGGGTATTGGGTGTTTGTTGATATAGGAGGTCCATGTGGTGGTGTATGGTGCTTTACAACTCTAACCACGTGAAAGGAATTACCCAACCCATGAACTAGAACTAGTAGTGGTGATGCATGATTTGAAGATGTGGTGTCACAATCTTTTCAGAGGGAATCCATATTTTACTCAGATTATAAGTTCTATCCTACATTTTATATTATAAATATCTGAATTTGAGGTATCTTTGATGGGATTAGTATCATCAATTGTTTGAATTTGATATTTTTTACCCCTTGGGAAAAGGTAATGTGGTATTTGATGCTCTATGTAAAAATATACGAGTGTAATCCTCGTAGGATTTCAGTGACGAATGGAACTTGATGGGGATTTTTTCCTAGATTCACCTTGAAACAATGGAGCATAGTAAATTCACATTCTTGGATAGCATCTAATTTATGAAATTACTTCTGGATCTGATTCAAGAAGAACCTCTTAATGAAGAGTTGTGTCGTTTTTGTATCTAGATTCTAAATGGTGGGGAGTTTCCTAGTGAATGGTCATTGTTTTTTGATGGAATCCTTTGTTTTAAGGGTTTTCTTGTGGTTTTGTTCTATTTTTTAAAGGTGGTTATATAATAAATCCACCAGTATCAGTGTTCCGTTAATCCTAGAAACATTGAGATGATTTAAAATGTCTGACACTAGTCCTGGTGGCTAGGTATGAGACAATATATAGTTGACATTGTATCATAGTATTAAACATTCCATTAGGTTAAATACAAGAACTTGAGGCCCTAAAATTTTCTTAATCCACTCCCTATTTCTACCTGAAAGTGGGATGAGGTCTCCAGGAAATTATTCATTGGGTTCCCTCATACATGATGTGTAAGGATCACCATTTGGTTGACCATCTGACCAAATCATCCAATTCCATTCTAATCAAGGATTCAACCAATTTGGATGAGTTAGTCTGGTTGTATATTCTAGATATTATAAGGCCTCATGGTATGTTGGATTCTATTAGTTCATACAAAGACCATTGCTTTAACTCTCAATTATATAAAGGCCTTCAAAAGAAAATGGGGTCATAAGTCAAATGCATTACTACATGCCATTCTCAAAGAGATGTTTAGATAGATTGGGTAAATCAAATTTAGGAAGACAAGCTCCGAGTATGCATGTTGGATCTTAGAGGCTCATGGGATAAACATTTTGGATTAGTGTAGTTTTCATATAATAATAGTTTCCAATCCACAACTAGGATGGATTCCTTTGAGGCTCTTTATGGTCATACATGTCATTCACCTTTGTGTTGGATGGAAGTGGGTGAGACCTCTTTGTTGGGAATGAGCCTTCTAAAAGAGACATCTGATAAATTTTGATTGATCAGGTAGTGTATGCTGACATTTTAGATCCATCATAAATCCTTTTTTGATCAACGGTGTTTATCCTTTGAGTTCTCAGTTGGGGACCATGTTCATTTAAAGGTGACACCTCACCTGAGTCATCGTCATCTTGGTAGTAAGTGAAATCTCATTCCAAGATATGTCGTACCTTTTGATATTGCTAAAATAATTATTAAAGTGTAATACCAATTAGATTTTCTTGTCCCAATTGACATTAATCTATGACATGTTCTACATCTCACAATTGAAGAAGTATAATCTGGACACATATCATGTGCTGAACTGGGAAGATTTGGAGTAGGAATCTGACTTGTTTGTGTTCAAGTGACCAATGAGGATTTTGAATTACCATGTTAAAGTGTTTCTAAGGAAGACTATTCCATTGGTTTGGATTCTTTTTAGGCACAATAATGATGAGAATAAGACATGGGAATGAAATTATTGTATGGAGTAGGAGTACCCTCATTTATTCTTGGATCATAATTTATTTTGAATTTATAAGGGTGTAAAATTTTCATAGTGGGGAGAATTATCCCATTTTTTGTGTCATTTTGAAGTATTTTCTCTTTTACATTTGGTATTACATTTTTTATATTGATTCCCTGATATTTGTTTACAAAAATTTTGTTTTTAGGTTGGATGGAATAAGGTGCATAGTTGGCACAGGGTAAGTTAAAAAATGTGTGTCAACCCATTGGAAACTATTCACCATATATAGTTGAGTTGTCTAGGTTTTATGGCCTAGTGCACGGGCATGCAGAACTCTCAGGAAAAAACATGAGACTTTGATAGTGTAAATTTCCATGATTCATGTCTAGGAACACGAGCATGGGTCATCTCTTGGAAAATCATGTGGTTTTTCCCCCTTAGATGGAGGTTCCACATGGTTGGCACTCAATTTGGAAAACTCTGTAGCCAAACTATGTGACCTTACAAATCCTTAAATCTTTGTGAAATTAAAATTTTTTCCCTTTGAATTTATCACTATAACACCCCTCTCTTGCCCCCATTTTACCCTCAAGTTTAGGTGCAACCCCTATATCCTCTTCCACTCCCTCGTGTGCCAAATATTAGGTGGATTTGGGTTGGATTATTCCTGAAATTTCAAGTAAGTCTTTCCATTATTATTTTATTTCTTATTCTTGGTCTCTTCTCCCACAATTCTTGTGTTCTCATTCTCTAGTATATATGTTGACATAAATTGGGTTCAATATTTTTTCTTTGGGTTGAATCATGTTGATTTGGGTGTTCTCTTTCTTTTATAGGGTATCTCCTTGGTGTAGTAGGTGTTTTCCACCTAGATTTTTGAAGTTTTGAAGCAATTTGGAAGTGGTTCCATGATTTGACATTATTTGATGGTTTATTATTCTTTATTTGGTTTTTCAAATGGGTTTTGTAAAATTTGAGGGTGGTGTGAAAGTTATTTTCCATGGTATTTGTTGTGTGTTAAGTATTGAATGGTGAATTTTCCTTTGTAAATATTTGTTTGTTAAGTGTTATTTTAATTTTTTGAATTGTGATGGAATAATTAGTGATATAATTTGATATAGGTGTTGAAATAGATAATATAGGTATCCTAGGTATCTAGTTGGGCATAATTGGTCTAGTATGTTAGGATATTCGGTAGGGCCAAGGATCGGTCTCCCTAAAAGGATTACGTAACAATACTAACTAAACATACATAATGGGGATTGGTTACTTGAGAAAGAGATAGTTAATCATTTCCAAGATGTTTTCATCAAGAGTAAAAGGATACTAGGACCCCAATAACCCTAGTACCTTAGATATTACCCATGTTTCCCATCCTATGCTTACCATTTTAGCTTGTTGTCACATTTATTTCTTAATTTGTTAAAAACAATGTGTCATTTAAATTGTATCTTTATTTTTCTAAAATACTAGAATGTTAATTTCTATTTTAATGTCATTTCATGGAATCTCTTCTGGTGGTATCCTACTAGTCATTTTGGCTCACACCCTCGGGTGTGTGTAGACATTGTCATGTTTGAATTAGGTAAAGTAAAGGCATTCTATGGTGGTGATGGTTGATCTATGTGCTAGTGGTTTCTTTGTGGGAAGGTGTTGGTGGTGGTGGAATTGAAAGGATCTGGGTCCCGTAGAAGAAGTAGGTGGGTTGGGGATTTTAAAATTTTCATCGACGGTTGGACGTTAATTTTCAACACCGACGATCTAAGCCCCGATAAGGTCTTAGGATCTCGCATAAATTGTAAAGAGCTCAAAAATTAAATTGAAAACATATCGTTTCAAATATAAAGGTGTGTTTGACTGCAACTCATTTCTAGCGATAACTACTTGAAGAATACATAGTAGGATCCCTCTAGATCATCCACACACGCTTCAAAAATCTTATAGAAAGTCAATTGTCTAATTCAGGGTGCTATCACGGTGATCTGATGATGTATTCGACGTCTCGATGATCACCGTATCGAGATTCCTTTGATGCTTGAGAAAGATCTTGATGCTAGATCTTGGATCAACTACTTATCTCTTTAGGAATAAAGAGGAGATAGAGGATCTCCTTATTCATTCAATGGAATTAATAAATAGTTAGAATAGTTACACAAGAGAGAGAGAGAGCCTCTTCCTTTATTTATAGTGGTGTTGAAAAATACCTGGTTGGGTTACCCGACCCCCATTTATTTCAACGTCCACTAAATAAATAATTTTGACGAACTAAATGGATTCAATATTATTTATTATTTTATCACATACATGTAATATATATATATATATATTATGTGATAAAAAATGATCTATTTAACTCAACTCGTGGTCCTACATAATATTAAACAAACCTTGAATATTAAATTAATATCTGTTTGATTAATATAATCTCGTATTCACTAAACTTGTAAATACATTAAATAAATTCAATCTAAAATATCCATAACTTGAATATTAATGAATTTATTTAATTCTTTTGGTGATCGATACTTTGGACAACACTTGAACCCCGTGGTGGGGTCCACCATGTTCAATATACCTATTTAACTGAATAGTGTGGATTATTGAATATACTATTATGTGTGACCCTCTAGGTCCTTGTCTTGATAGAAGTGAATAAAATCAAAAGAATAAGAGTGGAGTATAGAAACACATCATGGCCTCTAAAGAGATAAGTATTGTTATAGAAACGACAACCAACCAATGAACACTAATTGTGTGCTATAATATATTTGTCATTAAATATCTTATAAATCAGGATGCACGCTTGTGTCATCGTACTTTCATGCTTTATTATTTGTTGATATATCAGGATGGATTTTCCTTTCAACTACTTTGGACAAAGACTTATAAAGGTAGAACCATCCTGATCAACCAGGCCTGAGATTTACAACTTCCTAATCAGGGAAGCAACAAATCCTTTCTTGACCATTCAACCAATGTCATACCACCAACGACGCACCTAGCATCAGCTACCTCACCACTATTTTTGTACCATGGTTTTTTCCTTGAATAAAAGTACACAATAAAATGATACACATTGGTAATGGTCTCTAGTCATGAGACTAATACACATGTCTGTAAATAAGAATGACCAATGACCCCCAAAAGATGTGGTGTTCCTATTGGCAGGTCTATCCTCATGATCTCAATACTAGAGATCACCAATTTTGAACTTCATGAGAAGAAGACTTAATGATTATGATCCCCCAACACCTGATAGTCAAACATTTACTATGTCCAGTTAGTAAGATGTATCAAGACCAAAGAACATATATTTAAGATTAATGTCATAGTATCCTGTGGTTCTAATTATGGGTCGGGATCTGCTATAACCTCTCGATACGACAATTAATATAGGGAAATTATCATGTCAATAGTGGATGCAGAAAAGTCTACACTATAATGGTAATATGACATCATGTATAACTAACTATACACAAGATATGGTAATCAAATGTACTGCATAGTTGGGTCTAGGGAACCCACTATTTCAACACTCCCACTTGCACTAGGTCCAACTTTCTAACCAAAATTGTTTTCTACTCACATGATAAAGATCATGCTTTTTCTGAGTTATAGATTTAACTAATGGACCTACCATGTTTTCATCATGTGGCTTATTTGTTGTATGCTACCTCATTTCCTTGTGTAAAACTTCTCAAGATAAGGTATCCCTGAGTATATCACTTTTTTCTATTGTCATAACTTGACAACTTGTCTAGAAATAATATCATAATTTAAATTATGATAATAATTTTTTCATTAGGTTTGATTCCAAGAACTAGAAAAAAAATTCATTTAACTACTTCTTAGCTGCCTTGGAAGCTGCAACGTACTTGGTATTTTGTAGCTATGGCTACCATTGGCTATTATGATCTTTACTTGCTCATCTCCTTAGACTAATTGTGATTCTAGATCAAATTGATCTAAGTATTAAAACTTTTTGTCCCACCACAACTAGTATACCTTCTTATCCATATACCAGGTACATATCATTTGTACTTGTCGAAGTACAAGATAATAGTTCTGATTGCATCATATGTAGGGATCCAGGATATAATTGATATATGCCTACTATAAAGTATATCATGGAAGTATCAATTCTTGTACATATCATGGAATACGTGATTGATCCATCACTGAGGTGTATGGAATCAACTCACAGCTTTAATCTCTTCCCTTTTTCTGATCATGTCATCCTGAAGAGATTAAGCTGCGTGACACTGACAACAATTCTGAACTTGAATTGTTCCAACTTGTAATTTTCAATACAATGTCACATTATATACAATTGACTAGGTCCAAGCAACCATTATATCAACTTCAATAGATCTAGTCACATAGAACTAAGGTTTCTACTTTAAGTTAATCATTGGAGAATTACTTTTATCTTTTTCTTATCTAACTATAAGACCAAGTTCTGTTTTCCATATGTTTCCAAACATATTTCTCTTGGAAAACTTTGGTTCTCCCACTAACATTTATTTGAGCTGGGAAAATATTAATTCAAAATTAACGGTCTAAGATCTTGTTGCTTAATTTAATCCTAAATTGGATTTCAGTAACTTCAAACCTTTATTATAATTTGATGGTGTCATCATAACTTTCTAGTTTCATCATATAGATACCTTCCACGGAAGAGGATAATGACATCCAATGACCAATTTAATGATATTAGAGATCATCTATGACAAATAAAATTCTAATGGATTTAGGCATAACAACAAGGTATAACCAGTCGATCCTTATTGGTACTAGTCTTGTACCATCCATGTATCATCTCATTTTAATACCCACAATAGTATTCAATTTATAAGCCCCTTTTTAATTTGATGTATAAAATCCATTAGTGATTTTTTTTGTCTTATAAATCTTATCTAATTTCATTATACTTCTTACTTGTATGATTTATTTTTATCAATGAATAATGTATCACTAGCCGCGGTGAACTCAAAATCATCACCATGGTTTTTACCCTTCCTTCACAGTATGCGTCACTATAACATGCCTCTTCCACATGTACTTGTGAAAATTTTTCTTATGCCAACCATTTGTGAATCTTGAGAATTAACTAAGTCCAAGTAAATTTAGCTAATAGAGATGTGTGCCCTTATATAGAAATAGTTTCTAATACTGGACTATATCTTTTCTATCTTAGGGATTTATGTAATATCCTAAAAAATAGGATATTTACTTAGATGCACCATGTGTTTAGATTGATGCGTGTTTGTTTTTATATTAAAAAAATATTTGAATCCTAACACATGATCTATTACATAATGGATTTATATCATACTATTTTATGTATGATATCCATTTGTAGTTTTAGTTGCATTATTGGTTATGGGTGTACGCCTTTATTTTCAAAGCACATCCTGAAATATGATGGAAGTTATTGTATGTTGTAACATTGATATAACGTACATCATAACTTTGGTGTATAAAATGTGTGTTTAGGAATTTACCCACACTATGTTTTTTTTGATCAATGTTAACATATAAGAATCATCATTGATCATCCTTATGAACATCAATATTGTGATGTAGATAAGGTAACATGCGTTTAGGAATTACACTATGCTACATTATCATGATTGATGATTGCATAGTCAGGATATTCTTCATCAAATCGATCTGAAGAAACTCATATCTAATGAAAATCCATATACTTCACTATCACATTCTTTAATGACTTAAAGGAATCTTATGAAGTATCTTTACCTCTAGATTTCCTTTAGAATAGTGCATTCTCTCTTGTTGAACTAACCCAGAAATATTTGTGTCATACCTTTATTTCTAAAGATTTCTTTTTCTAAACTAGATATGTCAATAATACCAAAGGTGTTTATCTATTTTGAGCCTAAATACCATAAATGGAATATTCATGATGTCCAATTTTAGTTTTATATGACAACGAATCATCTTTCCACAACTGGGTAAGTCTTACATTTTATATTCATCATGTATTTTCTTTGATTCAAGTGTGTATGAACTATTTGTTGAGTATGTTACACCAAACATAGAATAATGTTTCATTATGACCAAAAGGTCATGTGAGATAAATGTTTTTTTTATACTCAATAACTTCTTAAATTTTAATCAATCACTTGGAAATTATAATTTATGTGTTTCTCACCACTGACATAGGAATAACCCTTTCTCAACTGCTTGGAGAATACACTCTACTCCTAGTAATGTTTCTCTACTTAATTCGTTACTATATTTCAATAAATATATGTGAAAATCATATTGTATTTAATACCTAATAATTATTGTGAGAAATAATAATTTATATTTATGAATATACATGAACGAGAAGTGGGTACTTTCTTCTTGTATTTCAGTTCAATGCATTTTTAAACTTCCATAACTTTATTTCATTATATATGATGAAAATAACCTCCTATTAAATAACCATACACTTTTCTTTTAATAACATGACTAAGGTGCCTTTGGCATAACTTTACATAGGCCTTTTTGACTTTTCTTTAAATATATTTTCCATAAGAACAAAATATGGTTCTATCTTTAATATTATTATTATTTGTAGAATTTTACCTTAAAGGTAATGATGTGATTGTAATATATTGCTCGTTTGTATTCATAAACGAAACTAGAGTAATTGGGTGTAAAAGGTATAAGAATGGTATTCCATGAATGATTAAGAACATTCTTTCACTTTACAGAAAGTGTGTGAAATCATCACAATCAAATATTGCTTAGCTTTCTCCTTAGAAACTTCTTGGATATGAGACAACATGTAACATCATCCA
Source organism: Viscum album (assembly GCA_963277665.1). Taxonomy (NCBI): domain Eukaryota; kingdom Viridiplantae; phylum Streptophyta; class Magnoliopsida; order Santalales; family Viscaceae; genus Viscum; species Viscum album. The sequence goes on from OY728134.1 coordinate 614,088,938, forward strand.
TGTCATGATGTAGTGACTGAAACTAACATCAGACATTGATGATAGAATTATAAAAGGACCATAATATTCATAATTCATGAGTATCCTTTAAGTGTTTACACCCTTTCTTCTTAAGGTGTCTTAACAGGTTGGGACACAAGCACCTTGAATTTACGATATAGTAATAATGTGCTCAAGTGTCTATACTACACTTGGAATTTTGTGCTTGTTTTGACATTAACTTTGTACATTATTTATCATAGTTTTTACCTATGGTATTAGTTTCAATTCTTAAAAAATAGACTCTTGCATATTAGTACTTTTAATGTTTATTACCGAAATTTACATTACCAATTAATTTAATCATTAAATGTATCCCACTAATTTATCAAAATCTTGGAACCCTCTGTGCTAGAATCGGAATACTCTATAATTTGATTATTCTAGTGGAAAGGATCTTTGAACCTCCTTCATAGTATATAAGCTATGGCTACGCCACTACTCAGAGGGTACAAGGTAAGATTTTGGATGGCCAGCTGCATTAACATGTGGTTCATTGATCTGTTGAGTGAAGTCTCAACTTCTAAAATCATAATCTGATTTACTCAACGCTTGCCTCTAAAATTACAACAAGCTAGATGTGGTTATTTCTTTGCTACAATTTTATTTAATTCAATCCTCCACCCTAATAAGAACTCCCTGGTAGTAAGAGACACCCTCATCTATGGAATGACAGGCACCCCAAACACCTGATTTTGTTCTAACTTGAATGATGGAAGGCTGGGTTGACTTAATATTTCTTTGAGGGTTTTGTATTTTTTTCTTGATGAATGTAATCCATTTCTATTAATCTTGTTCATCTATGTTTTCGCGCTCACAACCGAACATTAATAAAAAAACATACGATGCTTCTTTATGCATTTTATTATCTATTATTTTATGTATTTATCCCACTACATAAAAAAATAAATAAATGCATAAAGGTAAAATACTACCCAACTGGTCTTGAGAATCTAAATGACCTAAGGGCATCATACCTAAGTCGAATCTTGACTCATAAAGTAGTTTACCCCCATCTTCTATGTTTTTTTCTCTAATGAAGTACCACCTCGTCTTAGCGGGGTCCACGTCACATCTTGGAGTACCACCTCATCTTCGTGGGATCCACGTGTCATCTTGCACCATCCTGATCAACATACATTGCCTCATCTTGGCGGGTTCCACTTCATTCACTGTCTTCATTCGTAGTATAAATATACATTTGTGCATGTGAGGGGGACTAGAGGTATAAATGTACATCAGGTAAATTAGGTGTGTAGACCCTTATACATTTTATCCAAAAAGAAAATCCATTGTGTCGATCATCTATTTAATTAATTACAATCATCACACGCAGTTAAATAATTAATTAAATAGAAGTAATATACACGAGTTGGTGCTCAAGACCAATACACGGGTAAAAAACCATGATAAAAATTAAATTTCATTAATTAAGTATGAGGTTTATATATTAAATTAAAATAATTAAAATAATTCAAATAATTTAATTATTCATCGGTCTGCTAATTAATTTAATTTTTATGCAGAAATTAAATTAAATAATTTATTTAATTTAATTGTAAAATTAATTTAATTTATATCCTCATGTATTAAAATAATTAACCAAAATTAGTTTTAATTAATTTAATTTAGATACTAAAATTTAATTAATTAAATTAATTATTTTGATTAATTTAAATGGTCAGTCCCCAAAACGTCATTGTATGGCATTTGCGGGTTGGGCAAACCCACGTAGGCCATAGAAATCCATGAAAAGGCCAAATTGGGCTGCTTTGATCCACCCAAACCCATTTTGGGTGGGGCAGATCCACCCCGGCTGTTTCGGGGCTAATTTTTTCCTACAAAAAATAACTTGCAAGAAAACTAGTACCTTCCTAGGTTAGAAGAAATCTGGCACGGCTGGTCTGGTGAGAGGAACTGAGCAGGCACACCGATGTAGAGTCGCTGACCATGAGGAGTAGGTCGTAATCCTTGTCGGTAGCAGGGAGGGTTCGCCGAGTATAGGGTGTTTGGGCAAGGTGGAGTTTTGCGGCTGACCAGGTTATGCTACAAACTAACTAATGCCATGACTTGGCGTGTCATTTCTGTGATGTGAGGAGCATGGCGGGCACACCCTACCGCTACAGGAGGCTGGCATCGAATAGGATTTGGGCTCTCAGGAGGCCGGTGGTGGCTGGTCATGGGTCACTAGGTGGGAGTAGGGTGGCGTACGGGAGCAAGGTGTACGGGTAGTATAGGAGGAAGGTGGATCCGGTGATAGTTGGGTCTGTGCACTACAGCTTATTGTGGGTTTGATGAGAGGTGGATGCCAGGACCGGGGCAGGACGGTCCAGGGAGAAGCCGACAAGGCGTGGGGAGAGCGTTGGGCACTGGCGATGACCAGAATCTGAGTAATTTTGTGGCCTACAGTGGGAGAAGGCTGGTGCAGGCACGAGTTTTCCAGCATGTGGGGTGTGGTTGAGTACCCAGTTGGGGTTCGGTGCCTCGAGGAAGTCAGGAGGGCGCGGTGCAGGTAGTAGACGGGAGGAGACCTGAGGCCGGTAAAGGGTGGCATCGAGTTCAGGTGGTGTGGCGCCTTCGACATATGGGTTGCCTAGTTGGTGGCGTCCTAAGGAAGAAAATCCACCAAGGGGTCTATGGAGATTCCATTTTATTTTTTATTTTTTTTAGTGCTACCCATCCCCTCTTTCACCTGGTTTTTTTAAGTCTTTCTTTGTTTTTTGTTTTTTTTTAAGTAAAGTCTCCTCAAAAATATTTTCCACACCCCCAAAAATTTCTAAAGGATTAATATCATTTTAAATGAATAATAATAAAATTATTATGATAAAATAATAATTTATTATTATTATATTATTATAATATTAAAATAAACATTATTATAATAATAAAATTATTATGAAAATTATTTAATTATAAAATTATATTTTGCACAATTAAGATTATTTCCATTGAACCGATCAAAATTTTATCAGTTCAGTAGGATTAAATAAAATTTTAGAACCCGAGATCAAACTGCATATTCGATTTAATCCAAAAATTTAAAATGACCATAACTTAGTCATTCAGCATCATATTGACACATGGTTTAAACTTTTGTGACCAATTTTTAACCCTCTACATAATTTTATGCAAATGAATTTTATTTGTCTCAAAAAAATCTATGTGATCTCTCTGATAACACTAAGACAAAATCAATATTTCTTAAATCTAAAAAATAATCTAAAAATGTGAGTAATAATTTCAACAAATTATTGGAAGTCAAAGCTAAATAATATCAAGATGATTAGAATGTTAGTTTAAAAAATCAAGTTAAATATATTCCTATTGAAAATAGAAGTAAATATTTTTTCCATTAATAGTGTAGGTTATAATACCAACACTGAGAGATTTTGGGGTATGAAAGGTGATGATAGAGTCACTTATATATCAAGGTAGGATGAGGGTATTTCAATATGAATATACCCCTAAGATATAATTAATCCAAAAATATGGTATAATAATGATAATAATTTTATATAAATAAATCATATCAATATGAAACATCTTAATTCTGAGGTTAATTCAAGTAATGTGGGATTTTCAAGAATAATTACTATTCATACTAGCACAATATTTTATTTACATGGAGTTAGAGAAGTCATTAATTAAGGGAAATAAAATGTAAAAAATTAATAATAAATTATAAAATGAGGAAATGTATGGATAAAAGTTAATTAACACTTTCCACTCTGAATATATTTGACTAATTTGAATAAATTTTTGGATGATGTGACCAATAAGGTAAGGATGTTTAAAAATATATGACTAAACTTTAAATATATATTTTTTCATTCTAAAATAGTAAATTAATATTGTAATATAAATAAGGAATAAAAATATTTAATTATTATTGTGGACCAAAAATATTGTAGAAAAATTAAGCTATGGATAGTTGATAGCAGTGTTTACTCTCATGTGATAGGTGAAACAAAAAACAATAAGAAATTTGAATATCATTATGGAGGTTTCATCAATTTTAGAAATGGAAAATCCTACAAAATTGTAGGAAATGGTATAGCTAATATTAATCCTCATAAACTTAAATCTAAGGATAGTTTTTTGTTAATGGGATTAAATAAAACTTATTAAGTGTAATCCAATATTTTTATTATTGGAATGAAGTTATTTTTAGGAAAAACTCATGTGTAATCAAGTGATAAAAATATTGAATAATTGTCATATGGAAGAAAGGATAATTGGTAAATTATTCCAAATTAGCGATCTGAGTTTCTCTTGTAATTTGAGTTCTAAGGATGAAAGTAATTTTTAGCATTGAATACATAGCCATCATGTTCTAAGAATTTTTATTAAAATATAAAATGAATATGTAGTGAGAGACATACCCTAGATAAAGAGATAAAGAGATGATATTTATGAAACATGTAAAAACTAAAATATGGTTCATGGAAGTCACACCAGAGAGTAAATTCAATTCACTAAGCCACGTGAACTAATTCATTTTGATTAATGTGGGTCTATAAGACATTAATCTACTAGATGTTATGTTTAATATATAAAATTTGTCAATTCTTTTACCCTGATGATTAATGTGATTTTCATGAATCATAAGTTAAATACATTAGAGATATTCCAAATATTCAAAATATATATTGAGAAAGAACTTAGAGTATATATCAAAAATTACGGGAGTGATAATGTAAGAGAGTTCACTGGTAATTATTTTTAATATTATATTTATAATAATTGGTTAAACATAAATATATTGATCCTTATAATCTTCAAAAAAAAATAGATATATAGAAATTAATAATAGTATTTAGGTTAAAATGGGAAAAACCATGATTGATGAACACAAACACACGAAATTATTCTAGAGGGAAGTAGTGTGTATAGACATGCATATTAAAAATATATTCTTGTTGAGACCTGAATAAAAAATAACTTTTTATGAAATATGTAATAAGAAAAACCTATTTTGTACTACAACATTTATTTTAGAAGTTCATTTATAATGATTATCAGAAACTCTAATTTTGAAAATTTTGATGAAAAAAATGAGGATGGAGTGTCCTTGGGATACTTATCCAATAAAGGATGTTAGAAGTGTTGGAAATTTTTTTATACAAGATGGTTTATTACTAATATGTGAAATTCATTTAAAATAAACTCAGGTTTAAGGAAATGGGTGAATACAAATTTTCAAAATTGAAATAAGACAACATGACGAATTCATAAAAATTAAAATAAAAGGAAGATGACAATGAACCTAATCACGTCATAATAAATTAGGATGTGTCTATTGGAGATGATAATATTATTTATAGTAGAATGTTAATGTTTTAGAAGATATGAAAAGATATTTAACAAGAAAATATCAATGGAAATCGAGAGTATTTGGTATATACTAGATTAAAATTGAGGCCTAAAAAACAAAAAACACTTTTTCCAAACTTTAAACAACAATTAGTCAGATAGGGGATTGATAACAATTAGTGGATAAATGATATGAATGAAGTGTTGTATTAGATTGATTATAATGCTACTTATAAACTTACTCCAAAACCCTAAAGGAAAATTTTATAGAAAACATTTGGGAAATAAAATATTAACTCAATAAAAAGGTTTATATTTCCAAAAACAAGGCTAGGTTTGTTTGAAAAGGTTATTTTAAGGTGTAACGTAGAGAATTTGAAGAATTGTTTACACATATTTCAAGATTGAAGTTATTATAATTTTTATGGATGTCTTAGCTCACTAACACTGTAATGTTTATCAAATTGATGTTAGGTTTTCTTTATTCAATTGAGATCTTGAAGAAGAAGATTTTATTAAAAAAGTAATGGTTTTGTATATGAAAGTGATGGAACAATGGTGTGCAGATTGAAGAAATAATTTTATGGATCAAAATAGCCCCAATATGCTAGTATTCTAAACTCAATAGTTTCCTAAAACAATTAAACTTTTAAAAATAAAAAATTAGTAGAAATGTATATGTGAAGGAGAATGGTAAAAGTAATTTAATTTTCATTATTTGCGTTTATGATTTAATTTTTATAGCTGAAAAAGAGTATTATTATGAAAGTTTTACAAAATAAATGAATATAAATTTTGAAATGTAAATTCCCAAATATATGAGAAACATTCTTGGATTAAAATTTGTATATAAAGAAAAATTCATCCTTATATCCTAAGATAAATATTCTATATAATTTTACATTAAATTTATAATAGTATTTTTTAAGGATACACCAACACCTATGATAGTTAGTGTGAAACTAAGAAAATATGATGTATGAAAAAGTGTGAATAAGAATGAATTCAACAATATAATTATAATCTTGATTTATCATATATAATCAAGACTAAACATCGTTTATATAGTATTATTTTGTTCTAATATCATAGTGATTAAAAGGAATCACATATGTTGGTTGCTAAGAGAATTTGTAGGTATATCAATGGAACATTTAGTTCTAGTCTAATGCATAAAATATGTAAATCACTAAACTTATTGAGTTCCACTAATGTTGATTGAGATAGAGACTACAATAAATGAAAATATGCATCAATAGGAACGTCATTTTTTATGTTATTTGAGATATGAAAGAAAGAAACAAAAATAAGTCACATTGAGTATAGATAAAGTTGAATCTATTTCTGCAACACATTCTCGTACACAAATATTGTGGATAAAAGTACAACTATAAGTCTTAAATGTAAATTTTGAGAAACCGTTAAGGATTAATTTTGATAATCATAGTGAAATTGATATATCCATGTATCTAATGAAAGAATATAGATTCAAACAAAGTGATATAAAATATTTTTTCATCAAGGAGAAAGTGGATAATAGAGATATAAGGTTGGAGTACATTTCTACATAATATTATTTTTCTAATATGTTTACTACAACTACACCAAGGGATAGATTTTTATATTTAAGGCTTAAACTTCTTGTCCATACCTTCCCTTTTACTTAAGAAAGTTATAGAGTTCCCCAAATTCTGTGGGATTCTTTTGTTAGAGGGGGAGAAATTTAAAAAATACCTATTTATTTTTTTCATTCAAAGTTTTATTCAGGAAACAAATGGGGGATACATGAGTGAATTTATCGAAGGATATATAATTAAAAATTACTTGGAAAAAAATTATTATCACTAAGGGATGAAATTTTATTAAAAACATTAATTTATCCAATAGTGTATTGCCAGGACACTTGTATTTTATAAAGGATTTGATTTTATGACATTATTTTGAGTTTTTAGAGTTGAAAAAAAATACAAAGGGGTATAGAGATGATCCCATTGAATTATTGTGGAATTGGAAGTTTTTTAGAACTATTTAGGTAGTGAAGATTTATTTAAATACCCAAATAGAATGTACATATGCAACTAGATTCTTTATAAATTCTTATGAATATATTTTTTAAGAATTTATGACATCATGAAGTTATTGAAATTGTTTTGAGATGTGGTAGAGTGTATGGAGAATACCTGATAATATTTGAAGAAATGTTTATTTGGATATATAACTTTATATTTGTGGAATATTAAAGAAATTAGAAAATTGATATATATATATATATATATAAGGGTTTCAATGAATCTTCACTAAGTACATAAGTATACTTCTCTAAATATATTAGGGTTTTCTAGATCATGAAGATTAGAGATTTGAAAAGTTATCTGAGTCAGTGTGATATTTAAGATTCAACTTCTTGATATGTTATGGTTATCATAGTTGTTAAAGGAAATGAGGGTTTCCAAGAACTTACAAATCAAAAATTTGTAATGGAAAACTTATGGTCAATACATAAGAGTAAAAATGATCATATGTAAGAGTCAATTGAGGATGCCTAAATTTTTCAGAGAAGAAAAGGCAGTACATAAAGTACATCATATAGATTAGGAAATAATTAAGGGTTTCCTAGAATTTTCATATTGGAAATTGGAAAATTAATGTGTTGCACTATGATACATAAATGTTGTCTTCTCAATAATTTTATGTTATCATAGTTCAAAAAAATACATGTAAAGGTACTCAGGGGGGGAATTCTCAAATTACTGGAGCCTCATGGTGATATATCAAGGTGAATCATATTGATCTATAAGATTTAATTATCTCTTTTAGGAGATAAGTAAGTGTAATAAATAATTATATAAGGGTCACTAGTTACAGAAAATGTGATATTTCTAGACATAAAAATTATATGATGTTGAGTTTTCATTAATGGATTAAAATAATAATGTTTTTAGTGGTTGATAAATTATTTAATCCATGTCAAAAGTATAAATAGATAAGAAGATCATTGTTTTATTTATATGGGATTTGAAAATCACTAATATAGGTAAAAATAAAAGTAATTATTGGAATAATATCTAGATCATTTTTAGTTAATAATGATGGAAGATTCAAATATTAAGAGCCAACATTACAATGTTTATTGGAACATTCATTGTATATAAATGTCTATAAATAGAAGAGAACATATTCAAACAATGCTACTAAAAAATTGATAACAAAGCCTTAGAGTATGGCCAACTAATTCTTGTAGTTTTGAATTATGGTGGAATAATTGAAGAGACTATGAATTTCAAGAGTTAAATTTAAGAATATAAAAATATATATTCAATAATATAGTGAGAAAGAGAAATTTTCTCATCTAATACAAGGTCTGAATGTTAGTTCTTGAATAATTGATCACATTTTTATTCTATTTATTCTAAAGGCACAGAGAAAGATTAGTTATTTTCTGTTCAAGTAGATCATAGACAAAGTGATTTTACTCATTCTCTTAAAAATTTTGTAAACTAGAAAGAGTTGTTATAAATAACCAATGGAATGTTGTAACTATTGGAAAGTATTTTTGGGTTAAATATGGTTCCATCCCACACCACCTATAATCAGAATTTATATTAGTGTAAAATCAGTGTCTCAGACTCAACCATATCACATCAAGGATGTAATCACCCACTTTGGAGGTAAAGCTATAAAAATCATGTATTACTTATGTTGATTTATTTTTATTTTTTATACATGTAAATTTTAGATATAATTTTTGAGATGATAAAGACTCTAACAAGACACAAATATTTATTTTAAGAAAATAAATTGTAAAGGAGTACCTCTTATTCACCCCCCCCCATCAGTTTTATATCCTATTCATAATCACTTAATTAAAAACACATTAAAATTTAAAAAAAATTAAATAATTTTATATAATATCCATATAGGTTTTCATAATCCTATTTCATAATCCTATTATTACATATAATCACCTAGGGACACACATTAATGGAAGGGTTACCAAAATACCTGTAAATTGTAGAATAATTTGGATAAACATAAAACATGAATAAATATAAGTGCATTGGTGAGAATAATCATAATAATTAAATCATAAGCATAGGATAATCATGTGAATAATATAAAGAATCTATAGAATTTGGAATATCAATAATAATGCAACATAATGAGAATAATTCAAGGATGACAACCAAGATTCCATAACATTATGGACTAACAAAGTTGCATCATGTTCATATATAATATTTTAGATAAATCTAATGGTATCATGTCTACACATAATAATATCATGATATATAACACTTCACTTTATGAATTAGTGGTCTATATAGTTTTGATTCAACTTATCACAACATAATATTCTCATAACCATGCATTACATATAGAAATGAAAATTTACATCAAACATATATATGAAATAAACACATGAGAAAAGATTGGGTTTTATAATGATATCATAAACAAAATTTTAATGAGTAAAATTTTATTTTTCCAAAATAATAAGGGGAAAATATATTTTCAACATTAAAGGGTGGCATAAAATAAAAGAGAATTGGTTCAGAAGAGATTAAGAAATAACAAGAATTTGTGAGATATTTTGTGAATATTTTCTTTATCAATAATAACTGAATCATACCAAATAAATCAACCCAAAAATTGTTAACATGGATATCCAAAAATAATAAAATAAAATAAAAAAATAAAATAAATAATATGGAATTATAGAAGAATAATATGGTAAAGTGGGAAAAAGAGGGAGTGGATCCAGAGGAAAAGTGATGAGTTGAGAGTCCCCTTACATTGAATATTATTCTATTTCATCACATTTATACCTCCTATATAATCAATTTATATTTAATAAAACATGAGTCAAGATTTATATTAAATTAATTTATGTTATTATTGATCAATTATAATCACTATAATTTATTTATTAAATTTTTTTTGAAGATAATACGGTTTTATGACATGTTTTTTGAATTATACCATTTTCATTTTTATTTTATGGTTTTTATTCATTGTTATTTTTACAAAAGTAAAATTAAATCAATAAAAATAAAAAATAAATAGAATTAAAATTTATATATTATATATAATCTATGCTAACTAGTCCGGATATCATTGATGTGTAAAGAATTGACAACATCCTCATAGGCGATAAACCATACATTAACAGAAATTATCAAAATATGGATAGATATATGATAAATATACATTATAAATAGTTTAAAATAAATAAATTTTAGTATAATATAAATTATAGATATATAATATACTCTATAAATCCATAAATATAGTGCAAGATAACAAATTGTCAAATTCCTTGTAGTTAATAAACCGAACATTTAAGAGACATTATCAAAAGTGGGGGATAAAATATATGCATATATATATATATAATGATTTTAAAAAACTATAGTAAAATTTACCTCAGGTTAATGTAATAATTAATTTTCATTAGGAATATTGGTTTAGAGAGAAATATTAGAGTATAATAATGAAAGAAGAAAATATAAAGGGAAGAAAGGGAGGAATGTTACCTTCCTTTTTATGTTTCTTCATTTTTATGACCATTAATTCACTAAAGGATTTGGGTTGGGTTAGAATAGAATATCTCTATGGATCTATAGAGGCTTGGAATAAGGTAACTGAGTGGGGATTTTTAAATGGAATCTATTTTGGAAGGAATTTTCCAATTTAGTGAGAGGGGGTATTTAAAATGGAATTGGAGGGTATTTTAAATTAAAATAAATAATAAAAAATTATTTTATGACCAATAATATAATAGGGGTATTATTTGATACTATGAATAGTATTTAATTATAAAGGCATGTTTTCAAGATTTTATAACCCTTTCAACTATAAATTTAGTTATTTATATACAATAAAAAAGAAAAATGAAAATAATTTTCTAATGGAATCAAATATCATTTTTGACATTAGAAATTAATTTATTATGTTTTATAATGAAAATTTAATTTCTCACAATAAATTATTTATCATACTAAAATTATTGTGGGATAAAATAACTATTTTGGATTAATTATATCAATATTACATCATAAAACATCCATATTTCCAAAATTGATTTTTTATTATTCTCATAATAACTCATGTTTTTTAGAAAATTTCCAAATATTCACCCTCAGATAATTTCAAAGTTATAATTAAAAAAATAAATTTAATTTTATCAAAATACTTCTCAATAATAATAAATTTTAATATTTAAATATTAATATAAAAATTAATATTTTTACAAAAATAATTTATAATATGGTTTATTAAAAATATGAACTTATACATTCTTTGAGTTTCCATTGAGTATTTACTTATTTTATTCATCTTCTTTAATAGTCATTTGACATCCATGTGAATCAAGACCCATCCACTATAGTTATTTGTCTTCAACTTCCTCGCCTATTATTTCCCTTCCAAAACATGGCTCTCCTTTGGTCAATAGGTATCTCCCTCAATTTCTTATTTTATGATGATCATAGGAACTCTAATATAAAACACCATATTGTTGTGTGAATTTGTGTTGAAATGGAACTCTAATTGCCCCCAAAAAAAGTTTTTTGGATCATGATTAAGGGAGAATGTAGGTATTTTCAATCTATCCTTTATGAATCAGGGGAGGATCTTTGTTCTATATGTTACAGGCATGGCCACTGTTATCTTTATTGTCGTAATATGGCTCCAATAATTCCTTTGGATGGAACCACTTATATTCTCAAAGGGTAAAATAAACTTTCAGTTCCTATGATGGATCTCAATATTCTATCTCTCTAGGATAGTTAGGTTTCTTCTTTGGTGAGGGAAGGTTATTCTTCATCAGCTGGTGTTCTGGGGTTTTTTTAGATATCTATTTCTGCTAATATGACTAATGGTCCTATGAAATATTATATAGAAGTAACTCATTCTAGTTTCCCTAATGGTAATTTATGTCATTTTCATCTTGAATTTAAGGTTCCCTATGGGCTTGTAATTCTCAACTAGAGTGTCTAACTACCCTCCAAGGAACTTCAGGAGGAGTAAAAGGAAATAGATAAGGACCATTTTAGTATTTCTAGAAGAATTTGTGGGGAAAGGTCTGAGTTAACACTTTTTACAATGACATAGGGATCACAATATGTAATCTCAAGACCTAAAAATGGTGTTGATGTTTCTCATAAGAGGGAAGTTGGTTTCAAGATACTAAATCAATTTTAATCAATATGTGAAGATGAAATAGGGAATAATGAGACTTAGACACTGAAGGTTATACTGCATAACTAGAAGATAAATCTTGAGAGATCTAAGACCTTTGAGTCTATAATTTTATAGGAGGGTCTTGAAGGTGATTATAAGGGCTACTATAGAAAATTTGAATGTATCTCTCAAATATAGGTTTCTTTAGAATGTGAGGAGGATAGAAAAGTAGGTTATTTATTTATCTTAATTATATATAATGGGAAAAATAATGGAATTGATTCTGGGGTATATCCCATCCATATAGTGATAAAATGAAAATAATGAAAAGATTACTCTATGCATCCTAAAACAATGGTCACTAGATCTGTGAGAAAATTCAGTGGCTTAAAGATGAATGGAAGAACAACCTATATAGGGGATATTGAGGTGAGAGAGAATATGGATTGAAAAAAACCTATTAATGGAGAATGTTTATTTTTTCAATCTATTCTTCGATCCATGATACTTTCATGAGAGGAAAACTAGGGAATCCCCTCCTGTGACAAGGTAATAAAGAAGAATGAAATTATAAAATCTTTTAAATTGGATGTGCCATAGGAATTGGATAAAGTGGTTGACTAAGAACCTAAGAACACAAATTATGATTTGGGGTACTAGGTTAAACAAGACATGAGATCCTTTTAATTCCATCTTCATTATTGGTGAATGATTAAAAAAATTCAATATCATTGGAAAGTAAACATATGAAGAATATTTCAAATCAAGGAAAAATATTATCATCTTATCACCTAAGGATAAATCCAAAATAAAATAGCTAAGACATACCTAGGACCTAAAATATGACAATAAATAATGGTTTAATATTCAGTTTGATTTTACAAATGAGAAACTAGATAAGTGGTTCTCTTTTAAAAAATTTATAGCTCCCATGGACTTTATTATTACTATATATCATCCAAAATAACATGAAGGTCAACCCAAAATATGAGATCAAGAGATTATAGTGGAGAGACTAGAAGATTTATTTATTCCTAGAATCCATTATAGTTTAACCTACTTCTCACTACATCTACTAAAACTAATGTGTTTTAGTGTTTGGTGTGGAATTATTAGTGATGGTTAGATCTAATATTTTTTTCAAGTTATTATGGTTGTATCTTGAACACAGTGGTGTATTTTCAATCTTAGAGTATTATAAAAGTGTACTTGGATTGGTTAATCTTAGGTAGGTCTCCATCTTGATACATTAAGATCCATGTGTCATGGTCTCTCATTTATCTAGGTCATTTTATTTATTTTTTTGACCTATTTTAAAGTTCTATTTATTCTATGGTTCCCACTCTTCGAAAAAAAATTCCTTACTAGAAATTTAAGAAAAAGAAAATTTGGATTAATGAGGTTACTATTATAATGATTATCCTATTATTATAATATCTATTTTACTATTACAATGGTTATGTTGGATTTATAATTCCTATAAATACCTCTTATTTTTCCATTTATTATTAAATTTGTCTTCTCTAAAAGTTCACTACATCTCTTACAAAACTCCAATCATAATTATAATGTTTTTTCCTTTCATATTACTCTTGTGTTTGTGATGTTTCTTGGTGACCACAACCCTATAGACTTTCAAATTCTACTTATGTTTTTTGTATTCTTATTATCACATTGTAATATTTTAAATTTTATGGGATATATTTATTTTCCATATCTAATGTTCTTTATTGATGAAATAAAATTGGTTTTGTTTTTATTACTTTGTTCTTGTATTTTATTTATATGTTATATCTAAATATGGCACAAATATATTTTCAAAAGATAAATTTCATATAGTAATTCTAGTTCATTAGAATAATGGTGGTGGTTAATGGAAAAAGTTGTATCTCTCGACCAACATTATCCCTCGATGAAGTGTGATCTTCTATATAATATCTCTCATTGGAAACAATACCAATAGTGTCACATGATATATAGTGTTTGATTATTTATTTGGTTGGGGAGTGATCAAATTTTATTCTTATGGTATGTCTACACATAGATAAGGGTACGGTTTTTGGGCTTTATTTTTTTATGGGTTTTAACTCTTATAATATTTTTATTTAGTTATCATCAATGTGACGAGACTTATATATATACATTCTAGGTTTTTGAACGATGTCCTAATTTTTTATTGACCTCGGATAGTATCTAGTGATGTGATTATGACTAGATATTATTTATCTTATTAATTTATTATTATTCATTCATGAGACTGAATTTTGGTATTATTTATAACATTTTATATCCTATTGGGAATTTTTATATTTACCCATGAATGGATAATTATATAATGACATGTCTATGTATATACATATGATTTTCATTTTATTACAGAATAGGGATGTAATATATCATGCATTTGGGTTTTCTTTGGAGTCGACAACTACCATTTTTCAAGGAATATTTTTCTCATCTGTTTTATAGGAATTCATATTATTTATATAATTTTGTTGTGTTTTTTTATGTTTTATATAGATAGTTTTACTTGCAATTTTGAAATTTCATGTGTGTTTTCATTTTTATTTTATTGTATATGTTCTCTTTAAAATTGATTTTTATATCTTTTGATTATAGTTTTTAGGGGAAATGTCTCCAATTATTTTGAATATCTCTCTCAACACTAGCCACTATCCCCTGGCCTATTATAGGTAAACATGGAGTGGAACTCCTAGTCACTTAATCTTATTAGTTATAGTGTTAACATGATGAGGTTTTATTATTGATAACTTTATTATAATAAATACTATTATATAATATACTCCCCATGTAACATAAAAGATGTACACATATTGAATTAAATCTATTATATTCAAATTGGATTAGTCTAGGTAAAAATATGTTTAAATTTTATTGAAAATTGAACATTATATCTCTATATGATCTCATAATTATGTAAATATTAATACATTATCAAAACTCATAATATTTCATGATTATTATTGATTATAAATACAAAATATACTTTACTTCTATGGAGTTATTATCATTCAATATCTCATATAAAAAGCATATCAAATATAAAAGATCAATAAATTTATTTGTGATAATATATATATATATATATTGATGTCACAATTTATAAAAATGTGTTGATTCTCATATACACTACTTCTCAAACCCATTCATAACTATGGGATTTATTTATAGAATAAATATCAATATCGACCATTAATTATATTCTCATGTATTATGTATATATGATAATATGGTAATGTAAGAAGAACTTTGGACCAACATATAGTCCCATACCTCTTGTCTCTTCTTTAGAAATAATATTTAAATTATTTATACATGCTCAATCATCATCTTATAGTTTATGATTAATAATTTTATTTTCTATGGATCAATGTCTCATTTAAAATTTTGAAATTTATTATGATTTTAATTAGTATTATGATCCCAAACACTAAAAATGTTTTCAATATAATATATACTCATTTGAAGATGTTTTTTGTTAAGAAATCTTTACTTTCTATGGTGAACATAATTAAAATGGGTTTCCTTCCTTTTGACATCATTAAAAAAATATTTATAATAGATTATAATTTTTGAAATGAATCAAGATATAAATTACTTATGTGACATGATAAAATTTAATAATAATGTTTATATACAAGATCATGTAAATTCTCATATATTCCCAATTCATTGTCTTCACCATAAGTGTTCACAATGATACATAAAATGAAAATTGAAAAGAGAACCACTATAATTAGTAAAATTCTGAAAAACAAATTCTAAAAAAACCAAAATATGTTTAAAGTGAATTTTTTTAGTTTGTTATAAAAGGGAAATATCCACATAACTATCATATTCCAAAATAATTTCTTCATCGTTATCAATAATTATTTAAGGGGAAGAAGAGAAATAAAAAAGAAAAATAAATTAACTAAGAAATGAAGCAAGATATTCATATAATGTTCTTTGATATTGTGGATTTTTTATTTAACCTTAAAGGTGTTGAGAATATTGAGAATAATCAAATTCCCATGTAGGTGATTGTATATGTTTAATAAATATTTAATGTTTTTTGTTTTTCCTTTCATTAATTATTTTACTACTTATATATATCATTTCCTTTTACTAGAAAGGGATATTTTAAAGATATTAGTTGGAATTAATTCCTATTATGAAGATAATTTTCTTGTTGATAGTTTCATGAATCATATAACACTTAAACATTGGAATTTGTTTCTTATCCTTGAAAAGAAAATTGGTTGTATGAGTACCTTAATCAGTAGTGAAAAATGAATAAAAGATAATCCTACCTAGTGGTACATAAATTTTAATAACTAATTATTTATTTTACCATAAATTTCAATGAAAACTGTTGAGATTTTAAGATATTCATGAAACAAATATATCATATCAAGACTATGAATGAAGGAGGTGTTAAATACTATTATATAATGAGAATAATAATCATAAATGATTTATTTGACATAAACATTAATGTTTTCCTTCTAGTTTATATAATATTAATATATAAATATATAATGGAATAATATATGATAATTTATAACTCTATTGGGAATGATATATTATTTGTATAAAAAGATCATTTGGGTTATCCAAGATCAATTATGATGATAAATTTTTAAAAATGTATGTGTGGAAATCCATTGGTTGATAAAAATGTTGTTATACCTAATGATTTTGTATATATTACTAGTTTAAAAAAAGATAATTATAAGACCATAAAATGAAAAATTGATATGTAATCACCTATATTGTTTGAAATAATTATTGGTGATATATGTGTTCTGATACATCCTCCATGTGTACAATTTAGGTGTTTTATGATTTTGATAGATGTATTTACATTATAGTCTCACAAGTTTTTATTATCTATTATTGACCTAGAATTTATGATATTTCTAGCATAAATAATCATATTATGGGAAAAATTTATAGGATACTAAATTTTAAAAATTTAATTTTATAATATGATTGAATATTAATTGCATGATTTAAATAATTTTTTGAATGTCAATTGCAATTATTTTTGAATAATATTGTGATTATGTTTAAAATAAAAATAGTCTAATGGGTTAATTTATAAAAATATTACAACTTATCATTGGGACACTTATCATGAAAATAAAATTTACTAATTCAGTATGGGGATATATATAATTTTTCATATAGCAATATAGATTCAAATAAGATGATCAACTTATTTTGAATATTACTCTTTGAAATTATCTCATATAATTAAACTAAATATTTCACACTTGGGGATAATTGGTTTTGTAGTATAAGTTTAAATAGTTCCTCCATAGTGACTAAAAATGGAACCCAAAATAAGATGTGTGGATTTATGTTGGATTCAAAAATAACTTAATTTTAAATCATCTTGAAAAAATAACAGGAGATGTCTTTATAACGTGATTTTTTTTATTGTAATTTTTATAAAAAAAGAACTCAAAATTAAAATGGGTAAATAAATCAAAATAAAAGGAAATGTCATGGTAAGTGAAATCATTATTATATATTGATCCCCATGTAAATATTTTTTATCTAAAAGTTCAAATGAAAAACAATTAAAAATATTTAACAAATCAATTACATGTTTTATTCAATGATTCAAAATGACTTACACAATATTATATACCTACTAAATATTCCCCAATTATAATAGATGTTATTGAAGAAAAATAAAATGAGGTTATAAATAAGGATTCTCATCTAAGTTTGAAACATGATAGACCTCTTTATTTAATAGATAAAAATCCTTATCACTAGAAATTAAATCAACCCATGTTATTTAAGATATTGAATAAACAATAATAACGAAATGATCTTATTGATTATAATATTTCTGAAGAGAAAATTATAATTTAATGGAATGATCATGATCAATAGGTTATTTATATTAATTTTACTAACACCAAAAGATGTTGGAATTGAGTAGATCATATTGTTTATGAAACAATTTCATATAATGTGGAATTCAATATTCATCATATAGATCAATTCCATTTATTTTTTAATGAATATAATGATATAATATATTAGGATAAATAGAATTTTGTAAACAAATAATAACTGTACTCACTTTCTAAATGTGAGGTTTTTTGTTTAATTTTGAAAATCCAATAAGTTGTTAAAATTATTGGTTATAAATTTGTATTTTATGAAAGAGAAATAAAAATATATAATTTTTTATATATAAATATCAATTAGTAACTCAAGGGTTTTCACAAGGATACAAAATTGGTTATAAAAAACACATTAAATAATAGTGGATGTTTTACCTTTTTCGTATCTTGGGATATTTATTTTACATGAACATCATTAATTACTCTTGATTGATGATATGAGTGTACAATTATATGGTAAATTTGATGGCGATGTTTACCTAAAAACCATAAGGATTTAAAATCCTTGTAATAAATGTTGGATATTTGGATATTTATTATATTAAATTAAATAAAAAAATTATATGGATTAAATTAGTTAAATTATATGTGATATAACTATTTAATTGGGTATTTTATGATAGACGGTTATAAAAATGATTCAATTTTTTATGTATTTTAATAAATATTTACGTATATGAATTTTTCATAATTTTAGTATATATTAATGATTTGAATACTGTTGGGACTCTCAATAAACATTACAAGGTAGTTGAATATTTAAATGAAAAAAAAATTCTTATGGGATGTTAGTCAAGTGTTACCCACTCATTTTACCCCTCACACTTTGTGGGAACTGACACAGGCTTGAGTCCCACCAGACTCGGACACTGTGTGTATTATGAACTAAGTGATTCAAATCCATTTCCTAGCTAGGGAACTTGCAATGCACTATAGCCTTGGTCGAGTCCCCCTATTGGGAGTCAAGCACAACCCATACACACATTTTCAGGAAATTAGAAAAGAATAATAGAAATAATATGCAAGTGGATTGTGGTGATGAGGGTCTGGAGTTATCTCTATCATGACTGTGAGCATGGTTATAAGGTTTTGTAATGTCTTCCCCATGAGATATTGAGATCTGTTTTGTGGTTTGGGGTCCACTCAATAAATATTCATTGTCTTATGTGACTTAGAAGAAGTTTAGGGAAGTTCCATTGAAGGTTTAATTCCCTAATTTTGGGTTTCTAGATATAGAACCTTGAAGTCTAAGAAACTTAAATTCCTTAAAGGAAGGGTATCTAGGAAGAATCATAAAAAGGTCCTATACTACTCACATTACTACTAACCATGATGTGATTATAGATATATATAAACATTGTGAGTTCTTAATTTTTTCTAGAATGGTACTATAGGTAGGTAGGTAGCCTTTGAAGGTACATGATATTTTTCATCATCTCTCCACATCATGGGGTTTCAATGACTGGAATTGAATACTGATGGGATGAGGTTGTTGTCATATATTGTTTAATTTTAATGAACTTAAGAGGAAGTTATGGTATCATTGATATATATCACTTAAGTGTGGTATGCTCTGTATATATTAATGGCACCCTAGATTCAATCCCTTTTTTATTAAAAGAACTCATGTTCAAGTTTGGGTGAAGGTCATTAGACTAAATTTGATTTTAAGGAACCCATATATATTGCTTAAAATTTATTCTATAATTGGTAATCCCATTAAAATGGTAAAATAAACTGAGAATGATCGATATGGGTTTTTTTATAGACTTCGAGTGGAGGTAAATTTAAATTCCACTCTGATTGATAGGGTCCTATTATCTAAGAGGGAATATAACATAAATTTTTAATTAAAATATGAGTGTATTCCTTTATTTTTCTCTAATTGTTTGTTCAAAGGGTGTTCTAAAGAGAAATATAGAATGAAATTGGTCTTCTCATTTTGTTCTAAAAATGGGCATGATCATGAGATCCATTATAATAAGAAAAAGAATGAGGCTCGAATGGGAATTGGTTTAGAACTACTGTTGTTGAACCCAATCCTTTTGGAGGGATGGATCATAGTAAGCAACTAATGTCTGGAAATAATATCTGGAAGGGGTGTGATTCTAGTATTCTAGGGGTTGATTTTGAAGGGTAGGTTGTTTCAGATCAATTAATTTTGTAAAAAAATGAAAATGGGTCTGGGAGGTATAGGATGGTCCTTCTAATGTGTAGGGGTCTATATAGAAGGCTTCTGGACAAATGGAAGGCACTCATAGTCAATATTCACATGTACAATTGAAGTCATCTATAGGTGAGGGATCTGTAAAATTTATAGGTGATAGAGAGCTAGGGCAGAGTCATTGCATGGTCACACCAGGGTAGGTCTCAACTGAATAAGAGAAATAATGGTCTATCCAAAAGGTTAATAGTCTGGGACTAGAAGTACAGGGCCTGTAACAGGGTCATTCTTTGATCCAATGGAAATTAATAAGTGGATATTGATTAATAACATCAAGGGAATCTATATAGACATTTTAGATGAATAATATGATATTTTTCAAAATTAAGTTCATAAATGGATGCCTCTAATAATGGAAAACATACCTTGGTAGATAAGGAAGGCTTTCAAACTGTCTATCCTAGAAAATCTATAAGGAGTAAAGTCTACTCTCAATGGAAACAAACAATGGAAATTAGGTCTCATTCATATGCATTTTTCTATAAATCTAATGATGATCCTCATGAGGAGGATTATGGTCTTGAACTTTTTTATTATGAGTAATTTTTTATTATGTTTTAGATGGGGTTTTTTCATTTTAGAAACCTTCACTTCTTTATTTTTAATTTTTCATTAATAAATTGCAGCTACGTTCCCTTGTCCCAAATATTTGACCTTTGAAAAAAATGAAGAATTTAAAATAATTTCATTGGAAATATATTATTTTTTCATGGTTTATAAATTAGGAATATGAATCATGGAATTTTTTTCATCAATCAAGATACACATAAAAAAATTTACAAAATATTTACATGAAAAAATCACATTTGTTAAGTACAAAAATGGTGGTATAATCCCTTTATTATGATAAAAATAATTTTTTAACATATAAGGATAATAAAAAAGGTATTGGTTATGGAATACCATATATCAATTTTATACAAGAAATAATATAAATTTTAAATAATTTCGGACCATATATATCATTTTCTGTAAATTTATTGTCCATGTTTAATTCTTTTCCTACTCGAAGACACTGAAATTATATCAAACATATATTTAGGAACCTTCAATAATTTTTTGATTGATGATTAATATTTTTTAAAAAAGTATATATAATATTAGTTAGTTATAATGATTTTATATACTTTCTAATACATATAAAACTAGTTTAAACTAGATATTTATTCATATAAATTATAACTAATATTTCTTGGAATTTTATGAAACAAACCATTTATATAACTTACTGAAATAATGCTGAGTTATTTTTTCATGAGGTACAATTCCATAAACTCAAAACTCATTTTTATATATTTAGATAGAGTGTTTTATAATTAATTCAATATTACCCAATGGTTCAATCATTTATAGTATAGAACAAACTAAAAAATTGAAAGGTGACCCTAACATCCATCCCAAAACTCACCTTAGATCTTTCTCCATATTTTTTCAAGATATTCTAGACCACTTAATTATACAATTCCACATTCTATGACCCATATTCTTACTATAATTTGTGTCCATCCATAAAGGTTCATTTGTATAGTTTGAGCACAAAACTCAATAGTACTTTACCAATAGTTCCTCAAATAATTATTAATATATATATATACATGAATGTATTGAATGAAATGAAATGTATAAACCTTAAAATGAATAAATCATGTTGATTTATTAGGTACTCAAGAATAAACCCTTATGGTTAACTCATTATTCATCATGTTTTGGTATAGTATAAGTATTCCCATGGTAAAATCATAATATAAAGGTGAATTTTTTTATCACCATGTAATATAAGGATAGGAAAATTATGTATCACCAAGAATAATACAAGTGACAAATATATCACCTATGATGAATGAGGTATCTCAAGAAACTAAATAGGTGGATGAGATATCACATGTGGCGACTGAGGTATTACTAATACTAAGCTAGGTTAATGAGACATCACTTATGGTGAAATAGGTATCGATACAAATAGATCAAGTGAATGAGATATCACCTATGGTGAACTATGCATCACCAAACATAGTTAGATGAATAAAATATCACATAAAATGAATGTGGTATTATAAAAAAATATTAATTGAATAAGAAATCACCAATAGTGAATAAATGATCACTAATAATAAGTTAGGTGAATGTGATATCACCTATGGGGAATAATGTATCACAATAGCATATTAGGTGAATGAGATACCTCTTATAGAGAATTAAGTATCAATAATAATAACTTATATTAATGATATATCCACTATATTGAATTATATATCATAAAATATTATATTAGATTAATGAGATATCACATGTGGTCAACGAACTATCACTAACTATAGGATAAAAATTCATGGAATTTGGTGCAGCCTCATGTTTTCCAACAAAATCCTTCTACTAGTTGTAACACAATATCTCAAATCCTCTAGAAAATAGTAAAATATCAAGATTAAATCAATTATTTCTTCAAGTCAATTGGTGCACCATAAAAATACAAATGACTAAAAATTCTCAATCATAGTCATGGGCTTTCTCTACTCAAATCATATCCCTTGAATGTAACCCACATGAAATACAAGTTGGATGTATCCTAATTATATAAAATTTTAGACTTTTTTATAACTTATTGTATATGAATTTTCATTGTAATGATATACTCAATAGGAATCATCCCTCGGAGGATTACTCTATTGTATTGAAAACCAAATCTTAGGGTTTACAATCCCCTAGGCTAGGACACACAATTCCCATTCTAGTGACATGTAGTAGACTTGAAATCTTTCAACTACATGAAACACTAACCTTAGTAGGTCACCATTGACAATCCCATGATACATCAAATTTTCAAAACCATATCATCAATTACATATTTCTATTCACCATTTACTTTTTGACTTATCAAAAAAGGCTCATAACTAGCCTACACATATCACTAGCCTCTAGGAAAACTCATTGTCGATCAATGTTTCCCTGCCTTAGTGAAGCTCTCTTTATAAATCATTTAATCCTCTAAAGACTATTATTTATGATATAAATTCAAACCATAGGTCACTCACATTATATAACATTTATCCCATCGGGTTTCTCTAATAACAACTAGATTGTATCACCACATATCATTACTATAATA
The DNA here is from genome assembly GCA_963277665.1 of Viscum album. Classification (NCBI taxonomy): domain Eukaryota; kingdom Viridiplantae; phylum Streptophyta; class Magnoliopsida; order Santalales; family Viscaceae; genus Viscum; species Viscum album. Next base: position 614,112,729 of record OY728134.1, read on the forward strand.
ATATGTCCCCCACTGATACATAAGACCTCCATATATCTTTGAATTATGTTTTCAAAGTTAGTGTAACTCCACCATATCCAATTTCACTCTAACCCAAACTCACCTATAATAAAATACCCCTCAATGTATATAAAATGAAGGCATACACTTAGAGGGCCCACTATGAGGCTAATAAACATCATTTTTCTCACCTCACACATGGGACCCCACTTCAGTCTATGTCAAGTAATTAAAATCGTCTTACCCATACTATAATATTATAAATAATATGAAATTATATATATGTGTGTGTGTGTGTTTAAGAGATAATTTTAAGGACTAAATATCTCAATATGGATTTATCTGATTGATCATGATGACTTCTCCAATCAAACAACCTCATATCAGCCACCAACTATATATATGAGCCCTTATCTTAGCCAAGATCTCAATAGAGATAATTATTAAACATTTATAATTAATTTTATATTTAATTAATAATTAATTAACAATTAATTAAATTATACATAATGGGATAGATTCTTAATAAGCACTATAACCTCTCCTAAACCTTAAGAAACAAGGTGTGGACCACTCGCAAAATACCTCCAAACATATGGGGATCAAAATCCCTAACTTTTAAAACCTAATTAATTTTCAATTCCATCCCAATTTTATGAAAACCAAATAATAATAATGGAATTGAATCACCTCTAGTGAAATGATTCCCAATGAATCATGTTAATTATTCATTAGTATGCTTTATCCACTTTATGAAAAATCATTATGTTATCATTGTGATTCAACCAAGATCAAGTGGAATCATGCTCAAAATCAATAATTTTAATTTTTTAAATTAGTTAAATTTTAATTTGTTGGAAAATAGAGTAATTAGAAGGATAAACATAAAAATTTTAATACAACAACTCTTATAAAAACACTATAGATCATTAAAGGAGAAGAAAAGAGAAAGAGGATAAAATGGATTCCCCACCCCCATCAAGTGTCCTGAATGGGTACAAGAAAAAAGGTTCACAAATGAAAAAATTACATCTCCTAAAAAAATAAATCCCCAACATATTGAGTACCCATTATTCTCCAACTAGATACCCAATTTTCTAGATAGTGATACCACATCACTGTCATCCTCATTAGGTGCATTGAAACACCCTCTTGACTACCCAATAGTACTTATAGGTACCTTTATATTCTTATTAATTTAGTAAAAACCCTAGAATTTACTTTTATTGTATTCCACCCAAACCTTTACCTCTAAGTAATTATTTTAATTATTTAAAATGCATCCACAAACTCATATTCTTAATCAAAATTCAAATACCCAAATTCACGCTAGTTGGTGTTCCACTGAAGTTTTACTCTTCCTGTAGTTTTTCTCACACTAGATAATGTGAGTCATTAAAAAATTCACATCATACCAATTATTATCCTTAAGAATCCTCCTTATACATAGCTCATGATTCTCACCTATCACTAAGATCTGAGGAACACTTCTATCTTAAGACATTCCACTATTTAGGACATACCCCCACCCTCTAAAACAAATAAAACTTTATATTTTCCTCACAAGTAATTAATTTGGATATTCCATCAAAAAGGTTATATAAAGGTATGAAAATCATTATTATTTCACAAAGTAACATAAAACTCTCACTATCCAAATTAACATTAACTGCACATGTTAGTAGGACCACTCTTGTGTTAATAAATATCTAATTGATGATGTGATTATCTTAGCATTAATCAGATATGATAAATAATATCTTTAGCCACGTACATTGATTGTAATATGATAGAATATAAGGAAAGTATGCACACAATATATAATAATTTTATTTGGTTCACACATACTGGGGTAGTCCAAGGATCATGGAACAAAAATATTATGAAGCACTAGAATACACTAAATCTATTTCAATGGTGTATTTATGATATGACATAATTATTCATATGGATCTCCCCTTATAAGATTTAGGGTCGTATCACTACAACCTAAGGGTCACCTCCTATGTCCTCTCCTATAGATCTCAAATTTATGATGGAAATATATTTCACACACAATCTAGTGCACAACTTCATTGTTTGGTTGTCGCACTGATAAGTTCTTATTAATCATAACATTTATATTTCCAAAAATGACTTTGAAATATACCATTTAAGTATCATTAAATTCTATAAGAACAAGTATTTAAGTAATAAATTAATCATTTTTAAAGTTTTACAATGAGTTCCAATCAATTATTTTACTCTTTTCTTGATATGAAATCCCAACACTCACTTTCATGCAACTCTTTAATTTTTGTGAAACATTACACTTTCATGAAACTCCCAATATTCTGTGAAACATTCAAGATTTCATGAAACTATTAATTTTGTGAAACTATTAATTTTATGAATTTATGGCCTTATAAGTCTCTATGAATGAATCTATCTAATGTATTCCTTTCATAAAATATATCCTTCATACACAAAAAAAAAGTTTCATGAAAATGGTATATTTGAAAAACTTGGTGATTCATAGAATTCACTCAATGAACATAGTGTTTGTGTAAATCCATTCAAAAAAATATTAGCCTTTTTTATTTCATAAGGTTTTTCTCTCAAGAATATCCCTTATACAACTTATCCATCTTCTTCTCCAGATATTTGGTATTTATAGAAAAATATGGAACCTTTGCACAACTTCCACCTTCATGAATAACCTTTTATGAAACTTGTATCTTTTTGTTCACGAAAATCCACCTTCATGTAACATTTTGAAACATTTTTCATTCATTTAATATCCTAAAAAAACTTTTTCCATACCCATTTATTTTTTCTAAAACTCACCACCTCCGGGTAACTACACCTATGTTTGTGGAACTTATACTTTCACAAAACAATCATACATTCATTAAAACTATCAACCTTCATGAAACTTATAAATTTTCTATATATGAATGAGGAAAAATTAAACCAAAACATTCAAGAAACTTTCCAAACAATCATGAATCTTTATAATTTCATGAAAATAATTCATTTTCCACTCTCTTGAGGTGGCTTGGAATCATCATGTTTTTGTAACTTCTATTTTGTGTGAGACTTTTTATTTTTATATATTTTCCTAAATAAACATCCCACACACACTCAAACACTTCCAGACCCTACAAACTCATTCCTTAATGGATACATTGAGGTAATCATGGCCTTGTAACTTCTCCAAGGACTTTTGATGATAGCTATCTATCTCGTTTCTCTTCTTCCTTGGTTAGATTCAACCCTTATCTTAGTATAATCATGAACAAAAATTAAATCTTGCACCAGTATTCATAAAATATCCCTAAAATATATTATTCAAACCACTAATTTAACTTCATTGTAAACACAAATATATCATGAAAATATTGAAATGGTGATTAAAAAATCCAATTTACTATATCACACCATCTCAATATAAATAAAAAATCTAACACTCCATGGTCAACAATGAATCTATCACATAGAAAACCCAATTATAATTGGTGTCCAATACTATCCAAACTCCCTATACTTATTTATTTAGTCAAAGAAACAGTGTATTAATCCTAAAATGGAATTATTTGATCCATATATTAGTCATTACACTTGATCTATTTTGAAAATAACTTTCTAGTACCCAAATACACTAAAAACCACTGCTTTACTAATGGAATGTGCACTGGGGTGAAAACTAATTTACCTAATAAAAACGATGATCTAATCCTAGTGAAATATTTTTATTACTCACTTGATAATGTGTTACTACCATACTTAACTTAATGATTCTAATCTAGAAAACTACTTTATTCAAGCTACACCTAGTCATTTCTAGATCATATACACTATAATTTATAGTCTCCCATTTAAGATTCAATCCACATCATAGATCCTTGCTACATTGTGAATGTCATCTTACTCCCCCATGAGAATAAACATTATATAAAACAAATTACTATATTAGTATGACCTCCAAATTTATTTCTCTTTAGTTAATTAATTAATTGACACTTTATTTTCATTATAAAATGATATCCAAATCTAATTCTTCTCAAATAATAAGATATATCTAGGCCACATTCATTCAAGTTTCATCAAGAAACTTCAACCACTCTTAGCCTAATTTTTCCCTATACGTCACTACAAAAATTCATCACAATTCATCCAAAATAGGTGTCACACCTAAAATTATATAATTGTTTTCTCCTCACAAAAGGATTTACCACTTTCTTATTCTATAAGCATAAACCCATCTAGATTTCATTATTACATAAATATTTCTAATTTATAGACATTATCATTATAACAAAATAGACCATTATATAACCATTATAGTATTAAATACTATCATTTTATAATTTCATTAACAATCCATCCTTACACAACTTGAGTCTTGATAGAATACCTATAGGTCAACAACTCCATTATATGCTATGTGACTCTCATATTAGAAATCTATATAGATTCCTTATTTTCCAACAAGTACTTTCATTATTCTCAAAATTATAACCCACCATTATTGAGGTACTCTAAATATTTACTCAATAATTTTTATAAGTCACTCAAAACTTCAACATTATTTTAAATTCATCAATTATATCACAATATTCTTTTACCATTAAGAGGCATCAACTCTTTATCCATATGAGATAACTATATTATCTTACCCATTATTTTTATGACCCATGGATAATTTGAACCTCACAATAAATAAACCTCATCTCATACATTTTTCACACTAATATACTAGTTATCACTACTCAATCTATATTTTATCATATCTAAAGCATCACTTTCTCTTATAAATGCATGAAATAACATCAAATTGATAACTCTATAGTCTATTTCTCAGCAAAATAAGGGTGTGTCACACCTCTACATGTGTTATCCCATATCAAATCACACATCAAGTTTGATCATTCATTGAATCCCACTATAATTTCAAGACTTATCTCCAACCATTACTAAATATCTAAATATCCTTTGAATCTTGCATGATCTCACCTTCTATGATATCTACCCACATCCTCTAACCATCTTTCCTCACGTGATATTTGAGAAAAACCAAAACCAAATTATAATTAAGTTCATAATAATCATATTTTGATTAGGTCACTTCATCCCACATACAATTTATGTTGGGTAAATTTCCATCCTCTTATTCCCACAAAAATATTGAGTTCAATTACTATCATCATAATAGAGCATAACCACTAACACTACCAATAAAATCATATTTCTAAGTATGTGTACATACTAAAACTACTATTTTATAAACTTAACTCAATTTATCATGAGTAATATCTTATTGATCCAAGGTACCCATGATTAATCAATCATATAAACATGCCTCTCAAGTAAGTTAGCTACATCCTTTTAGAAAAAAGAACTCTTAGTGCTTTCACACTCAAAAATATACCCAAATCAATCCTCATGCTTGAACCATCACTCATGTGTCAATATTATAATGTAAAGCATCTATATATTATCTCACTATCTTAAGTAACCCCTATAAAAATAATGATCTCTCATTCAATGACTACTCAACAATACAAAAATAAAAATATCAAGAAATAACCATAAAAGTTAAATTTTATCTCATTAACCTCAAATGAATCTCTGCTATCTTGAGTTGTATCTCATAAGCACTAAGATATCCTACCTGATCTATTAACTATAGAATCTAATTCTTCACATCTCACAAAGAAATATTTATTCTTCTGTATCAAAAACTCAAGGTAACTCACATGGCATTTCCCCAATCCTAGGGCTTTCATCCTCATCAAGATATCCAAATACCCAACTTCCAATACTAGGGTATCCATAATCACATCCACATACTTCTCAAAAATATCATTATTAATAAATTCATACCCAATAATTTATCATAGATATATCTTGTATAACGATATGTTAACTAATAGGTTATTTGAGAAAACACTAAATAAGTTACTATTAATGTTTTAAATACCCAAAGCCTCTTTTTCTTTCATTAGAACCAATTTTAGAATCACATACATGCATGATAATTTCATGTGATCCTACATTCCATGTTTTATTCTTGTATTCATACCACTTTACACACTGAACCAAGACTAAAATCAATTATTCATAACTATAAACATCATATTTTACAAAAACATTACTCAACCATAAAAACATAATCAATAAAAACAATCACAAATCCAAGAAAACTTGAATTTCAACCCATATTTTTTCTATATAGTCACATATAGGTATTTTAATTTTAATTTTTTAATAATCGTAGCTCCATATACTATATCCCAAATTAGAAGTCAAATAAGAACAATGCCCTGGTACCACGATATATTATCCCCAACCAAGAACCATTTTTATGAAATGATCTAGATAATTACATGATCTTACTCTCTATATTACATAGTATACTGACTTATATAAATGGTTGATAAAAATATCTCTTTGAGAGAATATATCCTAAATATCATCATAAAAACTAATATATGAATCTTATAAGCATCGTAAGAAGATATGACATCAGAGTTACACATATAGTTTTATATAGGATAGAAAATCATGATAAATAAATAATACCATGTTATGATATAATGAAACCAATATGGATTATAAAATCATAAATTAATATAATATAATCCAATGGGATGATCATATATAGTTCTAAAAAATAGAAAATATATAGCAAGGAGACCCCAACCATCATCCTTAACTGTACCACATACCTATTTCTATATCCTGGTGATCTCCTACATTCTAAAAATATGTACTTGGCTCAGTACCAAACCATCGGGCCAACTATATAGTCTATACATCCAATAGTATGCATTTGTAGGGTGTAAGCATAAAACGTAATAGAATACCACCAATGATTTCCCAAGAAAAAAATAGTGTATATGTGTATTTATTTGATGAATGAAATAAAAGTTTTAAACCATTAAATGTAAAAAAAAAATTATCACATAAGGTCTCAGGTATTTATAATAGTGACTTGGGTCGGGTCCTAGATTGACTGGGTGACTTTGGGACCTTAGCTCATGTACTGGGACTTATTTCACTGGGCCTAAAGGTCATGTAAGAGTCCCTATCAACCTAATTAAAAAGTCTATTATCCAAAATAAATAAAAAATCAAGGCCTTTAATCCATTTAGAAAATGTAATGAATCAAACCAATATAACTGAAAATAATACCCAAACTATCTCTCCTGATGTACCAAAGGGCATTCTTGATCCCCCTAGTTGGAAATTAGTGCATGTGTATCAATAAAAGACCTTGGGAATGATTTCAACATCTAAATTAGGTTAACTAACAAGGATCCCAACCAAAAATCTTTCATAACCCATAAATAATTTGGGTTTACATGACATCAAAATAAACATATGAAATATAAAATAAATAACTAATTGGAGTAACTCACAATAGCAGTAATAATGATAAATCATAAATGGAATCAACCATAAATAGAATATAAGGTATAAATCCATATATAAATTAATATATTTAGGAGGTTTGGTATTATAAGAACTATACATGAATATACCAGAATTAAACCAAAGAAATACTTGAACCACTACAAAACCATAATTTCATGTCCTAGGGTCACTCAAGATTTCCTAAAACAACCATAAACTATCCAAGATAATCATAAATCCTATAATGAAACTGAACCAAATCAAGGGAACATAATAGAAAACATAAAAGTGACACACATCTAATGGTGTGTATGGATTTTAAGAAAAACACATTCAATAGGATGTCACCAATGAGTTTGTTCCATTTCAATTTGAAAAAAATACCATTAATTCTAGTTTGAAACATAAATAGAAAGTAAGATTTTCATATGTGTTTTTTATAAAAACAAAAAAAATCCAAAAATCATGTCTCTTTTTAGATATAGAAATGGTAGATTCATAACATTTCCTTTAAGAAACATTTAAATTATGGATATATTTTTCCTTGACAAATTCTTGAAAATAAGCTAAATCCTATTTTATCTTTCAAATTTTTTTTCTGAAACATCTTTTTACAAAATACACACTATTTCCATTTTAAATCCAGTTTTATGAATAATTTTAAAAATAAATTTGGAAAGTAACCAAACTAAAATATAAGTAAACATGAACATGATAAGGAACCAAAACACCAATAATAATCAAAAATGGTTCCATTAAATCAATCAAATGATAGAGAACACAAACATGGTATATAAGGAATCCCCTAAGCAAGTCCTCAATAGAAATAAGATATCATGGCGAGTAAAATAGGTTTTAACAATAGTGATACTAGACCTGGTATCCTTGGGTAAATCTTTCTCAGATCCCACTTGTGAAACTAGAATGTGCCATACAACACCCCTTAGTGTCCCCGCATAAAAAACATACCCCTATTAGGTTGAAATTCTTCTAGGTAACTAGCTAGTGTGTTCACACTACAATAGTGCAGCATGCATCTAGGACTTATTTTAGCTACCTATCCTCCCATGAAATGTTAATGGTGTTGTTAGTAAATACAAAAGTCAAAGGATCTTCTCATTTACAATAATAAAAGAATAATAAACAAATCCCACATCTCACCTCTAATACCCTTTCACGAAATATCCCCTTTGTTCCTACATAACCATATATATATATATACCAATATAAAACATTATCCAAATGGATTCACAGTACACAATGCCACTTTAATAAAAATGGGATCAATAAATGGTCTCATATGTTTTAAAAATAATTTTTTAAATGTTTTAAATGAGCTATTTATTTAAAACCAGCACGATATTCTAGACCATTTTATACAACTAAAAATTTCAGTTCAAACGACCCATGAAAAAACTTTAAGACACCTTTAAACATTAAACAATAGAGAACCATGTATAAAACCATTTAAAATAAAAACCTATTTTCCCTTAAAACTATTTATGAAATCTAACTCCTTTATAATTTTCAAACAACTTTATATAAACCATGTATCTCCCTTAAAACATGACTCAAACAGGTTCAAAATCCTGTAATCAATTATGTAATTTTAAAATAGGTCTCATATCCAGTTTCACAAGCTTGGAAATAAAATTATTTCTTTATATAGCTAGAAAACCCATAACCACATTTTTAACAAGTGAACACATAATTGAAATATTTATTAAATCCAACATGGCTACTACATATTTAATTAATTTTACAAAATCGTAATTCAAAAACATAAAGCATTAAATAAAAAGTAATTTAATGTAAATTCACAAAACACCCACTTTTGATTGGGAAAAATCATTCATAAACATGTCTCCTAATATGGAGATCACTCAACCAAGAAATAATATGCCCTCCACAATCCCTATAAACTAATACATTGGATTAGAACCTTCCCCAAAACATTTTCCCCAATGAAACTACCCTAGGGGTAGAGGGAGAAGTCCAATAAAGGTAAAAAATAGAAGTAAAGGGGAAGAGGAAAGAAGAAAAAGAACAAAGGAGGTTTTATCTTATAGGAACTCTATTGAAAAAAATAGAATATAGCACAAAAAGGAAGAGTATATGGTGGGAGAACCCTCCATTTTTTTGCCCTAAAATTTATAAAAAATGGTTGAGATAAAAATGGTTTTCCCATTTAAAATCAAAAAAAGAAATGAGTCATTGGACCCTTTAAATAAAAATTTCGAACAGCATATGGTTAAGATGTATGATTTGGTAAACTGTGTGATAACTATTTAGAAAAAAATGGATAGAAAAAACACCCTCTCATAGTTTGGTTTCACATTTTCTATTAACCATGCACTAGCCAAGTACCATCACGCTTATGAACAAAATAGATCACATGGTTTCCACTAAAACTAACATTGTTTGATTAAACTATGTAAAAAAATGTAATAAAACCCATGCCTAAAAAATGAACTAAAATTGACCCCAATATAATGGTAGCTCTACATAGTTCACAATAAACCATGCATATAATTAACCCTATGTAAATGTAATCCACATGGTTTACTAAACCATAAAGTGACCATGCAGAAACTGTGCATAGAGGAAAAAATCACAAGAGTTTAAAATTTTTAAACCCAAAACCTCTAAATATTTAAATTAACCCAAAATAATATAGAATAATATAAAATATTAAACAATAGTGATAGAAATGTGTCATAATCCACACCACCATTCAACTTTTTTCCCCTATAAATTCATTGATAAAATCATAAGAGGAGTAAAACCCAAAAAACTCAAAACTTATACATGAGTTGGGAGGATACAATAAAAAATTAGAAGGATTATAAGATATTTAAAATAATGAACATGTTACATCGTCTAAAAATATAACAAAATAATCAGGAAACATTAAACATCTCCCATCACAAACAAACTTCTATCCACCCAATATTGTTCCCTAAGAAGATGAATACCAATTAAAAGTATCCCCACTATTTATAATTCCTCTAGAGTGGTGTAAGTAGTATTAAAACTATATAAAAGATAGTTAATTAAATTCCACCATTCCTAAAATCACCTCCAAAGGAAACTCAAAATTCCATCAAACACAACCAATTATCAAGAAACAAACTCAATTCTATAAATAGAGCTTAACCAAAAGAATCACCTAAAAGATCACTAATAAAGACATCCATAATGAAATTCAATCCACAATAGAATAAATTCCTCAATAATAATATAATAAGGACACTAGTCTTGGTTCAAAAAATTGAATGGAATAGGTTTTATAGGATCTCATACTCGGGTCACCATCTCATATAAAACCCAAAAATATCCAAACTAACACTATCCTATGCCTAATCTAAATTAGTTACATATCCAACATAGTCATCTAAACCATACTCCAAAGACTCACCCATGTTGAATCCATCAAAACCCTACCATAAAAACATCACATGAAAATCTCAAAAACAACAAGATTAAACATTGAGGCATATGTGCTACCACCACAATCAATACCTCACCAAGAGGAACCACCAAACATCATGGAATAAATCTAATAGAAATTTTTTAAGAATATAAATTAATTCTAATCTACATGAGTATCAATCTCAAAATAACCAATCACTCAAATTTGGTTCATGCCCAAGATCACTCTGGATAGCTCAACCTACCAAATTTCTATAGATGATTTAGCCATTCCACAACCTCTTGGGGACCTTCCTTAGCCCATAAATAGGATGAAGTTGAATAAAGTAGTCATAAGGAATAGATCATTCTAGCTCCACCACCCTATTTATATTCTATGTAGAGTCTATAACCAGAACGGATACATTGAGAAAACAATTGGATTCTCCCTAAGGCACACCCTCAGAAACAAGCTTCCACATTCTTCCATAACCATTATTTATGGAATAACCTAGAAATATGAAATAGAAATTCATCCCATTCTTGTTTCACAACCCAAATAAAATAATCCCAAAAAGCATAGGTAAAAATACAAATACACACTCCATCATGAAAAATAACAAAAAATATATTTAAAGAATCAATTCATTCAAACCACTCTCCCATCTCAAGGGGTTTAAAATTAATTTTCCAAAAACACACATGATTTGAAAATAATACAACTTTCTTAAAAATCCACTCCAATTTACCTATGAAATTAAAAAAATACCTTTCCTTAAAACAAACAAATTTTAAAAGAAAAAGGGTCCATAAACACACATATATCTTTATATAATATTACTTATTTAAAATGAAAGTTCGTTTTAACAGAAAATTATTTCAATAAATTTAAAATACTTTTTTATTTCCATAAATAAATCAACCACTTCAAAACATTTCAAATTAAAAAAAATCCCACCTAGGAGGAAATATTCACACCCAGATTCAAAAACAAAAACCTTTCACAAAATCATTAATAAAGAACCTATTTAGGGGATCCTATCAAAAAACATAAACCTAATAAAAATATAGAAAATAGTGGTACTTTTGTGTTTTTCTAGATAGGAGTGTTTGTTTAGTGTTTTTTTCTCTTCAAATGTGTAGTTTTAGTATATTGAATATAGTAATGGTTTATGTGAAAAAATTATAGAAAAAGGGATTTTGAAATAAGTTTTAAAAAGATAGTTTCTTAACCTCATATTTTCTATTTATTACTTATTAAATCATTATTCTATTTTAAATTTCCTACTCTTTCTCTACGTAGTTGAGAACTCCATAATCACCCTCACCTAATAATTTTGGATTAATATAGGAAATGAAATGATCATTTAATTCCTTAATATTTCCTATACTAGTGATCATTTATCTCTGATCACACCTAGATTAAACCACTACTCGATATCATTAATAATGTAGAATATATAGGTGTCTTGTGTGGGTAAACCAGAATGGGAAAAGAATAATTTAAATGCATAGAATAAAGGAAATATCATAATGTTTATAGAAATTAAAAACATTCATAGTAAATAGAATAATATAATTAAGAATTAAAATGTAAATTTATTAATATTGTATGGGGATTCTCTTTCACTCGGCCACTAAGATTCTAGTGTTCCATCACTAGATGCATTACAACAAATGCAAAGAAAACAACAACAACTATCAGCTTGATCAACCAACAACAGTCGTGGCCCCCTTTTCCTAGTGAATGGTCATGTTTATATAAAATTAATCTAGGGTTCCTCACTTATTTTAATATCTTCTTCTCCCATATGAGTTTCGTGTACCTCTTCATCCTTATCTTATGATTCTCAAACTATTGAAAATTTATCAAATTCAATTCCCAGCTTCTTCTTCTTTAGTTGTCACCATGTTCATAGCTCTAGGTTCATGAGAGATTTAGCATGATTCCTCTCAAATATTCCCATTATCTCACATTCTTCCTATGATCTTCAACTTTTTCTTTAACTTCATGATCTTGACATGGTAACTTGAGAGATTTTACACCCAATTTGGGTAAACCAGAGGAAGGAAATGTGATTTAAAGTCAAGAAATACTTATTTTGGAACCTTTACAAAAATATTATTCATTATCTACCCTTATTTATTTAAATATATTTTTAGTAACTTGATATAGAATGATTGGAATACTCTTCACTATTATGTATCATCCAGATCATTCTTGTTACCCTTATATAGGTTCCTATTATGGTCATAGATATCTCATTACAACATGGAGAACCTTGACAGGGAACCTAATAAATTTTCAAAGGAATGTATGACACCTAAATAAGAAAAATAATTCATATGTAGAGCCTAATGACACTTACATAGGTAAAATGACACATACATGGTCAAAATAAGATATACATAAGAAATAAATGACAGCTCTACTGGCTGAATATTTCCAAATTCATCCTATAAGAACATATATTGGCCATCCTCACACATATGTATGGCCCGAATGACCAATACAATATGCATCACCATAGGTACACTAGAAAGAGAATCACAGATAAGATGAATTTTCAATGACACCTAAATATTCCATCCTTTTCTATGTTTGGATTCCACTCAAAAAAATCAAAATAAGAATTAAAATGTATATTAATTCTATTTGATTTAGAATTTGTTAATAAAAAACAAAATTAAAAACATTTAGAAAAACTACCATATTTTAAAATTAAGCTGTGGTTATCAGTTGAATCCCAAAAAAATATTAAATCATTGAAAATAATATTTAATGAAATTTATCAATTAATTAAATATTTACAAAAGTAACAAAAAATTGAATTAATCACCTAGGTCATAAACTAATTCGTAAGTTAATTTCCATTAAATTTTTTTAAAATTTAGGAAGTATTAGAGATCATCATTCCTTCACACTTACATAATTTCACTCTTGGGAAATATAATGAATTTCATTTATTTAAAAATTGTTTTCATGTCTAGAATTAAATTCATATGTTATAGAATATTAAAATCACAGATTCATTGATTATTGAAATTTGTATGTCTCCTCTATGGATTTAAGACACTTACCTCCCTTCAATTTAAACAAAATTCATATTTACAGTCTTATAGATATAATAAATCATAGTAGAATCATGATTTTATCAAGTGGAAATTTCCTATAGTTCTATTCCCAAATTTCATTTTCATTATTCGTTAATACTTCCTAAATGAAATTTTGATATATAATTTTCCCCTTATTCATCCAGGTACATAATTACCCAAATCTATTTTTTCCAATTTTCAATGAGCACTTAATAAATTATTCCAAACTATGAATGTGAAAAAAAACTTATTAGATGAGTTCAGCTAAATGCAGAACTAAACTATCTTGAGAGAGTAGGCATCCTTAAGACTAATTTTAATAGTCAAGGCATTGAAGAAATGATTTTATATTAGGATATTGGGTTAATTTTATTCTAATTTTATGGCTAACACATATAAAAATGATGTTGTATTGAATTCATAAGAATTCGAGATCAGTTCCAATCTTCATATTTTGCAATAGTTCATGGGAAATATCTAAATTCCTCTTAAGGGGGGACCCTAAGGTGTTGATCAATCACAATGGGTAGGTCACACAAGTTTAAGCTCAAAATTCTATTTTCCTCATGATGTTATTTTTATTCAACTGTGGTCTTTTTCATTTCCATTCATTTTCCCATATCCAAAGAAAAAGTATCCATGAAACGTTTGTAAAATTCACTTTAAGACATCTAATTTTGAAAATTCTGGAACTAATGATATCCCACCACACGAGAATTATATTTTTTCTAATAAATATAGAATTAGAGCTTATGTTTTACCATATAAAAAATCACCCATAAATCTAAAAATAGAAAAAAAAACAGTAGGCATAATTTATGTACAAATTTTAATAATAAGTTTTAAACTACATTGATTTATTTTATTTCAATCCAAAATCACTTAAAATAGGATGGAAAATATGAAAAATTATTTACAACTTAAGCTACCTTTTACACTCCCCCACACATATCTTAGACATAACTTCCCTTGGATTTCAAAATGAATTTAAACTATTAATGGACTTAAAATAAAGAGGTATCTAGACAAAGTTGATGGAAAGAGACAACCTATTAAATAATTATTCAAAAGTATCAAGGATTATTTGGACTCATCTATTGATACAATCCAAAAAATTTCATACTAATATTAAATATGTTTAGAATTTACATTAAATGGTTATTGTGATTCATCTACTTTGATTCTTATTACACTAAATAGAAGGGTAGTAATCACCATATAAGGTCTATTCTACTTTGACTGAAGGTTACAGTGTATGAGCTTCATTATTAAAGAAAATATAAACACCTTATCTCACACATCACAGATTCTTTTATAAATTAGTCTATCATGGACCTATTTGTATTTCCCTTTGTACAGTAGAAATTGCATATAATCTTCCCTTATTAACTCTTAAAGTTACATAATTTCAATCCTCCATTGATCCCTAGTCATACTAAACTCCATGTTCACCTCATTTATATCCAAGTAGGCCTATTGTTTTATATCAACAAGAATGTGAATATTTTTCCATAATATATTCTATAAGTTTATATACCTAAGGAATATTTTCAAGTATTCCTTCATTCCTAAAGAAATTAATTTATCTTCTTAATCCAGCTTATCTAGGTAGGTTGCAATGTATTTTTGAATATCCTCTTAATATATCTATTTTACACCTCATACTTCCCATTTTTCTAGGGGTGTTGTGAATTTGTGTTCTTATGGTGTACTACATATCTCTTAATGATGGATTCCATGTTATTATTAAAGAATTTTATGCCTTAATCAATGATTATATCTTAAGTCACACCAAACTTACAAAAAAATCATACTAGAAACTTGATCAAAAAAACATCATCTGTTTGGGTTACTTTTTCTTCATTCCATTGGAAATATAATATATTATTAATCAGGTATAATAAAATAAAAAATAGATAATAAACATACCCAAGAAATAAAATCCCCATACATCAAATATTTCATAAATATATAAATTTTTTGGGGGAATTTAATATATTTTAAAAACTATTCAAGTAAATTGAATGTTTGTACATTCTTTAAAAATATCATGTGATTTATTAAAAATTGATGTCCAAAATAAACCATATATTAACATTTTTTGGGATTTTCATTAAGGTCCATAATTTCCCCCACTTGGAAGTGTATTGAGAAATAAAAGCATAGAATTAACCTCTTCCTTGGGGATACATCTCCTAATTAAATGTTCAATACATATTTTCCATAAATGAGGATCCTCTTAGAAATAAAATATGGACTCTAATTTCTATTTAATGGTTTGATTCCTATAAAATAAGGTAGTACCATTTATGTGAAAAAATAATTCACTTTTTTATCATAATAGATAACTTATTTGACTTCATACAACTAATAAATAGTTAATAAATCATTGAAAGTTGTCTCGGTATGTGTTTCTACCTCAATATTGTGCATTAACATGCACATGTGTTCAGTCATCAAATTTTTACATCCCTTCTTATCCATGATCTCCAATCCAAATTAAATTATCTATAAAATATACCATATTGATCTTATAACTTCTTTAGATTTATTGATAAAATACTTAAGTTAAGCTTGATTATAAAAAATGGTTATTTTTCTTCCTAATAGATATGGATGAAATTTCTATAATGAAAAAAAAAATTAAAAACTCATTTATGTAGTTTTGTAGTTGATTTGGGTAGTTTATAAGGTATGTGAAGTTTATTATATCACATGTGAGAACCCATTAACCCTATAAGACATCATAGGTCCCATGGATTTGTTTGAAGCATCACATAGAACTACAAAAAGTGTGTCCCAAATAGGTGGGCATGTTATAGTGTTTTGGTCAAGAAATATTTAATATTTTAAAAATATTCACCATATGAATCATATAATATAAAATAAGTGTCATTTTTTAGGATATTATTCATGTGTGAATTCTTTTTATTAAAATATTTAAAAACACTACTATAAAATTTAGCAGAGACTACGAAGATATAATGTGTATCACAGTGGTGGGGAATGGTATTTCATAAATAATGTTAACTTTGGACTTATATACTTAAATTATATATTTAGAAATTACTTGTTCTTGAACAATTAATTTATCTACTAATAAATGAAATTTTTCAATGTTTAACACCAACTTCTTTTCAATACATTTATTTAAATTTTTTTCTGATTTATTAGATAGATCTCAAAAATTATTCCATAGATAGTAAAATCGTTAATAAATACCTCCAAGTAGATATCAGTAATTTTTAAAAATACTCTAACCTTGTAGTGTTAAAAGTTACTTTGGTTGTTGAAAATCCCAAAGGGTATTCTTTGGTAAGAAAACAAGCCAAATGGGCATGTGAATGTGGTTTTATCTTTGTCTTTCAGGGCTATATGAACCTAAAATTACCTAGAGAAATCATCAATAAAATAGTAATTTACCTTCTTATCTAGCCTTAACAATAGTTATTATTAAAAGGAGACAGATAAATAGTACTTTTAGTTTACATGGTTTAGTTTCCTATAGTCAATATAGTCCCTCTAACTATTTTTAATTCTACTGGTCACTGACTCATTGTTTTCATTTTTTATAATTGTGAATTCAGTTATCAAGGTTAAAATTTAAATAGGATTCACACTTAAGGAATATGATATGGGGTATATAATTATAGATCTTAAAATTATCTAAACATATTTTTTCCCCAATTTCCATGATGGTTGGGTTAAGCCTTCTTTAGGGTTGTCACACTGGTTTAAACTCACCTTTTAACAAAATATGGTGCACAAATGTTATGGTAAAAATTCCTATAATGTCTCCTAATGACCATCTTATTTCCCTATAATTTTGTTATAGAATTTATAGTAGTTGTTTATATTGATTATGTTCCATGTTTTTAGATATTATAATAGTTATTTTTTTATCATTTCTTAATAAAAACATATTTTTGGTTAGGGGAATAATTTTAGATCTAGTTCAAGGGTGTTCTAATAATTTTTTTAACACAATATTCTCTATGTTTTCAAACCACGCATGAATGGGATAAGTGATAGTGATAGTTTTGATTAAATAAAAAATCATCTAGTTCCTCAAACTATTTAGAACACAATACACATTGAAAATTTAACCCAAAAATGAAGTCAACAAAAAATAATGTTTTTCTATAGATTATACTAGTCAAATTATTTCTTCAAACATTCAAATTTATTCCTTATAATAATAAGAAATTTAAAAATGGTTTAGTTTAAAAATATATTTCTCATCATGGGGGTATTTCATTGAATCTAAAATTCATAATTTCTTTGTTTCTTCCCTAAAGTCAATTGAAACTATTCCTTAATTAAAATTTATTATGGCGTTAGAAATTTTAAGAAAACAAAACATATAATTATAGTGGAATGAGCTTTACCTATCTATGCTTCCATGTTCATAATATAAAATTTTGTATGGAATAATAATAATTTCACTCTTATGAAAACAATTATCTATAACTCGAACTGGGTACGCAGTGGTTTGTTTATATTCTTGTAAAATCACCCTAGTAGTCTTGAGGTATTATATCTATTGGGAAAAAATATAGTAATACATATCATTAATTAATTCTCCCGAATCACACAATGCATTATAAAAACTGAGTTATCTAATGGTTTAAGGGGTAGTTAATGTACCTAGATCTTGAAATTTTTTAGGAAATTGTGTGGTTACAAGGGTTGATTCATTTCTCCCAAAAATTACCTTCTAATTTCTATGAATGTTCCTCTTCTTAGAGAATTTGTTTTTATAATCTTATATACCCTGGAATTTGGTAGATAGCCTCCAGAAAAGGGATCATTATTTTCACTCCTTTGAATCTCTACAAGAGATATTGTTATAATGGTTCTTAATAGGTTATATTGGGGGTGTGGGTTCATCCTTCTAGGTAAGGGAGGTTTGTGTTATTTTAGGTACACTGTATTAGTTTTTTCTTTATCCTTATTCCCTGATTGTGATTTTATAATGTATCCATATCCATGTTTCTTCTTAGGGGTAGATTCTTAATTATTATTAGAATATACACTTCCTTTTTTATCCTCTATGGTTGGTTTTTCATTTCATTTTACCTTCTTTAAAATTCTCAAAGAAATAGATAAAACATTTCTTTTAGTGTTAGGAATTTACTAGGCATGTAGTTTACCTAAACCTTGATTTACCAAATTATTGAGGGTGGAGATGATCTGGTCAAATTTACTTTTACCTATGTTAATTATGATTTTTGAGTGTTGAGGCTTGATTTGGGTTGGTATGGGACTTTAAAACTAGTTTCATATGGTCCTCCATAGATGTTTCTTGATCTTTTCCTTGTTGGTAGCTTGTAAAAGAAATGAAATTGCTTTTTTGAAAGGGTTGATATAAGAAATATTATTGAAAACCTTACTATAATGTTAGTATTTGATGCTTCTGATTTCTATCCCCATACTAAATGTTTTAATTCTATTTAAATCCTTGGTTGTGGATTAGTTTTTGTTGGTATGACCTCTAGTATATATCTTCACAATTTTCTTTTCCTTGAACATGAGGGTTTATATCTTTATAATGTTCTATGGAGTGGAAAATCTTGAACACTCTTGGAGTTATGGCAGGTGAAATTTCATGTATTGTTTTAATTCAAATTGCCTCTCTATAGAGGTTAGTTCTTCAATTTTATTTTCCCATAATGTGTATTTAGAACTATTTACCTAATATAATGGTCTAGTGTTGGATATTGTCCCAAAATATTGTAAATTTTCTGAAATCCACCCTATAAATTCCCTAACTGTATATAGTGACATTTGGATCAATGCTCCTCCATAAAAAATCTAGTAGGTTATGGTCATTTTCTAGTAGTTCATAGTAAATGACCACAAAGAAGTGGTTTTCTATGAATTACTAGTGTGTACATGATGTGGTCAGCAACATAAATCTCTTAAAAAACTTATAGAGATTCTATCTAATTTATTATTTGATTCAATAGATATCCTTTATCATTTCGGTGATTCTCAATGTATAGACAAACGTTTTGGTAATGATCCTCTAGATTTCATCCAAAGTTGTGGCTTATCTAGGACAAAGATTTTATAAAAACTCTTTGGTAAATTTTTTAAGTAAAAAATAGTAATACATTCCAAATAATATGGAATTTCAAGATATATTAAATTACTACAAACATTACCAAACTCTCTCAAATTCTATTCAGGATCCTCTTATACCAGGCCATGAAACTTAGGTAAGAGTTAGACCATTCCATTTCTGACTCGAAGTCCAACTAGTTTTCAATTTGTTGAAGTTGATTATCATTGTTGGAATTAGTTTTATAAATATATCTCAGTTTCCTATTAAACTAAGAGAAATTACCTTCCCTACTTTCACTACCTAAAGTAAATCTAGTGGAGGAAAAAAATTTGGATGGGGAATTGGTCAAAATGGTTGTGAAAAAACTCATTTTACTCTTAATAAGTTATCCTTAAACTTATAATTCTTTCCCTTACTAATATTTAAAGCTATATATCAAGACGAATGTGTGATTTCAAATAGATCTGGTGATGTTTTGAAAACATTTTATCTAAAAACAAAAAAATCAAAAACAAAACATTGGACTCTCTGACAATTGCATCAGGTTGATGATGTTCTAATCATGGGAATCATATCAAATAACTGTTAAATCTAATAAAAAGGTATTAATAAGTGGGAATTGGTTTTTCACTAGAGATGAGATTTTTTTAGTGTGTTTTTATATTAAATCTTTTTGGGTCCAATAGATTTTATATATTAATGGTTGTGTGAAAAAAATAAATAAGGAGTTTGAAATCAGTTTTAAAAATATAATGGCCTAACCTTGGATATACCATCCCTTAACTGTTAAATCATTATTATATTTTAACTCTATTTATATCTATCTACTTAGTTGGGGCCTAATTGATTACACTTACCTAGTTATTTCAGATTAATTATAGAAATTCCATAATCATTGCATTTCATAATCTCACCTAGCCAAGTGATTAGATATCTCCAATCACCCCTGGATCAACACACTACTCAATATCATTTAGAGTATAGAATATCTAGGTAGATTTTTCTATGAAAACTAGAAAGATAAAATTATAATTTAAATACATATAGAATAGAAAATATCCTAATGTATATAACAATTTGATTCTTTCAAATAAATTAAAATGAGATAATTAAACATCGAAATTTGAATTCATTCATAAGGGAAGGGGGTACACCTTGGATTATCCAATAATATTTTAGTGTTCTATCACAATATACATTACCTAAAATGAAAATAAAATAACATCATCTCTCATTTTGATCAACCATCATTTTTCATAGCACCCTTTTCATAGTAAACATGCATGTTCTTATTGAAGTAGTCTGGGTTTCCTCACTTGGTCCAGTATTGTCATCTCCCACATGAGAGGCACATGCCTCTTATTACTTCTCCAACGATTCTTGATCTATTGAAAAAAAAAATTCAATTCAATTCCCTATTACATATTCTTCATTTTCTACAATTTATACAGCTCAAGGATCATGGTGGCTTTAATTAGGTTTCTATTGAATTTCTATCTTAACTAAAATTATTCCCATGATATATAAAATTTTCATTAGATTTATGATCTCTATGTGGTAGCTCATGAGCTTTCTTAATCAATTTAGGTAGACTATAGGAATGAAATTTTATTTGAATTTGATCCTTATTGGGGGGTTATATATTTATATTTCTCTTTGAAAATGGTTACTCTTACATAGATCAGTGGATTTTGATTACATTGATGTAGAATTATTAGAATTCCTTTCACCATTAAGTAACATTGGGAGAATTAGTTTTACCCTTAGATGAGTACATGTTGCAGTTACAGAGATACTTTTACATCATGGATGAC
The DNA here is from genome assembly GCA_963277665.1 of Viscum album. Taxonomy (NCBI): domain Eukaryota; kingdom Viridiplantae; phylum Streptophyta; class Magnoliopsida; order Santalales; family Viscaceae; genus Viscum; species Viscum album. Next base: position 614,134,515 of record OY728134.1, read on the forward strand.
CTTGACATGACACCAAAGAAATATTCTATGGTTTTTATGATGCATGTGTAGGTACAATAATACCAACATAGATCCTTATGAACCATTAATAGGTAAAATGACATATAATATATAGTTATCCATTATAAACATACATAAATAATAAATTGGTTCAATGATTAAATTAATGGATCTCATAAATATTTACACAACCTAAAGACATAAAGGTTTAGTGTCTTCAAGAATAGCTACAAAAATATCTTATTTTAAAACACTTGTTGAAATTTCTCCATAACCATGCTTCTATATACCCTCTTCAAGAAATATTATATGATATGACCATCTTCGTAACTTGTGGAATTAAAACATAAGAAATGGGTGAACTTGAATGATCATTAAGGTAAAATATTTCAACAAGTCATCAAGGGTTAGATCATAATAATATAATAAAAGATTGGTTTAGTGAAATTTATTATTAAAAATAACATGAAATAGTAAGTTTTTTCCATAATCATGGTAAAAATACATGTAATATCAAATGAAAAAACATATATCATGTAAAATTTGTGTGGATCCCTAAGATATTAAATATTATTAAATTATCATAACTATAGACACAATATTATGGCATAAGAGAATGGAATAAATATAATCATATAAATTATATTTCTAGTATAAACACTAATACATTCATCATATAGTATGATTGGAAGAATCAATTCTGTAACTTCTTAGTCTTGGGATAAAACCTCTTATATACCACTTGGATTTGGATAAATCGTCTCTTTTACCCTTTTTCATGGGATAAATACTCTCATGTACTTTCTTTATTAGGATAAGTCCTATTGTGTACCATTTGGAATGTGATAAATCCTCTCATGTACCCTTTTTCTTGGGGTAAATCAACCTGTGTATCCTTTGATTTGGGAAAAATCTTCTTCTGTAACCATTGGATTAGGATAAATCCTATTCTGTACCATTTTAAGATCATGAGATACAAACATTACCAATGAATTGGAATGGTATGTAAAATCCCACACATCAATCATTCATTCATATAATTCCACTTGAAAAAAAGTCATTAAACACATCATAAAGAATCCTTGGGAATAAAAATGGGTCTCACAACATTTCCATATGGTACCAAAAAAATTGACCTCAATAATTAAAATGGTTGAAACCCAAAATTCAATCACCCAAAAAGAGTATTTCATAATAAAATTTATTGGGTGATGAATTAAAAATAACTCACAAGGAAATAAGGCCTTTATATTAAATGATATAAATGGTATTTATATCATAGAATACTTTTATATAAATTTTTCTAACTTTGGTGTATGTGATGAAGTTATGGGTCACTTTAGAAGTCATTTTTAGAAATAAAACTTACCAAAAATTGAAAATAATTAATTTTCAATAAATATTTGGAAATTATTATCAGTAATGAATCCTTGTATAAGACATAAACTATTCAAAAATGTGAAGTAAAAACATTTTGAAAATTTTATCTTTTAAAAATAATCATCAATAATTATTCATTAAAAATACACTACGGTTTCAAAAAGGTGAAGTGAAAACACTTTGAAAACATTTAATGTTAGAAATAATATTTAATAAAAGAGTTTTTAAAGGAAACAAATGTTATTAAAAATTCATATGGAGTGAATGATAAAAATATATATTTTTACAGGATGGGAAAAGTTTTGAACATTTGAAAATAAATTTTCAAAAAACCCACATAAAAAACAGTAACCAAAACATCATTTTTAAATGATAATGTAAATATTATTTTCACTTGATAAAACAAATAGTTTTATTTCTATGTATAAATGACAACAATGGTGGTAAATAAAAATATGGACAAAGAGGGTAAATTATCATTAAAGAGGATGTGAATTATTCTTAACATAATTTTATTTGTAAGCTGGTAGAGAACTCATCAATAAAGAATATTTTAATAAAAATTGATCAAAATATATATATAAATTGGTTATAACATATTAAATTAAATATTAATATCAACAATAATCATTATAACTAAATAATCTAATTGAATTATGAAAACCATTATATTTTAAGAAAGATATCAATTATAGTTAACAGCAAGGAGAGGCATGAACAGAAGTGATGTTTCCAAGTAAAATAATAATTTATGATACTATTAATAAAAGTGATATTAGTTACACCATAAAAATGAATATTTACTCATAATATATATTAATTCGTAAATTAAGGGTGATTGAGATGAAAACCCTTTCCATGTTTCCCTACTTAGTCAAATATACTCTAAGATCCTTTCTAAGTAGCTCCTTAAATCTCTTTAGAGCCTCATAAAATATATAAGAGGGATTATAGATATATAGGTAAGGTAACTTTTTTATCAATTCCTTTTGGATTAAGAGGGATGATAGAATTAGTGGGAGTGATCTTCTTTTATAAGTGAAAATGAGAGGCTTTTCATTGAAACTAATGTTAGGTAAGGGGTAAGAAAAGAATGGCATGGGTGTTAGGTGGGTTAGGTGAGCTATGTGAATTAGGTGAATACATGATGATTTATATATTATATTATGACTTTAATACATATAAATATGTTTATAATGTGTAAGTTACCATTTAATTATTAAAAAGTTGAGATACCTTATTTACCCAATTTTACGCTTACTAATCTTGATTAAAAATTAACCATTGATTTTATTACTAAAAAAATAAGAGTACCCTTATTAATAAATTTTTATGTGATAAATCCTAATTTGGGATCTATTTAACCAAATTCAATTTATATTTATGAGAAAATTAACTTTTAAATTAAATCATATAAGGTGTATAAAAACTTTTCTTGTAGAAAAATGATGTTTCAATTATTAAGTATTATTAATATTATTTATCATTGAATTTATATTAATCGAGTGTTGATATTTTTCTACGTATGTATAAAATTATTATTATATCCTTAATTGGTAATATATCTATTTAATAAATAATATTTTTGAAGGTATCATTATTTGGAAGAACTAATCGTTTTACCGCAATAACAAATTTTTAACTAAGGTAACTTAATCATTATAACTAAAAATAAAGTGGTCATTATTAGATAATTTAGCCTCATTGATTATAAATTTTAAATATATTTCTTCATACTCAACTTATAAAAGGTTTAAAAATTAAATATAATAAATGTATATGTAATAAAATATTTTTTGAGAAAATTATTACTCGGGTTATAAAATATCAATCAAAGGTTTGTAAACTTATTTAATATTTTAAATTATATAATTTCAATTATAAAATAAATATCTATTAATAAATATGTTTTTATAAATTTATATGTCAAAATTATATACTAATAATGAAATAAAAGTCATGTTATTAGTAAAAATGGTATATTACACTATTCACCTGAAAATAAATTTTTTAGGAAAATATAAAAAAATTATCTTAGGTTAATATTTCCATGATAAATCCAAAGAAGAATATAATATTTTCAAATTCTCATCATAAAAATTTTAAATTATATTTTTAATTAAAAACATAAAATTTTGAGAAAATTTATTTTTATAGGAAAATGTCTTTTGGTATATTAAATATTATTTTTCCTATAGATTACTAATTAATATAGTGTTAATTTTTTATTCATAAAATCAATATATCATGTTATTATTAAATCATAATAAACACAATTCCTTGAAATAAAACACAAATTCTCAAAAATTAAATTTTTTAATCATATTTTCAATTGAGAAAAAATGACCTTTCAAAACGTATAAAAATTATTGATATATATATACTTATAAATATTTTATTAGATATTGATACAATGCTAAATTATAATTACATAACCCCTTATAATATCCACATAATACTGAAGTATCAGTTAATCATGGGTTTCTATCGATGGTGGTGGTCTCACAAGCATGGATTTTGGGGTAAAGTCTATGATCTTTAAATTTTCCCATATATGGTTTTTCTCAAACCAAACTTACTCAAGTTTAACCTAGGCTTGGTATAGATCCAACCCTAGTGAATATACCTCCCTTTTTATCTCAAATAAATTGGTCTTCATAAGTATGACTTCTATTTTTGGTTACCATTTCTTTCAACATTCTTTATTGATTTTGAAATAGGGTTACTTTGATTTATGCTAGTTAATTAAAAATATATGTCTAAATGGTCATATTTAATATTAAAAATATATCAAAGTTTTAATTTTATTTTAGGGTAGTATGCGAAACATGCTATTTAATGTAATTTTTATTTAATAGGAATATATAGTGAAATCTTGGGTTCTTACATATATTTCCCAAATGAGACAAGTGTAGGCACTAGATGACACCTACGCTAGTAGGAAGCTTTTAAATTTAGGATCCATGACACATACATTAGCCATCATCACATGAAAACGGGGTTTGAATGACACTTATGGTGAGAATCACTACATATATGATTGGGAGATCATCACACATATATTAACTTCTCAATGACACCTAAGTTGGTCATACTTCTCTATTTTCAGCCTCCACCTAAAGACAGTGAAAATAGGAATTAAAATTTTGGATTATTCTATTTGATTCAGAAATGATTTATAAAAAAAATAAGATTAAAAATCTCTATAAAATTCACTTTCAAAATTCAAAATCAATGTATTGTTGCTAATTAAATCCCAAAAAAATATTAAACCATTAAAAATCATGTTTAAACCCATTTATCATTTAATTATACATTTAAATAAGTAACAAAAAAATTAGTTAATTACCTAGTTATTAAAATAATTATTGGGTTAATTTCTAATGAAAAAGATAAAAAATTAGAAAATATTGGCTCCTATCAATCATCTTTTAATTTTAGACCAACAATTTATAAATAAAATATAAAACATAAGAGAGAAAACCTTTAAAACATTTACAAAGAATAATTTGTTTTTAAAATAAAATCATTCCATAAAAACACATTTTTCATTCAAAAATAAAATTTTTTCATAACAAAAAAATCAATTTTTTAATGTTAAGTCCAAAAAAAGGCACAACATGTCAAAATATCATCATCCAATAATACCAAATCAGTATAAAACTCCCCTATTAAACCTAAAACTAATGTGAGTTAACATTGGAATGAATTCAAAAATAATGGGATCCAAAAAAATAAATTTTGAGAGGAATAAAAATTATGCGCACATAGTTTGGAAAACCATGCAACATCCACTATCATGGACTACAGGTCCATCTATATGGGCTGCACATGATTTTTTAAAATATAATATCTAACCATGAATCTTTTTTTATTCTTCTATTTCCACCACAAAAGAAAAAAAAATTATCCTCAATATCCTGGTTATAACAATGGGGATCAACATAACATTATATCATATCAAAAAATATCAATAAAAATCAGAAACATATTTGAATTCAAGATTCAAATCCTAACTACCCATGGTAAAACAAGGATTGGAGTGATAAAGATCTCATGTAACCCTCCCCGCACCTATCTCTGAAGTTTCAATAATAATCCTAATCTTCATTACACCATAAAAATCTAAAATAAAGAAATAGAATGTTTTAAGAACCTAGGACCTATTAAGAAACTTGGTATCTGATGCCATTTTGTAATGAATCGTCTCGGGATGACCCAACATGCCACCTATACCATCTTTCCACATGGATTTATGGGCACTATTGATCCTTATAGGATAGAAACTAGTGTTTTGGTATCAATAACAAAACCTTGGGAATGATTTCACCCTCTAAATAAAATTATCCACCAAGGATCCCACCCAAAAAATACATCATGACTCATCCATAATTTTGTTATCCATACTCTAAAAATAAAAAGATACAATATAAATGAATTAAATAATAATATTAACTCACAATAGTAATAATAACAATAACCCATAAATGGAATAAAACATAAACAAAATATAAAAGAATACATCTATATATAAAATAGATTAATGAGGTGGTTTGGGAATCTAATGTTGATACATGAATATCAAAAAATAAAACAAAATATAAACTTGAACCACTAAAAAAATATCCTTGTGACCCAAATCTACTAAAAATGTCCCAAAATAACCAAAAATATTTCAAGATGATAATAACACCCACTAGGAAAGCAAAGTATAGCGAGGTAACCTGAGAGAAAATATAAGAGTTTCATACATTGGATTTTGTATGTAGTGTGTGAGAAAAACACACCCAGAAGGATTACACCAAAGATTTTTGTGTCATTTCCTTTAGAAATATATTTTATTAATTATAGTTTGAAACATAAATATAAATTATTTTTTTATATGAGATATTAACAAAAAAACCAATAAAATTCCCTAAATAACTTTTACAAAAACAACCACCTTCTTATAGAAATCGAGGGAAGATTCAAAACATTTACTTTAACGCGCTTTTAAATCATGAAAATAGGTTCTTTCAAGAAATTTTTTAAAAAATTATAAATCCCAATTTCTCTGTCCTAAAATATTTCTCAAACTTATTCTTAGAAAATACGTACTATTTTCCATTTTAAATATTTTTTTCATAATCATTTTATAAATCAATTTTGAAAGTGGTGAAACCTAAAAATAAGTGAAAATAAACATGATAAGGAACCAAAATATTGTCATATCATAATAATATAAACAATAAATAGTGGTGTTATGAAATCAATCAGAGTTTAGGGGAAACAAACAAGGAATATAAGTAATCCTCAAATAAAGACATCAATTGAAACAATATATCATAGGCAACACACTAGGCTATCACATGAATGATACAAGACACATTCACCTATTATCACCCTCTATAGGGGAGCCCTAATGAAATTATAACATCCCATATAGAGCCCCATAGGGTCATCACAGATTAAACATAACCCTATGAGATTGAAACTACCCTGTGGAACTTGCTTGTGTGCATACACCACACTAGTGTAACATGAATCTAGAACATATATTTGATTCATATGTTCTAATTACATGTTAAAGTTGAGGTGTGTAAAAAAACAAGTCAAGGGATCATAAAATGATCAAAAATAAATCATAATAAATAAATATCATACCTTGTCTCCAAAAACCTCACATAAAACTATCCATTTGCACATGTATAATTACAAATATGTATAACAATATAAAACATTCCCCAAATGGGGTCACTATAACAACCCAAACCTAATAATATATTAATTACCTGACTTAAAATAAATATTTCGTTATAATACATTCCAAATACCTTTTAGGTTTAGAGTTTTATATAATTAGGAAAAAAATTGGCTAAAAAACTCATGTGTTTTTATACTAATGGAAATTTTTCCTTTCTACTATGAAAGAAACTGCTTAATCAATAACAAGTCTCCAACGTATACTATAAATTATTCTCATGATATACCCTTATAGACACATCTTATTTATTAATTTTATTCATAACCTGGGGAAATAGAAACATAATAAAGAGGTGAGATCATATTCTCATTAATGATAAACATAAGTGATAATAATCAATGATCATAAGTGAGAATAAGATGAGTATAAAGATATGATCAAGATATGTAAGAAAATAATAATGTGGAAAAATTAATATCATTAAACTAGTTCATATAATAATTAATTATAGACATATAACATCAAATGATCAAACCTTTAACATGTAATAAAAAAACAAAACAGGATGCATAAATCATGATCCATTGAATGTAGAAAGGGAAGTGGAATAATAATAAAAATATGATTTCTTATCTTTATGAACTTGGATACCCACCAACCTATTTACACATAAATTTTTTAATAGAGATAAATGTAATCACACTCACCCACTGGGAACCAAGATACATATTAACCTATTCACACATAAAATTTTGAATATAGCTACTCACCATCACACTCACAGTTTTTAAACCTTGCTACTCACTAACTTTTCCACATGACATTTTTATCTCCAGTGTTATAAGTCTTTAGAAAAGTTATTAGAGATAGATATAGGTCTATTCCATCTTATAATAAATACATTATTATTCTACTTGAAAAATAATCATCGCATCAAAAAATAACCCCTGGAAGAAAAATGGGTTTCATATAATTTTCAAATGGAATCACATAAGGAAAATATTCATAGTTTTTATCAATAATCATAACATTATTTACCCATAGAAGATAAATAGGTACCCCAAATATATTTTCTAACTATATATATGAATCCCATTCAATAAATATAACATATAATATTGTATTTACAAAGAATAAATAAATAGTATATGATTAGGTAAATATTTTTTTATCCAATAAATTGATATATGGAACCTATGTGAACACCTGTAAATTAAAGGATTAAAAATATATTATTCATAGAGGAATTAGTTTGATGAAAAAATAAGGTTATACACCCAAAATAATTAGGAAAGAAAAAGTTATTGATGTATAATTTATTCAAAAGAGAAAGAAATTACATGAGTCATATCGAGAAATGAGTTGGATGGTAGCATTTGAATAATGTCCTCAATAAAGCATAAGATATTCTAATGGACAATTACATAGACAAAAAAATAAATTTTTGGAGTTTTATTAAAATAACTTAATAAAAAACTAGTATCATTGATCATTTGAAATTATTTTAAAAAGATATTTTAAAAAAATAATAGAAATAAAATTTCTTTGAAACCTTGAAAATTTATTGAAAAACATTTCTATAAAATTACAAAGTAAGTAGAATGACATGTCCGCATGTAAACATTAAAAAGAGAATCATTTTAAATTTTTATGAAAATTAAACTTATGAAAAATATTAAAATTCCTTTAAATTTTTTAAAATAATTTCAAATAGTAGAAATAAACCTTAAAAATTATTGGAGCATGGATAAGGACACTTGTAAAGGCATCGAATGAATATAGATATGGGAAAATGGGAGGTTCCCAACCAAAAATAAAAGATAGAATTTTTTTCAATAAACACATTGGTTAACATATGAGTTGAGGGGGAATGAAATAAAAAGAGAATTTATAAAACCCCATAAATATAGAAAGGGAATTATGAAAAGATTTATAAAGAATATAAATTCCTTAGATGGATTATCTTTACAAAATCTTGATTTAAAAATAATATTAGAAAATAAAACCATATGGTTTGAGTAACATTTTGACCAAAACCACATTCACATTGAGAATCTTTTGAATCAAAGGAAAATTTTAAAATAGGAACATGATATGGATCTTCACAACCAATGATTATGGTAAAATATGATCATTAGATAATAATCACACCATATTAAAGGTATTATGGTGCACATTAAGAAATATGTCTCAAGAAATTAAATTTGAAAAAAAATAACCCCTTAACTTGTTTCCACTCCTAGTTAAATGCAATCCAAGATTTTATATAAAAAATATGATTATATTAATCACCTATATCAAAAACATTTTAATATAAATAACCTTTTATAATATTTATTTATAATCATTATTTACATTTATATTAGTTATTCACTGCCTATTTTCGATATTGGTTATGGGTAATATTGATCATTTTGAAATATAATGGATGATTTGTAATGATCTAAAAAGTTTATATTTCCTTTTATGAGTAATTTAATTTTTATCCTATAAGATTAAATCAACAATGACCATTTTCTTATGAGTTTTAACGTAAGAAAGGAGCTTTCTTAATTACTAAATTAAATATTAGTGTATAATTTCCAAAACCAGAAAAATAATCATTATATATACATATATATATATATATAATTTTATACCAAAAAAATAAAGTTTTTATAATCATCCATGATATAATTTCATAGCATTGTTCAAGTAGGTGCTCAAACTGGACCAAACATGGACATACCATGATTAATAGATGATGATGTGGTGGTTTAGTTTTAATATCATTATTCCACAAGAATAATGATATCATTAAGTGTTTATTAGTGTGATATATAATAATTGGTATGAATAAGAATAATAATAAATGGATTTAAAAAATTACATAATATGAGTAAGAATATTTTCCTCTTAGTGTTCTTGTTTTAAATTATTGAATTAATGATGATTTTTTTATGATCATATCATTAATCGGTTCCAAAATTTATCATAATAAAACCTTAATGATATCATAACCACAATATTTATCCATTTATCCCATTATTAGTTCTATCCATTAATTGTGGTGATGAAATGAAATATTGAAATCAATCATTCTATAGAGGTGGTTGTCCACACGTACGCATGGTTGATGATTTCATCTTCCATAGTACGATAAAAATGAGTAAAATGGTTAATTATTTAAGAATAATGAATGTGATATAAATATAATAATTATTTATTAAATTTCCCATTTACAACATCCTATTATGGTATTTAAGGAAAATGAAACACATTACATCATGGATGTGGTAGTCCGCAAAATATATGAATTATGGTTTTTTTTCTAAATATAAAAAGGAATATATGGTTAATAATTATTAAAATTTAATAATAAAATTTAATATATAACTAATACTTATATAATAAAATATTTATTTTAAAATTATAATTTGAAAATAAAAATAGAAAAGAAAGAATTTAAGTAAAAATCATTACTCGCATTGATCACTTTGAGATTTCCTTGGAAGATCTATTGGAAATAGATGGAATAAGATAATATATTGTGAACATAAGCTCAATATACTGTATGATTATTATAGGGGAAATATAAAAGATATGGTTTTTGGATGAAAATAAATTTTTATGTTTTTATTTAAGGGGTGGTGATAGGACCTTTTATAAGTGGTGAGAATGGAATTTTTGCAAATATTTCAACTTAATTTATTGGTAGAAAATATCAAATATTTTAAGTTGCTCAATTATTGAGAAAATTTTTTATTTTTGGGATACATTAGTTCTATAAACACCTAATAGACTCAATTATAGACATTTTTTAGTACTTTTCAATCCCTTTACCCCTTTAATTATTACATTTACCATTTTAGATTTTACCTTGGTAACTAGTTTTTACCAAAGGTGACTTAATATTAATAATTAAAAATAAAGTGGCCCATATTTGATGATTTGGATACATTGATTCTAGATTTTAAATCTATTTCATTTTATTCAATACATAAAATTGATAAAAAATAATTTTAAAATAAAATTTTCTAACATATTAAAACAAATTTTTGAGAAAATAATATTTACATTCAAAAATATCAGTTATGGGTTTATAAATTACACCTAATATTTTAAAAATTATAAATTAGATTATAAAATAAATATTTGGCCTTATAAAAATGTTTTATTAATGTTAAATTAATACTTATATACTAATAATTCTATAAAATTCCTGTTATTTTTAGAAATGACATTTTTCATTATTCACCTAAAAATCATTCTTTTTATTAAAAAATCACAAAATTAATCATAATAAAATATTAGTATGATAAATCCAAATATATTTTTATTTTTTAAAAATTGAAATTATAAATTTATAAATTTATCTTTCAAAAAAATTGAGATATAATGAAAAAAATTTATAGGGAAAATAGGTTTTTTATAAAATTAACCATTTTAATTCATGTTTCTAATTTTTTACTAATAAAATTAGTATTAACCAAATATTTATATAAAATATATTTCATAATAATTAGTCACATTTTTTTGAAATTAAAATACAAATCTCATAAAAATGGAATATTTAAAAAAACATTTATAAGCACAAAATGATAGTATTAGTCATTTTAGCTATATTAATTGAATTTCATTAATATTAAAATAAGACTTTATTTTCACTATATAAATATTTAATAAAGTGGTTTTTACTATTTATTATTTGTAATTTAATGGATATCATTTAATGTTTATTCTTAACAATTATATTTTTATCTAAATATATCATGGTTTCATTTAAGTTCATTGTTGTATGTGGATAAATCTGTTGATCACATTGAATTATTTAAAGGTAATCATATTTTAAAATCATGGGGTGTTACATTTTACCCCCTTAAATAAATTATATCCTAAAAATTTTGATTATTACTTAATAAAAAATATCTAAGGGTATTCCAAAGTTAAAAATGGCTCAAGGTAACAACATTAAAAACATAGGGAAGGCTATGAAACTCACTAATAGACACATCTCTATATTATGTTTATTTATAACCATTAGAGAAAAATACCTCTCATTTTTTGGTGTTCAAGCCTATTTTGTTTATCCATGTGTTCATATTCATAGATTTAGTGATAGATTATAAATAGTTTAAATCAAATGTGATTCTATAATTTGGTAATTAGTATGCATAAAAAAGTACATAAATGGGTATACCACACTTATTCATATCTTTTCCCCCTCACTTCATCAACTTGGAATCACTTACAGGAGGCTAAGATCGGATGATGACGTCAATAAAGAATTATCCTCCTCTTTATGAGGCTCATTGAGATCTACATTTAGACCCCTTTTGAGCCTTTCTAGAATAACTATTTTCATCACTCTATCCTATGCCCTTCCAAAAATCCCTCTCCTACATCACTAACTTCAAAAAATAACTAAAAATATCTTTACCTTATTATTACACAATTCATTATGACTCCCAATATATGAATACCACATAGTTGAAGTATTTATGGGTATATATTCCTCACCACGTCCATTTTTTGTGTCACTTCATATGACCAAACAGGGCCTTCCATGACCTGAACTATTTCTTGAACACACTATATGGGATCATGTGTTTTGGGGAATCTAACCTAATTCTTGAATTACTCCCAGCCTCAGGTTCACAAGGTTGCCTTTCATTTTTCTACCTCATGGCCTTTTCCTATTGTACTAGCGGTGGTGGATGGGGTTTGAATTATACTTTAACCATTGAAATTGTGATTTTAAATTATTTTTATAAATCGGTACATGTACGTTTTGACAGTGCATTGATAAATAATGATGAAGATGGAATGTTGTTGTCTTTTATCATTTCAAAACATTAGTATCTCTCTATAATGGTTTTTGGTAATTGTATCTACCCTCATTAATTTTTCAATAATAAATATGTTGTGGGTAATCTGACCATATTCAATGAATAGGGATTCTATGTTGAAATAGTTAATTCATTCCCATAAACACATAAATTCTATCTAATGGAAGAAAAACAATATTCATATTTCCCTAAACATCAACATGGGATATAACAATTAGGGTATTATAAGTTTCTATCTATAATAAAATCATTAGGGTGGTTAATTAATACTCATTGAAAACATTCTCGATATAATAGAGTGGCTGGAATAAGAATACAATAAGTCATACACAACTCTTGAGTGTAGGATATATATACCTTATTCCCTTAATTTTCATGAAAAATTCCCAACAGTAGGAGTATAATAGGCTTTCCTTTTTTTCCTTTATATTAGAGGATTTTTATTTTTTTTCATCCTTTTTATCATATTATTCGTTTAATTTAAACTATGTCACTCATAGATCAACATATATCATCTGTATATCAACTTATAAAATTCTAGGTTCAACCTAGGATACTTTGAGTTGTGTTCTTTCATAATTATTAACCTAATACCTTAAAGAAATTAAGAAATAAATCCTTAATAATTTTTTATAATTATAATTTAATTGACCAATGAATAACCCCCATGAATCTCTAGCTAGGTGTGAAATTATGCCTCTTTTTCATGCATCAGGTCACAATTAATTTAATACCTAACATACCCTATTTAGTAAAAACTCACAGCCTTACTTTTATAAACTTTTATGAGGCTATTATATAGGTAGTCATGTCCCTTAGACTTTTCCCTTGTTTTTTCACTATTTTTCTCTTATATTAATCCCTAAAATATTTTATATTATCACAGCTAACCAAAATAGTTATAAATACCTTTGAAATTAGGATAAACCATAACTTATCAAACTTTTATGGAATTTCTAAGTTAAAAATTTTCCTCAACTAATAACATCATAATAACTAAAGTTATTTAAACCCCGATCTAATACTAACTATAAAATATCAATCCAAATCATTTTTTAATTACATGAATGAAATAAAATATTTCATTACAATAGATTCCCAAGTCCTCTTAGGTTTATAGTTTTATAGAATTAGGAAAAAAATATTAACTAAAAAAACTCATGTATTTTTCAACTAATGGAAATTATTTCTTCCTACTATGAGTGTATCCACTTAATCCATAACATGTCTTCAATATATCATATAAAATATTCTCATAATATGAATTTATGGACACATATTACTTATTAATTTTCTTCATAACATGGGTTGATATAAAGATAAGAAATGTGTGCGTTCAGATAACCAGTAAGGGTACATAAGAGATACCAATCAATGATCATAAGTGGAAATAAAATGAGTACATGGGTATAATCAAGATAAATAATAAAATCATACTCATATATAACATAGATCATAAAACATGTTTCTATAAGAATGAAACATAAAAATGTAACATCAAATGATCAAACCATTACCATGGAATAAGAAAAAAACATGATGTATAAACCATGATTCATGGAACATTTGATGGAAAGTGGCATAATCATAAACCTATGATTTATTTTCATTATGATCTTGGATGCCTTCCAACCTATTCTCATGTAATATTGTGAGTATATATAAACATCAAGACACTCACCCTTAGTAAACCTGACCACTTGTTAACCTACACACACATAAAATTGTGATTAAATCTACTCACCATAACACTCAATATGTATGTACCTAACTACTCGCAAACCTTTTCATATAACATTTCTACCTTATGAGATATAATCCTTTTCCCAATCCATTAGAGGAAGATATGGGTCTTTAATATCTCATAACCCATAAATGTTTAATCCACATTAAATATAATCATCACATCATAAAATAACCCATTGAAGTAAAATGGATTTCAATTAAATTTTAGAAATAATCACATAAGGAAAATATTCATAATTTTATCAATCATAATAACATGATATATCCAAATCAAATAAATGGGCATCGAAATATATTTAGTAAATCTATACAATTAAATCAAGATAATATAGCATATGGAATTTACACCACATAGATAAAGGTTATAAGGTTAAGACAATAAATTTTCCATAATAAATCAATGTATAGAATATAGGTGAACACCCATCAATCAAAGGATTAACTAATAATGTATTTATATTGGAAAAGAATTAGAAGAAAAATTATTGGTTTTCCCCAAAAACAATTAAGAAAGAAAAATACAGTTATGGATTATTTCTTCAAAAGGGAAGAACATTACATAAGTCATATAGATAATTAATTTGGATAGTTACATTTAAATAATATATTAATTCGATTATAATATATGAAAAAAAGGAAATAACCTGGATAAAAAATATGTTTTTGGATTTTTAAAAGAATTATCCCAAAAATAATAAGTGTCCTTGATCATTTGAAATTATTTTAAAATAGATAATTTATAAAAATAGGAGAAAAATCATTTATTTTGAAACTATAAAATCATATATAGAAATATTTATATAAAATTAAAAAGTTTTTTGAATGAAATTTTCGCATATAAATATTAAAAAGAGAATCTTTTCAGATTTTGATGAAGATGCTTCATACGGAAAACATTGACATTTATTTAAAACTTTTAAAAGAATGTAAAGTAGTAGAAAATAACCTTAATAAATTATTGGAGAATAGATATGGACACTTTTAAATGAATATAATGAATAAAAATTATTCTAGTGGATAGTTCTTTACAGCGATCTGAATTTCTTGGTAGTGGCATTCTGGTGTGTTTTCATTTCTTTGATATTTTATGTTTGGCAATGGTGGTTCCCACATGGTGATTGATGGATCCAAGTTAATTGTTTGTTTTTACTGATGGGCTCAGTTTCGGTAATATTATTGATGTTTAATAGTGATGGAAGTTAGCAACTTGAGGCATTAATCGTCTACCTTACTTGAAATTTGAAATGATTGTTTTTTGAAATTTGAAATATTTGTGTTTCTTAAATGTTTTGGGTGGGTGATTTTTTTTTAAATTTTAAATTCAGTTTTTTAATATTTGTGAGGTTCACACTTAATGATAAAAGTGATTATTTTAAAATATAAAAAAAATTAATTGGAGGAAAAGGGAGGTTCCCAGCAGAAAAGAAAATATGGGGTTGGTTTCAAGAAACAGTTTAGATAAAATATGAGTCAAGGGGACATGAAATATCAAGGGAATATATAAATACTCATGAATAAAAAAAAGTATTATGAGAGGATTTATAAAGAATACAAATTACCCAAATTTATTATCTTTTATAAGCAATATTGACTTGAAAATAATATTGGTAATGAAACCCTTATGGCTTGAGAGACATTTTGATCAAAACCACTATCAAGTTGGTTAAATTATGAATTAAAGGAAATTTTAAAAAAAATTCATGATATATATTTTAAAGCTCCTCTAATATATTAAAATAATTTAATTAAAACATAATAAAATCATATTAAATTTATTATGGTGCACATTAAAAAATAAGTCCCAATAAATTAAATTTGAGTCAAAGAACCCCAAACCTTATTTCCCCTCTTAGTTGAATGCTCTCTAAGATCTTTTATAAAAAACATAAATATCATAATAACCCATTTAAAAACCATTTTCATATACAACCAATTTTATATAATTTATTTATAATTATTCTCTACATTTATTTTATTTAGTTATTACTTATTTTTTATGTCGGGTATGGGTAATCCTGATCATTTTGAACTGGTTTTGTAATAGTGGTATTGTTATTAATTCATCTCCCAAATTTATTATTTATAAGTTAATTATAGTGTATATAATTTATTAATTACTATAATTTATGAATTTTATATTTCCTTTCATGAGTAATTTTTTTATACGAGAAAATTAAATCAAAAAAGAACAATTTCTGGTGATTTTTAACCTATGAAGGGTGTTTTCTAAATTAATGATACAAATATTGATATATATTTTACAGGAAAAAAAATAATTATTTAAATATTTATATCATGTTATTCTATAAATTAATTTTTTATAATCATTCATGATATAATTTCATATCATTGTTCAAGTAGGTGACCAAACCGATCCAAACATGAACATACTAGGATTAATATTTGATTATGTGGGGGTTTAGTTGTAATATAATTATTCCAAAAGCATAATAATATAAATAATTTTTTATTATTATGATATATCATGATTTTATGTAATTATAATAATTATTAATTAGTTTTCAAATATTACATAATATGAATAATAATAATTTCCACTTAGTATGCTTTTATTTAATAATTGGATTAACAATGATCGTTTATTGATCATATCATTAATAGGGTCTCAAATTTATAATACCAAAACCTTAATTATATCATAAAAATCATATTTATCCACTAAAACTATTATTATTTCTATCCATGAATGGTGGTAATGAAATAAAAATAAATAAATCAATCATTCCATGGAGGCGGTAGTCCACATATACGCATGGTAGATGATTTTATTTTCTATAGAAAGTGAGAGATGAGTAATATGGTTTATCATATAATAATAATAATAATAATAAATTATATAAATATAATAATATATATTAAATTCAACTTTTATAAAATCCTTTTATGGTGTTGATGGAAAATGAAACATGTTGCGTTGTAGAGGCGGTAGTTCACACAACACATGAATTATAGTTTTATTTCTATTAATAGAAAAGGTAAATGTGATTAATGATTATTATCATAGAATAATAAAAATCAGTATATAAACAATACTTATTTCATTTCATGGTAATTTGAAATTTTTAATTGGAAAATAAAAATATGCAATAAATAATTTAAGTAAAAATGATTACTCCCGTTAAGCACTTTGAGATTTCCTTGGAAGATCCCTTTAAAATGGATGGAATAAACTAATATCTTATGACCATAATCTAAATATATATGAATAGTATTCTAGAATAAGTAAAATTATGGGTTTTTATGAGTAAAATAAATTGTTAGGTGTTTTTTTAAGGGGTGGTGAGATTCCCCTTTTATAAGTGGTGGGAATGAAATTTTTGTAAACATTTCAACTTAATATAAGTGGAGAATAAGATATACATGCTACGTAGCTCCAAAATTGAGAAATAATTGAGTGGATAAGTTTTAAGTTATATAAACTTATAATAAAGTAAATTATATACATTTTTTATCAAGTTGCAATCTCTTTACCCTGTGATTTATTACTTTTCCATTTTAAGTTTTACCACGATAACTGGTTTTTACCTAAGGTTACTAAATATTTATAAATTAAAATAAAGTGACCCTTATTGGATAATTTGGAACCATTTTTTTAATTTTAATTCCATTTAATTTTATTCAATTTATAAAAGTGATAAAAATTAATTTTAAAATAAAAATTTCTAATGTATTAAAATAATTTTATGAGAAAATATTACTTATGTTATAAAATCTCAAATATGTGTTTATAAACTAGAACTAAAATTTTTAAAATTATAATTTCATATATAAAATAAATATATGGTTGTATAAAAATGCTTCATGAATTTTCTATTGAATAATATATAATAATAATTTCATAAGTTTCATATTATTTTTAAAAATAGTGTTTTTACTATTCATCTAAAAATAATTCTCTTCAAAAAAACCCAAAAAAATATTAAGAAAATATTAATATGAAAAATATATAAATAATGTTAATTTATACAAATTAAAATTAAAAATATAGAAATCTAACTTTTAAATAAAAAGCTGAGATATAATTAACAACTGTTTTTATAGGGAACGAATATTTTTTTAGAATATTGACCATTCTGATTAATATTTCCTACTATTTAATAATTAAATAATTATTAACCAATTATTCATATAAAATATATTTTATCATCAATAATCACAATATTATTGAAATATAAATTCATTTTTCATAAAAAGTCAATATTTAGAAAAATACATTTCTAATAATAAATGATCGTATTAGTCATTTAATAATACCAATTGAATTTCATTCCTATTAAAAGTATCCTTTATTTTATTTATATAAATATTTCATAAGGTGGTCACTTCTATATATTTATACTAATTCAATGGGTAGGTTGTAAGGGACATACTTAATATTTATATATTTATTTAATATATAACAATTTTGTTTATGTTTAGAGTTGTGTGTAGAGAAAACTATAAATCACATTGACTTATTTAAAGGTAATCATATTTTAAATTATTAGGTTGTTATAGTCACAATCCAAAATAGATAATTAATAAAAATAGTTTCAATCAAGGGTCTCACATGTTTTAAAAACACTTCATTAAAGGTGCCAAATGAGCCTTTCATTCAAGAACGGCTCGGGATTCCAAGTTATTTTTCACCACCAAAAATTTCATTTAAAACAAACCTTGAAAACACTTTAAAACACTCTTTGAATTAAAATTATATATAACTGTATATAAAACCATTTAAAACCAAAAATTCGTTTTCTTTAAAACCATTTAAGAAAGATAACTCTTTCATTTTTATTAAATAAATTTGCACAACCCATGACTTTCCCTTAAAACATGACCCATGTTGGTCAAAATCCTTTAATCAATAGTGTATTTTAAAAAAAGGCTCATATCCAATTTCATAAACACTTAAAAATCAAATTATTACTTTTTAAATCCAAAAAAACCCATAAAATTACTTTATTAGTAATTGCTATAGAAAAAAATGGAAAGTGGAAGAAGGACTACATCTCGACTCTGGCTCATGATTTATAAACATTTACCAGTGCTCCTCATTCATCCCAAGTGGCTTGTGGGCTATGGGAAAATTAATTTCCAGAAGGACAACTAGGTTGGATCACTTTTTGGGTTCCCAAGATGTCTTATCTCGATGATCTCATTTTCCTAGGCTAGCATATTTAGGCCCTTTATTCAGGCCATTCTCACACAAGACCAGGTGAAGGTATTTGATGGCATCACATTGAATTAGGAACTAGAAAATATCATCTTAATGGGGTCGTCTTCAGGTGCCTTATCTGATAAGGGGTACCACTTGGTGACTCTGGCCCATGGTATTCCAGATAGATGGAATGAAATGGTTTGGTGCGATGACCTTCCATTGAAATAAAATTTTCTCATTTGGCGTCTTCAGAACAATGTTATTCCAACATATGACCAGGTGAGGAACAGAAGGATCTATTTGGCATCTAAATTCCTCTATTGAACTAATTTTAAAGAGGAATTGGCCGATCATATCTTCTTTTCTAGTGACTAGGCAGCTACGGTCTGGAGTTCCCTGGGCGAGGTCTTCGAGCATGGAGGTCAGGAAGCCACACTTGCTTCTTTTCCTTAATTTTGTTTCTTAGGATCTGAAAATAACACTTTTGAGAAGAAGTTGAGGGCAGTGTTGCTTGTTTTATTCTATTGGAGAATCTGAAATACTCGATACCAAAGATTTCATGGGAGTAAGTCTACTCACGCCCAGACATGGTGGTGAGAACCAGGTGCATCAGGGCCGACTGGTTTCCCTCATCAAAGGATGGGTGACTATTTCTATGCTAACATTTTTCATGGAAGGTAATTCTAATTCTCGCACCTTCTAGGCTGTTAATAGGCAAGTAATATTGGTGAAGTGGAATACTCCAAGAAGTGGGTTGAAACTCAACGTGGATATTTCATGTGTTTCTGGATTTATGAGTGGTGGGGGAGTGGTTTATGACCCCCAAGGAGCAGTGATTCTAGACTTTAGTGATGTATTTGGAGTGGTATATTCCCTCATAGCATAGTATTTTGTGATACTAAAAGGTATTGATCTTTTTCATTATACCAACATCAAGTTAGAGTCATTCAAGAACAACTCGGTTATTCTACAAGGTTACCTATAGGGGGCTCCAAATCCCTTAGACAATTTCCAATATCATTCATAAATGAAAGCGTCTGTTGGACCCACAGGAAATTCTTAATAACACTTGGCACATAGGGAACATGGTGGATAACGTCTTAGATTTAGGAATTACTAATTTTGATCATAGTATTTTTTTTTCCAGGTTGGGTTCTATTCCACAGGAATTTGGTAACCTTGTTAGAGAAGATACATTTGGTCTCAAGTACTTTAGACCTCCTTATATTTTTTCTGTATAGGGATTTTCCCATCATGAAATAATAATAACAATTTAATGTTAGATATCAGATATTGGATTCATTAGAAACCATATAGAATTCAATGATATGTAATTTAAATGAAATTCACAAAAACAACCACCTCAAATTGAGAGAGGTCATTCTTAAAATTTTGTACTGTAGTGGTGATCACTCAACCAAAAAATAACATTCCCTCTACAAAACATGGAAACCAATGCCTTGTATTGAAACACACACTGAAGCCCAATCCTTTTCCAAATAGCTCAAGGGTTCATTGGAGAATTCCAAATAAATGATACATCAAAGGAAAATATAATAGGAAGGAATCAAAAGACAAAAAAAGACTTAACTTGGAGGAACTCTCAAGAAATCAATGGATGGGAGCCAAAAATAAAATAGGAGAGGGTGGTAGAATTATCCATTTATGTTCCCTAGCTTCATTCAACAAGGGAGGAGAGAAAATATGATTTACCCTTTATAATATAAAGGTAAAAATATTCATTTAACCCTTTAAATTAAAATTGGGAAACTTGCTTGGTTAAGCCAAACAATTTGGTAAACCGTGCAATAAACATAAAGAATCCACTAGATATATAAAAAACTTACACTCAATTTAGTTTCATGGTTTCTAATAACTGTACACAAACCATGAAATACCACCTTTAAATACAAAAGGTCATGAACTATTTCCACTAATACTCACACTATTTGATCAAATTCAATATTTACCAAGTTGTAAAAACTATGCGTGAAAAAAATGAACTGAAAGGGACACCTATATAAGGGTAACACTACACGATTTACACTAATATGTGCATACAAGGAATCACTAAATAAAGGCAATATTCATGGTTTACTGAACCATTCAAAGATCATGCAGAAACCATGAATATAGGAAAAATTCCCAGAACTGTAAAACATTAAACCTGAAATCTACAAAAATTTAAATTACCCCAAAATTAAGTAGAATAATATAAAACAATAAGAAATAGTGACATGTGTGTATCATAGTAAGACTTCTAGAAAAGTTTTAATGTGATAATAAGATAATTTAAATTATAAAAACTATCATGGATGAATTCTAATACCCTAATAGTTTAAAAAAAGATTATGTTTGATATCATAAATGACATGCACCACGGAGCTTTAACGTCTATAAAATATTATTATTTAAATATGATTGTTATAACGCAGTATTTGAATTCAAGGATATGATTATAAGTGTACATATTGTAAAATATATTTATAAAGGTCCTACTCAATAAAAATTTATTGATTAATACTTAGGAAATAAACATTAAATTTTTGGTAAAGACATTTTATGCTTAAAAAATACATTTTCTTAAATAAAATTATAGATCATAATTAGTGAATGTTATAATTAATTTAAAACACTTTTATAGATTATACGTTATAAAAATGATATAATCTTTAAAATCATCATATCAAAATTATTTTAAGGTGATATTTTTCTATTTTTCTCACAGGATTTATTTTTCAGTGAATTGTTAAAAATACCAGCTTTAGAGAAAACTATCATATCATTTCAAGGATACAAAAATCCCTATTTTTTGAATTGGTTCTAAAATTTCATTATTTTATTTTCATTAAAAATAATCCAATTAATTTCATTTTGGTTAATATTATGATTAATTTTACTATAGAAACATTTCTATACTTAGAAACAATTTTTTTTGGAAAAACATTCTACATCGCATTTTGTGGGTATATTTTAAAAGTATTTTCTTACACTTATATGAAAAAAACTGATAAAATTTATTATATATTTTTAATCATAATTTCAAATTTTTTAAACTAGTTTAACATTATTTTTTCATAATTAATAGTATCCATGGTAAATATTTATCACCACACTTTAATCTATTGTATGACTGGTGTTCAAGAATACTCATCCAATATTTTAAAACATGGAATTTTGGTTCCATTTTTCTTGATAAAGACATTTGTATTATTTTAATTAAATAATAATTCCAAAATGTCACTTTCTTGATTTTAATATCTGTAATATGTTTTGATAAGGATAAAAAGGTAATGAATGGTTATAATAGTTTATTTTTAATATGAATAAATTTTATTTTTGTAATTTATTTTTAAATTTTAGTAAAGAAATAATTACATTAAATGATTTTGAAAATATGATATAGTATTTATGAAAATTATAGAAAAATAATTCAAATGATTTTAAAAACATTAAAAGTAATATTTTTTAGGATATTTATAGTGTTCAATGAATTTTTTTAACTAAATATAATATATTATTAATGCTTAAAAAAATTTACATTCAATCTAAATTACTATCTTGATAATTGTTTTAGTCAATTATTGAATAGTTCTAAAAATGAATTTATGGGTATTTTATGTTAAATAATATTTTATTATATGATTTAAAATTCATAAAAAAAATTTTATTCAACTAATTTAATGATATATGTTTGATAATATCAAT
Source organism: Viscum album (assembly GCA_963277665.1). NCBI lineage: Eukaryota > Viridiplantae > Streptophyta > Magnoliopsida > Santalales > Viscaceae > Viscum > Viscum album. The sequence continues at coordinate 614,158,021 of OY728134.1, forward strand.
TATTTTTCACTTATTGGACACTTTTCCTTTTATTATAAATTTTTTAACCCCTAAAATATAAAAAACATTGATATCCTAGTAATTTTCAAATGGTTAACAGGGTCTAAGGATAAGAGATAAGAGTTAAAACATCAACTAAACTTGTCACAATTTTTTTATAAGATTATTTTTAATCATAGTCATCCAAAATTATAGATATATTAATTTGGTTCCACTTTAAAAGGTAAATTGATTTATATTAATTTAATGATTTATGTAATTCTAAGGGTACTTATTTCCTCTCATATATAAGGATACCACATCTCCACTCTTTCTCACACTTATTGAGAAATGTTTCCCAAACAAAACCTATAATAACCACTTTTTAACATTATTATCTTCTTTCTATATATTCTAGTAGTTTTAAATGACCAACCCTATGGTCTTTATGGGGAGATCCAAATGAGGTTTTTCAAAGAGGAGGTAATCGTCTTAATTGATCATTTTCACTTTAATTCTTCTTCTACCTCCTTTAATGTTTTTCTAACAATTAAAATATAATAGTATAATTTTCTCCCATATACTGATATATTATTATTCTAATATTACAAAATTATTCATCTCATTTTCCATCAAATGGGAAATGAAATCATCATTCATGTGTACCTGTGAACCACCACCTCACGAATCAATGTATTTTGTTTCTCATCATCAGCTATCATGGTTGGATATTATGGTGAATTTAATGTATATATATGATATTAATTAAATAATTATTATTATTTAAATATAATATATCATTTATCTTCATACCATTACAATTTTTAAAAATAGAATCATCACTTGTGTGTATGAATGGGCTACCCTCTCTACGTAGCGATATACATCATTTTTTAAAAACTACTTCTCATGAAAATTCAAGGGGATATATTTAATAAATTTATTTTATTTTTATAAAATGATAATGATTCTTTATTAACAATATTTTATTTTATTTCTTTATTTACCATCAAATGAAAATTAAAAAACATCACTTGTGTGTACGTGTGGGCTATAGTCTCATGAGCCGATGTATTTTTATTTTCGTGATTTCTTTTCATGGGTGGGTATAAAATTGTATTTTATGTTTAAAAATGATAATTATTTTACTATTATCAATATAGAGATAATTTAATAATTAACCTTTTCAACTTGGTCATCCTATTGAATTTGTTTGGGGGATTATGAATCGAATGTTCTCAAACTATCCAACACAAACATAACCAGTTTAGTAAATATATAAGGCAAGGAAACAAATTAAATAAAAGGGATTATGATCAGGTAATATAGCTAAAGAATATACAAAATAAATTTAATAATTAATATAAGTTTTTTATCTAAGTTTTAAAGAACATATGATATGAGTCAGACCTGAGGTAAGGGATATTCTATCTTAAAACCTTGTTTTAAAATGTTTTAATGATTTAATTCTAGTATTTTTTCTCCATGTGCATATTTTTTAATAGATGTGTAAATATTTAAATAAATGGATTAAAAATTACATTCAACCACTCCTTTAAATTTGTTAAAAAATTATTCAAAATGGAACTTTTTTAGTATTTCATACGGAATGTTTGAATTTCTTTACAAAGTACAAAAAGAATGTCTTTTCAACATATATGATGTCAATAGATTTTCTAACCATCATAACCATTATTTTATTTTTTTATTCCTTAACAATATTATATTTTTTCTTCAAAAAAACCTTCTTCCCTTTTTTGGATATTTTAGTTTTGAAAATTGGGTTTTAAAGGAGTGGGATATATCAATATTGGAAAATGGTTTTCTTATGGATACATAAGTATATTGTTATGAGTTTGAGGATGGAAATGTAATATTTTATATGTTTTATATATGTTATTCTACTTGGAAATTTTCTATAATGATGAGTGAGCCTGATATAGATCTTCAATGCCTTGGTTAGTGATTATGTTCTCTAAATAATTATATTGTAATTATTATGGTAGGTTATTACATTTGTAAGGATTATTGTAAAGGTTCTGTCAGGATGACATACCAAGGTGCCAATATGACTTTTATATTCTTGAAAATTACTTTTTATGGAAGCAGTTTGATTTCATAAGGTATGGTAATGATCTTTTTTAAGTAATGATTATAGATTTTATGTGTAAAATGTATGTTTTTTAGAAAATATTTTTTAGGGTTTTCATGTTTTTTTTAAAACCCGCATGAATATAATTTTTCCTTTATGTTTTCTTATAAATTTATTTATGAAAATAAATGGGAAGTAATTTTGATTTCATGTGTATATAAATAATTATTTTAGATGTAAATAATTATTTTAGATCAATGTTTGTTATTTTAAAGTAAAAATCTTTTATATGATCACATGGTTTTGAAATAGACTAACAAGTTTCTTTTATTTTTTGTATATACCTTTATTGAGATTTTTTTTGATCATCACATGTTTTAAAATTATTTTTCATAGGGAATAATGATGAGTAGAAATGTTAATAAAATCATAGTTCCAGATATGGAAATGTGGGTAGCCTCTGAGCGGTAGGGTTCTTTGAGTGACTCACTTCTGGGGTTTTCTTCGTGGGGTCCTTCTCCTCCCCCCTCCTCCGACATTGCTCTATGGCTCAGTATCGGCTTACCCTGAATCCTACTTCAGAGGTGGTGTGGCTTGGGTCTCCAGCGCGCCTCGACAGTATATTTGGGGTGGCCTGGCGGTGTCAGTGGCTTTGGCGTGGATCACTGACCTCGGCGTTCTGGTGTGGCTCGGGTTGTCTCTGGCATGTTTTGATGGCATGGATCTGGTATGGCTAGGAGGCTTTGGAATGTATCGATAGTTTCAGTGTTCTTTTTGTGTGGATCAGGTGGGGTAACGTCATGAACTAGTGATGGATCCATCATGGTCTTCTGAGGTGGCATTACACCAGCTTCTAAGTGCTCTAGAGGGGGAGGGTTTCTTTACCTATAGTTTCTATGTATCTCTTGTAGTTTTTCTTGTTTATTTTTTGAATTGGTTATAAATGTGGCAGTTTTTTGGGTGTGTTTTATGGTGTCACATAGTTGGTATTTCTCCCTTCTGGCCTCTCACTACTGTTTTTGGTCTTCCTGCTTTGAAAAATAGTGAGGATGCATTCACAATTCACATATGAAAAGATCCATGCCCAAAGTGGAATTTATAGTTCATATTGGCCTGGATTTATTCACCGGTGATGATTCTTTAGTGTGGTGTTGGGTCATCCAGTCCTAGGAGACAATGGCTCACCATCACATTACATGGATCGTCTTCTAACTTCTTATGTGGAAATGGTGGCAGTGAGAACACAGTAGGGCTTGGTGGTATCTCTGATGGAGGTGCAGATGTTTGTTATGTTTTCATGGTTGATGTGAAGGTTTGATGCTTTATGTTTATTAATTTTTTGTCTTCTTGAAATGGTTTTTATGTGGTGTTCTTTGTGGTCCTATGGTTTATGGTTTAAGGCCCTTTTCAACCTATTCATCTACTTCGGACTACTCCAGATGATGTTCCGAGTGAGTGTTTCATTGGGTAATTGCTATATAGATTTGGATGTTAGAGAGGGTATGGATTTTCCATCTGTACCAGGCCTGTGAATTTTTTAATGTGATAGCTAGCCATGAAATGATGGGTTTGTGGAACTGGTCTTCATGTTTTTGATGCTGGGTAGGGGCTTTTCTCTGTAGTCTTGAATGGTTTGTATGGCTTTGAATTTTTTTCTATGAATACATGACTGTTGGTATTGCCTATGATATCATTTTGGGTTTTCCCTTACCCCTTAAAATAGGATTATGATAATAAAAAAAGTAATTTTCAGCCCATATATGGAAATTATCTTGAATGAAGAAAGTGTGTCTTTATAAAAAACTTTTGTGTGGTAAATAGATCCTATATGGAAATGTACAATTTTTATTCAAGAGTTTTTCTTAAATTTATAAAACTCTAAACCTAAAATTTCATTGGGTAATAAAGTGATTTAATATTTCTATTTTATTTTCTAACTTTCGGATGGAAAAAATTGGGTTACCTTTATCGCTATCAAATATAGATATTTGAAGATTTTGTTTTAGCAACGAATTCAAGAGTGCGAGTTTGGGGCTATTATAGTTTGTATTAGAGTAAGGTTTAGATAACATTGGAGACTAAAATTTTTTCATTTGAGGCTAACTTAAGAGTTATGTATACCATCATGGGTTTATATGTTTATAGTTAATCATAATTTCAAAGGCATAGACACCCTTTTTAGGTTTTAAGTGATGGAGTTTTAAGGTGATTAATTATAATTTGAGAGATATTTATTGAGTTTTGATAAATTTTTATGGTATATGTAGTCATAAAGTTTAACTTTTATTGTAGTGAAAATGATACTTTTCGGAATAATGCATTTACATTTTGTGGGAATTAGTTGAATTGTAATTGATAGCCATTAGAGTTTATATATTTATTTATGTTGAGGTAATTATGGTTAAATGGGATAAAAGGGATATTAAATTTTTGGAATATATATTTTTTATATAGATAACCATGATATTTAATATTGATTTGGTGACTATGTGATTAGTGTTATTTTATAATAAGTTCACTATTTTGAGAATATTATATTATTAAGGTAAATGGAATTAATTTTGGGTAAGATGGGATTTTATATAAGGAATAAAGGATTAATTATTTTTTGGAAGTATATATGATTTTTTGGGTTTATGGTAATTTGGGTTAGTTATGGAAAATATTTGAATATTTTTGAGATTATATACCTATGATTTATAAAATTTTTTGGTATATGAATTTATGAGTGACTAATGTTGTTTGTAGATAAATGTTAAATTAATCTTAGAAGAATATGTTATCAAGTCATTATGATTTTTGAATTTTGAACATGGTCAAAAAAATTGAAGAGTTTTAAGGTTATATATTTATGGAATTCTTATATTTTATATTTGGGTTTTATTTTTTAGTCTTTTAAGACTAGTTTGGTATTTATTTTTATTAGATATTATCATACATTATGCTAACTATTTTGGTTTTGGTTAATGTTAGATGATAAGAGTAATAACTTTTTATCCTTTTGTGGATTATGTGATCCATTATATGTTAATATTAGTTATTTGGGAATTACAAATTCATCTTGGATATTCGTTTCTGGGAATAATATATATGATAAAAGTGGAAATTGATTGAATCACAACAAAATGATGAAACTATACTTATGAAATGGGAAAAAATAAAGTATATTTTTTTATATTCTCTATCTTGATGGTAAAACAATCTCTTAGATCTAGGAAAACAATATTGAAAATGAAATTTTTTCCCATTATTACAATAATTTTTAATGAAATTATGGAATTTTTTAAACCTCATTGGTTTATGGTTCTGTTTTCATTAACTTTCGCATGACCATTCACTTTCTTGTCATCAATTTCCTCTATCACTCTCCATCATTATTTGGACATCATTTTTTTCAAAATTTCTATATTTTCAATTCCCACTAATGTTTTCCTACTTTTAAACATAGTTATTTGTTATTCCAAATGAAATTCATATTTTATTTTCCCTCCTTTCAAAAGGAATTTATATTGCCCATTTTATGATGTGGGTGTTCAATAAAAATAATTCAAAATTAAACCCTTGAATCACCAATATTGAGATAAAATTTCAACGATGAAATTTATTTAATGGGTTAGAATGTAATACATTAATATTTTAAAATAATACTATGTTTGATATCATATAATAAAGCAACACTCAGCTTTATTGGTGAAAAAATATTATTATTTAAATATTAATGTTATAACCTAGTCATTGATTTGGAATATATGAATATAATTAACCACATTATAATATTTATATATATATATATAAAGTTCCTACTCCATAAAAATGTATTTAAAAATTTATAGAAAATAAGAAGTTAATTTTTGGTAAAACCATTTTATGCTTCAAAAATGATTTTTATTGATTTTATTGAGGGAATATTATAATTAATTCATGTTAGTTTTAGAAATTTTATTTTATAAAGAGGATATAATTTTTTAAATAATCATATAAAAATTATCTTAATGTGTAATTTTAGGGGTTTTCTAAAATTATTGATTTTTTAGAGAATAGTAAAAAAATACAAATTTTAACAAAATTGTCCTTTATTTTCAAGTATTTATAATCATATATTGTTATAAATTGGTTTTAAAATTTAATTATTTATTTATAATTAAAAATAATCTAATTAATTTCATTTTAATCTATATTATTATACATTTTGGTATCAAAACAATTTTATACTTAAAAATACATTTTTTTGGGAAACGGTTTTTCATCGCATTTTGCATTTTTATTTTAAAATTAATTTCTTACACTGATTAGAAATAATTTTAATGAAATATATTCCATATTTGGAATCAATATTTATAAATTTATTAAAAATTACAGAATTATTTTTTTCACAATGAATAATAATCATGGTAAATATTTATCACCACAGAAAAGGGTAAATTTGGTTAAAAATTGTTAAAACTAATGTAAAAAGGATTTAAAATTACCTTAACACTTAAATTTAATCTATTTTATGATTTTATTTTGACCATATTCATTCAATTGTTTAAAAATGGAATTTTGGTACCATTTCTCCATGATAAATAACTTTATATCATTTTAATTAATGAATAATTCCAAAATTTTACTTTCTTGAGTTTAATATCTATATTATGTTTTTAAAAGGATAAAAAAATTAAAGAATTTTTATAAATTGTTAATTTATAATATGAATAATTTTTTATGATGGTAATTTATTTTTAGTTTTTTGTGATCGAATAATTATCTTAAATACTTACACAATATTGAGACGATTCTTCTGCATGCAATTGAAAAATCATGTAACTTATTTTAAATAAAAATAAAAGTTATATTTTTTGGGATATTTATGTTAATTAATGAATTTTTCAGATAAATATAATATATTAATTATGTTTTAAAATTTTATATTGACTAATGTTATTTTCTTGATAATTTTTTAAAGTAAATTATTGAATAGTCCGTAAAATGACTTTATGTGTATTTTATGTTAAATAATAATTTATTAAATTATTTAAAATTCATAAAAATATTATATTTGAACAATTGAAAGGAATATGGTCAATAATATTAATAATATTCCACTAATGTCTTAATTTTTCTTTTATTTTATCTTTACCTACCCCTAAAGTGTAAAAAGACTTTGGCATCCCATTAATCATCGAAAAGGTTGATGAGGGGTTAAAATAAATAGATGAGGGTTTTGAAATCACTTAAAATTTTAAAAATTTTATAAATTTTATTTTAAAATGGTATTTATATTCATCCTCATCCTATATTATAAATATATAAATTTATTTCCACTTTTAACTGAATAATCATTTATATTAATTTAATATATTATGTAATTCCAAGGGTACCCCTATTCTCTCTTATATCAGGACACCACCTATACTATTTTACTCTCACTTCTTGAGCCACTTATCTCAACCAAAACTGACCATGACAACTTATTAAATTACTTATATATATTCCAAAGTTTTTTGTCTTCTTAAAAGACCACCCCCAGGGTTTTTATGGAGATATCCAAAGGAGGTTCTTCAAAGAGGAGGTAATCACCTTAACCGGCCATTTTCATTTAGCTTATTCTTATACCTCATTTAATTTTTTCCTAATCATTAAAATATAATAAAATTATAATCTCCCATATACTGAGATATTATTATTTTAATATCATAAATTTATTCATATCATATTTTATCAAATGATAAATTAATCCATCATTTGTGATTTCGTGAAGACTATCGTCTCGCGAACCAAATTATTTTTTTCTCATCACCACATATCATAGTTAATAATTATGATATATTTAAAGTATATATATTATATTCATGAAATAATTAATATTTTGGAAATATAATATATCATATATCTTTATTATATTTAAATCATTAAAAATTGAATCTTCACATGTGTGTGTGTATGGACTATCGTCTTTATATAGTGATGTACATCATTTTTTAAAAATCACCTATCATAGATAATCATGGGGATGGATTTAATAAATTTATTTGATTTTTATAACATGATAATGATTCTATAAATATAATATATTTATTTATTTATTTATTTTCCTTCTAATAAAAAATTTTCATGTGTACATGCATATTACTACTTAATGAGCTGATGTATTTTGGTTTTCATTACTTATTTTCATGGATGTATTGGAAATTGTATTTTATGTGTAAAAAATATAACTATTTCATGATTATTATTCTATAGATAATAGAACAATGTCCCCTTTGATCTTGGTGAACCTACTGAAGTTGCCTTTGGGATTATGAACTAAACATCCTCAAAATGTATAACATGAACTTAATCAATTTAGTAACTATATAGGACATGGTAATAAATGAAATAAATGAAATTAAGATGATATAATAAACATATAAAATGTTTTTAATAAATTAATTAATTAATATAATTTCATTATATAATATTTAAAGAACATATTTTATTAATCTGGATTGAGGTAAGGTATATTCTATCTTAAAACCAAGTTTTAAAATGTTTGAAGATTTATTTATAATATAGTTTCTTCATGTACATATTGTTTGATGGATGCATAAATATTTAAATAAATAAATTAAAAAGTTTTGTTTACTTCTCCTTTTAATGTATTATAATGTTAAATGAAAGGAATATTTTTTTCATTTCATACAGAATGTTTGACTTTCTTTACAAAGTATAAAAGGAATTCATTTAATGTATATAGCATCAAATAATTTTACTACTAGAAATAATTATTTTATATTTATATTCCTTAAAAAGATTCAATTTTTTATTCAAATAAAAATCCTTATTACCTTGGTAATTTTATTTTTGAAAATGTGGTTTTAAAGGAAAAAGATATATCGAAATATTAAATTACTTTTCTTATGGGTTCAGAAGTATATTTTTAAGATTTTTGATTATAGAAATGGAATATTTTATATTTTTCATGCATGTTATTTTCATTATAATTTTTTTATTATGATGGTTAAGCCTTTTATAACTCTCCAATTCATTGGGTAATGATTATTTTCTCTAGACAATTATGTTGTAATTAACGGAGTAGGTTATTTCATTTGTAAGTGTTCTTGAAAGGGTTCATGTAAGGTTTGTATGAAAATGATTTCCCAAGGCACCTACATGACTTATATATAATTTAAAATAAATTTTCATGGAAATTGTTTTATTTCATAAGGTAATATAATGATGTTTTCTTTAAAATAATGATTCTTCCATTCAAGTGTAAAATGTATGTTTTTAAGAAAATTATTTCATTGGTTCTAAAGTTTTTTTAAAATACCTCATGATTATGATTTTGACTTTATGTTTTCATATAAAGTTTTTTTTATGAAACAAATTGTGTAATAAAGCTAATTTCATGTATAATTAAACATTTATTTGAGCTAAAAGTTTATTATTTTAATGGAAAACTCTCTTATATGACCTCGTGTTTTTGAAATAGACTAACGGGTTTTTTTTATTTTTTATATAGGTCTCTTTTTGAGAATTGATTTTATTATCAAATGTTTTTAAATGATTTTTTAGATTTATTAAGGATGATTATAAGTGGTAATAATTTCATAGTTCCATATATGAAAATTACCTTGAAGGAAGAAACGATGTCTCTATAAAGAACTTGTTTTCTTAGAATAATGTATATTGTATTAAAATATCCACTTTGTAATGTAATAGTTTTTCATAATTATTTTAAACTCTATTGTTAATAAAACCTTTGGAATGTAAGTGATACAATATTTATTTTTGATGTTATGATTTTTGGATGTCTGAAATTGGGTCACATTTATCGGTATTAAAACTATAATAGTAAATATTATGTTTTTTACATCAGATCTAGGAGTGTGGGTTCAGGGATATTATATAAACAGTGTGTCTAAATTATTTATACATTTATAAAAGTTTTACTATGATATAAACAATTTGTAATTCATTAAGTTTTCAAAGGATAAACATTGTTCCCATATTTCATGAAAAGTATACGATAGTAAGGCTTTTCTCTATAACAAATTTTAGCTATGATGAATTATTTCTAGAATTTCCCAAAAATTCCTAAAATGATTATTTGTGTTGGGGGAACCCAATAAAAGAGAAATTAAAGACACATTATGAATATAGATTTGGAAATTCATCTCAAACTCCATATTATTCCTATCTTATTCTTTGATTGATAATATTTAAGTTTCCTATTATAATCTCATTTATTATGAAGAAAGATAAAGATTTGGGTAAGGATAAAAACCTATACCTATTTTTTCCATATTTATTTCTATTTATTTATCCCTCACTAAAAACACCTAATTTTAGGGGTTTGTATATAATAAATTGAAAAATATGATTAAATCTAAAATATACTAATATTCTTAATGGTTTAATTCATTTATACTCCAAGTAGTTTTTTCCTAGAATATTTATAATTTATATATGTGTTGTGTGATTTTTAGTTTACGACCATGAGTGGGGTGGTCTTGGTGAGACCATTAATGAAATCAAAAGGATTTATTATTCTCCTTAGGGGTATCTAAGGTATACCTATGTTTGAATAGATTGGTTTATACTTGGTATTTCATGACATGTGTGGTTATGTTTCAATGGTTGGTTTGGTGTGATGATGCTAGTTATTAACAATTGATTGATGATGTACTGGAAAATATAGTTATTTGGGAATGTGTTGGGTGTATATTGTATTGGTTTGGGTGATTTTGATCATAAGAAGTGGGGTATGTGGTCTATCAAGATGACGCAGATGGTTTTGAACATTTTCATGGGTGGTAAACAAGGTTCATAAGTGGAAACAAAGGTTTGTCGACATTGTGTCCTGGGATGTTGGTGATTTATCTCATTGTGATTAATCATTGGTTTTATGTTCACACATGTAATGGCATATGAGGTGGTGTTGAGCACTCACTATAGGTGGAGTCATTTATATATTAAGTTGTATAGAATATCATGATGGCCATTGGTATGGAGGAGGTGCTCTCTATATAAGGCTATAATTCATAATATTTTAGACCACCAGATGGGGATTGAGGCTCACTATTTATATTGTGGAATATAGATCATAATTTTATAGGTATGGATATCATTATTACTTGTAATTTTTCAAGATATTGATCTAGCTATGGTAAATAATTTGGAAGTCCCTAGAAGTTGTGATATGGTTTGTAGTCGTGCCTTTAGGGTGTCGAGATGACACAAAATGGTTATGTTCTTGGGTTTTTTTTATTCTATGAAATATATATTTTCTAGAAAGGTCTAGGAATATTACAATTTGAAAAAAAAATAATGTATCTGTAATGATCCATACATTTATAAACTAAATTCCATTTTTAATAAATAAATGTTGCATTAAGTATTATAATCATATAAAAAACATGCACTACTTTAGTTATTTTGGACCAATTAAAAAATACAGCTACCATATTTAAAATTCCATTAATCATCTCAACCATTGATGATATATTCATTGTACTATAAATGAAAAATTATTATATATTAAGGGTTATGATAAAGCCTAATTTACATAGATGGAAGGAGTGATAGCCTCAGCTGGTAGGATTGTACCCTATAAAGCACATTTCTCAAAGCTAATGAGGGATATGGAATCATTAGGATTTTCCCTTAACAAAGACCAAGATAAAATTAAAAAATTAAATCATGAATTAAACCATTTAATAAAGATATTCAAGCTTATCAAAATCATAGTCCAAACCATGTTCACCAAACCACCCTAAGAAAGATCAACCATCGCACACCTTTCCCTTAGGGCGTACGCCAATGTAATGATGGTTTAAGTATCTAGAAAACAGTAATATGAGTTTTTATAGTTTTAAATCCAATAAAATAATGATTATATTTATCTATTTTCATTATTACTATTTTATATGAGTTGATGAAAATTATATTTTGATATGAAGAAATTGAAATTGTACTTTTTGAAAATATACAACTTTAATTAATTCAATATTTTTGTTAAATTAAATAATTTTAATATAAATTTTATTTTAATATAATTTTCTTATTAAATACTATTCATATAAAATTATAATATAATTTAGTGAAGTCCAATATAATCATTATAAGTGTTAAAAACTCTTAGTGTCGTAAAAACCATTATTTTTTAATAAATGAGATTTTTGATTTAAAAGTATAAAATATCATATTTATAGAATTATTTTGATAAAATAAATATTATTTTTTAAATAATTATATTGAAATTATTAAATGGAAAATCTTTCATAATTTTCTGAGACAGTTGAATTTTTGGAAAAAAAATTAAATACGATATAAATATATTGTCAATATTATGACATAATAATGCCAAAAGTGATGTAATAAATATTATAAAAGAAATATAGGTCAAAATAAGTATTTATAATTTAAAATAATTTTTTTGACATTATTGTATTAATTTCATAATCCTTTAATGAATCCTACAAAACCTATATTATAATTTAAGGCTTTAAAATCAATTCTTTATAAAAATAACTTACTTCCACATCACCAAGGGTATTATTTTTAGGATTTAAGTTCTTGGAATTATAAAATATTTTAAACCAATCCAATTTTAAAGAAACCATGGGATAAAAAAATGTAAAGATTTTTGATTTTTATTATTTTATCACAGATAGTCTAAAACCCATATAAATAAATTAATAAAGAAACCCCCTCTCTTTTCCTACAAATACCCACCTATACTCTCATTTATCTTCACTAAAAATAAATTTAGAATTAATTTACTCTACCTATACCCTTATAAGTACCACCCAATGTGTTTCCAAGCTCTTAATAATCTCCTCCAAATATTTTCAAAGCGCCCTCTCAAGGTAAGAGACTCTATCCTCTTTTTTTATTTCAATTAATTTATTTTTAATAAGCCATTTTTATTTCCAATTTTCCATGTATTAATGTATTTTTACACATACCTTTACCATTATTATTAATCAAATGTAATGATATATGGCCTTTCACTCTTATTCACCCCTTTGAAAAAATGTTATGTGCACTTGTTATGCTGCCAAATTTATCCTGTCATTTTTCATGCCAAACATTTGGGTAGTGAATAATTGTATCCATTTAAACTAAATGGTATTCACCTAGTCATATATATCCTTAAATTATTTTTTAATTCCATTTATTTAAACCTAATTCCTTAATAATAGGGTAAAAAGTTATGAAAGGTATTCTTATGTTTTATGAACTATGTGACACAAAAATGCAGCTTCATGACATAAATCTGATGGGTGAGACTAGAACTATATATCCCTTAAATGTATTGCATAATAATTTTATCTCATTATATACCATTTATGGTGCATATAAGGTTTTACTAAGTACATTATTTCATGTTTTATGTTGTTTTCATAATCCTATGTTTCCTTGATGTTATCATCTTATATCATGATTGTATATTCATTTTTATGATTCTCACCCATTTTATGTCACCCTGATATGCCTCTTTACTAATATGTATTACTTTAATCATGTTATTCTTTGATTATTCGCCTATTGGTCTCTATAGCTCACCCCTTTATTATGTTTGTCCCTAGGTTATCCTATGTGGTATTATAAGATTTGTGGAATAAATGTAAATTATTTGAAGTTTTTAAAAGTGTTATTGTAACCATGTTTCATATTATTATATTATTTATCTAATTACCCAAATAAACTAGGTCTCTCAGTCTTTTGGGATTATATCATGTTTTACTTTATTTAATAAATCATGAATTAAATGTCTAAAAGTTATGTCTCTTCATAGTTGGTATCAAAGGAAAGGTCTAGTTATTTTAAGGGATTGGGATTACAAAACCTTAGTGAAATCCTTAAGGATAATATATATATATATATATATATATATTAAAACATCCCTAAATTTTGGTAAATTATATATTGGGTGTTTTCTAAGTAACAAAATCCATGTTTGAATACTACAAGTGGATGTGGATCTAACACAATTGTACCTAGGGGTAATAACATATAAAAGGGTGCATTGGGTATTATCTCGATTATCGCCTAGTTCGTGAAAAAAATTCCTTGGTGTACACTTGTTTTGACACTCCCATGTGATGTTCTTTGGTAAATTTACAAGCTCCTTACAAACCATTATGAAGGGAACAAAAATACCCATAAAATTTTATGTTAAGAAATAGACCATATATAACATGTATTGAGACCTAAAAATTAATAAGTTAATAAATATATGTCATTTACTATTTACGCCTTCAAGGTTCATATTTTATTTTTTATGAGTTTGATAGTTTAAAATTTTCATCCCAACATCTATTTTGGATGGATTAAATTATTAGAAGCATAATCAAACAGTGGAAGAATCTATTTTTATCCATTCATGAAATTAAAATTTATTATGTGACCATGGTTCTATACATTCTTTCATATCATGCATGTTTAGAAGAACTATTAAAACACCACCTTAAAACATGGAAGTTGAGTTATCGGTGAAAATAAGTTATTTCATCGCAATTATATAATTTATCCCTTTTCTATATTTTCAAGATAAACTTCCCAAAAAACCCTTTGATACTCCCTTTAGTGTAATTAGATGAAATTTTGGGTATGGATGGACTTTACTTATATATAAATGGCATAAATTTCCTAGGGAATGAGATCACCCTCAAAATTAATAATCTCCCGATGATTGTATAAAATTAAAAGGAAAAGGATGAATCTCATTTGGTATCATCATACCAATCATGGATATTATTTCCTTATAAGTAAGTGTATCTAGATTAAATGATTGAGTCTAAAGAAAAGATCATCCTTGATGAAATTACTATTATAAGGGAATATGTTGATGTGTTTCTTGAAGAATTGTTTAGTCTTCCTCCAAGACATGAGTTTGATTTCTCAATTGAGACTATACGTGGATAATTTCTAATATCCAAGACTTCATATAGAGTGTCCACTATTGAACTTGAAGAGATAAAGAAACAACTGTAGGATAAAGTGGATAAAGGTTTTATATGACCAAGTGCTTCACCAGGGGGTGTGCATGTCCTATTCATCAAAAAGAAGTATGGTTCAACACACCTATACATTGACTATCATGAACTAAACAATATCACTATAAATAACATACATCATCTACCATAGATTAATGACTTGTTCGATCAGATATATAGATGATAGTACTTCTCTAGGGTGAATCTTTGGATGCGATATTATCAACTAATGCTAAAGAAGGTGGATATCTCTAAGACTACTTTTCGTACAACATACGGGCACTATGAGTTCATAGTGATGCCATTTGGTATCACTAATTCTCTATCTCTCTTCATGGACTTAATAAATTGAGTCTTTAGGTATTACCTCGATAAAGTTTTGGTATTATTTATAGATGATATTCTTATTTACTCCAAAATCAAGGAAGAATATGGGGATTATTTTAATGTTATAATAAAGACCTCATGAGAGGAAAATATTTAGTTGATGTATAGTAAATTTGAATTTTGGATGAAGAAAGTAACATTAATAGGGCATGTTATCAATAATAAAGAGATGTTTTCAGACCCTTAAAAAATATAGGAAATTGAAGGATGGATCATACCAACTTCTATGATGGGTATCCATGGTTTCATGGATTAGCTAGGTACTATTATTAATTTTTGATAAAATTATCATAATTTTCAAGCCCACTAACCAAGATAAATCAGAATATGGTGATTTTTTTCTAAAATGATTAATGAAAAAAGATATTTAAAGAGTTAAATAATAGGTTAATCACTCCACCTATTCTCACATTACCCACCAATGGGAAAGGATTTTTGATCCATATTGATGCTTACAAAAATGGATTAGGTTGTTTAATCATGAGATATAAAAAAATTGATATCCAATGCCTCATATAAACTAAGGGTCGATAATTTTAAATATCTAGAACATTATCTAGAATTGGCTTGTATGGTATTCATGTTGAAGATTTTGCTACATTGTCTTTATGTGGTAAATGTGACATATAAACAGGTCATAAAATCCTCAAGTATATATTCATAAAAAAAGAGCTCAATATACACCAATGAAGGTGGTTATAGTTGATTATGGATTATGATTTTTCAATCCATTACTATCATGGGAAGGTGAAAAAAGTGGTAGATTCTCTATATAGAAAGGATAATGCAACCCTATCCATGATGAGGATTGAAAGAGGTTTAATCTTATTATACATGAAAATGATATACATGATAATAATAAAAATATCTGCATCCTACCTTTCTCAAATAACAAATCAACCATACATTCTCGAGGGGATCATGGATGCCCAAAAAGACAATGAGGTTCTACAGAGAATGGTAGAAAATATTCTAGAGTTTAAATTTTATTGAGATGGATTTATAAGGTTTCAAACCCAAATATGTGTACCATAAAACCATAATTGAAGAGGGAACCTTTGGATGATGTGTATAGTTCTTCCTTCTCTATTCATCTAGGAATCACTAAGATGTATGGAGATCTTAATAAAAACTTCTTATGGGATAACATAAAGAGGGTTACTGCATAATTTTTATCTCAATGCTTAGTGATAGGACTAGTTTTGGATATGTCTAACATTGATAGAGGAGGTGAATCAGTGTTGGGTAATTGTTAATCCAATTAAAAATTTGTATCTTTGTACCTCTTAGACCTGTTAGGATCTTGATTATCTAATTCTATTTTCCATATCGCATGAATGTATATTAAATTATTAAAGATAACACATGATATTTTTACATGTTTAACTACACAATAAGATTATTTATACCTTCGAATGGTCTGGAAATAATATGGACCACACAACCACTAGAAAACAATCCTTTGAACGTGGTTACAACGGGTAGGATATTCCCTTACACTCGTGTATCACTATGAAAACAATATAATAGTGTGTTCATGTAGCACTATGTAAATAATAAAATATTTCTTGCTTTAAATAACTTTTATGGATCTTTATAATACCTCTCAAGACTGTATTATCATTGTTGATAAGGGTTTGTACCACCAAGAAATTCCTCTACCTATTGAGTCATGTTTGATGTCGTAGTTCTTCTTTGTTTTTTGAAAGCCTTATTTTTTTTCTTTTTTACTTATACAACAGCATGTAGTAAACTCTTATTATCTTTTCCAACATCTAAATTGATAGTTTCTATATCTTATTCTTCTATAGCTCATAAAAATATGAATTTATTATACTGATGGACTAAATTCTCCCTAACCCAAATTTTGATCAACTGATATCAATTTTTCCAGTTATGTCATCTTCTCCTTTTGATATATGACACAAAAATGTATGAAATTGTGTATAACAGTTTCTTGATCTCTCTTTATTATTTTGTGTAAAACCAACTACACTAAATCACCTTCTTCCAGTAATTATAGAATCACAAACTCCTTTCTGATTATCAAAAAAATTATGGTCAGCTCAGTACAGCGTAATCGTAATTAATCTTCCCTGAATATTAATAAATATTTAAGTAGGAACACTCTATTATTATTGGACATAAAATAATGTGCAATTGTGAAGAAATTTTCTTATACACTTCCCCCTTTTTTAGATATGAACTTAGGTGCACATCTGGTTCTTCTTCATAGAAACAAACTATGTGTGTTTTCTCTTCTCAATCCATTGTGTATCAAACAGGTACACACACAGTTTTAATTTTTGAAACACAGTGGGGATATTATAATCAATCACTGGTTCATAGAATCATACTTCTATATTCACTACAAGTGTGATATTTTAACATTTTTAATGTGTCTATGGATCTTCTTCTTCACAAAGAATGATGAGGGTGTAAACACCTATCATGTATACATTGTATTTATCCTTTTCAAACTATCTTGTATCCTATGTGAACTACCTTCCATAGCATAGAGTGAGTATTTCATGAACAACCTTTCCTTCCTTGGAAAAACATTCCTTCCATTGACATATTTCCCTTCCATAGAACTCCTTTCCTTCTTCGGACCTCATTTTCTTCCGCCAACCACATTTTCTTTCCACAAACCCCCACTTCTTTACAAATGGTTGATGCCTCCACAAACCATTGATACTTAATAAACCCTTTTTCATTGAGTTCAATATAACCTTGAAAACCACTTCGATAATCTATCTTTTTGGAATTTTCTCCTTTATGGAAATGATCCCCATGAAAAAATTCATCTTTTGCAAAATCCTTCAATGAAAACTCTTCTCTTTCTCATAATCCTCCCTTAAAAAACTACTTAAAACTTCCCTGAATTCATTCAATAGAGAATATGTTATCTAATAAAATTTTATCTACCTAAATGATATTATTAGTTGTATTTATATAGTAAAATAATATCCATAAAAACCAACTAATCTGAATTACTTGATACTTTAATATGGTACATCCTTCACCGCAAACTGTTATACAGTATACATACCGCATTTATCCTTTATGGTGGTTGACGTTATCCATAAATAAAATACTTTTTAAAATCTATAATCACAGCCTCATTCTAAATATGACACACCTCCCACAAACTATAGACCTCCTGTGTATTTTTTTCCCCTATGCGGTCTGCATAGCGCGCTTCATGGTCCGCATAGCGCTACAATGCAAAACTCTTCCTTTACCTATTTTCCTTTGACATTATGCATACCTTCTTACAATCTATGAACTTTGATTCATGGTCCATGAACTAAGTTTCATGAAATAATTTATAGAAAATCCTTCCATTTTCATTAAACAAATGGCTCCACCTTAAAAATATTCTTCATCAAATCCAACCATATTGATTCGCATACATATAACTTTTTCAATAATCATCTTCTTTCAACATGAAATTTATCTATCATTATATATAATATAAAATTGATCACCTTTAGCATGATCAGATTTATCAATTAAATTATTGTATCTTCCATGTCTTCTAGGAATATCTTTCTTTCTAATCAAACATGAATACGATTGGCAACACCTCTTTTCTTCCAACTATATGCTCAATATGATTTTCATAACTTATTATCCCCATTTAATTTATCAAGAAAACATCACAAGTTTTACAACTTGATTATCATTTTTTGGAAATAAAAAATAGAAAAGCATCATAATATTTAATTGGGAGAATTATCCAACTATGACATGACATGAAATGGCATCTAATGAATTAATAAAAATTCTCCAGGCATCACCTTGAAACTCACATTCTTCAAAATATGTTTCTTGAATTATCAATAATTTTGGAATTCATCCAAGATCCATTAACTTTGGAACTACATCATCATATTGATTGAAATTATATCTTCTTATCTCATTGAACACCACTGACAACCAATGAAAAGTAGTTAAAAACAAATAAAATCCATACACAAAGTGGGATATTTTCATAGTATGCCAAAAAGTCAATGATAAATGACATAATTATAAAGGTATTATGAAAAAATATCTCAAACTAGTATGGAAATGAAAAAACATAACCATGGATTTCATCGTATGACTCTTCAGGACACCTGAAGGCAATAACGCCATATGGGTGGTTGTAGGTCACCTTTCAAATGAAGGAAATTTAATTTTTATCTGGGAATATTTATATCTTCACAAAATAATCAAGATATACATAAGGGAGGTGGTAAGACTTAATGTATTTCAAATATCCATTATATATGATTGAAATCCAAGGTTTACCTTGAGTTTCTTGATAATCCTTCAACAAGTGATTTATATAGTGCTTAGTTTCAATATTACTTATCCCTCTTAGATGGAAAGTCATTTTGAGATAACCATTTAAACTCTAGAGGATGTTATGAGATCATGTTCAATGTATTTCTAAGTATTTTAGGATTATAACCTTCCTAAATAAAGTTATCTTATAATACTAGTTTCCATTTTATCATTCAAATGGCACCTAATGAGGCTATGTATGGGAAGAGGTGTAAAACTCTAACATGATATGATGAAGTTGGAGAGCTAAATTTAATGGAACTTGATCTTATTTAAGATATGTAAGATAAGGTTAAAACCATTCAACATCATATGAAATCTTCACAAAGTCAATAGAAAAACTATACAAACAATTATCAATGATACCTAGAGTTTTAGGTTAGAGATTAGGTGTTCCTTCATTTAACTCCATGTAAGAAATTAATGATATTTATGAAGAATGGAAAACTTATTCTAAGATGTATCAACACATTTTTTATCCTTTATCACATCAGAGTTGTGGCTTATCGACTATCACTCCCACCTAACATTTACCAAGTTCATGATTTTTTCCATGTATTCTCCTTGAGGAAGTACATATTGGACACATAAAATATAATAAATTCAAAGGTGGTACCCTTAGAGAATGATCTTACATATAAGGAGAATCTAGTGAAGATCTTAAATCTTAGAGAATAATTTCTATGAAATAAGTCAACTCTTCTAGTCAAAGTGTTATAGCGGAATAATACATTTGATGAAGCAATATGGGAACCAAAAGAGGTAATGAAACAGAAGTGCCCTCATATTTTCTAGTATAGAAAATGAAGTTTTAAAGGATAAATTTATAAATAATGGAAGAATTTATTTACCCAAAATTTTATAAATGAAATCCACTATATAATAAATTAATTCCTTGTTAACTATTTTAATTATAAAAAACCCTAATTTTTTTTATTTTAGAGAAATTATAAAATATAGCCTATAAAATATAAATAAACATTTAGAATATTAATCATTGATAATATCATCATTTTATAGTGACTAATAATATTATTATATATTAAGGTTATGATAAAGCCTAATTTTTATTGAAGGAGTGATGGCCTCAACCAATAGGTTCATACTATTTGAGGCCCATTTATTAGAGCTTCCAGGGGAGATGGCATTATTTAGATTTTAACTTATCCAAGGCCAAAGTTAAATTCCACAAATTAAGCTTGAAATAAATTTTTTATGGTATAATTTCAAGCTTATCAAGATCACGGCCCAAAATAGGTTCATTGAATCACCCCAAGAAAGCCCCACCATCAGACACCTTATCCTTGAGGCATACACCGATGTAATAAGGTGTTATGTATCTATAACCTAGTATTATAAATTTTTATATTTCCATTTTAACAAAATAATTATTATATTTATCCCTTTTCATTATTACAACTTTATTTGAGTTGATGAAACTTATATTTTTATAGGAATAATCCAAAATTGAATTTTTATAAAATATATAGTTTTAATTAAAAAATTGATAAATTCAAGAATTTTGATATAAATGGTATATTAATATAATATTATTATTAAATTATATTTATAAAAATTAAAATATAATTTAGTGGAGCCCAATATAATCTTTATAAGGGTCAAAAAATTATTTTTTTGCAAATAACATTTTTTTAATAAATGAGTACTTCTATTTAAAATTGTAAATTATCATATTTATAGAACTATTTTGATAAAATAAATATTATTTTTGAAATCATAATGTTTAAATTATTAAATGGTGAGTTTTTTAAAAAATTTCTAAGATAATCAAATTTTTTGTTCAAAATTAAATACAGTATAAATATACAGTATGAATTATAAAATCATAATGGCCCAAAATAAATGTAAGAAATACCATAAAAGAAATAAATGAGAAAATATATAATTATCCTTTAATTTAAAATGTTTTTGAAGTTAATTGATTCATTTTATAATCCTATAATTATTCTTCCAAAACCTATATAATATTTTTTGGTTTTAAAATAAATTCTCTATAAACATGACTCGCTTCCTCATAAAAAATAGAATTAATTTAAATATTTGTGTTCATATACTTATAAAATATTTAAAACCACACCTCCTTGGTAGAAAACTTTATAAATATCCATGTTAATGTTTGTATTTTTTATTATTTTATCACATGGATTCTAAAACCTATGTTTAGAAATTAATAAAGAAATCTCCCCTCTTTTTCTATAAATAACCACCCATCCTCCAACTCCTATTAGCTAAATACTAATCAAGAAAGAATTCAATGTCCTTATTTCTCTCTAAATCCCTCCCAATATTTTTTAAATGGCTTAATAATATCCTACCAATATTTTATAAGTTCCCTATCAAGGTAAGGGACTCTCTCTTCTAATTTATTTCAAGTACTTTCTTTGTACTAAACACTTTTAATTTTCAATTGTCTATGTTGTAATGATTTTTTACACAATCCTTTACTCTCCTTATCATTTTCATGTAATTAAATACCACCTTTATATCTCATCCACCCCTTCTATAAAACATTATTTACACACATTATGCTACCAAAATTATCCTACTATTTTCCATGCCCAACATTTGTGTATTGAATACCTATCCCTGCTTCCAATAAAGGGTATTCACCTAGTTTTACATATAATTTATTGATTGGGGACTTCCATGCATGTAAAAAATATTCCTTAATCATGGTTTTTAAAGTGTTTAGTATTGTTCTTATATCGTACGGTCCATGTGTTACACAAATGCATGTACATGATATGAATGTGATGGGTGGGCCTGAAATTATATAGCCTTCATATGCATTAGATAATGTTTTTATCTCATGATATAACATTTATGGTTCATGGGAGGTTATATTAATCACACTATGTTTTTTTTCTCAATATTTATCCTTAACTTATTCTTATCATGTCATGTTTTATGTTTTTCCCAAATTTCTATGTTTCCATGATGTTATCATCTTATATCATTCTTTGACATTCGTGTTTATGATTTTCACACCTTTTATGTCACCTTGATATTTCTCTTGACTAAAATGTATTGCTTCTATCATGTTATGTTTTGATTATTCTGTTACTAGTATTTATATCTTACCCCTTTCTTATCTATATCCCCAAGTTATATTATGTAGTTTTAGAATATCATAGGTGTAAAAGGGAATGTTTTGATGTTTTTTGATAGTGTCATTATACCCATGTTTCATGTTATTACATTATGAGTATAATTAACCAAATACACTAGTCACCATGATCTTTTTAGATTATATCAAATGTGAAATTATTTAATAAATCATGAAATAAACAATTTAAAATTAATGGGTTTTCATATTATCATTCCACTTCGCCACTGACCAAGGTAGGTAAGGACTCATTAGATGTTGGTTGATCCTGAGTGGAGTGGGTTGTGTATTAAGTTTTATAATAGTTTATTGTTTTTTATACATTAGTATAAATATGGATATGATCTAGGGACACTATTTTTGGTGTCCTACTATGTTCATACTCAAACCCTACACGGGCCCTCCGAGACAAGTGTAGACATTATAGACATTAGTGTAGGTAAGGTAAAAGGTTTGATGTTAAGAACCTAATAATTATTTAAGGTTCAGATAATTCACAAGCTATATGTAATGATTTTTTATATGATCCTAGTGGTTATTAGGTGTTGGGCTAGTACATATTTTTTGTTATTTTTTACTTGTGTGTATGTGATTGAACTAGAGAGAATTATTTCTATTCTTGTATTACTAGGATAATAAGGTAGAAGTTTTGTGTACGATTCATATGTATATTTTTATTAGTTGTTGATTTATATTTAGATTTTTTGTAGTATTATATTGAGTTAATATTATTATTTATCACTATATGGTATATTCTCCCCACTATCACCCTATATACCCTTACATCTAGTTAGAAACCTTTAGAATATGGAGAGGTGAGCCTAATGTCTAATAGCACTCTGGTATGAAAACTGATGAGTGGTCATGATATAGGGAATGCTAAAGTTGTATCAAATATTAGGTGTTTCAAGGTAGTACATAATCATGGTGATTCTAAAGTGGAATCACTAAGTGGTACAAAATATCTGTTATTATAAAGTGGTTTTTTTATTTAGGGGTGTGGTAGAATAAGAGTATAGGAATGTGTTGGAATATAAGATGTATGAAATGTTTTGTTTTTTTCCAATACCTTCATGAGATAAATCCCAAGACACTTGGGAAATTGGTGTTTTGATTTTATTTTCATGGTTATAGTTGTCTTATTTTTAATGAATTAAACAATTTTGATTTTATTTATTTCTATTTTTGACTCTTATCCCTGAGTGGTGAGAATTATTACTCAATCACCATGTTGGGTATGTAAGTCACATATGACATATGGGTATTAATTTTTATTGTTGTTTGGAACCTGGAATAAAAATATAGGGGTTTTTCTATTTAAATTGTAATAAACAATCATTACATTTTTTTCTATATAGATTCTTGGTGGAATTATACTCAACCATCCCAAGTATGTGACTCTATGTGTGATATGTATATGGGTATGATGTATCTGATGTCTGACGCTGATATAGGTATGTGTGGTATATAATCACAAATGATATGTAACTTGGTTATAGTAGGGATATGTAATAGCTTGTGGGTCACATTGACTATTATAGGTTTACCTATTTGTGATATCTATATTTTCAAATCTATATTGATTAAGTGTTTAATGTTTTGGTTTCAAGGAATTTAGGTCTATTAGGGACATTTGAGGGGTTTGGGTAGTGGATGGATGAGAAGGTCAGGGTGCGCTTAGTTTGATATATCTAGGGCATGGATCAGGAATATCTAGGATCAAAGATGAATATAGTGTAATTGACTGGTTAATTTATACACAATATGTATGAAGAGACATCAGTTATGGAATTATGTGTAGGGAGAGAATTTGATCATGGATTATGTAGATAGATTCAAGGATTTATTGTGATTTTCACTGATGATGGTGGGATATGAGATCATCAAGGTGAAATGGTTTTAGGATGGTTTACGGTATGCCATAAGGGTATAGTTAAACAACCCTAGGATGGACTCATTCTTATAGGCAGTAAACTAGGAATTGATAGAAGAGTTAAACATGATAGATAGAACTATATTGATCCAGTAGTTGGGTCAGTAGATATAGGAAATAAATTTCTAGGTAGTTAAAATTAGGTGTGTGGTTAGATCTAATTAAGTATCTAGAGCAAGGGTGAGATGATTCCACATTATATTGAATAATTGAAAACATTTTTAAGATTTGGTAATTGGTACATATTTCGGATCAGTGTGATTGACCATAGAAGGAGTGTAGAGTATGTCTCCAGATGGGGCATCAAGATATATTTTATCAAAGTAACTCATTATAACTAACCAACCAAGGATTTCATCTGAACTGATTCATAAACTATCCCACCACATACCTAAATATCATTCCCAATCTCCTCAGTTGGACAAAAATTTTCAAGGGTATCAAACATAACCATTGGGGATAGTTTCACCCTAAATTAGCCAAACACAAGCATCCAGGAAAGGGATAAACATAATGAAACAAATATAAAATAAAAAGGACAACTCAATACATAAATAAATAATATAAATTTATAAACTACAATAGAATCTAAAAGAAAAAAATGGAATACCAAATAGTCTAAGTAAAAACTAGATCCATCCAGTTCCATAAAACTGAAAGTCCGATCACCATCTCCATTTGACGCTCAAGTCACCACCATGATCCTAAGGACCAGCTACTTCCCAAAGAATACAGTATTGGATCCAACCTAAAAGAAAATACATGAATAAAACTACACAAGGAATGAATATTATATACCCATTTAATTGAGTATGTAAGTTGTGAGTCGAATCCAGTCAGTTACCACCATGATTCTATTTATTTTATTTTATAAAAGAAACCCATTGTGATTATTTTAAAATGAGGCATAGAAAAGTGGATTTTCATTTCCATTTCAAAACATGGGAGTGAGACAAGTATGAAACATGATATTTCTAAAAAGTGTCCCATTTTTAATAAAATCATTTCAAAATTATGGTGGTTTTCAAAAATAATAACACTTTTAAAGGAAAAAACCTTTAACTTTAAAGAATGTCACTTTTGAAAACAAACCCAAATTTTTTTTCAAAAGTTAAAAATAAGTTAAATACCATGAAAATAATTCCCCATTTTCCCTTAAAATATTCTAAACACCCGACTCAAATTTAATGAAGGAAAAGGGTGAAAGAATAATGAAACACAGTCATAGTAGGTTAAAAATTATTCCCATTAAATGACAGAATAGAACTAGTTACCATAAATACTAAATACACAAAAGAATAAACACATAAAGTAATTAAATACATGAAATAATAAATACACATGCCAATATATATAATAATAATCATAAAAAATATACATATCAAGAGGCAACATTGTAGGGACTAACAGGATTTCACAAAATGAATATAAGTGGGCCTATTGCCAGAAGTTTAACGATCACATATAGGTCAACTGAATCACTCTAAATAGTCTCCTTGGTGAAAATCCCACTACCTAGGTGTTAATTAAAACTATAAGGTTCTATCCAGTGCTAAAGGTACTATTTAGTACTGTAACAGCTGGAACTATTCACCTTGGGCCACCGGTTTGGGCTTGGAGTCCTTAAGGATTTCGGGCCACCCAGGCCTTCAGGTTAGTAGGGCTTTTGGGCCACCTTTAAGGACCTCAGGCCACCTCAAGGCCTTCGGGCCACATGCAGTTGCCCCAGACACACTACAAAAAATGAGCAGCCCAATAAGAGGATTCAGAGTAGGTGCAGTCACCAGAGCAGAGCCAGATGGATTGTTAGAATGAGAGGGTATGGCTATGCCATAGGTACCAGCCTGTTCTTGCATGGGAAGCCTAGCCAGACATTCATGCAAAGGTGGAGAGCTACTATCATGATAAAGATGTTGGGGAGGGGCAGTTCCTTGTAGATAGTCTGGTTGAATTCCCTAAGACTTTCGGTTCATGTAATCTCTTAAGCCTACGGGCCTTGTAATATCTGAGCCTACGGGCCTTTTAAGGGTTTCCCCTCATCCCTTTAAAGGGGGGTTATCAAAAATCAATAAAAATTAAGGCCTTCGGGCTATATAGTGCTAAAACTCAACTATCCAAACAACGTCCTGTTACTTCCCACTTAGTAACCCTAGTCTCCTTGTGGAAAAATAACATAGGTGGTCTATGAACTAACTATATCATCTCATGAAAATATCAAAGCCTCAAACCTAATACAACAATCACATCCTTCCCACATCCCTCAATACCCTTAAAAAGTTCCTCAATCCATCACAAATCATGATTCACATCCTGAAGCGTCCCTCGCATGGATGATCATAAACATCATCAATAACACAAGGGGTCTCAACAAGTTCATAGTCAACATCACTTTAAAAAGTATAAATCATGCCTTCACTTATCACATATAACATATAAATTTTTAAATCCATTTTTAAAATAATTTGTAATGAAAAAATAATTCCAAAGGAATCATAATCAACCACGAACATAATCAAAAAAACCCCAAGGGAAACTCTATTTCACTTTATAAAACCACACCACCCTTTTAAACTAGGAAACCCACTTTCAAAACCGCATTTGGCTCAAAACCCAATGACCAAGTTCATTTATTATATAAAACCATCATTGTAATTTTATTTGAAATTTAAAATGCATAAAATTCCCATTTCCAACTGAGAACCATTTTGAACATGGAATTCCACCCATTTTCTATATGAAAACTAACAAAGTTTAAAAAAATTAAAAAACTAAACCTTGATAACCCCCATCATCATTATATTGGTAAAAAATAATTTAAAACATAAATCATTAATGGAACTCTTAAATAAAATTAGATGTATTGTAAACACCTAGCTTTAGTGGTGGAACCTTTTCTCCTTCAATTAAATCCACCTAAAAAGAACTCCTGCTATAGATAATAAATATTTCAAACCAAAATCCAAAATTCATACAAAAATAACCAAGATAAAGGGAGAAGAGGAGATCATACCTCTTTAACTAAGTGAAAAATCACCAAGAAACCACCTTGAATCCACCTAGAGAAGCATGAATAAGGTGGTATAATCCCTAGGAAGGTTTCCAAGTCATGGGGTTAAAATGGGGGAGGCTCAGGTGGAAACCCCAGTTAAAAATAAGGAAAGAATACAAAGATATCCCTCTTGGAGTGTGAATCATGGTTTACCTACTCAGTTAAGAAAACTATGTGTTAACCATGAAGACCACCATTATAAAAATATGTATGGGATATGCACTTACTCTAAAATGTTTTTAACAGTGATACTTAATAGTGTAGGTTAGAAAAAGTTCCCAAATTTTCTCATTTTTATCCCAAAACACCTTTATATCAAGGGGAAAATCCATCCATAAAATACCCTCACATTAAAGTGACACTAGTAGTGCCACACTCATAGTCAGTAGGTATTCATGGATTACGGGAGACTCAAGCATCTGAGGTTGGACAAATACTAGTACCAGGAGCCATTATCTAGGATATTATTTCATGTGTAGGATGTGGATGTGTGTGAGATACCCAGTAGTGGGTAAACTAGGTAGTGGGTAGTATGGCTCCGTAGGGAGGAGATGCATTGGGGAGTTTGGATTTGGGCCCATTGGATATAGTTGATATTACATATTTAGAGTAGGATGGATATTTGAATATAATTTTATGTACACTGTGAGCATGTGGTGATTGTATTTTTTATGGTGTATATTGGCTCATGATGTGTGTAAGTTATAAATGGGTTAACCAGGTGCGAGTTAATATGTGAGTATTAAATACGATTCATGATTAATGTGGGATGCGTTGAAAATAGGATAA
Organism: Viscum album; assembly: GCA_963277665.1. Taxonomy (NCBI): domain Eukaryota; kingdom Viridiplantae; phylum Streptophyta; class Magnoliopsida; order Santalales; family Viscaceae; genus Viscum; species Viscum album. The sequence continues at coordinate 614,186,674 of OY728134.1, forward strand.
AAGTGGGAATCAGATATGATGTAGGAGTAATTGGGAATCATGTATGATTCAGGATAAAAGTGGGCATCAGTTATGATGCATTATAAAGTGGGTATTAGGTATTATGTGGTAAAAAAGTGGGAATCAATTACAATACTAGATAAAGTGGTAATTGAGTATGATGCATGATAAATTGGGAATTATGTGTCATATGGGATGCGATGAGGGAATCAAATGATATGGGGTTATAATAGATGATGATTTTTGGATATATGTTGATAGTTTGTATGGAATGGATAGGGGATGTCATCATTGTATCAAAATGTTGGGTCAAGATAAGATAGGTTATGTGATTCTTATTATTGGGTGTTCTCATGGAAGGAATTGATTTATTATGTTGGGTAGTTGGTTAGCCTAGGTATATGGGGAAGATACATGTGTGTTAATATTTACCTCCAAATTTGAGAATTCATAAAGAGAGATACTTGGATTTTGGTAAGGGTTGGTTATTAAGTGATCGAGATATATTAGGGATGAGTAATCATATGGTTGGGTGGTTGTAAGGTCATTTTTATTTGGAAAAGTGAATTTTCTTGGTCATTAGATCAACCGTATGAATTTTTACTTTATATATTTGTTAGAAGTGTTGGTATAGGCTGAGGAATGAGCCTTAGTAGTTGTCCTAGGATCAAGTGTTTAATTTTTTATAAAATGTTATTATAGGTTTTTATGGCATGAATATACTATTATTTAATGGTTTGGATATGTTTGTATGGGATAAAATGAATATTATAGGTTTTGTAATTGTGGGACTCGGGAATATTTTTGAAAATTTTGGAAAAGGAATTGACTAAATAGTCATTTGGGAATCACTATTCCTAGTAAGAATTTTGTGTAGTTAGACTATTTTTTGGGGCCATTATTCCTATTAAGGATTTTATAGAAAAATGGCTAAGTCTATATTTAGTAAGAATTTATTGATTTGGTATGAATTTTCTAGAAAAATTATAATCTTTGGATTTAGTAATGCTTTTTTAAAAGTCTTACTATGATAGTAATACTTCTAGAAAAATCATATTGTGATATTAAGGCTTTATACTTTGTAAAATTTTCAAAGAATTAGTAGGGTTTCCAAATTTGTAAGACTTCTATAAAAGGATTACTATGAGAGTAATACTTTTATATTTGTTAAATTTTTAAAGTATGAATTATGTTATGAGATTATTAAGACTTCTATAAAATTCATACTATGATATTACAGATTTCCCCTTTTCCAAATTTGGGTTATGATGATTTTTTTAAAAAAATTCTAAAAAATCCAAAAATGATTATTTAAGTTGGGGAAACACTATAAAAGATAAATTAGGGACCCATTATAAAATAACTCAAGAAAATAATTCTAATCACCCTATCATTCCCACATTATTTTCTGAGTGATAATCAAGCCATTTATTATAGGAATTTCATGTCATTTTAAGCATGAGGGAGTTATGAGTAATGATAATATTCCATATGCATTTTTTTCTAAATTTGTCGTTGTTTATTTATCCCTCTCTGAAAATCCTTAATTGCAATTGTTTTTTAAGATTTAGGTGAATATTATAATTAAATTTGAAGATCCAAAGATTATTAGTGAGTGTAATCCAACATACTACATATAGGTGGTGCCAAGATCATTACTAAGTTATACATTTGTTATGCAATGAATGGTAAATTGGTGTGAGTGGGGTGGTTTGGGTGAGATCGGGAAGGAAACTACAAGGAGTTTCTATTATTACTAGGGGTTAAGGAAGTTATAACCATGTGTTAAAGAAGGATTTGGTCTTGGTATAGCATAGCATGTGTGATATGTGGTTCCTTGGATGGTTGGTTTTGATGACATCAGTTATTAACAACTTTTTGGTGGTGTTATAGTCGATGTAAATTTTTGGGGATGTTTTGGGTGTATCCTATATGGTTATGGGTGATGTTGATCACAAGAATTGTGGTGACATGGTTTATTGGGATGATGGAGATGGTGTTTCCCATTTTCATGGGTGGGCAACATGGTTCGCAAGTAGTGATGGTGGTTCTCTAATAGTGTTTCATAGGATGTGGATGGTTCTAGTCATTGTGGATGGTCGTTGGGATCATGTTCACATAGGGAATGGACTATATGGTGATGTTAAACACTCATTATAGATAGAGGCCTTTATATATTAAGCCTCGTAGAGAATGGTGTGTCCCATTAGTATGAAGGATGTGTTCACCATAGAAGGCTACAGTTAGTGTTGGTTGAGACCACTAGATGGGGGCTTGAGGCACATTTTTTATTTTGTGGATGATGCGATATAATTATGGAAAGACAAGTACCATTGTACATTGGGATTTATCAGGCCATTGAGATAACTATGATATAGAATGTTAAAGTACTTATGACTTGTGATGTGGTTTTTGGTTGTGTATTTTGGGAATTATGATGACAAATAATTTGTAGTTGGTTATGTTATAATGTTATTTAATACAATATGGATGTTTTTTTAAAGATGAGGTAACTTCTAGGATAAAAAAATGTGGATGTATTCTTTCACTCCAACACTGGATGGTGTAGGTAAAGACTCACTTAGGGCTGGTGAGCTAGGGAGGAGTGGGGTTTTTATTATGTTCAATATTATTTTATTGAATTTTTTGGATACACTGATTTATTTATAGATATAATTTAAGGAAACCATTAGTACAGGATAACTAAGTTCATAATCACTCATGGAATGGTCCCTTCAAGATATATACAAACATTTTGATTCTTTTCACCTGTAAGGGAAATGGTTCAACAGAACCTAATGATGAGTGGAGGTTTAGATGGTGCATAGGATGCATGGAATGGTTTTTCAAACTGGTCAGGTGGTTCCTCAGTGTTGGGTTGGTGGTTATTTTTGGTCATTTTTTACTTTTATGTATGTGATATTCCATTAGGAAATCATTTCTACTCTTTTGTGACTAGAATTACATGGTATATATAGATTTTATTGGCTATCAGTATATTGATATTTTTTTATTGTTATTTAAATTTATTTTTTATATTGTGATGATTTGATATTATTATTTATCACTAGAGGTTATAGTCTCCCCACTATTACCCTATAGACTCTCACTATTTTTTTACAGACTTTTCCATGTGGGGAAACATGCCTAAAATTCAGTAGATCTCTAATTCAAACATTGATGAGTGTTCATGGTCCAAGTAATTACATATCAACTATATGGGTACTCAAGAATCCACCCTAAATTTCAACTCATACCTGCTTCAACCTATGCTAGTATGGAAATATTATTCCTAGGGTCTGATAAATACAAGAAGGTGGGCTAGTTATCACCATGTAAAATAAGCATAGCTGAACAAGGTATCATAAAGAGTAAGTGAGGTGTACAAGATATCACCATAGTGAATGAGGTGTCACCAATAATAGATATTATAACACCCCAGTCTATATTTATAAATATATAGTGGCGTTTTACATGGCCTCCATCATGTCTCAATGTATTCCAAAGGTTTAAAACTAGTGATGATCACATAGTACATCTAGTGAGGACACAATTTCCATAATATATTTACCAATAATAAATATAGGGAAATATATTATTATAAAATATAGTATGTAAAAGTATAGATTCATAATAAAATTCCAACCATAAAAATAACATCAAAATGTAATAAAAAAGTTAAAACTCATGTTATTCGTCCATCCATTATAAAAAATAATGATCACTAAAATGGTCAATCATATACATGATGATAAAAAAAATTAAAAAAATATAGGGTACTGTATTAAAAAAATTAACGGATATGTCATATGACTAAATCCATCTCTAGGTAAAGTTATCCCAACTCAACTACCTAATATAGGTTCTTCCCCCTTCTTTACATCATGTTAAATTAAATATTCATGTCCACTAAGGTTCATGTGTAGAGTGTGAGTAAGAAACTAAATAGGAAACCACCAAACTCACCTTAACATAAATCTAATAAAATATATGAGTGCATGTGTTGAATAAAAAACAAATATCAAAACATACACCTATGTTGGGTTCTCATTCACTAACTAGGCCACCATGAACCCTGACCTTACCTACTTTGGCCTATACCAATGGAAGTAGAAATTTTATACTAGGGTAATACCTAAATATGAATCATATTAGAAACTAATATAAAATCATGCACCCAATACCAATGTGATAATATGAATATTTAGAGATAATAACATAGAAAACATATCAGGAAATAACTACACACATATTAGGATGTGACACTCATTCTGAACCTAACATCTAAATTAATAGGATGATGAATTCATAACATATCCACACTCTCAGGAAAGGAACACATTGAGGAAAACATGAATCAAATGCTAGTTCCTGATATATATATATAAATAGGATTATCCTATTAATATAATGAGACTATAATATTTCCAACCAATTAGGAACATATAATGAAATAATTCTAACCAAGTCATACTTACATCCTTGAAAACCCCTCAATACCCAGCCATACATAAGTTTTAATGTTAATGCATCATGAGCATATTTTTAATTCCTAACTATAACACTATATAAGGTATTTCCACTCTTAGAATGACCTAATATATCACTCAAATCCTTACTAAATATGATTCTATTCTTATAGAAACCATCTCATGTATCACACCACCTAAACACAAGACAAATTAGTTTAATAAAATCTCTAGAACCCTCTTATGTAAAGTTTTTAATTTTACGTTAACTTATTATCAAACATGAACTCATGTATCTATTAATATTATTAGATGCCACATTTTTTCCTAGTTAATTTAATTGGTAATCCCAATCAAAAACCCTAAAACTACCTTAAATTAGTTCCAAAAAAGAATAGAACACTCTCAACCCACCTTCTAGGGATAGTTTCCACTTTGTATATTTAAACCAAGATTTCTATAAAACTTGGTAAAATTATAACACAAATTCACCCAAACCCATATACATAGGTATTCATGTATAACTATTTAAAAAATATATAATGTTTAGGACTACATACCTTAATACTCAAGGAAAAATCTTATTAATGGTTAACCCCTAATTTGAGCTCAATCCAACCAAATATAAAAAAATGACAACAAATATAATTTAGGGATATGATATAGAGAATGTAGAATAATTTAAGGGGAATTTGATTGATGAAATAGATATATTAAAATTACCATAAGAGGATCAATTCACTTAATGAAACTTTAATCTGTAACTAAATAAAGTCTAGGGATATTAGAAGATTTGAGGATCCAAAGTAGGTAGAGGGTTTCAAAAAATCATCATTGGAGGATGAAGAAATTAGTTTAAAAAATAAAATTAGGGGAAATGAATAAAATCCCCCCCCCCCTTAAATTTGGATTTAGTTTTTTCCATTTAAAACTCTATCGGATCACACCAAACTTCTAGAGGATCATTGGGTTTTTAGTTATCCCTCACTAAGAGTTTTGTTGAAGGTATAGGCTTTCTGCCCCTAATTATTCCATTGGATTCTCAGTGGGAGTCTTCAACTTTACATGGGTTTCTATTGGTCCTTATCCTTCTAAGATTTTGATACTAACTTCCACCAAAGTACATCCATTTCCAAAAAAAACATATAATTACACATCGAATTGTTTATTTTAATTATAAAGAATACCTAAAAATTAGTAGGGAATTAAAATCTCACCACCAAAGGATTCTCATCCTTGAGATTCATCCATAATCCTCATTTCCAAAAAAATTATAGCTACTAGGTTCTTATATCATATTATTTATCCCATGTCTCCTCTAAGATTCACCTTTGTTTTCACACCGCACAGACTAGAGGAATTATTACCCCCTAAATAGCTTTCTCACTCTAATCAATTAACTACATAAATGAATCCTAAAAATATATATCTAACTCTAATTTGACATCCTTGATATTAATAACTTTATAAGGTATTTTTTCATACCTTCAAATATGAGGCATGTGAAATATTCCATATATCACTTGATTTCATGAATTAAGATCTGGTCAGTAAGGCGCAATTCCATCCCAATATAAGACCTCAAATAGTCTCATAAACTATGGTGAATTTTTTTTCTTCTTCAAACAGTGACCATGAAACCATGGTGATACCCAAAAAATACTATGTCACCCATGATGAACTCCAAAAGTCGTATCCTCTATTCGGTATTTGATCACTACCTATACTGGAGACTGAATAGCATCTTCTAAATTAATTACACTCTACATGACATATATTGTATCAAGATCTTCCCAATGATCACCAACTTACCTACCTTTAACTAGTTAATATGTGAGTGAAATAGTTTCACATATAAATTTTCATAGGCATCCATGTATATTAAAGCATGATAGACACTTTTATATGAAAGTTATTCCAAGGTTAGATGGACTTCACATGTTATATTGAAATCTAAGTCACAAGAAAAGAGTATATCCTTGGGTATCCTAATAATCCTCTAAAACTATCAATCTTCATATGGGTGGTAATATATAATCAACATCATTTGGTCTTCCATATTCCATTTTAACCCCTAATAAAATATGGACATGAAGTTTTCATCTCGATCTAATATAGTTCACATGGGAATCCATTATATAAGATAAATCTCATAGACATAAAATTTGACTAGTTTATCTATTGAGTAGTTCTCTGTGAAATAATTGAAATGATGGACCTTTTTCAACCAGTTTATAACAATCTATATAGAATCCCATCCTTTGTGTGTTATAGGAATCTTTATGATAAACTACATGGTAACCTCCTCTCACTTATATATTGGAACTATAATTGGTAGTAGCAATCCTTCTGGTCTTCGGTGCTCTACCTTCACCCTCTTACTGGCGAGGCATCAAGAAACATAGCATGTAATAACACTCTTTATGTCCAACCACTAGAACTAGCATCAAACATCACCGAATATCTTCATAAATCTAGTATGTTCTACCCAACAAGGGGTGTGGGAGTCCCTCGTAAACTCCATCCATATGAAAGTTTGGACCAAAAACATGACATGTGAAGATAGAACCATATATATACCCTAAATCCACTTTGTAGTAAGTTATGAATTAAATATTCCATCCCATATCATAAATAATTTTGAATTGTAATTTTGGATGGAGTTCATCAGATCAAAGAAGAAATAATTGATTATAAGAGGAGTAAAAATTCATCATCCCTCACTCCTTGTTTATAAAAATGTGACACTCTAAAAAGGATTGTCAATTTTCATTCATCACTTTATTCCCATACCACCAACCCTTGGTCTTTCCTTTTGAGTTTATTGACCATGACATTCCCCTTTTCTAGGGGACAGGTCATCTCAAAATATTATTTCTATAGGTAATCGACTCGAAACCTTTATTGTAGTTCTTAATATTACTGTGGAAATATATACCAAAATATATCATGGTCTATATAGACTATAAATCTCTCCCTAAATAGATAATGGTTCCAAAACATAATATTGTATACACATTGATAAACTTTAAATTTGTAGTAGGGTAGTTTTTCTTATGGGGCCTCAGATAGTAAGAGACATGAGAAGCTATTATATCCCCTTATATCAACTTTTCTCCCAAAAATATCCCTTAAATATCACAATATATTGTATACCCTTTACTGAGGTCAGTCATGTTCAAATTGGTGTTGATATGATCCTCCCCTTTAACTCTTGAAACATGACATTAAATTGGTCACCCAATTAAAATTTCCTGCCCTTTATTGGTCAGGCCAATCATAGGTGATACTAATCAAGAAAAATTATTAATAAACCATTTATAATTACCATAAAACCCATGGAAATTCTTAATCTTAACAATATTCTTCACTCAGGACAAATATTTTTCTACCTCCATCTTCTCTAGGTTAACTAAAATCCCAACCTCAGATATTACATTCCTATAAAACATGACTCTAAAATCACAAAATTTCACTTAAATATTTTATAATAAAGTTGATGTGATCAAATAATAATCAATACTACCAAAAAAACTCCCCATGAAGCTCTCGAGTCTAAGAGTATACTTAAATGTCATCAAAAATGACCATAATGATATAGTTTAGGTAGGGATTGAATATCCTATTAATAGGGACCATGATAAATTCCAAGGTATTTTTTACGAAAAATAAAATCACCCAGAACTCGAATAACCTATACCTACTACTAAACCTAATATAAATATTCTCATCAACCTTGAATCAAATATGATGGAAGTCTTATCAATGAATAATCTTAAAGAGCTATCACTCTCCCCTTAACTGATCAAATAAATACTTTATTTATGAAATTGGATAACTTTTTCCATAGTTATTTTTGTTAGATTCATGTAATCCATGCATAATTTCAAGCTTCATTTTCCTATATTGATGAAAAATATTGGTGTTCCCTAAATAGAGGCACTTGAATGTGTGAACCCCTTTTCCTAAAGCTCCTGGAGTTGAGTCTGTATATCCCTTAACTTCATTAGTTCTATATTACATGAAGGTATCAATATGGTATTGGCACCAGTATGTGAACAATAGTGAACTCAATTTCTATCCCATGAGGAAATCTTGAGAAATTTTCAAGAAAAATGTATTCAAAATTGTCCAGTATTGAAGGAAAGTTAGGTGGAACCATTACTCGGTCATACTCAAATACCATAATGGACATATGGGAAGTAAGAAAACCCAATTTCATAAGGTCAATTCTAGATCTACCTAATTTTAAATCACACCCCCCATGAAGGTATACTCATTACCTATTAGGGAAGTTAAAGAAAAATTACCTTCGTTAGCAATCAATGTGATTACAGAAGCATGACATCCGATCCATACCAATTATAATGTTGAACTTAAACATATCTAGAAAAAATAATCCTATACGTTAATTTATCCACTGAATACCTCATAACTCCTCATTAATATCTAATTTGAATCTAACCTTCATCCCAAAGGTACTTTTGACATCAATTTCTATAGACAATACTCTAACACCAACTACAAATTTGTGACTAGATGAGTTGAAACAAATAAATTAGTTTCCCCAATGTTAAAAAAGGCCTCTGAAAATGAGTGGGTACCCAAGATTATATATCTCTTTATAGATAGTTCCTTTTTAGATGATGTTGGTATATCATGGGCCTAGTTATAAATATATTTATAAACTTCCCAGATATAGCACAATAGCTAACCATAGGGTTATCTCAAGGAGGTAGATTGTTCCTAAATGTAATTACTCTAAAGTATTTTTTGTTTTTTATTATTTTGAAAGAATAAAGAAAACATAAAAATAGGGATGAAAACATGAAAAAATCAATAAAAAATTAAATAAATGCAAGAAAATTAGAAATAAATTATATATAGAAACTAAACTAGTCATGGTTTGGTCCACTTCATTATTACCAATCCCAAACCAACTAAAGTTTTGGATCCATCAACACTCAAACTAACTCATTGAATGATCAATGACTCTACTCAAACATATTACTTACCCAAAACAGTGACCAATCATGCATGAAACATGAATAACTCTCACTAATATGAAAATAAACACTCAATTAAACCACCTCACTCAATAATTCCTTCTATATTGAAGCGATCATCATGTGATCATAAAATCACACAAACTATACTAAGACACCCTATCGATAAATCTAAGAGAATAATAGAAAAATAATAAAGTTATTAATAGTATACAACAATTCCCATGGTTGAATGTGTCTTCAAATATCTCCACTTCACCACCACTATTGTCTAAGAGTGAAGAAAATTATAATGATCATCTTGATATTTTAATATCTATGAGGTAGATTCAGGCTTCACTTCCTAGTACTGGAAAAATAGGTTAGCACTCTATTATTGAAGGCTGAAGAACATATATGAATAAGAATAGAAAACTTTAATTTATAGATGGAATTAAAAAATTAGATCCTTCAAGAGAAGAATAGGGAATTAAGAATTAGAGACCATCATTTCATTTATAGACCCCCTCCCCATTTCTAGATAAAATATGAAGGTATTCACAAACTATATAATAGGTAACATCCTTCACATAGAATGATCACCGGATGATCTTCAACTTCACCCATTATAGATCTAGTGGTCCTACCCAAAACTCATTTTGAAATTTCTCCTTTTGCTTTCTTCATGGTCTTAGGTTTTGAGCTCACATCCTAGACCTACACATGGCACTAGTTACTATTCATATTCTCATTCATAGTAACTCAAGATAAACACCTATGATATAATATTATCATTATTTGTGTTCTTGGATTCATATATAATAATTTAGTACATGGATTCATCTCATTTCTTGATTCATTCATCTCATAGTTTTTAGAAAGCTTCAATAGATTCTAATGAACTAGGCTTCATTAAGCTTGATAATACCTTCTTACTTTTACTTTGATTTTATAATTTAAGGCTTTATAGGTTTTATTTTCTCAAAAAAATCCTTATATGGATCATTGGGTCTAACCCCTATGAAATCTCACATCTAAAGAAATTACCCTTATGTAGGTCTATTATAGTTTGTAATTATCCACATGCAGGTGCATGTTACCCTTATACAATTATTTATAACCGTTATGTAGCTAATAAATCTATGAAGATACCTTGAAATAATTTGGTTGACCATGATAGAACCCTTACGTGATGTGGATGGTGACCATTACATAACCCTTCAGCTGAAACATGACCCTAATTAAAGTCTTTGAATCTGTAAAGATACCTTGGTTGAGCCTTTAGATTCATGAGGGTACCTTTAAACAAGTGCACTGAAGCATGGATGTACTCTTACATAGGTCTGTGAATAATAAAACCTCTACACAAGTTTCGAATGGCCCCTATGTAAATTTTTATAACCCTTACACATTCTAAATAACCCTTATATGACCTTTATTCAACAAAGTCTTAAAAAATATGAAATAATTATAGGATGAGAAAAGTCATATGAAAATGAGACCAAGGTCTTATGAAAAATTCAATTCCATAAGGAAATGGGAAAATTCATATGAAAATGGGAATTCACTAACTTTTTCAAATAATTTAAAATTTCAATAGAGGAAAATTGGAATGTTTTCAATAAAATATATTTTCTTAATAAAATCATGTAATTTTAAAAATATTAATTCCAAAATACTAATTTCATTTTAAACTTCCCCAAAATGATATTTCAATTAAAACTTCATAAATATGTTTGAGTGAGTGTGTGTGTTCTTAAAACAAATAAAAATTAAATAAAATAGACTTTGAACATTTTATCACCAAAATTTTATTTTCAAATAATTATAATTTTTACCAAAAAATGAAGAGAATTAGAAAAATTTACAATTAAATCATAGTTCACCATAAAAATAATTATAATTTCATGAAAAGGGTGTGAAAAAACAATATTAAAATAGATCCATATCAAATTTCTCCAATCATAAATCATTTATTTTCCTTAAGAAATAAATTTATCAATTTTAATGGAAGTTAATTCAACTTAAAAATGAAAGATTAAAAATCCTAACTAAGAATATATTTTCTAAAATGTTTTCCCCACGGAATATTTCAGTTAAAATTAATGATTTATATTCCCAAAATAAAATAGTTTGGAAAATATCTAATTTCAAGTTTTATAAAATTTATTGAATTTAGAAATTTTTAAAGGAATTAGACACACTTCATCTTTGATTCTTCCTCAAATTTCCCTTTTTCCCATGATGAACAGATATGAATATTTTAGAAAATAATAATTAGACACAATAAAATGGGTGGGAATGTTTAATAATTAATAATGGAGCATAAATAACTCATCCATCAGTTTTATAATAAAGGATATGAAGCTCAACTAAGATTAAGAGTTTATCCTCAGACCATTACCTTTATGAATATAAAAGATAAATTTTTTAGGAAATCTCAACAAATAGAATTTTAGTCTTGTTTAAAAAATCAATCACTACTTTTCAATAAACTTAAAAAAAATTCAATCATTACATATAATTTTTTAGGTTGCTAAATAAGATTTAATTTTATTTTAAAAAATCACAAGAAAATATATAAGAAATCATAATACCCATAAGTTTCAAATAAAATTAATAATTCATCATGAAATAAAATAAATATAAGAGTATAAATGAAATATTAAGTTTAGAATTTAAAATTTATTCTTTCAAAAAATAGTAATAAACATGTATGTCGTATATTTAGTATGTTAGAAGTCTTATTAAAGCCCAAAAATAGGAAAATTATATATAATTAAGTATACCCCCCAAAACACTTGATTTTAATAATTTTATAATAATTAAAAATATTAAAAAAATTATCAGGGGAGGATATATCCTAGGAAATTTTTACATTTAGTGGAAAGCGAGTGAATATTGTTATTTAGATTTTGTGGATGCACTGCCTCTTTATTTTCTATAAATAAAAACATTTAAAAATATTAAAACTATTCAAATAAAAAAATAAAAAATAATGATAATGATAAAAATTATAATATTGAGATAATTACCTAAGTTTTTAAGCATTTAAACTATCTATAATTTTATAATCTCAAGTTCAATCCCAATCTCATGGGGGATGTGGCTTTTTCATTAAGAACCAAGATAATCGCTTCATTCCAATGTGTTTCCCTATAAAATATGTAACAAAATAGGTATGATCAATATAAATAATTTTCATGTATTATTAGTATTAATTAATTATATTTTAGGGATTTATAATTATTATAAGAACATTAGGTAATTTTTAAATCAAAAATGAAAAGGGTTTACTTTTAACCAAATTGGGTTTTTATGTATTATATGGTTTTATTTAAAAGATTTTTTTATGAATTATATAATTTTAATATGAAAAAAATGAACTTAATTTTTTAAATCATCATATCAAAAATATCTTACGGTGAAATGTTAGTATTTTTTTTAATAGATTTATTTTTTAATGAATCGTGAAAAATACTGATTTTATTGAAAATGATATTTTATTTCAAAATATTTACAAATTAAAATTATATTATGGATTATCTTTAAAAAATAATTAATATATTTTTATTAAAAATAATATAATGTAATCTTTAAATTGAATTTTATACTTGAATTGGGTATAAAAAATATATATAAAATGGTATTTTTCTGAAAACTATTTTTCATCATGTTTTGTAAGATTAATTTTAAATTAAATTATGTAATTTATATAAATTAAATCTTATAAATTAGATTAAATATTTATAATCATTATGAAAAAATTTATTGAATATTTTCATCTTATTTTCTTCATTGTAAATAATAACCATAATAAATAATTATTACCACGATATGGGTAAAGTGAGTAATTAATGTTAAAAATATTATAATAAGGAATAAAAAATTACCCTAAAACATTAATTTGTCCTATTTTATAAGTTTAGTTTGTCTATTTCCATAATATTTTTGAAAATATTGAAAATTTTCTCCATATTTCTTTGATTTTGAACTTTATAATATTTAAATAAATTATAAAGCCAAAAATGTCACTTTCTTTCTTTAAATGTCTATAATATTTTATGACTGAGATTAAAACAACATACTTTTGGTTATAAATTATTATTTTAAAAATAAAATATTATTTTATTATGTTAATTTGTTTTTTATCTTTATTGATGAAATAATTACCCTAAAAGCTTAAGAAATACAAATAGAGTGCATGTACAAGCATTAGAAAAATAAAGTAAATGATTTTAAAAATAATAAAAGTAATATTTTTTGGGTAATTAAATATTTTCCACAAATTTTATATTTAAATATAACATATTATTTATTTTTTAATGTATTGGATTCGAATTCCATTATTTTCATGTAGTTTTAGAAGTTAAATTAATTAAGTTGTTCCAAAAATGCTATTAATGATGTTTAATGATAAATAATATTTTTATTAAATGATTTAAAATTCATAAAAATAATATATTCCTAAATATTATTATAATATTATTTAAAATATTAATTATTTCCCATTTATGGTTCAATTTTACTTTTATAGTAACTATCTTGATCCCTAAAATGTAAAAAACTTTTTTATCCTGATAATCATCAAAAGGGTCAAAGGAGGGTTAAAACATAAAATATAAGTGTCAAAACATCGAGAAAACTGTAAAAATTTTATTATATGATATTATTTTGACTCATAATAATCTTATACTCATTATAATTAATATTTATCCATTATAGTTTGATAATAAATTTACATTAATTTAATACTTTAAGAAATTCTAAGAATGACCCTCCTCTCTCTTATAAAAGGGAACTGCTTATCAGATTTTATTTAAATCTAAAAATAAATTTTCCTAGATAAATAACTACCCAAATATCATACTTACATACCTACCCACATATTATATTCATTTATTTGATCATAAAACCCACCTAGAAATATTTTGGAGAAGACCTTAAGATGTTGTCTGAAGGAGAGGAATAGTTTTTAACCAAGCAATTTCATATTAATTTTTATTACACCTTCCTAAAATATTATATAACCATGATAATATAATAAAACTATTATATTTCATATATTGGGATGTTTTTATGTTAATTTAATAACTTATTTCCCTCTCCACTTCCATCAAATGGGGATGGAAACCATCATTCATGTGTACAGCGGACCACCACCTTGTGAACCGATATAATTTATTTTACATCACTACCTCTCATGAATATTTATAATGATGGATTTAATGTATATATATTATATTAATTATATATTTTTCATATCTTAAAATTAATATATCAAATATTTTCTTTCCTTTTCATTCATTGAAAAATGATAATGTCGTTTGTGTGTGTGTGTAGATTACCACGTCCATGAAACGATGTGATTCGCTTTTCATTATCACATCACAAGGATAGTATATATAAATATATTTAATGAAATAATATGTTATTTATGATATAATTACCATTATTAAAATATAAAATGATACTTATCTTTTTTTATCATGATCATTGAAAAATGGAAATGTTACTCATGCATATGTACGAACTATCATCTCCAAGATTGTAATAAAGTTAATTTTTCATAACCATATTTCGTGGTTAGTTTTAAAAGTATAATTTATATACAAATATGATAATTATTTTATGATTATTCTTCTAGATATGATGGATTAATTACCCCATTGACCATATTCAACCTACCAAAGTTATTTTGGACATATGATACGAATATCATCAAAACATATGACATGAACTTAAATGAATAAGTAATTGAATATAAAATGATAATAAATAAAATAAAAGGAATAATAAACATGAAAAAATTTCTTAATAATGTAAATAATTAACATTTTTTTATTATTTAGAAACATAAAAAACAGACTTGATGATTCAGACTCGATGTTGGAGTCATTTTACTATAAAACCCTCATTTTAAATGTTTTAAAGATTTGTTTTCTAAATATTTTACTTCCATGTTTATATTATTAAAAAATAATTTTTATGTATGGATATAAATTAATTATAAAATAAAATTTTATATTTATTTTGAAAACATTACAATGGTTTTCAGAAGGAATCTTTTTACATATTTGACTTTCATTAAAAAAACACAAGGAATATTCTATTTTAACATATACTACATCAGTGGATTTTCTCACCACTACAACCATTATTTGATATTATTATTACCTTATAAGATTTCATATTTTATTCAAATAAAAACACTTCTTTCCTTTCTTTTATGTGTTTTAGTTTTGAAAAAAAATTATAATAAAATGGATATATCAATATCTAAAAATATTTCACTTAGGGGTTCAAAAGGATATTTTTATGAGTTTGATCTTGGAAATGATATATTTCACATGTTTCATTCATTTTATGGTACTTTTACATTTGTGTGATTGGGTGATCCCAGTCTAGCTCTCTAATTCATTAGGTAATGACTATGTTCTCTGGATAATTATGTTGAAAGTTGACTGCATGGTTATTCGAATTATAAGGGTTATTATAAGGGTTCTATGAAACTGGTTTCCCAATATACATAAATGACCTTTCTATTTATTATAATTAGTTTTAAAGTATTTTTTTTTTTCAAAAGTTAATATAATGATATTTTTAAAGGAATAATTATTTTTTTGGGATAAAAGATTTTTTTTTAAGAAAAAAAATTCATGGGTTCTCATGTGTTCTAAGAAACCCAAATGATTATGATTTTACCTTTATTTTTTGTTATAAAGTGTTATATGAAGAACCTTTGGTGATAAAGGTAATTTTATGTGTTGGTAAATTATAATTTTATCTAAAATTTTATTATTTTAAAGGAATTCTTTTTAATGATTTCATGGTTTAAAAACTAAACTATTGGGTTTATTTATTTATTATTTTTATGTCCCTTTCTAAGATTTTTTTTTTGATCATACCATGCTTTTAAATGTTTTTCATAGACTATAAGGATGATTAAGAACAAATAAGAAGTAAAGTTGAAAATCATAAATATTTTCCATGAAAAGAAAACATATTTCTTTTTATAATTTTTGTATTGTGGGAAAAAACAATACTAAGATGAAGTGTCAAATATATATTGTATGGGTCTGTTATATAAGATTTTTGACCTAATCCTCTAAAAATATAAACATGAAAAAGTTATAAAATGAAATAAAGTGAATTATTTTCTAAAAAATTAAAAATTATGGGTTGAATAAGGATCAAGTCATTATAGTTGGTTTCAAAGTTTTGTTTGGATAATTTTAGAGGTTATGATAATGAAAGTAAATAAAATTAAGAGATTATAATTTATGGTCATTATAATATATAATTTCAATATTACTATGTCTCTCTATAAAAAATATGTCTATTCATATCATTTTTTCAAATAAAAAATATATAAACTAAAGTAGGAAAGAAAATAGAGGATGATATCCTTTAAAATCAGTAACCTAGAATGGTTGGAATTAGAAAATAGTGGTTTCTCACTATGATGTCTCAGTTGAAATAGGATAAAAATGGTTGTGGAATCCATGTGAGAGAGAAACATCATTCAAAACAAAGAAACATGTTTATAGTGAATCATTTTATGAAACATCACACTCCCATATTCGGTGGATCATCTGACTCTATGGTAGTTGAGGGATAGATTAAATCTATGAAAAATATATTTTAATTAATTGGTTATTCATAGGATAAAAATGAAAATATTTATATTTATCATTTTTAAGGTGAAGTCTACCAATGGTGGTCAATTGTTAAGAATATTAGTGAAATGGAAGAGATTGACACCATAGAATTTTACTAATTTAGTAATATTTTTCTTGAGAAGTATTTTCTAAAGATTGTTCGATATAAGATGAAAAAAATTCTTAGAATTCAGAAAAAAGGAGGAATATTCAATGTTTTCTTTTGAGGTAAGATTCACCTGATTGGAAAGGCATGAACCAAATTTTATCAATGATATTTATAGTAAAATTAATTGGTTTTACATAGGATTAAAACCAAGATATCTAAGGGAATTTGATTCCCATGGATTCAAAAACTATGAGAAAAATTTTTGGTGTGATAGGAAGGTATAAATGGAGTTTATTGATTATCATGTATGCCATTAAAACAAGCAGAAGAAAAGTTTTATATGGGAGAAAATGGGTAATCATCCATAAAATAAATTTGGAGGTAAGAAAACCAAGTTCCCATCTTGTGATAAGTGTGGTAAAAAGAATCCAATTAAATGTCTTGTAGAATCTAGTAAGTATTTTGATGTGGAATATTTGTACATGTGGCTCATGAAGATGAGAAAAATGATTAGATAAATAATAAAAACCTAATGGTAATATTATTTAATTATAATTAATTAATACATTATATTAATGTGTATCTTATGTTAGTCACAATGGGTAGAAATCATCATCATCTAAAGAAAAAAAGTGTGGAAAATCATTTTCTCATACGAAGATTAATGTTGATCCATATGATGAAGTATGCACATGACTTGTTTGACTTTGGATCTTTGAATTTCTTTATTTTTATGAAATTTGAAATTAAAATGGGAATATAACCCCATGAAAATAAGATGGTACTTTTGTTGAAAACTCTAGGTGGAAATATTAAAGAAACAAATATTTATATGAATATTACTATTATTATTAGTGGGAAAATATTTCCTAAAAATCTTATTGAATAACCCATAATAGAGTTTTATATTATTTTGCCTATAGATTGGATTTAATTTTATCATGTTAAGATAGATTATAGAGATAATAAATTTTCAATGGTTTCATGCCATTGATAACCTACCAAGAATCTAGGAAATTGATTAGGGGTGGCATTAAGAGTTACCTAGCTCATGTTGTTAAAAATAAATAAATTGTATAGATTAGTAATCTAGTATTATGTGAATATATATATATGTATTTCTTGATGATTTCTTGATTTTATTCATGATCGGGATGATGAATTTACTATTAACCTAGAGTCTAATGCTAACCATATTTCAAAACCATCTAATATAATGGATCAAGTAAAACTTGAGGAATTGAAAAATTAGTCATTGGAGTTTCTAGATAAAGGTTTCATTTATCATAGAAAAACACCATGGGGTGCCGCTATTTTATTTTTTTAAAATAAAGATGTACTGATGAGACTTTTAATTAATTATAGAGCCTTGAATAACATTATTATTAAGAACAAATTTCCCTTTCCTAGTATTGATGATTTATTTGATCAGCTCTAGAGATTTCATCATTTTTCAAAGATTAATCTCAAGTCAGGGTACCATTAATTGAAGGTTAATGATGACTATATTCTTAAAACATCATTTTGGACTAGATATGGACATTATGAGTTTGTATTTATTCCCTTTATGTTATATAATACACCAACAATATTCATGGATCTTACTGATAGATATTTCCATGACTATTTTGATAATATTTTTTATTTTTTTTATTGTTGATATATTAGTATATTCTAAAAGTAATTAATATCATTAAAGACACTTAAGGATTTTTTTAAAACTTGAATGAAAATAAACTATATGAAAAAAATTAAGTTTGAATTATTGTTACAAAAAATTTATTTCCTTTGGAATATTATTTATAAATATGTCATAACTATTAACCCTATTAAAAATAAAATTTTTGAATAATGTAAAATACCTAAAACTTTCATATAGGTTCATATTTTTCTTAGATTAGCAGGATACTGCCATTAGTTTATTCAAAAATTTGCTCAATTTTCTATCCCACTCACTAATTTAACTCAAAAAATAGTTAAATTCATTTAGAGAAAATAGTGTGTTGTTTGTTTCCTGGAACTAAAAAAAGATTATTGAATGTTCCAGTTTTGTCCCTGACCTCTATAAATAGTGAATTTTTTATCTATAGTTATTCTTAATTGAAGGGACTTGGTTGCATTCTAATGTATAATTATCATGTAATTGCTTATGCTTCACATAAATGGAAACCTCATGAGTTAAATTATCAGGCACATGATCAAGAATTAGTTTTTGTGTTCTATTATTTAAAATTTTAAAGGAATCATTTAAATGGATTAAATTATGAAATTTATACTAATCATATAATTTTGAAGTATATATTCACTTATAAAGAGTTTAGCATGAGAGAGAGGATATGGAAGGAATTGATAAAGTATTATGATTGCACGATTCATTATCATCCTCAAAAAGAAAAAAAAGTAGTTTATTCTTTGATTATAAGAGATAATTATACATCAACCATGTTATATTTAGAATATAACTCTTTTGTTAGTGATTTGATGAATTTTGGCCTAGAAATTGTGCATACATGAAATACCTCTATTTTTTTCAAGTTTCAGTACAATATCTCCATCAGAAATAATTAAGCAAGCATATTAGGAGGATCATGTTTTACAGGAAAAGGTAAAATCTATTCATAAGGGTAATTTTCTAAAGTTTGGTGTTTATGAAGAAGGTGTTGTTAGGTTTATAAAAATTAATGTGCGTCCTGTGATTCTAAATTAAAGATATAATTTTTTTACTGAAACTCATAGTTCCTCAATTTTCATTCATACTAGAATCACTAAGATGTATAAAGACCTTTTGAAGTATTCATGTTGGGATAAATTAAAAGATATCTTTCTAAATTTACCTTGAAATGCTGTAATTTTTAATAAAATAAAGTAAAATAAAAATTAATAAAGGTAATTCTTAAGCCTTTAATAATGATAGACTAAAAAAGGGAAAATATATCCATGGATTTCATGGTGGGATTTCTAAATACATTTCGAGGTACCAATTCAATTTGGTTTATTTTTTATTAATTAACTAAGTCTATGAATTTTATTACCATTATATATATTATGTATTTATATTGGATTTCTAGATTGTACCATAAGGAGATAGTTAAGTAACATGGATTTCTTTCCTCTATTTTATCTGATCGTGATATTAGGTTCACCTGTAATTTCTGTAAAGTACTTTAGAAGTCATTGGGTACTTAATTAAATTTTATTATAGCTTTTCATCTTCAATATGATGGAAAGTTTGAGTAAATTATTAAGACCATGGAAGAAATTTTTGTGTTTGTTCAATGGATTAACAAGGAAGATAGGATATGCACCTTTCCTTGGTTGAGTTTTCTTATAATAATAGTTTTCATTCCAGTATACAGAATGCACCTTTTGACACAGTATATGAAAAGTGGTGTTAGACCCCATCTTTTTGGGATAAATTAGTAGAAAGGATGTTTTTGGGACCATAATTGATAGGATAAATAGATAAGAAGGTGGGGATGATTTATCAACATATGAGGATATCTCAGATAAGAAATAAAAGTTATAAAGATAACCGAAGGAAATATCTTTCTTTCAAGGTAGGCGGCTATGTTTTTCTTAATGTATCTCCATGAAAAAGTGTTATTATTTTTAGAAAAAATGGGAATCTATGTTCATGGTTTATTAGACCATATAAAATAATAGAGAAATTTAGATCATTTTCCTACCAATTGGACTTTACTTAGAATTTATCCTAGGTACACAATGTATTTCATGTTTTGATGTTAAGGAAATATGTGTGGGATTCATCTCATGTTTTTAACCCTAAATTTGTTTAGTTGGAAGAGAACCTTTCTTAAAAGGAATAACCTATTCAGATTTTTGCCTACATTGAGAAATTATTTTTGATTAAGTTGATTCATAAAGTTTTGTTTTTGTGGAAAACCCATATGGTTGATGAAGCAACATGGGAATCTAAAAATTCTTTGAGAGAAATATATCCTTACTTATTTAATTATGGATAAAATTACGAGGACACAATTTAAAATGGGGAAAAGAATATAAAAACCTAGGTATGTAAAAGATAAATAATTTTCATGTCTTATTAATATTAATTAATTATACTTTATGGATTTATAATCACTATAATAATATTAGGTGATTTTAAGTCAAAAATGAAAAAGTATTATTTCTATCAAAATTAGGTTTTTTGTATCATATAGTTTTATTTAAAATATTTATTTATGAATTATAGAATTTAAATTTTAAAAACTGAAAATAATTTTTTAAATCATCATATCAAAATTATATTAGGGTGAAATTTTGGTATTTTTTTGAAAAAGGTTTATTTTTTAACAAATAGTGAAAATCTTGATTTTTATTAAAAACTATAATTTATTTTCAAATTTTTAAAAATTTAAATTCTATTTTGGATTAGTTTTAAAAATTAATTAATAAATTTTGATGAAAAATAACCCATTTATGGTCTTTGGAATGAATTTTATATTTTAATTTGGTTTTAATATATTTTTATACCTAAACGGGCATTTTTCTGAAACTCATTTTTCATCCCATTTTTTTAGATTAATTTTAAATTAAATTATGAATGTATGTTAATTGAACAATGTAAAATATATTCCATATTTGTAATCAGTAGTTACAAATTTATTAAAATATTTTCTATTGATTTTAGTCATTATGAATAGTTATCATAGTAAATAATTGTCACCATAGTATGGGTAAACTGGGTAATTATGGTTAAAAATATTATTATAAGGACTAATAAATGACCCTAAAACTTGAATTTATACTATTTTATGTGTTTATTTTATCTATTTATATAAAGTTTTATATAATATCGGAAAAAATTCATATGTCTTCGATTTTGACCTTTATAGTATTTTAGTAAAAGATAATGCCAAAAATGTCACTTTATTTCATTTAATATCTATAATATTTTGTAACAGGGATTAAAAAATTATGTTTAGTTATAAATATTTATATGAAATATAAATGATTATATTTATAATTTTAATTTATTTCAAATTTCTGATGAAGAATTAATTGCTCTAAATGCTTACACAATACTAACATAGTGTTTTTTCAAGTAAAAGAAAAATTAAGTAAATGATTTTAAAAACTATAAAATTTATATTATTGGGGTAAGTTAATATATCCCAAAAAATATATAGGTAAATGTAAAATATTAGGGATGTTTTAATTTATTATATTATAATTTAATTTTTTTCATTTAGTTTTTAAAATTCAAATTAAATTAATAGTTCCTAAAATGAAATTAATGATATTTTATAATAAATAATACTTTATTAAATGATTTAAAATTCATAAAAATTATATATTCAGACAATTGATTATTATATGGTTTAAAATATCAACTATTGTCTATTTATGGTCCAATTTGTCTTTAATATTAACTATCTTGGGCCCTAAATAGTAAAAAATATTATTGTCGTGATAATCATCAAAAAGGTTGACATATGGTTAAAACAAAAAGATAGGGGTGAAAACATCAACTAAACTTATCCAATTTTTATTTTATGAGATTATTTTGACTCATAATAATCTCATATTCTAATAATATTTATTTTTATTCGTTTTAATATGATAATTAATTTATATTAATTTAATAATTTAAGAAATTCAAAGGAATTCACCTCCCCTCTCTTGTAAAATTGAACCTCATATACACTTTTATTCACACTTAAAAACTATTTTTTAAGAAAATACCTACTTAGATCCCATCCTTATAGACATACCCATATTCTATAGGCCTTGGTTTGATCATAAAACCAACCTAGAATTATTTTCATGTCAACCTTAGGAGGTTGTCCGAAAAATTCGTATAATTTTTACTGAGAATTTTCATTTTATTTCTTCTTATGTATCATTAAAATATTATCCAACCATGATATGATAACAAAATTATTATATAAAATATAATTTTATTTTATTATATTAATTTAATAACCAATATATATCTCCTCTTCCATCAAATGGGAAGTGAAACCATCATTCGTGTGTACGGGGGACCACTGCCTTGAAAACTGATGTAATTCATTTTCCATCACCACCTCTCATATATATTTATGATTATGGATTTAATATATATATATATATAATATTAATGGATTATTTATCATTATATAAAGTTAATATATCATATATTTTCTTACCTTTCCATTCATTGAAAAATGATAACATCATTCGTGCATATGTGTGGTTACCAACTCCACAAAGCAGTGTGATTCTTTTTACAACATCGCATCATAAGGATATTATATATAAGTGTATATAAAGAAATAATATTTTATTTATAATATAATTATCATTATATAATGATAAAATAATACTTATCTTCTTTTCATCATGTTCATTGAGAAATGGAAATGTTACTCATGTGTACGTACGGCCTACCATCTTCATGATTGTAGCATAGTTCATTTTTCATAACCATGTTTCATGGTTGGTTTTAAAATTATAATTTATGTATAAAAATTATATTTATTTCATTATTAGTATTTTTTAGATTTACCATATTCAATCTAGAAAAGTCATTTTGGATATATGAGTTGAATATCATCAAAACATCCAACATGCACTTAAATGATTAAATAATTGAATATAAAATGATAATGAATAAAATAAAAGGAATAATAAACTTGAAAATTGTTCTTAAGAAAGTATAAAATTAAAGTAATTTTATTATTCGGGATGATAGAGAACGTTCATGATTATTTAGACTCAAGGTAAGTTATACTATACTTTAAAAACCTCATTTTAGATTTTGTAAGGATTTATTTTCTAAAAAAAATTATTCCATGTCCATAATATTAATAAAATCTTTTTTATATGTGTATATAAATAAATTATAAAGGAAAGTTTATGTATATTTTTAATTCAGTTCATATATTTTCAAGTGGAATCATTTTATGTATTTGAATTTCTTTATAAAAGAAAAAATGTATGTTAAATGTATATGGCATCAAAAGCTTTTACCAGCATCATAGCTATTATTTTATGTTTTGATTAATTTAAAATATTTCATGTTTTATTAAAATAAAAAAACTATATCCCTTTCTTCTAGGTGTTTTAGTTTTAAAAATGTGTTTTTAAATAAAGGGAGTATATCAATATCTGAAAATGTTTTACATATCAGTTCAAAAGGATGTTTTTATTAGTTTGATGTTAGAAACGAACATTTTCATCTATTTCGTGAATTTTATAGTCCTTAGACATTGTTTATGTTTAGGTGATCCTGGTATATCACTCCAATACATTGGGTTATGATTTGTTTCTCCATAGAATTTGGTTGGAAGTCAACTATATGGTTATTCCAATTGTAAGGGTTATTATAAGGGTTCCTAAAAGGGTTTTATGAAGATGATATCCCAAGGAACCTACATGATAAATATATGCTTTCTACAGAGTTATCAAATAAAAAATTTGATTTCAAAAGGTAATCTAATGATATTTTTAAAGGAAGTATTATTCCCTTTAGGGTAAAAATATATTTTTTAAGAAACTATTTTTCATGGATTCTCATGTTTTTTAATAAACACTCATAATTATGATTTTTTCTTAATGTGTTCTTATAAAGTGTTTTATTAAAAACTTTTGGTACTAAATATGATCTCATATATTATTCAACAGTTATTTGAGCTCAAAGTTTATTATATTAAAGGTAAACTCTTTTTATAATCCCATGATTTTAAAATAAAATAACATGTTTATTTCTTTATTTTTTTATGTAATTTAAAGGTCTTCTTTTGATCATACCACATTTTAAAATGTAATTAATATCCTTTAAGGATGTATAGAAAAAATAAAAAATTCAAGTTGAAAATTTTAAATGTTTTCCATAAAAATAAACCATGTTTATTTTTAAAAGTTTTTGTATTGTGGGAAAATGGATAATAAGAGGAAGTGTCCAACACATATTTTATGGGATTATTATATAAGAGTTTTGACCTAATTATATAAAAATATAAACCTTAAATGATCCTAAAAATGTAGAAAAGTGAATTATTTTCTAAAAATGAAAATTATTGTTTAAATAATGATCAGGTCCTTGTACAATAGGTCATATGATTAGAACTAAAATATTATTCTTTAAGTTCATGTTCAATAATATATGAAATTTACTCACCTCCCCTTCTTATTTTATTTCATATTTGGGGTTAAAGGTAGGTGATTGAAATGGTTAAGGAACCTCGGTATCATGAAAAATATATAATCCAACCATATCAAAAAAATCATTTTTAACCATTAACAAGTTAAGTGTATAATCATAAAAAAATTCATGGAAATAGAGAAGTTAAACCAAAAGGCTTGACAATTTCCTCTTAAACTTTTCCCACTTAATTTTTGGCCTCAATATCACCATTGTCAATAGCCCCATGCTTAAATTTTTAGTTAAATTTTAGAGAACTTTTAGTTACTCATCAGGTGTATATTCATTTTTCTATTTATTCTATAGGAGTTAAAAAAATATAAGACTTGTTAAAGCCTACAAATATTGAATCACAATAAATATCATGCTCAATAAATCCATAATAAAATAGAAAAAAAACTTATATCAAATATTAATCTCCATGTAATTTTTAATCTTGCTTTAATTTAAGAATATGTAGTGTCTCTAGGGGTATGCCTAGGACTATAGTATAGTTTCCAGTGACATCCAACCACTCCTCAAAAAAACCCACTTTAGTTGTGGTATTATACATGGAAAAAGAGAGGGTTTATTAAAATTGAATGACCTGTTAGAGCATACAAAGTTCATTATATAGTTGAGTACTAATTAAATCATCTCAATGGGAAATATAACTTAAATGGTCTTCCAAATAACACCCATATTCTTTAAATTAAATATGGCCACTCTCCTACGATACCTTAAAATGTGGATCTTGCCATTCTAACTCAAAATCATAGAGTGTATCGTAATCAAAAGTGGGTAGCCTCATATCCACTTCAAGTTCTTCTTCCATATGTTATTTTTGAATTTATGTATTTCCCAATTTATCCTCATTGATTTTAGCGATATCATGTGTAACTATTTAGAATTTTCAATGAGAAAAGGTCACTTCATTGTTAGTGAGCTCTTGATCTTTTCCTTCTCACAGCCAAAATTGAAATGTTGTCATAATCTAATTATTTTCTTACATCGATGATTAATATAAAAATTAAACTAAATCACAATCTTGATATTCTATCATTGTCAAAAATTATAATTAAAAGAAAATCAAATGATCACTAAAAAATATGCCTCCTTAGAAACATTTAAAATTTTTTACATCAGGTTACCATAGTCCTAGTTGGAATTACATTTATAAAATCTCAAGATATAGAACAGTATCTAACCCTTGGTTTATCTCAAGAATTTAGTGTGTTCATAAATTAATTTCTCTAAAATATTGTTTATTTTTTATATATTTTGAAAGATATAATAAAACATGAATATAATAATGAAAACATTAGTAATAAATAAAGAAATATAAAGGAAACAAATGTAAGATATTGATAAAAAAGTTTTAATGAGAAACTAGACCATCCCTTGGTTGAACAACTTTTTTAGGATCTATCATAGACCTAATTAAGGATTTTAACCATCAACACTCAACCTAACTTGGTGAATAATTAATTTATCAACTCAAGAATATCTCTTACCCAAAGAAATGAACACCCACGTATGTAATGTCTTTTAATACATGAAGAGATCTTTATATTATAAAAAATAAACATCCAATCAAACCACCTCACTTTGTAATTTTTTCTAGGAAAAATTGATCTTCATGAGGTCACTAAATCATGAATCCTATAATATGAAACCATTTCAAGTAAATTAAGAGAATAAGGGGAAAATAATTAATGGAATAAGAGTAGAAAAGATATCCCATGAGTGAACATATTTTCAAATATCTCCACTTCATCGCCATTATTATCTAAGAGAAAATAAAAGGACGATGGTCGTATAGATATATAATTGTACAGATAGTTTAAAGATTCACTTCCTATTACTGAACTAGTGGGTTTTCAATCCACTGTTGAATGTTGAAGAAAATAGTGGAAGAAGGACAAAGCACTTTTATTTATAGAAACATTCATAAAATGAGAATCATTTAGAGAATAATGAAGTATTAGAAATTAACTATGATCATTTCATTCAAAAAATACTTATTTATAGAATAAACATTAAGTCATTCATAAAATAACTAATAGGTACCATCCTTTACATTGAATTATATTTGGACTATATTTATCTTATCCTGATACAAATCTAGTTATCCAAGCCAAAACTCCAATTAAAATTTCTCCTAGTGATTTATTCATGATCACAAGTTCAAATTTTTCTTCTTATATCTCTATGTGAAACCAATTAATATTCATATTCTCCTTTAAAATAACATTAGCTAAACTCCCCTAAAATAATTTTCTCCTCCCATGTGTTCATGGATTCTCCCCTAGGAATTTAGTACATGGACACATTTCTAAGCTCGATTCATTCCTACTAGATTCCTCATAAATCTAAAATATGTTACCATAAACTAAGCTTTATAAAACTCAATCCTTAATCCATGATTTTACTTTGATTTGAGAATTTACGGATTTATTCATATTAATATCTCACAACACCCTTTTGTAGATCATTAGGTTTGGACCCTACACGAACTCTCAACCATGGAAATAAACTTTAGGTGTGTCTGTTATAGTGCAGAATTACCCATACATAGGTACATAATACCCTTTCAGATGTATTTATAACCTTTAAATATCCACTAAATCTGTGGAGATATATTAACACAACCCAGTTGAACATGGAAGTTCCCCTTACACGAGTTGGATGGTAACCTTTATAAATCCCTTAAACCATGAAATAACCCTCATACAAATCTTGTAATCCATAGATATACCTTGATTTAGCCTTCATAAATGTGTGGGTACCTTAACACAAGTTCACTTAAGATTATATATTCCTTTACATAGGTCTGT
Source organism: Viscum album (assembly GCA_963277665.1). NCBI lineage: Eukaryota > Viridiplantae > Streptophyta > Magnoliopsida > Santalales > Viscaceae > Viscum > Viscum album. The sequence continues at coordinate 614,214,863 of OY728134.1, forward strand.
GAAGTACATAATTACCTGTAATTAGGCAATTGATAACCCATATGTGAATTGGTATAGCCCCTACTTGTGCTTCATGACCCTTACACGACATACATTTAACAAATTAATACAAAATATGAAATAATTTCCGGATGATAAAAGTCATATGAAAATGAGGTGAAAGTCGTATAATAAAGGTAAAGTCATAAGGAAATGGAAAAATAAATATTAAAATCGGACTTTACCAAATTTTTCAAGGAATTTCCAATTTCATAGAATAAGACTAAAATTTGTTTCACAAAATATATTTTATGATAAAATCATGAAACTTTGAAAATATTAATTCTAAAATTAGAAATCCATTTCAAACTTCCTCAAAATGATATTTCAATTAAAATTTCAAAAAAAATAAACCAAGATATGGGTTCTTCAAATATATTAATCAAAGAACCTTTGAACATTTTAGCACTAAAATCACATTTTAAAAGAAAATTTCAAAGAATTACAATTTTTCCCAAAAAATGATGAAAATTAGAAATATTGAAAAATAAATAATATTTTACCATCAAAATAATTATAATTTATTGAAAATGATATGGAAAATATGTATTCAAATGGGGCTACATCATCAAAATATTTTAGGGCTTGTTCCAAAAAAAAGTCAACCTACCTTAAATATATGGGCTTGCCTTAGTGATCATTGACTTCCCTACAATATGGACCCCTATGATATCTATAGTTACTTCCCCTAGGATCTGTATCTACCACCTCACCCAGACCTTCCGGATGATTCCATTCTATCAATATGCGATGATCCCCTGACCAAGATTTGGAGTCCTAAATCTAGAATAAGTCTGTCCATGTATCTTGTTATGGTGATATCCTATAGTATCATTGAAAATGAACTATTATCCCACATAAATGACACTATTTTTAATGGATCATAAATATTTGTTAAAAATGGACAACTCTCATAATATGGAAGTACACTTTAGGAGTTGACTCCCAATGAGGAATAAAATAACCTCTACCCTAACCTTTCTACATCTCACAACCCTGGTGTACCCCCTCACCTATCATTTTCCTACACTGAAATAGCTACCACTAGTACCACTTAATGGGGGAAATATACCACCCAATCCACACTACCCAAGGACCTTATTAGTAATAAGATCCTTATAAATCACTTTTAAGTAGATATCATGTTTAAAATATTCACCTTTTATCAAATATTTAACCACAGGCTTATCTCAAACTTGTTGTATTTTTATAAATCACTACCTACTAGTAAATTTTTAATATAAAACAACTCTAATAAATTATTCACATAATTAATCATGTTGATCCCTCCCTAATAGATCTCTATAAACACTTTATCCCAATCTAGTATACATATCTTAGGAAAAAACCTTTAAATAAAGCATCTTCAAAGACACTCATATCAGGATCTAATGTATCTTCATCTAAACCATGACACTACAACATCACTTATCCATACCCTAAATCATAGGTACCACTAGTTTCCCCCACTTATCATTTGGTGTCTCATATAACTCAAAAATTTTAAGGATCTTATTGATCTTTTCCTTGTTCTTTAAGCCTCCATCACCCTAGAGTGTATTAAGATGTTGTATCTGAAATTCTCTAGTTAATTATTCTATTGTGGAATCACATTAGTATACTTATATACTACCCATTGGTACAAACTATAAAAATACAACCATAAGTGACTAACATCCTTAAACAATTGGGACAACCTCTATATTATTCTCTACTACTCCCTTGGAATAACCAGGGGTATATCAGGGGTATGCTCAATGCCTCCTCACTACTAATCCCCAAACAAATGATAAGGTATGATTCTAATGTGATAAAACATTTATTTAGAATAATTTCAACAATATTATAATCTCAAAATATTTAATATATGGTTAGAATGCATGTATATAACTGAAGTTACTATGAATGTGAGAAACATTAAGAAGGGGGTTGAATTAGAGGTGACCATTTATAAATTATTTTCACTTGAAATTAACCCCTAAAAAATTTTATAGTTTCTATCATTTTAAAATTTATATCTCAACTCCACTAATATTAAAATATAGAAAATTAAATCAATATGCACAATATTAATAATGTTAAACACCAATTTGGGTGACTGCATCATTGTCATTATGACTCCCATCAGTTTATAAAAATTCACTATGATATGAAGTGAATATAATTAATACATCTCTCATTCATCCCCTTTTATCTCTCAATAAATGATTATGCTGGTTCCCATTAGTTATTATGTTTTCATATACTTAATATCCAACAAAAATATGAAACTTTGAAAACAACTAGCAAAAAATTGTCTGAAATTTATTCATCTGGTATAATATCTATCTCGTGTGACCTTTTTCAGTTCTCTTTTGGCTTCATCTGGTATTAATATATCTATTTTGACTCAAACATAGTCTATTACCTATGTCTGGTACACTTATTTCTGGTTCCTTTGTTTAGTACACCTCTATCAAGTACCTCTATCTGGTACCTCATCTTCAACCAAGAGAATCCTTCTTTGGAAAAAAAAGGTTCTCTAACAAAAATTTCATCACTTAATCTCTCTCTATCTCTCACATGATCAATATAATTTCATATTGTACTTGAACCCATTTATATGGGTGTTCTTACTATAGAAAACATAGCCTATCAAAATTCAAATTTAAAATTTTTCCACTCATTTCAACTTCACTAGAACACCTATCAAATCTTCTATAACTTTTTAGAAGTTTCCTAAAAACTCAGCATCAATGAATTTATTCAAATATCCTTAAAACTCAGCTATTTTAATGAACATTTAATTAATATCTTAGTATCATCATGTTTAAATACTTTGAAAATTTTATGTAAAGCTTATTAGAACTCTATATAGAAAATGTATGTCCAATGACTTCATTAATAACTTTTATATCATGTGACTCTTCAGTCTAACTCCCCTCAGTTTGGTCTACATCATATGATTAAATCAGTTTGATGAAATCATTATTTATATATTTGGTTCTCTTTAAATTTATTATATAATTGATGGACTTCACAAAAGTTCTTCTGGAGTGATCAGTTTGATAAGGCAATATGTCTTTGTCTAGATATCTCAAATCTGCTCGAAACATCATACAGGACTTGGATCACAAAATTCGATCTAGCATAACTTTATAGAATCATCCATCATACAGAATCGTATTTCTTTGTATAATTCTTATTAATTTTATGGATATTTGACCAATAAAATTGACATAAAAAAACTCACCCTAGTGACTTTATTGATCATAATTTCTCTCCATCTAATGTACATCCTATTTCTTTATTTATTATATTTCTAAACATTCCACTACATTAAAAATTTATAAATATTCATTGTGTCCTCTAAACTTTATACATTATTTGTTTGGTGGACTTACCATATTTCAATTCTTTTACCACTTTTAATAAGTTTATTTGATAGAAATTGTAAATATTTATCAATTGTAACTCATTCTAGAAATATGCATAACTTCACTCTATCTGATTCCACTTCGCACATCTCTATATGATATAACATTGTATCTCTCTGTCTGTTCACATTTGTATTTTTCTTCTTCTTCTAGAGTTATAATGTCTCATTTTAATCAACCTTTGTTTAATAAAAATCATATAGATTAAACTTTATTATATAGAAATATTATAAATTCCTATCTTTGAACTTTTAACATCTTGAAACTTCATCAATTTTATAAATTTAACTTCATAAAAAAATTACCCGAAAAATAAACTCTAACCCTTGGTAAAAACTCAAAAAAAACTCATATAAAACCATGAGTATCTTCATTATGTTAGTAACTTTAAGAAACAAAAACTATCATCTGAATTTATAAGGAAACATTCTTATGATTGGTAAGGAATGTAGATCAAAATTTCTTATTATTAGTAGAAACATAATTTCTCCTAAAATAAAAAAAACTTTCTAGAACAATATGCTGACAAAAAATTAAAAAAAATCATTACAAAAAACCCCAAAGAACCTTCAATATCACCATTTTATTTTTTTGGAAATATTACTAACATTATAAACACATATTTTCTCAAAATTTTATCAACCCACAACCTTTCCAAAATAGGATTTCTCGAAACCACACTACTAGATAAAGTAATGTTTTTAAGGAATTCCATATCTCGGAGAAAATATGGTTTGTTACCAGGATAATATAAACTTTACTTCAAAAAATTTACCCCTTTTCTATGATAATAAATGCTTCAAATTCCTAATATATAGATATTAGAGTTTTTACTTACTCGAAAAAAGATTTACTTCTTCACCCCATTTAAAAATAGAATCTAAATGGTCATGGGGGAATTCACTTAAGAACATTTTTAAGTAATTAGTGGAGGATAAACATGTAGTTACATCCTTAATTCCTCAAATATTTCTCTTTGAATAACTTTATCAAAACATCATGAATTTGATATTTTGTTGAAATATACTCAAGAATAACATATCATCTAGAAACAATATATTTTATAAAATGATATTTAATATAAATGTTCTTGGATCTAGAATATTTTATAAGATTTTTATAAATAACAATGGAATATTGATTTATCACAAATAATATTTAATGGATTATCAACATTCACCCTCAAATCTTCTAGATGAAATTTTATCTACATCATTTTTATTCTATAATGTGTGATTATTTGGGATTTCTCTAATATATTTCAAACTAATTAAAAGAATATTCAATGTTTGTTCTTGAATTAGTATAATAGAGTAAGTTTCCTATCATCTTTACAAATTATTTATGATTTAGGATTTCACTATATTCATATTTACTCATCTTAATTCTAACTAAGATAGGAGTAGAAACTTACTTTGAATCAACCATGCCAAAAAAAATTAGTAACTCCTTGGAATACATTTCCTAATATAGGAAGATATATCTTCCCTTTTGTTGAACTTGTAAATTTAAAAGGAATGTTAATTCTCCAAGCATTGATATCTAAAAGTTCTTCTTCATTTTATTACATAATTATTAACAGGTTTTATCCATGTCACCTATTAAAATTATAATATAAAAATAAAAAATAACAATAAGGGTGCATGTGCTCATCAACTTTACATACAAGTTTACATCAAATTTTCCTTTGTAAAAGTTTAACTACTTTAAGAAACTATTATGTTTTGAAAACTAGACAATAGGGTCATGTTTTAACCTATAAAAAATTTTCTTCATTTTACACACCATGTTTCCATCTTTATCAAGTATGAACCCATTGGGTTGTAAAATATAAACTTCCTCTTCAATTTCTCTATTTAATAAAGACTTTGTAATTTCAATGAGTAGTAACTTCCAAGAATAGTTTTATAATTTTAAATCTCACAATAGGGGAAATTTTTTCATTAAAATTAAGACCTTACACTAATTATTCTTCTTTAAAAACATGTCATGATTTATTTCTTCAAATGTATCCATGTTGGTTGAGTTTATTTTTGAACACTGATTTTTTACCTATTACATTATTTCCAACTAGTTGAGGAATAATTTTCCATGCTTTATCTTTCTCAATTTGATCTAACTCTTTATTAATGGAATTTAACAATTATTTGAGTTCATTTGCCTTTGAAACTGATTGTTCTTACACCTATGAAATAAGTGACATCTGATTCCCAAATCTCAACTTTTATCATATATAAAATAGATCTTATTTATTTATAATAATGTTATCATATTCAACCTATTTTTTAAAGTCTAGAACTTTAAAAACTTTCTTTATATCTAATTTTTTATCACTAGACTAATTTGAATCAACTTTTACAATATGAATGTTTCGGTCATATTTCTTCTTATTATCAACTTTGAATGTTGTCATTATATATTTCATAACATATTTCATATCATATTTAATAAATTTTGTTAGTTTTAACTGGTTTTCAATAAATTTAAAAAAAAAATCAATCAACCAACTTCTGTATTTATTCTAGCACTTGTAGAGTCTTCTATAGACTGAATATCCAATGAATATTCCTTCTTATAATTTCCTAGACCCATGTTTTTTATCTTTATTAAGAAATATCTCCAAAAAAACTTATATTATTTCACTGTAGGTTTTTTCTTATACTACATCTTATAGGGAGATATTTTTCATTATGTTCGAAGTAAAAAAAATTAAACATGAAAGACTATACTTAAAGATTCTCTCAAGAATAACTTTGAATTTTTATATTCAGTGAGTATTATTAATACCTTTTTAACTAATTTTTTTTGTTCTTTTCTATAATTGCATTTTATTGTGGAGTATAGAGATCACTGTATTGGTGTTTAATTCAATGTTTCTTTAGATAGGACTCAAAAGATTCACATGTATACTACCTTCCATTGTCTATACTCAAGCTTAATATATATACACCCAAATATTTCACAACATCCATTCTGAAATTTTTGAATAACTCTTTATCCTTTAACTTATGTTTCATAAAACATATATCTGTTAAATAAGTGAAATCATAAATGAAACTCATAAATTATAAATCACTTTTTTGTTTATTGATGTGTCATCAAACTATAAAGATCATAGTGTATGAGCTCCAGTGTTCTGGTTGATTGAATTTCAACTTTCTTATGTCTTCTACTAACTATATTTTCTTTTAGGTATGTTATAAAAATAGCATCACCTTTCCTTTTCAGTTGTGGTGAACCTATTATAGGATTTTCCATAGAAATTATGATTTTATTTTTTTGGCCATGATTCCCAAGTATTTGGTGCCAGATATTATTTTCATCCCTATTACTTAAGTAACATGAATTACAAGGATCTATAATCTAGAATAGATTACCGCAATTTATTTCTCCCTTTATAAAAAATTTTATATATTTCAAACATCACATGATGGAAGAATATTTTATAAAGATAACTTCCTTAACATCATCACTAAATTGACTAAAACATAGTAATTTGTGCTTAATCTCATCAAATTATAAAACATTTTTTGACTTTGGTTTCTGATCTTTAATCTTAGATATGTTAATTCCTCTAATTTTTAGGGAACTATCATTTATGAAAGTAAATACTCCTCCCATATTTTAGTTAATATTATTCAATATTTTAATATCACCAATCATATTTAAGGAAGAACCATAATCAAGAATCCATGGTTTATTCATTTTTCTATATTTTAGATTAGTCTCAACAGTAAAATCCAATCCTTAAATGTTCTTCTTCTCATCTTCCATTTCTTTTCCAATATAAGAAACTTTTCATGGAAGTGTTTCCAAATATTCTTAAGTATGTTGAATTGGTTTCTCACACCATCCACAACCTTCCTCCAATCAGTTAAATCAATTATGTATTGATTTATTTTTAACTTATAATTACTTTTATTTTCTTTCTTCTAGAAACTTTATAAAGTTTATCTCTTTTATTACATTATTTCTAACCCACAGATTATACCTACTCCAAGGGATACACATGTTTTTCTAAAAATTATATGACTTATAACTATAAATATCACAACACAAGAAATATCATATGAAACTATATCTTTTATAGAAATTTGATTTTTCCCTGTGATGATTTCATTGAGGTTCAACACATCTTTCAGAATCTTATTTCCCTTATCATGGGAAAATATTCTTATGAATATTAATTTTAACATTTTTTTTGTGATATACTTTTCACATAATTTTTTCACCCAAGATTTTTCATAGTTGTTTCAAACACCAGCATGTTTAGTATAATCATATGAACTTTTATGTTTAGTGGGATTAGATTTCACTTAATTCTTGGGATGAGTTCATTTAGAATATTGAGATGTGTCATCCTTTACCATTGATGTTTTTTTAAATTATCATCAATTTTATATAAGTTTGTTTCACCATCGATATATCATTATTGGTTCTTACAAAGCTCTTCTTCCTTAGTAGTATGTTTTTCACAAGATACTTTATAATTTTTCTTATTACATAACATTTAGCTTGAGGTTTCCATTCTTCTAAATATACTCATATTACTTTTTATATAATTATTCATTTCCTTCATTCTTCTTCTCACTTTACTTATTCAAAATTTTGACTTATATCTTTAGTTTTATGTTTTTCTCAAGAAATAATACAAGTTCTGATCTCATAAGATATTCCCTATAGGTATATTCACCTTCTTCTTATTTATTTTTTTAAAGTATCTTTATTTATTTTACATTAGTAAATAGGTTATGAACATATTTGGAATTTCATCTTCTGAAAAACTATTTTTAGTAGAGTCGTACACAAATTTATTACTCAATATACTTCTTTTATTTTTTCCAGTGAACTCTCTCTTACATCCAATGGATTTTTTATCTTCTTTAGAAGTTCTATTTCACTTCTTAAACCAAGGATTTTCTTTATAATCAGCATCATATTCTCTATATTTCTTATTTAGATAGTTTATTATAAAATCTAAAATTCATCCACACTAGAAACATTTAGGGGGGAGTTTGAATTTGTAATTGTTAGTAAATTTATGGTGGTTTTTGGAGATGAGGGGCATAATGTTTTCTTTCATTTCAGCATCTTCTTCCTTGTCTTTTGATTCACTAAGGCCCACTACCTAATGTTCAGATTCTTGAAATTTTAGTTTCCTTATAGCTTTAAAATATATCTCTTCTTTAATCATCTTTTTGAATGTTGTATCTTTTCTAATTTCATATGCAATAATAAATTCATGTAATTCATCAAGAGATAAATCATCTACATATTCTAAATAAGTGATTTTAGGGTTAATCCTATTTGGAAAGTTTCTCATAAAATTTTTAAAAATATTTGTATCTTCCATGACATCCCATAATCCTCTAATATTGATAAAAGATTCATTAACTCTAGAAAATTAGTAATCAATAGTTTTCTAATCTTCCAATATTATATCTTAAAACTTGATTTTATATATTTGAATCTTTTCTTACTTTACCTTAATATTTACCTCATGAATACTTTCAAGTTGGTCCTAATTTTTCTTTGTTATATTTAGATGTTTCACCTTCGTATATACATTTTTTGATAAGAATTAAAGAATATAAATTTGATATTTTCCATCAGCCTCAAGATTCATTTTTTCATCAAATGTCATATGAGAAATTTTTGAAATGGGTGGAAACCCAAATGTAGTTTCATAAATCACCTCTATCACAAGAAGAAAAATATAGAGTATCATTCTATTTTTTCATCAATGAAATGTTTTTCAATAAAATATAGGACTATCTATGCTATTAATTGTTTTGAAAGTATAATGATTCTACTCTTTATTACACATGGATTCATGATTTATTTCATTAAATTACAAATAATACAACCTAGAAGATCATGAATTATAGTGCCTTTAAGAATTATGTATATTATATAACAACTTAAAATAGGTAATACATCATATTTATTGAAAACTTCCTTAACATGATCATATAATTCCTTTGTACTTAACACTACATGGGATAACCTGGGGACATACATAAGAAAGGGGAGATATATAAATCCCATTAAGGGAATAAACATGGAATAACATGAAGAAATTAATACATGTTATACAATAGTAATATCAATGATACATAAAAGGTGTGATAATCATAAACATGAACAATGCGACATGGTATATCATGATAACATAAATTTAACATGGGAAATGTGGAAACAACTTAAAACACATCATCATAAACATATTCCAATGATAACTGCCAAGAAATAATAATGGATGAAGTCCTGTGATGGATTAGGTTCACTCATTAATCTCTTTCATGAAATCTCATGAGACTAAAACATTAACCAATGCATTGTAGATCTATATAATTTTAGGTGCACTCAACACTTTCATTTCATTTTCATGCTTAAGTGTTCCACATGGATCATACAACATGGATTCATTCATCATAATATTTTATTACATGGTCAATTAGTGTAGAATAAATAAATGTAATTATCTAATCAAATAAGTATAAGTGAATAAATTTTAACAACATTGATAGGAATTGGGTATGGGTATTCACTACACATTTGTTTGGCATGGAAAATAGTGGTGAAATTTAAGCATCATAAAGGGAATGTATAAATGTTCATGGAAGGGATTAATGATATTATAATGGGTATATAACTATTTAGGAATCATTAGGGTATTAAGGGGGATATGGAAGAACATATCCCAACATTAGGAATTGGAGAAAAAGGGCATAAGATAATAAAGATACTTAAGAACCCTTACATTGAGAGTGTGACTCCAAATGCTTGAGAGGAGATTATTGAGAGATTTTGGCACCTTGGGAGGACTATATAAAGGTTATAGAAGAGTAATTATGTGATACATATATTTTTTGTGAATAAAATTGTTATTTTGGGTGGGTTTATATAGGAAAATAGAGGTGGGTTCTTTATTATTTCCCAAACTTTGGTTTTAGACTATATATAATAAAATAACTAAAACCGCAAACCTTCCCAGGGTTTTTTACCATTGTTTCTAAAAAATGGTTTGGTTTTAATTATTTTAAAATTAAAAGGGAATAACTTATTAAAATAATACTCTTGTGGTTGTGTAAGTGAGTCGTGTCCTTAAAGAAGTGATTTTAAAACCATAAAATATATTATAGTTTTTGGAGGATTTATAAAGGCTTCATAAAATTAATAAAATAAACTTGAAATTCCATTATTTTAAATTTGAAATATATATTTTTTCATATATACCATTTATATTATTTATTACATCACTTTTGGGGTATTATGATGTCATAATACACATCGTATATTTATACCGTATTTAATTTTTACCCAAAAAATCGACTCTCGAAAAATTATGAAAAATTCACCATTGGATGATTTTGACATTATAATTCAAAAAATAATATTCATTTTATCTAAATAATTTTATAAATATTTTTTACTGTTAAAATTAATAACCGACATTTATTGAGAAATGTTGTGTTTTTTTGACAAAAACAGTTTTCAACCCCTTATAAAAATTACATTTGAATTCAAATAAAATACATAATAATTTATATTTAATACACATTATTTAATAATAATATTTTAAATTAAATATTATTTATTTTAAAATCCATTAATTCATCCAAATAAATTTCTTAATTTAATTTGAATATTACCCAAAAATACAATTTGTGTTTTGTTGTATCAAAATAAAAATTATTTATAAAGTAATAATAATAAGATGAAAATATATTAATTATTCTATAAAATATACATATTCATATTACTATGTCCTTGATACATATCTCTTTAATACACCATAAAAATACCTAAGAGTAAGGTTCGTGATGGTGAGACTTTCATTGGGTGGTTCGACGTACATGGTTTTGGTTATGATCTTGATGAGATTGCAATTATATCGTAAATAGTTTCGCTCATGATTAAGTTATGGGATATAAGCTTGGGATTGGTCAAGTTAATATTAAAGTGAATTTATCTCCCTCATAATCTCTAGTAAATGGGCTTTGTGGGGTATGATTTTACTGGTTGAGGCCATCACTTCCTTTGTCTGTGTCGATTGGATTTCTCAAACCCCTATATTTATACTAATCATATGATAATTTTTCGACAGATATATTATCAATAGAAATGATACTTAATGGTATTTTAAATATGATAGGATATAATAAAACCAAATAAGTTCATGTTCTTTATATATTCATAATATATATAAAACATTGAATTAAATCACAAGGGGAATTTTATTTATTAAAGTCCAGGTCGTTACAATCTTCCCCCATTTATAAATTTTTTCCTCAAAATTTTCATTTAATGAATTAAAGTAGATAAGGGTAATTCTATTTCATCACCTCCTCCAAATCCTAGTCCCATATTTAAACTTGTGGTTTCTCTATATCAGTTTGACTAGGTGTATTGTTGTGTTTCATATAACTTTGTCTATACGATCTAATATCTTCACTGGATTATCCTCATATGAAAGGGAATTCTCCAATGGTAACACCTGTGGATTGAGTACATGTGAGGGGTCTAGTATGTACTTCCTCGATAGGGATACATGGAATACATCATATAGTTGAGATAGGTTAGGTGGAATTTTTAGTCAATATGTCACTGCTCTGATGCGATAAAGGATCTCAAAGGGACCGAGGTATCTTGGACTGAGATTTCCCTTCTTCCCAAATGTCATGACTTTATTCCATGGAGATATGTAGAGGAATACCATGTATCTAACATTAAACTCTAGTTCTTTTCAATGATCATCAGCATAGATATTTTTTTCAACTCTAATTACCCTTAATATGATTCTAAATGGTCTTGACCTTTTCCACTATCTCCTTGACCATTTCAGGACCTAGCTATTTGCGTTACCCAACTTCATCCCAACATGTAGGTTTTCTACCCCTTTTCCCATAAAAGGCTTTATAGGAATCCATTTGGATTCTTAAGTGGAAACTTTTATTGTATGAAAACTCAACCATAGGAAGATGTTGGTCCCATACTCCTTTGAAGTCAATTGATCATGCTTTCAACATGTCCTTGAGTTTATGGATAGTCTACTCAGATTGGACATCGTTTTTAGGGTGATAAATGATGATAAAGTTCAACTCAATAGTTAGATAATGTTGGAGACTATTTTAAAACCTGGAGTTAAATCTTGGATCTTGATCAGATGCAATTGAAAGTGGTGTTCCATGCAGCCACACCACTTCTCTAATGTATATCCTTACTAGTTGATCAAGTGATAAGTCTTCTCAAATCATAATAAAGTGTGTAGTCTTTGTAAGATGATCCACCATAACCCAGATAGCATTATTTCCTCTTGATGTCTTAATACGACCATTAAAAAATTCCATGGTGATGTTTTCCCACTTCTATATAGGTATGGGTAATGGGTTCATCATCCCCTTGGATTTTTTTTTCCTTTCATCCTTCACTTGTTCACATAGAAGATATCTTGATGTATATTCTGTGATATCCTTCTTTTTATTGTCCCACCAATAGTGCTCTCAAAGATCTCGATACATATCTTTGATTACTATATGGATGGAGAAGGCTGAGTTATATGCATCATCCAAAATATCCTTCTTTTACTCATGATTTGATGGTACATAAATTCTTGACCAAAATCTCACAACTTCTTCTTCATTAACATTGAACTCTGAGGATTTTCTTTTTCTTATTGCTTCCACTTTTTTATGAATTCCCATATCATTTATTTGAGCATCCTTTATCCTCTCCATAAGAGATGATTGTGAAATAAATTTTGAAAGGATTGATTATATTCCTTCCTTTATGATTCCCATGTCTATCCTTTTCAAATTTAAGAAGATCAGATCCTTCTTAATTCTCATCAATGATAAAAATTTTAGATCCTTTATATATATAGTGTCTTTCAATTTATTTAATTTCCCATGATGGTATTGGATTTAGTATTCACAGTCCTTGATCATCTCTAACTATATTGGTTGGCACATATTCATATCTTTCTATGTGAATATATATTTGAGGCTTTTGTGATCTATTTATGTTTCACACTTCTCCCCAAAGAGATAATTCCACCATATTTTCAATGAGAATATCACTACATCCAACTCTAGATCATTCATTGAGTAGTTATATTAATTAATTTTCAATTTCCTTGAATATTAGGCTATCGCTTTGTCATTATTTATTAACACATATCTCAATTCCTACTTCGAAGCATCGTTCAATACTACAAAAAGTTCTCCACTTGTGGGTAGTGTGAGAAAAGGTGTAGTGATAAGCCTATTATTAAACTCCTTTAATATCTTTTCACATTCATAATTCCATGAAACTTTACTCCCTTATGATTTATCTTGGTTATAGGGTTAAAAAATCATGATAAATTTCTCACAAATCGAAGGTAGTACCAAGATAATCCAAGGAAACTAGGGATATATGTCATAGATGTTTTCCTTAAACATCCTTCAATTTCTTCTATTTTTGAAGGCTCTATAGATATAATATTTTTTGTAATAATATTTCCAAACAATGATACTTCTTTCAAATAGAACTCATATTTGTGTTAATTTCCATAAAGATTATCCTTTTTCAAGGTCTTTATAATAGTGCTCAAATACTTCTCATACTCCAGCTGGGTTTTAGAGAATATTAGAATATCATCTATAAAGACTACCAAAAAAATTTCAAGGTTATATCTAAAGACTCTATTATTCAATTACATGAATATATTTGGTTAATTAGTGAGTTTTAATGTAATTACTATGAACTCATAATGCCCATACCTAGTTTGTAAATAAGTCTTGGGGATATCCTCTCTCACGCTTACTTAATAATATCCTGAACAAAGATCCACCTTGGAGAAGTATTGTTATCCACATAGATAATCAAAAAATTCATCAATCCATGGTAAAGGATCATAAGTAAAAAAATTGGCTATAGACACATTCCAAACCCATGGCTATAGGGGTCAAAACCAAAGCTATAAGTTATATCCACAGTTCCAATGGATCAAAGATCATATTGGCATAGCTATAGAAAAAAGCTATATCCATAGTTCTGATGAGTAGTATCCATGTTTACCACTATGGAAACAAAAATTATATCTATGGTTTTGAAAACCATGTAAGTATCCCACCCAGTTGTCCACTATGTCTATATGGATATATCTGTGGTTTAAACTATGGCTATAGCCTCTATAAACCATTGATATATGTGTAAAATAATTTATCTCCAATGATATTCAATATCCATACCTCCACCATGGGTATTTGGCATCATTACAATTAAACTGTATGAAAAGTAAGGTATATATATATATTTATATATATCTTTAAAAACTGTTGAAATAGGAAAAAACCCAAGCAAATAGGTCTTCCAACCATATTCTCGTGTGAACAAATTTTGTATCACACTTAGGTGGGAAACCTATAGGCACTTTTTACACAAACCATGGCTATAGATATATGCTATATCCATATTTTTATAGAACCATGTCTATAGACTTTGAAAAAACTATCTTTGACCATGTTTTGAGAAAATATTGGCTATATCCTTAACATAAATTCATATACCCATGGTCTTAGAAAATTTTGGATATAGGTTCATGGTTATAACTTATTTTTCTAGTAGTGGATACTTGTTCTTTATCTTGACCTTTTTGAGCTCATGATAATCAATTTAAAGGTGAATTGACCCATCCTTCTTCTTGATGAAGAGGACTGGTGAACCTTATGATGATGCACTTATGCATATAAACCCTTTATCTAGATTCTCTAGTAGTTTTTTTCATCTCCTCAAGTTCTATAATATTTGTTCTATATGGAGTCTTGGATAATGGAAATTCCCCATGTATAAGATTTATTGAAAATGTAACCTCTCTATTGGTAGGAAGACAAGAAATTTATTTAGGAAACACTTCAGTGTATTCCCTCACAATGGGAATGTATTCAATGATAGTCCTTTACTTAGACTCAATCATTTGATCTATATATGCATTCTTATAGGGAAATAATATCTATTCTTGAGATGTTAGTGCTAAATATGATTCATTATCCTCCTTGAATTTGTACATAATTGGAAGATGATTCATGATATAGAGGGTGATTTCCTTATCACAAAAATTTATGTTGGCTCTATATAGGTAAATTCAATCCATGCCTAGAATTTCATAAACATATACCAAATTTAGGGTCAAAAGGTTTTTTGGGAAGTTTAGACTGTATATTTTTATAGGTAATGACTTATATATTTGGGATGAAATAATTGACACATTTTCTTCTTTCACCGACATCTCTACTTCCATGATTTGTGGTGGTGTTTGAATAGTTCTAATAAACTTTTGTGATAAGAAGTAATATGTAGAACTAAAATCAAAAAGTATGTTCACTATTCTCGAATGAATAACTAGCATACCTATCACCACTTTTTTGGGGGGATCCACCTCAGCGATTGTGATGGAATAAGCTTTCCCCTGATATCTTGGAGGTTGTTGGTTCTCTCCAAAAACCCTTGTCTTAGTTCAATGGTTTGAAAAGTGACATTGTTCCTTTTAGTTGAAGTAATGAACAATGCACTGAAAGTTGACTATAGAATTTATTTCCTCCATCGCATTATTGGGGTTCTCTTGTTATCAATCACTAGCTAGGTGTCCTTCCTTCCCGCACCAAAATCATTTCCACATCCCCCTTAGAAAATTTATGAGGTGATTCTTTTTGTACTTTTAAAAAGTGGGATGATGAAATTTCCTAGCACCATTATATTTCTCTATCAGACCACAAAAATTAAACTCTACTTTTTGATTCTTATCCCTGTGGTACCCTTGAGATTCAATAATCACTATTTTTGACTTTGAGAGCACATTGAACAATTTTATCATAGCTATAAAAGTATTAGATCGCTAGGGATTTTTGTAGACATGTTTTTAACTAACCAAAGAAGCAGTCATCCTTACATTCGGGGGTAATGACAAAGAAAGAGGCGTATCATTCAAGTATTGTGAATTTTTTCTCATAATACATGATAGATTATTTATCTTTTTTCTTAAGGGTAAGGAAATCCCTTTCCATTTTAAGTCAGAGAGTGTGAGGAAAATATTTATCGAAAAACATTTTTCAGAATTTCTTCCACTACATTGCTTCAAATATCTTACTCGGACTTTGTATTCTTGATCAATGTCCACCACTGATCAGCTTATCCTCCATATGATAAATAACCACTACAACCTTATTTTATTTAGAACATTGAAGTATAGAGAATATCTTCTCAATGGAGTTGATCTATTGTTCTTTGATTTAGGGATCAAATGATCCATTGAATGTTGAAATCCTTTGTTTCATAAATCTCTCAATTATAGCTTTTTATTGCTTAGGGGGATTTTTTCTCTCATCCTGATCTATTTTTCTATTCATAACCTGAGTCAAATTGGAGAGTATAATAAAAAAGTTCATTATTCCTACTCTCATTGGGTTGGACACCTCATTTGGGAAGTTATCACATTTCCCTTCACATCGGTTGTTTATCTGATTCCTCCTATTTCCATCCACTTTCTAGAATAAAGGGAAAATTAAGGGTGATTATTTTTAAACTATTAACACATATAATGGAATCTGATTTCATTGAATGGATAACTTAAAAATTACTTGTAAATCCTTAATTTATGAATTTCTATGCTTCAAACTATGTTATCCATGATCAATTTCCTAACATAGACTCTTATGGTAATTATGTGTTCCATTAATAATGGTTTTTAATGATCTTATAGATTTACCAAATCATATCCCTCGGGAGTTTCTATCCAGGTGTACAGTAAGGATCATTTTCATGCACCACTCCTCGGTCGAGTCTAACTCAATGTGGTGTTTTTGGGTTTTAAATCTGTGTAAATTTGTGCTAGATCCACATCCACATATAGTATCCAGATAGGGATTTATTTTCTTGATAAACCACTTACTCTATAATTTAAAAAAATGGGATATATTCTTATACTTAATTTTATCCCTAAGGCTTTCACTATAGTTTTCTATTCCAAATCCCAAAAATAATTAAACTTTTCCTTTGATACCAACTATAACAACCATAATCTTTATTACACATTGATTCATGAATTTTTAAATAATATTACACATAATAAAACCCAAGAGATTAATAAGTATAGATTCTTTGTTAATTAGGTACATTAATTAACAACTTAATAAATAGAATACATCAAATTTATTGAAAACTTCCTTAACATGATCATATTATTCCTTTGTACTTAGCATTTCATGGGATAACCTAGGGACATGCATAAGAAAGGGGTGATCTATAAATCCCAGTAAAAGAATAAACATGTAATAACATGATGAAAGTAATAAATGTTGGAAATTATTCATATTAATGAGACATAAAATTGGTGATAATCGTAAACATGAATAACGAGGCATGATATAGCATGATAACATAAAGGCAACATGTGAAATGTGGAAACAACTTAAAACACTACATCATAAACATAGATCTAGGATAACTGCCAAGAAATCATGATAGAAATATAACCATGATAAATTATGTTCACTCCCTAGTCCCTTTAATGATATCTCATGATACTAAAACATTACCTAATGCATTGAGTGCTATATAATTCTAGGCGCACCCATCACTTTTATTTCATTCTCATGCTTAAGTGTGCCACATAGATCATAAAAAATGGGTTCATTCATCATAATATTTTTTTAAAGATTAAGTATATTGGAATAAATACATGTAATTATCAAATAAAATAATTATAAGTTCATAAAGGTGAACACCCATGATAGTAATTGGATATGGGTATTCATTACACATTTGTTTGGCATGGAAAATCACGGTGAAATTTCAGCAGCATAATGAGGGTGTATAAATATTCATGGAAGGTATTAATGAGAGTGGAAGGGGTAAATAATAATTTAGGAATCATAGGGGTAGTAAGGGGTATATGTAAGAACATATCCCAATATTAAAAATTGTAGAAAAGGGGTATAAGATAATGAATATACTTGAATAAAGAGGAGAAAGAAAAGAACCCTTACCTTGAGAGTGTGACACCAAATTCTTGGTAGAAGATTCTTGAGACATTTAAGGAACCATTTGAGGACTATATAGTGGGTTGGAAATAGTATGTATGTTTTATAATGATTTTGAGTGAATAGAAATGGGAGCTTGGGTGGGTTTATATAAGAAAATATAGGGTGTTCTTTATTATTTCCCAAACAAAGGTTTTAGACTCTATATAATAAAATAACCAAAACCACAAAGATTCCCATGGTTTTTGCCCATGGTTTCAGCCAAATTGGGGAGGTTTTAATTATTTCATGAGGAAAATTCCAAAAAGTATTAAAATAATACCCTTTCTGATTTGGAAGTGAGTCATTTCCTTAAAGAAATGATTTTAAAACCCTAAAATATATTATAGCTTTTCGAGGATTCATAAAGGCTTTATAAAATTAATAAAATAAACTTAAAAATTAAATATTTTTAAGTTAAAACATATATTTGTTCATGGATACAATTTATATTATTTATTACATAACTTTTTGGGGTATTATGATGTTATAATAGCCATCATATATTTATACCATATTTAATTTTTACCCGAAAATTATATTATCTCAGAAAATTATGAAAATTCAGAATTGGATAATTTCAACATTATGATTCAAAAAATAATATTCATTTTATAAAAAAAAATTATAAAAAAAATTTATTTTCACTTTTAAAAAATAGAATCGACATTTATTGAGAAATGATGGGTTTTTTAAAAACAACAGTTTTCAAACCCTTATAAAAACTACATTTCACTTCATAAAAATTATATAATCATTTATATTTAATAAAAAATATTTAATAATAATATTTTAAATAAAATATTATTTATTTAAAAAATCCATTAATTCATCAAAATAAATTCCTTAATTGAATTTGAATATTACCCAAAAATACAGTTTGTGCTTAAAATCATTATAAAATGACAATAATAAGGTGAAAATATATTAATTATTCTTTAAAATATACATATTCATATTACTAGGGTCTTGAAAAATATCCCATTAATACATTCGAAAATTCTCTAAGAGTAAGGTGTGCGATGGTGAGACTTTCATGGGGTGATTTGACATACATGTTTTAGGTAATGATCTTGAGGATCTTGAAATTCTCCCATAAACTATTTTGATCATGCTTAAGTTGTTGAATCTCAACATGGGTTCAGTAAAGGGAAAAGTCTATTGATGTTATCTCCCTTTAAAGTTATGATAAATGTGCTTTTTGGGGTATAATCCTACTGGTTGGGACTATCACTTACTTTGTCTATGTCAATTGAATTTTTCAAAACCCTATATTTATACTAATCTTGTGACCACTATTCAATATCTATATTATCAAAGGTAATTATAAGTAATGGTATTTTAAATCTGATAAGAAATAATAAAACCAAATAATTGCATGTGTTTTCTATATCCATAATACATAACAAAAAAATTAATTAATTCATAAGGGGGGTTTTATTTCTAAAATTTTATGTCATTATAGAGAGTATCCATGATAAGAAAAGTAAGGATCTTATAGAGGGAACCTAGATACTCTAATACCAATTGATGTTCCTGGGAATGTGAGAACCACTTAGAAGGGGGGCTTGAATCAATTGTGATCTTTTATAAATTCTTTTCAAATGAAACTGACCCCTAAAACTTTCAATAGTTTTTATCCTTTTGAAATTTATATTTAAATCAAACACATATGTAAGGATAGGAAAGTAAAGTAGGGAACATAATATTTAAAATTTTCACCCCCAATATGGGTGATTGTGTCTTTTCCATGGTGACTCCCATTGGTCTATATAAATTCACCATGATATGAAGTGGATAAAATTTTTCCAACTCCCATAAAACTCCTCCTATATCTCGAAAGGTAATTATATTGGTTCCCACTAGTTAAAAATGTTTCTTATGCTTTGAATGTAACATATGATAAGAAACTTTCAAAACAACTCACCAAAAATTCTCTAGAAATTCTCTATCTAGTAGACTCAATCTGGTATGACGTCATCTAGCTTACCTATGGCTTCAACTGTTATGAATATTTATCATCTGATAAAACTATGTATGGAACCACTATCAAGTACACTTATGTGAAATACCTCTATCTAGAAAACCTATGTCAGTTACCTTTATTTGGTACCACTTTTTTAACCAAGAGAACCTTGGGTTGGGAACTCATGTTGATCTAAAAAAACTTCAGCACTTTGGCCCTCTCTAACTCACATGAATATTGTACCTTCATATTATACTTTCACCCCTTTATATAGGTGTAATTCCAGAAAAAAAAAATATGGCCACCAAAAATTCATATTTTTAATTTTTCCTCTCATTTCAACTACATTAGAATGCCCCTAAAACCATCTACAACTTTCTTGAAGTTTCCTGAAAAATCAGTGTCAATGACTTTCTTATAACTTCCTTATGACTTAGATGGATTAATGAGCATTGAATGAAAATCTTAGAATAATTATGGTAAAATATTTTAGAAAGTTTATGTAAATATTATCATAACTTCATCTAGATAATTTCTATTTGATGAATTCATTAGGAACTTCTTCATCTAGGGACTATTCTATCCAACTCCCCTCTATCTGGTCTATATCATCTGATTGACTCGATTCGATATAATTATTCTTTATCTATATAGTTCTCTCCACATTAATTCTATGATTTATTGAATTTATATAAGTCCATCTAGATTGATCTATTCAATGAGTCATTGTGTCTATGTCTGGGTATCTTGAGTTTGGTCAAAACTAAATACAAGGATTGGATTGTAAAACTCAATATGGTACAACTTCATAGAATCATCCATCCAATGAAATCATAATTATTTATATGATGATAATTCATATGGTTGATCTTTTAACAAATAAATTTACTTATTAAAATCATCATGGTGTCATCATTGATCATCCTATCTCTCTATATGATGCACTTCCTACTTCCCAGTTCAATAGACTAGTGAACATTCCTCTATTTTTAATTTTTATAAACCTTCATTGTCTCTGCTAAAATTTATAAATTTTTTATATAGTACAATTCCCAGATTTCTCCACATATACCACTTTTAAAATTTTCATTTGATAGTGATTGTAAATATTTATCTATTGGAAATCAGTCTAGAAACATTAAAAACTCCACTCTATATGGTTCCACTTTACAATCCTCAATCTAATGTAACATTTTACTTATCCATCCAGTCACCTTCAGAGTTTTATTTTTATAAAATAATTTTAATACATCATTCTAATTGGTATTTTTCCAATGAAAATCTCAGATATTAGACTTTATTCAGCAGTAACTTGATGACTTCATATATTTAAACTTTGATAGATTATAACTTCATCGCTTTTACAAATTAAACTTTTTATAAACTATCTATAAAAATAATAATATCAACCCCTTTTATAAAATTTTACAAACACAGCTATAATAATTAGTATCTTCATGATGTTGGGAACTTGAAGGTTAAAAAAGAATTACCTGAATTTATAATGAAACTTTCTTATGATTAGTGAGGAAAGTATCACAAAATTTCTTATGATGAGTAGAAACATACTTTCACCTGAAATTAAAAAACATTCCCAAATAATATGTCAAAAAAAATAAAAAAAATGATTACAAAAACAACCCAAAGGATCTTAAATAACACTTATACCTCAATCATGTAACTCAATATCCACATTTTATAATTACACATACTATATAATAAAACCCCTATCATGTGAATTAATCACTAAAGATTTATCCCTATAACACTAAGGAATCATAACCTAACTATACACTCACATTTCAAGTTCACATCAGATATACCTATTCAGATCATAACTATATCAAATCAATAATCATATAAAAATTCATCATCATAGTTTATAATTAATTAGAATATAACAAATAAAATATTATATAAAACATAAAATAAATCGTTGTTGTTTAATTATTGAAACCCCCTTTTTGAAATCTATTTTCCAACCCCAAACAATACTACACATTTCATGTGAAACTATATGCCATAAAGGGTGCATGTACTCTCACCATATTTCCATTTCAAGAAAATATTAAATCAATAAACAATAATATAAAACATCAATTTTAGTAAATATAAAAAACTATAACCATAAAAACCAATAACAACAAATCCCACATCCCTGGTAACTTGGGTATGTTATTCAAGTGTGGTACAGACATACGAATAACTTCGTACCTTAACTCTGACCAACTAATATTTAATTTTCCAAGCCCCAAAATCATAATATGAGAAAAAAAGGGCATTTATACCATTTTATAATTCACCCACCTAGGTTATCGAGTTTGAGTTGGAATAGTTCTTGGACTCAACTGAATCTATCAATACACTACATGTTGTTAACTAAAGGCAAGGTCTTAGTGCATATAGCTGGGAGACTAGGATCTTGATATCATTTCCAACAATAAATAAAGAGAAATATTTAACCATGAAATAAGACATCGTATAATATGGAATCATAGCAATATTACAGAAAAGAAAATAACATCACCGTGTAATAATAAGAATGACTACCTATTTCATTTATACATACAGTCAAGAAATGATCATTGTGGATGATTGATCCTCTACATGATAATAAGAAAAAATAAATAAATAAATATTATAGGATCTACTATAAAAGTTAAAGGACATGTCCTGACACTGACTTCATCTCCAAGTCAAGCTCTCCTAGCTTAACCACTTATCATAAGGGCTTTTCTTTTCCTTATATCATGAGTAGTGAAATATTCCCATCCACTAAAGTGCACATGTAAAGTGTGAGTATGAAACCCAATATAACACCATAAATGATCCCTTAATATGAATATAGTACTATATATTAGTACATTTACTAGATAATAAATAAATAAATTTATAAACATACACACAAGTTGGGTCATCGTGTGCTAACCAGGTTACCACAAACCTTGGCCTTACTTACATCAGAAAATTATAGTATAAATAGTCATTTAGTGCCATAGGAATACCCTGAATATGTGTTATAATAATAAGTAACATACAAGTCCACATGAAATCATAAATTAATCATCCAAATATGAGGAGGGGGTAACAAAACCAATTTATAGAGAAGTAACTATACATATATCAGGTTTTCAAATGCATGGTAACCATATAATTTAAATGGATGGAAAAAACGAATCTGAATCATAAATATGGAATAACATATCTAATCAATAAAGAAATGACCACACTAAGGAAAACATGAATTTCATTTTTTCTCTAGTATCAGTCATAATAGGAAGTGCATCTAAATCTAAGGAGGGTGTAACAAAGCCAACATCTCAAGAAAACTTAAGAAAAAATGTCAACCATGTCAAACAACTATCATTAATAAAATCCTCATGGAATAATTATTCCAATATAGAATTCCAATTCATCATATAAATCAATGGTATTCCTAGATACAACACCCACAGATGGTATGGACACCCTCAACATGAACCATTATACCATTAAAACCCTTATTAACTATGATTCCATGTCCATGGGAAACCTAAGATATCATGTACCACATAAACCCAAGAAAAACTAGTTTTATATCTATCTATATAACCCACTTACATGAAGTTGGTAATTACACATGCACTTTTACTTAAACAATTACCAAAATAGCCATTCCTAAGCTTAAAAAGTGCATTTAGTGTCTAATTAAACCAAGTATGAAACTGAACAAAAAATCATTAATCTACCTTAAATTACTTCAAAACATGAATAAAACACTATTAACCTACATTTGATGGATATTTCCTACTTTTAATAATCTACCCAAGATTCCTATAACACTTGGTGAAATCATAACATGCACCTTCACATCCCTATATAGATAGTAGTTCATATGCACCCTTATAAACTACAGATAATGTTTAGGAACACCTATATTAAGACTTAAGGAGAAATATCACTAAATATTTTCTCTAAATTAAATCTCAATACACTAAATCGAAAAAAGTAACATAAACCCTCAAACATAAATATTTGATATGGAGAATGTAAAATAGTAGAAGAAACCCATTATTGAGAAATTAGAGATATTTTTCTAACAAATAGATGAAAAATGCACTTGATAATGCCTGAATATGAATCCATGTAAAGGATGTAGAAATTTTAATTAGAGAGAAACAGAATATGGGATAGGTTTGTGAACATATGACATGGGAGGAAGAAAAAAAGAGGTTAAAAAATAAATTGAGGTGAAAATGACCAAAAATACCTCCTTTTAAAATATATGGATCGTGTTTCCCATTAAAAACTCCATAGGATTTCACTAATATTACGATGGCTTCTAAGATTCCAGTGGTATCTTATAAAGAGTTCAGGGGGTATGGGATTATATCCCTATACTACACCCACCAACTTTCTGGTGGGAGTTTCTAGTTTCCCACCAATTTCCAATGTAACTTATCATTCTCATTTTTCAATCCTGACACCCACCAAAGACTATAATTGGTTAAAAACAAATAATGAAATATATAATTGCTAGATATAATAATAACACATATCTCAAAATTAATAGGTCATTATAGATTAGGTGAATGTGATATCTCATGTGATGAATGAGGTGTAATCAATATTAAGTTTGGTGAATGATATATCACCTATTGTGAAAGAGGTGTCACTAAAAAAACATCATGTGAACATGATAGCACCAATGGTGAATTAAGTGTCATCAATAATAATATAGTTGAATGAGATATCTCTTATGGTGAACACAGTATCACAAAAAATGAATCGGACGAAAAAATATATCTCTTTTGGTGAATTATGTATCACCAATAATAATTTTGGGGAATGATATATCACTTATAGTGAACTAGGTATCATAAAAAAAGATTAAGTGAATTATGTATCACTAATGGTGAATGAGGCATTACCAATACTAAGTAAATTGAATGAGATATCACCTATAATGATTAAGGTATCACTAACCAATAATCAAGTGAAGGAGATGTCATTTGAATTAAATAAGTTATGACCAATAATAAAAGAAAAATTCATAGGTTTGGATACAACATCAAGTTATCCAATGATATATTTATACTAGATATGACACTGTGAACCAGATCCTCTAACATCATCCAAATTGTAGGCTTCGCCTCTATCCATCCCTCAAGATGATTGGTGCACTACAACAATAAAAACGTTAAATAATTAACAATTATAATCATAGGAATCTATTTTCCCAGATACTAAACCTCAACTATAAACCACTGTAACTCATATGAAATATATATTAATTATACCAACTCCTATTCATTAGTTATATCACTTATTATATCATAAGCATCACTAGACTGATATACATAGCAGGTGTCAAATATCTCAAGATTATACCATCACTATGGAAACAAACTCTTTGGGGTTGTAGGCCTCTTAACCATAACATATAATCTCCTTGTTAAGTTCATAGAGTAGACATTCCTTCTAGAAACTATATGACATTATACCCTCTTTAGTTCATCACTCTCAATCTCATGATACCAACTTTGGTCAAAATTATATTCCCATGACCATCTTTCTAGTTTCCCTTCACTTTGTAATTTAGCCAAAAAAGATCATCACTAACCCATAATTATCAGTAACTCCTAGATGAACTAATCATTAAGAGGTTACCCCCACTATCCCACCCTTGTTGGAATACACTTAATAAAACATATAAGCCTATTGAGTCCATTATTTATAATCTTAATTCAAACCATTAGTCACACCTCTTGTATAACCCATATCCTATTAGGTTTCTCAAAAAACCCACTAAATTCTCTCACTCTATTACCAAGGTACCAAAGATAGCCTATGGTGGGGTCAATTGCAGTGTTAAATTTTTATCTCCCACCACTAATGAATTTTTTTTTCTCATGTTGAAAATAACACAGTGAACCTATCATGATCAATCACATGTAGAAAATATCCAAAGTACATAAGGTAAATACATAAACATGGAGATTATATTTTTATCACTACAAAGGGTCCAAAGAGTATACACCAATGATGCGTTAATGTACCAGATGAATCCCTACTCACTATTGTGATTAAAAAGTTTTAATAAAGGGTCATTATTGATCTGAGGTTCTCTATATCCTTATATATTTAAATAATACTTCATGATATAAAATAATAAACTATTAACACATGTTTTTTCATAATAATATCCAGAGAATATTCAAACCCCAAAATAGTGAGGGTGTTTTTTATGCTCTAATATCTTCTATTGTATCCATATCCTCAGTCCCATTATTCATAGTAGTAGTTCTTCCTTTTAATTTTAGATATATCATTTTCACTCAGATTCTAAAAAAATTATCTTATAACTTCCCCATTATTCCACTAATTCAAAAAAATATCTTCCAAATTCATTCCTCATTAAATGACATGTCACATATCGATTATCCAAAAAAATCATCCACATAAACTGAATTAAAACCAATAATATCAAATTTTATCACCCCTAAATTGATAGAAATTAAAAGTATCAAAATATAATATAATTAAAAAATCATGGTTTGACATCTAGTATTGTATCATGATACATTTTAGTCATAGTATCCATTGAAAATCATGTAATAATTTGAATTTGAGTACCCTAAAATTTTGGGATCGATATATTCATATATTATCAATAAAAACTCATTATGGTGAAACATAGTCTATTGCAATGTGATCCCTTCATCAAAATCTATCCAGATATACATCACTTTTTAATGACATCATTATTTTTTTGAAATAACAAAAAATATGGTGAAATATCTTGGATTAAGGCATGACACTAGATTCACCAAAAATAGCCTAAGAAAAATTTTCCATGGGGTCCTCATTATGATGTAAGATTTCCCACTATGTAGTAACTATAGAAATTATAGTGTATACATCTGACTGTAATATCCTACCATAACCATTTCTTTAGTTTAATCATATGTATAACTCTTCATGGTGTTAACATGTTTATGACACCTTAGTTTTTTACCTCTATACAAAAACACATCCAAAACTTCTCAAATTTTCTCCAGTATTCTCCAGGTATTCATGAACACCATAATGTCACCAATAAAGTCAATATAAAATAAACACAATAAATTATGATCGTGTCTCAATAAAATCAATTACAGAATCAATATTCTATATTATGAATATCCTTGATTCCAACATTACCACATATATCAACTTTAGTTTCAACATTCTACACCTTTGGGTTTGTTAGTAATCCCAAGTGAAATGTAAATCTCCTTAACTTCAAGTAAAACCAAATAGTTATAGAATAACTCAATTATAAATATATATAATTTCCATAAATGCTTAGTGTAGAAAATAAGAGATAAATGTATAATTCTATTCTTTACTCCATAAAAACAAAATTTAACTATTATAATAAACTTGTTATTAAAAACACACATTCTTTTCTCCATGGTTCATATATCCCCTTGTATCTCATGAAAAAATTCCCATTAAATGTATATTTCACCCCTTAAATTCATAATTATTTTTGTACATCACTTTTTAATCTTATTAATAATTAAGAATTATCCCCTTTTACAAGATAAATTTTACTATTTATCCTCATTTGATAAAAACCCATATGGATTTGTTTTCAAACATGATTATCCAAGTTAATCAATAACTACATGTAGGAAGAAGGGACTTAAAACCTTTACAATCTGAGGGAGGTGGTTGAACTTCAATATTTAACTTATGCTTCTAAAACTCTATATCCAATGGTACTATAAATTTATCAACCACTTATTGATTCATTATAATGTGTTACACTTTGAAAAAACCATTTTCAACCTTTTATTTAATAAAATAATGCTTTATTTTGACATTCTTCATGTGTGAGTGTTGTGCTAGATTCTTTTTCAATTCAAAAGAACTTTTGTTGTCTTAATATATCATCATCAGTACTTGTACTTCTTTACCAAGATATTCCAATATTTTATTTATATAAATAAATTAGGTGCATGAATTTTTCACTAAAATATGTTTTTATTCAACTGTACTAAGATATGAACTCACTTGTTTCTTTATAATCCATCCAATGCACTTTCTGATAATAAAGAAATATCCTCTACTTATGGATGTTCTATCAAAAATATCTCTAGACCAATTTGTATAAAAATATGTAAATAAATATTTTTCTTTATCTATGTTATATATAAAACCATAATCAATAATACCTTTAATATAACTCATTATTAGTTACAAATAATGAGTTTTTTACTCCTTTGGATTACATTTAAACTAAGATGACAAACAAGAAGCATAGAAAAAGTCCGGCCTATTTTCAATCATGTATAAAAATATTCCATTAATTATCCAGTATACTATAGGATAAATAAATATTTCAAATTTATGTTTTCCAAGTTTATTTTCAACTATTATTGGAGTTTAAACTCATTTTCTTTAATGTATCTCAAACTTCTTCAGAAACTCCCTTACAAACCTTTTTTGAGAAATAAAATTGTATTCCTCCTTTTTATTCACTTGTAGTCGGATGAAATAAGTAGTCTCACTAATCATATACATTTAAAATTCTAAACTTGTCAATTTTACAAATTCCAATATATATTTCCACTTTTTCACTAAATATTTTATCATCAACAAACACAGAAACTATAAACTACTCTCCTTATAATGATTTCACATAGAGGTTTTCATCAAAACCACTTATCTTGAATTTTATATTTATCATGTAAGTGTACAATCAAGTATACCAAGATCATGGTTCTTTATTCTATTCATATATTTATTTATTCAAAGGTCAAAATTTTAAGTCATTATATTCAATTTAAAAACCTACTGGTTATTTAATAAAAACTTCCTTCTTGAGTACTCTATTTAAAAATATTTTCTCCACATCCATTTAAAAAACCTTGAAGCCTATTTGAATTGAAATTTACAAGAAATATTCAATTGAATCTAGCCTCACCACCAGTGAAAAAATTTCTTCCACATTTATACCTTTAATTTTATCATATCTATTGTATACAAATCTATATTTATTTTGGATCATATTTTCATGCTCATAATATTTATTCTTGAACACCCACTTGTTTATGGAAAATATCACATTGTTTAGTCTAATGTGTATTATTCACCTCATGTTATTTTGAATTTTAAATCCATTTAAGGATCTTATAAAATCTATTAGGTTCATTCAGGCACACATCTACAAGAATCATGTGATAATACTCATCTTACTCTAAAGGATTATGTGTATATATTGACTCTCTTTCTCTAGCTACTGGAATCCCTAGTCTTCCTCCCTTAATCACTGGGGAATCCTTCAAGATAGTCTGTATAGCACCCACCCCTCTATAGAATTTCATTAGATCATCCATCAATGTGGCTATAGAATATGGGACCTATCTCTAATGAGTTCGGGGTTATCATATATTACACTTATCTCTTTATGGCTCAAAAGGTCCGAAAATTCTTGATGAAATTCATGTGATCTCTCTATCATCGAGTGAGTATGAGTCTATAACAAAGTATCATAAATGGTCCCTAGTGAATAAATTTGGTTTGGATCAACCTACCCTCCTAGTTTTCATTCATTTTATTCAATCCTAGAACCTCCCAGGTATGGAAACCATCTCTACCATTAACCATAGATCATTTCTCATGATCATTTACTCAGAAGATAACTTTTTCATGACCTAGGATAGGGAATCCCACTCCTGTGAAAAGTATATCTTTATTCACTTTAGGTGGTCCATGTATTTTTATGGAGACCAAGATCCCTGCATGGTGGTGATTGTGTTTTTCCTTCCCAATCTTTTCTTTCACTTTGATAATCCTTCTATTTTAAATCGAAATAGTGACTCTTTTGACCATTTACATTATTTAGATGCATCCACCTTAAATAGGGATTATATAATGGTGTATATAATTTTCATTGAGGTGAATCTTGAGGCCATAATTACCTCTCATATCATACTTCATGAGAGTGTGGATATATCCTTATAATATAATCTCTTGGTTTTCAATAGGATAGACTTATTATCCCTTTTCAACATACAAGGGAATTTAGATGATGTCTGTAGAAGTTGATATCCCAAGTACCTCTCCCCATCCTTTTAAGTCTCTAGTGGGTTATATAAATAGTCTACTTTGACACTCTTCATTCCCTCATGGTAGCATCATCTCCCTTTAACCTTGAGATCTCTATTTTAATATCCTTCCTAGCTATGATTCTCTTGTATCCCATTTAACATTGGATGGGTTCTCCCCCAAAGTCAATAAGGAGGATGATATGTTTTATCCTATATACAAGACTGGTTGAGTGGAAAATAATACCCCTAGGATATAGGTAGATTTATTCCCTTATAATTCCATCTCTATCTTTCTTACTAGTAAATTAGGTGGTATATACTTTGGTTCTATCCTTGGAGACCTATCTTATGCCCCTTGTTACCTCTATCAATCCTACTAGGGTAGTTATCTCTTGATCACCCCCCACCCCATTGGAAGGTGGGTATTTTTTCCCTATAATCTCAA
The DNA here is from genome assembly GCA_963277665.1 of Viscum album. NCBI lineage: Eukaryota > Viridiplantae > Streptophyta > Magnoliopsida > Santalales > Viscaceae > Viscum > Viscum album. Next base: position 614,245,870 of record OY728134.1, read on the forward strand.
TATAGGTGTCATATTCTCCCTATCCTTCTCCTTGGGTTCTTTCCTCTTACATCCTATTTAGGGGACTAAATAGATACCTTACCCTTATCCTATAAATCATGATTTGGCCATAACTATTTCAAATTATTTTTCTCTAATGTGTTTCAATTCACCTATACAATCTCCTTAATCCTCCCTCTTGGATTCCCCACCTCTCTCCCCACTTTCGGCCCCCTTGAAATCTCATTCTAAAGGATACTACTAGATCTCCTCTATAAGAGTCTCATCTCACACTAGGTCTAAAAGTAGTGAAGGAAATAATCGGTTATATCCCCATGGTAAACTCACAAAAAGTTTTTAATCCTATATTGGTTTTCAATATTTTCCTTCATTATATGGAATACGAGAGGTATTGGGTCCCCATATAATAATAAATACCATTTTAATTAATATCCTCCCAGGTGTCCCTTATGGAGATTTTGGGACCAAAAAATGATGTTGTGAATAAAAATAGAATTGGATCCAAGTTTGGCATGAAATATTATCTGCATGGACACCCATGAAACAAACACATTTTGTTATTTTAGAAGGATCACTTTATAATGGAACTGTTTGGTGATTCTTCTAACCACGTCACTATAAAGACCTTCTGATATAACCATACAATAAAAATATTTTTTTATATGAAATATGATGTTTTTTATAGGGAATAACTATTGTAATTCATATTGTAATTTGATATGAGGAAAACATACAAGTTTATTGGAGTGGAATTTAACTCTATTTTAAATTTTTTGAATGAGAAAAAGGGAGATACAAGTTCTTAATAATAAGCATACAAGATTTCAATAACTTCATTTCTTTAAATTTTATCATTGACCTCATATTCTTAGGTGGTCTTTCACCTAGTAAAACAATGGAAAAATGTGGAATATGGTTATAAGACATTAATAAATATGTTTATCTTCCTACTTTCCTAAAAAATCAGTGACTCACTAATACCAAACTCTATCTAGCCATTCCTTTATTTTAATATTTCTTATTAGATAAACTCCCAATATTCCATGGATATTACTCTAAAAATATTTATTATAAGACATTCATTTGATCAAGGTTATTCATGATTCATAAGTAAGACCTTTGAATGGGAAACCTTAGGGGATATTGATGAACAAAATCATGTGCTTGAGGGATGAGGTAAAAAATGGGTTGTGCAACCATACCTTGATTGATATCAGTACTAAGAATCTAGAGTGAGAATTATAAGAGTTATATTACCAATTAAAATATCACTGGGATGATGATACATTCATTACCATGGATTCAAAAAATAATTATCCAACCTGATAGTCTCCTGATAGATGAGAGATCATATATAGAAGGATCATAGAGACTATGATTAAAAGTGGGAGATGAAAACACATCCTTTATCCATGATCACAAAAGAGGGAGGAAGTTTATGGGGAAACATAATATTCAAATTAAGAATGTAATCTCTATCAATGATTTCAAAATCATGTGACCTCTTACAGTGGACCGCATCACTTCTCTTTTAACAGTAAAATCCATAGGGTCCCTTTGATACCCTTAATAAGGGTCTAACAAATCATTCTTCAGAGGCTTGTCAGGGACCGCATATTATATTTAAAATATTATGATCAAGGTTATCCCATATATGGAAGATATTTGGGTGGATACCAAAGTTTTAAATTCAGAAAGTGCTCCTAGTCCATATGGGATCCCTAGATCATTTTACATTTTTTTCATGGGATTATATTAATTAAGACTTTATAGTAGGATATACAAGAAAAATTAAAAGAAGGAAATATTCCTATAGATTCATGCATCACCTTAATCATCCTCATTCTTAAGGTCAAGTTCCCTATATCCCTCCAATAATTATATCATATCATCATGTGTTACTTTCCTTATAAGATCCTAGATAATATTTTTAATGATAAGCTTACTTTCTAAATAGAAACATGGGATCATCAAGAAAAGGTATATCCAAGTCACTATAATTATAGCATAGTAGATAGTGATAGATCTCTATAGTAAAGTTATTGGTAGTAATATCATGGTGAAGGTTGAAATTGAGAAAGCCTATAAAAATTATAATGGAATTTTATTCTTAAGTTCATGAGTTAATGAATTTGATCATATAAAGATTGTGATTTTTTTATGATGTTATTATTATATTTTGATCATCATAAACCTCTTGGTTAGAAAAATGGGTTCCTTTAAATCAACCTATAACCTGAGATAAGGAGACACATTATCTCTTAGCCTATTTATCTTGTCCAAATATGTGTTGAGAAAGAAGTTGAATCTCTATATATCCAATATAGGTATATAACCTTTTATGTAAAGTATTTTAAGGATGATTTATCTTATATATTTTTAATGATGATATACTATTCTTGATCAATGGGAACAAAAAATCAGTCATAAATTTTTAAAGCGCTTTTGAGGGACTATGAGACTTGGAGAGGAAAACGTTTAATCCTTCCAAGATATGCATATATTTCTCCTAAAAAATTCTAAGTAATCATGTTGAAATAATTTTGAAATAGATTGTATTATTTAAAGTATTTTTTCCCATGTTTCACCAGGGTCCCCACCCCACTCTACTAGAAAATTTATATTCACTATTTGAATGATCTGATTCTGAAGATATCGGGGCATATAGGAAACCGGAGGAACTAGATTCTATACTCTGAAGATAGAATCACCCTCATCAACAATAACTTGTAATTTATTCGCATGAACATACTATCAAGAATCAATGTTTCATTATATTCTAGATAATATTGAAAATTTATTTTATGGTTTTTTATAGGATTCCCAAGGTGAGGGGTGATATCATTGGAACAATTGGAAGTAATTGGAAAAACCTATGGAAGAGGGGTGGTTCCAATGTGATAGATCTATGTGAGTTCATGCAATGTATTTAATCCAATATTGTATGGGATAAAATTTTAGGTCACTCCCTTTGGTCTTGTTCTATCAGGAACAACTATGGGAAGCCCATTTCTTTTAGTGACCATGGGATGGGTGTATTTTGACCCCTATATAATATCCTAAAAGGATATTTAAATTTAATCCTAAATCACGTATAAATTATTATTAATAGATTATAGTTTTAATTTTTTTCATGATAATTGGGTGATTACTAATCTTGATTTATCCCAATAACATTCCCTACACATCCCCTTTAGAGAGGATAAGGTTTTCCATGGTTTTAGCAATATAGTCCTTAATTTAAATCTTAAAGTTGAATTTAACCTCATTTCACTCACTGATGATGAGTACCACTTTACTTTTACTCCTAGATCTGGACACTTCAATATGAAGGATTTCATCAAAACCATGCATTCATGTCTAGTTTCTAACTACTAAGCAAAATATTTATGGAAATTTTCTATTAAATCTATATATAATTTCATAGTGTGGAATAAACATCAGAATGATCTTCCCATTTATAATGTTATCCAATGTAATAGTATAGCACTAGATTTTAAATTCCTTGCTTACATTAACTTGTAGGTGGAAATCAAAGAATAGTTGATATTATGATGATATCAGGATCATTTTACATAGAGTCTTTTAGGATACTACCACATTATCTCACCCATGATTAATAACATAGACCTAATATTGGATGAATTATTCAATGGTATTGATGATATCTTGGAAAATGGGTGCATTCAGTGTTTTATATTTATAGATAGTTTTATGGTATCTTTAGTTTTCTAGGAACCACACCAAGAATAATGCTCCAGGATCTCAAATGAAAGTCTTAAATATATCGTTCTCAGTAATATCAATGACCATATTACCCTAATTTCAGTTTATGATAGTTTTTTGGTCTTTTATCTTCTTTCCATCAGCGCCCCTTCCCCCCAACCAAGTGTGGAAAACAAAAGTCAACGCATATGGGTTTCTTGAATTCCCCCTACTAATTGAAAACAAAATACTATTACTTCATCTATGCATGGAAATTATAATAGAGTGGATATCATTAGAGAAATAAGGGGTTGTTTTTGGATTGTATTTAATGTTCTTTAAGGTTATATTACATATCTCATAATAAATTCCATGGATATTTATACTGGCCTCTCTCTTTGTAAACATCAAGAAATCTTGATTTATATTATTAATAAGAACAATATTATGTTGGTTTCATTTTTATTTGTTCAAATAATTTCCCATTTTAGCATGGATTATATTGTTAGAGAATGAAAAATTGATCTTAGTTCAGGGTGTACTGATCTATATATCATTCACGAAGCTAACATGGTGGAGGAACTACTCACGATTAAGGGTGATCCTACTCATACCCTCATTTTATACTATACTTTAGTTTCTCTTCCCCCTAAATGTATTTCCTTTCTAGATATTTATTCTTTGGTCCTACACTAGTATAAACCTATTTAATGTCTCCCCCAGGTCATTTTCCCTATTTTAATAAAATATTGTAGTTGTGTGTGTATTTTTTTTAAACCCACTTGGTTTTGATAATATATTGATCATACATCATTTTCACAAGATCTTATGTTTGGTTCTACTCTATTTTATTAAAATATTCATTCATTGATTTATCCCAATATTCAACCTTTTCCAATAATTTAAATGATGTCAATTATAGCTAAGATAATAGATAATTGTTCTCAGCACTCCCCATCCTCTTAGTTTTCAATTGGAGAGTATTTATCTCCAACTGATATTATATTCATCTATTTTATATTTCATTTTCCTCCTTTGATACTATTATTAACTCACTTCAACAACCTATTCTTATTTTGATTCAAACTCATAATCCAATTCATGTGATGGATTGATTAATCCTATAAAATTTGTGTCAAAATCATCTTCCTCATCACAAAATTCTCCCAAATTTGATTTTAAAAAATATATTTATGGAATTATCTTAAATCAATTTTAAATAATTTCATTTAAAAAATTCATTTAACCTATTATTGAATCATTTATAGACCTTACTCGTGATTTTTTATCCAAATAATAGTCCTTTGTCGATTTCATATTCATACTTTTCTTTATTACCTTCTTTATTTTTAATATAACATTTACTTATAAACACTATAAAGTGTTTAAAAGTTTCATTTCATTTATGTCACATCTCATAAGTTATTATATTTTTTTAGGACTTGAAAAAATACTAATTTTTTGTATACATAGACAATTACACCACGTCCTGCCAATAATTCCAATAGATATCACTCTCAGTGAGTAGTATCTTCTCTGTATTATTCACAAACTAATTTTTCCTTTAAAAGATTATATTTTGATATTGTTTTCTCATCAAATAAACTTTATGATTGATGATATGTTATTCTAAATAGTTTTCTACCTCAATTAAAGTTTACATTATACCATTATCTGATCAAATAGTGTTTATCAATCTTTTATTTTTTTACTCAAATCTCCTCTAAAATTGCAAGATACATTCCATCACCTCATTTTAGTTTATATAAACATTATGTGTCTTATCCTTCTATAATCATCAATAAATAAGATATAGTACTATTAAACTCATTTTTTGGGATGTTTCATTAGACTAAACACATCAGTATGAATTAAGTACAACAAATTTAATACCTGATTCTTCTTTTACAAATATAGATTTCTCACTATTTTCCCTCTCATACAAGCATCATAAGTCTTTTCCCGATCACACTTTATATTTTTAATATCTATTTCTTCTTTATGATTTGTTATATTTTACATTATTTTTTATGTATATAAACAATACTTTGATGCCACAGGTCTCTCTCCTCTTCCACAGTGAGTAGACAAGTGTTCTCTTTATAGTCCACTCAGTATAAGATATTATTTTTTCTCTATATTTCCCTAAAATATTTATCATCCTTACATTTTATAAGAAAATCCTTATGATTTAATATAATTTCGATTATCAATTATCATAATTAAATTTCACTCATGATATTATATTGAAGTCTATCAACATAAATCACTCCATATTTATCAATTCATATCCAAAATTACTTTTCATTATACATCATTTAATTTTTAATACTTCATCATTTCCAAGTTGTAACATCAACACATCTTTTTTCATTAATCAATAAATTCATATTTCTAGTCAAGTGGGATAAAGACCAATTATCTAGAATAGATTTGTTTAAATGTTGTATTAATTTTATATAAATATTGACTATTATTTTCTTCTCCTTCTTCATATTTTCCTTCCATGAAATTCTCAGTTGAGTTATTACATAATATTGCCTCTTTTTATTAGTTTCATCATGAACCACAAAGTAATTGTTGTCCCATAGATGTTGTTTGAAAATATCTCCAACTATAATGGTTTTAATTATCATAATTCATGTCATATATTAAACATATATCTTACCTTATGTTAAAGATTATAAGTTATGTAACAAAATTACCTTGAATACCATCAGTTAATTTATAGAATTATTTGAGTGTGTTTAAGTCTTTTCAATCTTATAATTGGTTATATGTGTGTTTATGAGTTTTAACACTCTCTGACTTTGATGAAATGAAAGATATACATAACATCTAAAATTATCTAAGTATGATTCACTAACAAAGATTGACAAAAGACTCTCCATTGCATATGACTCACTGACATACGGATAAAATAGGCATATATTCTAAGTATGTAAAGCTGACACCATTAGAAAAATTCACCATTGGACATGACACCAACAAACAGACAACTCACCATTGCATATGAATCACTGACGCCAACAACCTACCATCATTCCAAGTAACCTACCTTTGTGGGATGCTACCAATGCAAGGACTCACCATCAGTTGAAATGTCTCATTGATAGTTCAACTATCTCACCAACAGAAAGAAGGACTCACTAATAGAATGAGACACTGATAGAAGGAGACACCAATAGAAATACTCACTGATATAATAAGACACCAACATAAGGAGAGACCGATATAAAGACACACCGATTGAAGGAGACACCGACATAAGGATACACCAATAGATGAGTCGCTAATAGACTATTTAAATCTACATTTATTAATATTATTTTTAATGGTCATATTTGAGTTATTTACTGATTCTGACATAATTAATTCCTACTTGAAGACTTGACAACAGATAGTATGATGTACGAGGTATCTCCACATACACATTTTCAGGCTAAAAAAGTTCAAAGAGTCAAACAAGCATGAAAAAAAAGATAAGTGTGGTGTACTAGAAGCAGTGTATGATGTGTATGAAGAGAGGAATAATTGAAGAACATAAACTCTCATGAAAATACTTTGAACCCAAGAACTAAAAAGAAATAACATACGGGGAGATTGAGAAATCAAGCTAAACCTGCTGAGATGACCATTAACATCTTTTGAACAAGAAGATGAACATATCATACTCCTGAAAGCCAGAACAAAGAGTCTATGACACTCTATTTTGGAGTCAACTTCTAGAAGAGGACTAGAACTTAAATCATGATATATAAAATGAGTCCAGGTCTTCACTGTATAACACAAATATCCTTTTAAACCTAACTTTACATATTTAGCTCAGTTGTGTTCATTGAGTTGCATTTCTGAGTAGTGTGTGCATTTTTCTGTTACACACACACTGACTCCTATGCATAACTGGATGATACTCTATATCCTCAATCCCACACTCTTTTTATCCATTCGTATCCCATGTAGAACTGTGGAAGAGGTCGTGTGTGATCTGTTTTGTTGTTTTCCCATGAAGAACTGTGGTGGAGGTCAAGTTTGACCAAGATATCCTTGTGTGTTGTTGTGAACCCCGATCCAGGTTGTGGATCAAAATTTTTATTAATTTAAACTACTTAGTGGTAGGTGATCACCAAGTGAAGAGGACTAAGTATTAGATTGATACTGAACCTCTTTTTTATTCCACTGTGTTTTTACTCTTTATTTTTACTCTATTTTATCACATATTTCATAAAACTAAATTGAACTCTGAAATTTAGTTTAGAAAGTGTTTATAACTATTTTGAACCAATAGGTTAGTTTGAAAAGTCATATTAATCTTTAGATTAATATATCCAAGAACTAATCAATCTTATAAGAAATTAATTGAACATTCAGGACTCTTATAAATTCACTACAAACTGTCTTAGATTATATTCAGGGATATTTTCAAATAACCAACTTTTAAACAAAAATTTTTATAGATACTCAATTCACCCCCCTCTTGAGTAATCTACTCCGACCAACATTTGGTATCATAGGTGTTTTGAAATTTTTAGTTTTCAAAATCTTTTTCAATATTTTTCAACTGTGATTTTAGTTGGATTTCAAAGATCTTAAAATTTATATCAATACTAAATTTTTATCTCTTTAAATTCTTGTTCTAAAATTTTTATTATGGATAATATATGGGAAGGTTCTGCTACCAATAGACCTCCATTATTTAATGGACCCAATTATGCACAATGGAAAATTAAAATGAAAATACACTTAGAAAGTATGGGTTTTGAAATTTGGTCTTCAATAATATATGATTATAATATTCCTACTATTTCTATAACTACTTGGGATGATCTAACTAAGACTGCTTATAAAAATAATTGCAAATCCATGAATTATTTATACTTCTCATTAGGAGATGAGGAATTTAACAGAATTTCTTCATGTAAAACAGCCCATGAAATTTGGAATACTTTGTCTGTTTCACATGAAGGAACTTCTAGTGTTAAGGAAATATGACTTAAAAAATATAATATTAAATATTATAACTTTAAGATGAAGCCTGATGATCATATTTCTGAAATGTATCTCAGGTTTAATGAAATAGTGAACATTATGATCTCTCTGGGAAGAGATGTTACTGTCAGAGAACAAATCATGAGTATTCTAAGATGTTTTCCTGATAGATAGAGAGGAACTTCTTTCTCTATTACAGAATCATGTGACATTAGAAAAATTACATGTCAAATAACTCATTATAAAACTGATAATGTATGAAGAATAGTTTAAAGTCAACAAAGAAGAAGAGGATGAACCAAGAGGAAATTTGTAGCCTTCAAGACTACTACCACTAAGAATAAGGAAAAAGAGAAGGTGCTAGCCTCTGTTAAAAGATTCAATAATGATGAATCAATATCTAATAGTGATGAAGATATGGCTCAGCTAGCTAGAAGATTCAAGAAATTTTAATGAAATGAGAATTTTTTTAGAAATACCAATTATAAAGGAATATATGATAATAAGGGAAACTGGAAAAGGACTGGAAAATAAATGATAAATCAGAGGAGATTTTCTACTATTAATGAAAGAGTAGAGGACATTTCAAAGTTGACTGTCCAAAGATAAAATAAAAAAATAAGTATGAAAAAAAAAAGACAAGAAGTATAAGAAATCTATGAAGGTCAATTGGATTGCTTATGAGGATAGCTCTAGTGAATCAGCATCATCTCACGATGAGAAAGATGAGATGAAAAATATGTGTTTTATGAAAAACACATATGAGGTAACCTTATATTTCCCTATACACAATTCTTATTATTATGAAAATTAAAGTGAGTCTGAGAATATGACAAGTGATGAACTGTTTGAATATTGTAACATGCAGGAAGAGACTTGTAATGAACTAAAAGATAAATATAAATATTTAAAAAAATATAATTCTCTCACTGTAACTATTAAATCTGAAATTACAACTAAAATGGAAAACAATTCTCAACTTCTCAAAGAAAAAAATGAATTAAAAATGTCTAATGAGAAACTGAAGAAATATTTAGAAAATTTTACCAATATAAAAGACACACTCACTCAAATTCTTGGTAAACAGATTGATTCTAAGAACACATCTGGTATTGGATATCATCTTGGACAGAGAAACATATCTAAAACACATTTTGTAACTAAATCTTTAAAATCTGTTATTTTACCTAAAAATCAAAACTATACTACTAGTACCAGTTCTGAAAAAACTTTTACTACCTCTAGTTTTTTTGGAAAAAATAGAGTTTATTTTTCAAGCATGTTGCATAATTATTATAGGAAACCCATAAGGAAAATTTGGGTATCTAAATCATTGATTACTAATTTCATTAGACCCAAACAAGTCTGGGTACCAAAATCTATTTTTGTTTGATTATTCTATAGGAAAGCTGCTTGAAGAGATCCTGCAAGAGTCAATAGTACTCGGATAGTGGATGTTCAAGACATATGATAGAAGATTATGCAGGATTCAAGAACCTAATCAAGATTGATGGTGGATATGTCACCTTTGGTGATAATGCTAAAATAAAAATAATTGGATTAATCTAGATTAGTATCTCTGACTCAGTTTTAATTTCTAAAGTAATTTTTATTGATGGACTGAAATATAACTTTCTTAGTATTTCACAATTATGTGATCATGGATTTCATGTTAAATTTGAAAATGATGCATGAAATATTTTTAACTCTAAAAATGAATTTGTATTTTCTTCTTTTAGAAGTGAAAATGTATATTCTATTAACTTAGATTCTTTAGTTTCTCAAAAAAAATCTTGTTTAAGTTCCTATCATAAAGAGTCTTGGATTTTGAATAGGAGATTAGGCCACTGTAATGTACACTCTCTTATAAATCTTATTAGAAAAGGACTAGTCAAGGATATACCCAAACTTGAGTTTCCAAATAACAAAGTCTGTAATCCTTGTCAAAAGGGTAAACATCACAAGATATCTTTCAAATCAAAGAAATAAGTTTCAACTTCTCAACCTCTAGAGTTGGTTCACATGGATTTGTTTAGACTATCTCGAGTTTATAGTTTAAATTGGAATCATTGTGTCTATGTTCTTATAAATGACTATTCTAGGTATACTTAGACCTATTTCTTATCTCACAAGAGTGAATCATGTACTTACTTCACCAAGTATTCTAAAAAAATGAAAAATCTTAGTGGAATTAGAATTAAATCCTTAATAAGTGATCATGGTTACAAGTTTGAAAATAAAGTCTTTGAATCATTTTTCTCACACAATGGTTATAGTTATAACTTATCTACCCCTAGGAAACCTCAAAAAATGGATTTTTAGAAAGAAGAAATAGAACCTTACAAGAGATATCCTGAACAATTCTTAATGAATATTATCTACTTGTTTACTTTTGGGTTGAGGATATAAATACAGCTTGTTACATAATTAACAGATTCTTAATTAGACCTATCTTCAAGAAGACTTCTTATGAGTTGTGGAACAATAGAAAACCCAAATTAAGTTATTTAAAAGTTTTTGGTTGAAAAGTCTATATTCATAATACAAAGAAAAAAATAGATAAATTCTCATTTAAAAGTGATGAAGGAATATCCCTAGGTTACTCAACCTCTAGTAAAGCCTATAGAGTCTTTAATAAGAGAACTAAGTGTGTTGAAGAATCTGTGTATATCAAATGTTATGAAACAGATCCACATGAACCTAATATCTCTCTAAATATACTTGAAGATAATATTTCAAACTTTTACATAAATAAAAAATCATCTAATCCTCTTGTCAAGCAATCTGTTAAATCAAACAGTTTTGGAAATTCTTCAGAATCTGAACATGATGAACCCGAACCTATAGATAAAACTGAAGTTACTAGACCCTCCTTTTCTAGATAAAATATAACTCTTAAGAACCATCCTTTAGGTATTGTTGTTGGATACTTAGACAAAGGGAAACAAACTAGAGCTTCTCTTAGAAATCAGGTTGAACATCAAGCCTTATTATCACAGCTTGAGCCTAAAAACATCAATGATGCAATTAAAGATGAATTTTGGGTGATGGCTATGAAAGAAGAACTTAATCAATTTGAAAGAAATAAATTTTAGAAACTTGTGGATAGACCCAATGACATTTTGACCATAGGCACTAAGTGGGTGTTTATGAATAAAGTAGAATAATCTGGTAATATTGTTGGAAACAAAGGTAAACTATTTGTATAAGGTTATAGTCAAGAATAATGCATTGACTATGAAGAAACTTTTTCACCTCTTTCTAGACTTGAGGCCATCAGAATCCTACTTTCTTATGCTGCCCATATTAATTTCAAACTTTATCAAATGGATGTTGAGATTTTATTCCTAAATGGATATATAGTTGAGGATATTTTTTTTGAACAACCCCCTAGTTTTACAAACCCTCATTTTCAAAATCATGTTTTTAAACTTACAAAATATTTATATGGTTTAAAACAAGATCAAAGAGATTGGTATGATAGATTAATTAATTTTATTATTTAAAAAGGTTTTACAAAAAAATTATTGATCCTAATCTTTTTATAAAGTGAATTTATAAATACATTTTATTAGTTCAAATCTATGTTAATGATATTATTTTTGGATCTTCAAGAAATTCTTTATGTACTGAATTTTAAAAGATAATGAAAAATGAATTTGAAATGAGTTTAATGGGTGAACTCAAATTATTTCTTGGATTTTAGATTTTTCAAAATAAATAAGGTATCATTTTAAATCAAAGTAAATATACAAAATATCTTTTAAAAATATTTGTCTTTAATATAATTAAAAGTAATGAAACTCCAATGATTACTAATTGTAAGTTGGATCTTAATGAAGATGGTAAATCTATTGATCAAACCACTTATAAAGGAATGATTGGAAGCTTACTCTACTTGACTGCCAATAATCCAGATATAATTTTTAGTGTGCGTATGTGTGCTTGTTTTCAAGCCAATCCCAAATAATCTCACTTGAATGTTGTTAAAAGAATTTTCAAATCCCTAAAACTTACTATAAATTTAGATTTGTTTTAGCCCAAAGGATAATAATTTGATATAGTGAGTTATTCTGATTCTGATTTTGGTGGATGCAAGTTAGATAGAAAGAGTACCTTTAGGACATGTCACATTTTGGGAAAGTCTTTGGTTTCATGGTGTAGTAAGAAACAAAATTATGTTTCATTATCTACTCCTGAAGCTGAATACATAGCTTCTGGTAGATGTTGTGCACAAATTTTGTGGATGAAACACACTCTTCTAGACTATGGGTATCAATTTAGACATGTGCCTATAAAATGTGACAATACAAGTGCTATTAAAATTTCTAAGAACCCATTTTCTCACTATAGAACAAAACATATTGATGTAAGACATCACTTTTTGGGAGATCATTATCAAAAGGGTGATATCACTTTAGAGTGTATTGGCACTGAATACCCGCTTGCTGACATATTCACTAAGCCATTGAACTCTAAGAGAATAAATTACATATGACATGAGTTAGGAGTGATCAATCAGTTAGACCTTATGTTTTCTTTTCCTTTAATCTTTTTTAGTGAGGTTGTCATGCCGACACCATTGTCATGCTGACACTATTGTAATATTGACACTGATGTCATGCTGACACCGTTTTCATGCCAACACCATTTTCATTCCAACACCATTAGTATTTTACAGAGTCTATCATGCCAATACCGATGACTCGTTATTTTTATGTGTGTTATGTTTTTATAAACATGACATTGTTTTATTAATTCCAGTGAACTGGGTTCGTGATTTCATGATTGTGAAATTTCAAAAGCCCTAAATGATATAAATTTGAATCAATCCACTCTATTCGTTGTACTTCTACTCTCTCTCTCTCTCTCCCATGGCTCTCTTTCTTTAATCTAGACCTTTCACCTTCTGACCTCCCAACTGAACTTATCATAATAGTGTGAGTCAAATGAGATCTAGTGGAGGATGAGTCTCATGTGTCCAAGAAACAGAAAAGTGAATCGAGCAAGCCTTTAGGTTCTATAAATCCTAGTCTTGTAAATCATTTTTTAACCTCGGAGAAAGAAGTTTTGGTGTAATGTATCTTGGAAATAATGTCTTTGTTGTTGAAAGTGTTATAAGATCAAGGATGTGTTGAATGGTTTGAAAACAATGACATATTCTTTTATCTAAAGTTGGTATATGAATTCTACATGGATATCGAACACTTTCTGGAAGTAAGTGATGTTTCTTGGGTGAATTAGATTGTTAAAGGGGAGAGAATCTCTTTATCTTCAAGTAATTTGGTTGAGTTTCTTAATGTAACTTCTGAAGGAAGATTTTATGATTACCAAGGTAATTCTCCTTCTAAAATTGATTTCTTTATCTATGAGACATATTTGAAAGAGTTGACTAGAAATGAGAAACATAGGAGACCCATTGACTCATAATTGAATTGGGAATGCAAAATTTTATTCAAGTTTATTTAGCACCATATTTTTTCCAAGAAAGGGGAGTTTTCTTCACTCAAGTATCAGGATGTATACTTATTGTATTTGTTGCAGAAAGGATTCAAATGGAATCTATGTAGATATCTAATGGTTCTCATCAATTAGATGATAAAACTTGGTTGTAAGTCAAATTATCTTTTCTATTCTAGAATGATTTCAGCAATGATGAAGAGGAAAGGGTGTTTAATTGAAGTTGATGATGGTTTAGTTAGTGAATTTAATGGTTTCTGTTTATGTTTTAGCATTTGTAAGAGAATTAAAATTAATTGGAACCCATGGAGTAAGGAATGGGTTGGTGATGAAGATAGATTTTAGGAGAAGTTTAATCCTATAGATCATCCAATTAGATCAAGGGATCTAGTGGATCTTGGCCTCAGTCTAGATGAACAAGTAACCTATTATTTAGATGAGAAAGAGGATCATGCTACTCCTGTCAAAGATGGGGGATCTCCAATTGATGAAAGAAGTGACCCAGACACTAGTGTACCAACAAAAATGGTATCTATTGGACCTAAAAGTACACCTCTAAATTACCTTCTCATGAAACTATTCTCAAATCTACTGGAAGTGAAGAAATATAAGTTGAGGTAAGTATAGAGTATTTTAGTGAATCCAATGAAGAAGAAGATTAGAAAGTTGATTATGAAGATGGAGATAGAAAGGATGAAGATGGAGATAATGAATAAAGTAGTGAAAGTGGCAGTGACAGTGAATCTGATCATCTTTATGAGAATCTAGATGTTGTTAGTATGGAAGTTTCTAGAGCTAATAATGATGTATCTATTGAGGGTGATGTTTAAGAAGAAAATTTTGATTCAGATAAACCTATTACTCAAGTTTTTTATACTAGGAAAATAAATCTAAATAATAAAATGCAACCTATCCATGAATCCTTGACTGAGGGGGAGAAATCTTCCTTGAAATTTGATACTGAGGTGGAGCCTCAAAGACCATTTTCTCAAGATGATGAAGAACATAAAATAGTAAGAGTAAGGTTTGATACTCTTACTCATATAGATTTAGATATTAATTTTAAATGTGTAAGGAATCCTGGTTATGTATCCCTAGTATTGGATTATGAATATTATGATGATGAAGTTTTTTCACTTTATGTAAGGGAACTAGTGGATGAGACCACTTCTATTAACTATTTCACTAAAGATGATTTTGAAAAATTCAAGAAAGTGATATGTGCCTCCATAAGAAACGCAGTAAAATATCAAATGAGGTATGATATTGATGAATCCAAGAGAGAGAACAATGATATGACTGATAATTTGAGAGCTATCGATCAATGGATGATGGTGTAAAGCAATCTGGATCCTCTATTTCTACTTCTGCCTCAACTTGTTTGTCACAAGATGATGCGGTTTCGATTTCAAATATGGTTATAAAATAAATTTATCAAAATATAATCACAACTGCAGAAACAATTGTGATAAGAAACACAAAGATCAGGAATGACATGAATAAGTTAACTATAGTCATCAATGTCTTGAAAAAATAGTACATAAATACAATGGAAATTGTCATGAAAGGAATTGAGAATATTGTTTCTCATTTTAAATCTCTTGAGTTTTCCAATCTAATAAAATAATTTCAAGAACTTACCTCCTCTTCTCTTACTTCAACCTCTACTACACCTGCTCAGTCTTCCCAATCTATAGATATTTCTACTGTTATTTCAGTTTTGAAAGAGGAACTTCAATATTTGATTTCAAGTATGGCCAAAGTTGAGGAAACTTCAGATAAGGTGAATAATCATGTGAATTATTATACTAGGAGTTCTTCACAGACTTGGGAATATCCGACCAAAAGGATTAATGAGTTTTTCTCCAAAATTGTTACAAATCATCAGATGAAAATTCTATTTAAGTATATGGCCACAAATCTTACTCTTCCTCCGTGAAAAGGGCCTTTAAGGATCAGATTCATAATCTCATATAATTTACTCTCTTTTTGGACAAGTTTATTGAAAACAAAGATGATTTTGAAAAGGATGTGAAATATAGTGAAAAGATCATTGAAGAGTTCATAAATATATTAAAACCATGTCTCCATGTCCAAAGTGAAGCCATTGTGGTACCTCCTGCTACACCACTTGGATCTACTGGTTTTGTGCCCACTCAATCTCAAATGTCAGTTTCTCAGGCTTTATCTTAGATCAGACTAGTCATTACAGAAACTGATCATCCTTGACTTCTTTCTTAGCACCAACCTACCTTGGATTTTATGGTTCCTGAAGGATTGCCTCTGATTCCTCTCAAAATCCATTCAGATCCTCCTGCTTCTCAGTCTAATACTCCTGATGAACCTTCCATTGATCCTTCTAATAAGGGGAAGGAACCCCTTTATCCTACCCTATAGTATGGAGTGATTTTTTTTATAGGTCTAAATCATTGTACTTTTTCTTTTTCAATGTACTTTGTTTATGAATGTTATTTCATTATCTCTACTTTTTTGTTGTTAGTGTTCTTTTCACCTTCCACTTTTTGCTAATATTAAAAGGGGAGAATTTTATAAATCATTATTAAACTTGGGAGACCATTATTAAACATTATTATGTGTTTATTCTTCTCTGATATGTTATTATTCTCCAATGGTACATAATAATGACATGATTTGTGATCATAAAAAGGGGGGAGATTGTTGGCCCATAGATGTTGTTGGCCACTATATCTAACTATAATGGTTTTAATTATCACAAATAATGTCATATATTAACATATATTTTACCTTATGTTAAATATTATATGTTATGTCATAACATTATCTTGAATACCATCAGTTCATTTATATAACTATTTGTGTGTGTTTAAGTATTTTCAATATAAAAATTGATTATCTATGTGTTTATGAGTTTTAATACTCTCTGACTTTGTTGAAATTAAATAAAGACAGAACATCTAAATTTATCCAAGTATGATTCATTAACACCAACAGAAAGACGAACCACAATTACATATGACTCACTAACAGACAGATCAAACATACATATATTCTAAGTATGTGAAGCTAACATTTTTGGAACTACTCACCATTGGACATGACACCGATAGATAGACGACTCACTATTGCATATTACTCACTGATGAAAATGAACTATAGTCAGTCTAAGCGACCTACCATTGCGTGATGATACTGATGCAAGGACTCGTAATCAGTTGAAATTTCTCACTGATAGTTCAACTGTCTCACCAAAAGAAGGAAGGACTCGTCGATAGAATGAGACACTGAGAGAAGGAGACACTGATAGAAAGACTCACAAATAGAATGAGACATCGAAAGAAGGAGACACTAATAGAAATACTCACTGATATAATGATACACTAACATAAGGAGGCATTGATATAAATACACGCTGATAGAAGGAGACACCAATAGGCGAGCCACCGATAGACTGTTTAAATCTTTATTTATTAATATTATTTCTAACGATCGTATTTGTGTTATTTAATGACTCTGACATAATTAATAACTACTTCCAGACTTGACAGTAGATAGTACGATGTACGAGGTCTCTCCACATGAACATTGTCACGATAAAAAAATTTAAAGAGTCAAACAAGAATGAAAAAAAGAAGAGAAGTGTGGTGGACTAGAAGCAGTGTAGTTGTGTGAGAAGAGAGGAATAACTGAAGAACATAAACTCTCATGAAACTACTATGAACCTAACAACTCAAAAGGAAGAAAATATGGGGAGATCAAGAAATCAATATAATCCTTCTAAGCTGACCTTGAACATATTTTGAACAAGAAGCTAAACATCTCATACTCCTGGAAGCCAAAACATAGAGGCTACGATACTCTTTTTTGGAGTCAACTCTTAGAATATGACTCAAACATCAATCACACTACATCAAAAGAGTCTATAGATTCACTTTATAACACAAAGAGCCTTCTAAACCTAACTCTACATCTTTAGCTATGTTGTGTTAATTGAGTTACATTTCTAAGCAGTGTGTGTATCTTTCTGTTACACACATGCTGACTCTTGTGCATAACTAGAGGATACTCGATATCCTCAATCTCACACTCTATATCCATTTGTATCCCATGTAGAACTGTGGAAGAGGTCGTGTGTGACTTGGTTTGTTGTTTTACCTAGAAGAACTATGATAGAGGTCAAGTGTGACATGGATATCCCTATGTGTTGTTGTGAACCCTAATCCAGGTTGTGGATCAAACTATTTATTAATTTAAACTACTTAGGGGTAGGTGATCACCAAGTAGAGAGGACTAAGTCTAATCTTGATACTGAACCTCTTTTTTATTTCCGTTGTGTTTTTAATCTTTAGTTTTACTCTGTTTTATCACATATTTAATAAAACTAAGTTGAACTTTGATAGTTAGTTTAAAAAGTTTTTATAACTATTTTGAACCAGTAGGTTAGTTTCAAAAGTCATATTAATCTCTAGATTAGTATAGTTGAGAAATAATCAATATTCTAAGAAATTAATTTAACATTCAGAACTCTAATAAATTTACTACAAACTATATTAGATTATATTTTTAATTGGGGGAATTTTTCAAAGAACAAAGTTTAAAACAAAAATTTTTATAGATACTCAATTCACCCCCTTCTTTATTAATCTACTCTGACCAATAGTAAATACCTTCTTCTTTTAATGGGTAAAAAATTCCTAATAGAATCATATATGTTAGTTTTACATCCATCCTCTCTGGTTTTATAAATGAGTTATTTCCACTCCTTTATTTCCTACTATCCAAATCCTTATGATCTAAATTACATTAATAAAAAAAAATATCTATAAAATTAACTTGGTATTTAGGATGTAGTTTATGTTCTCATCCTTATTTTTTGAATTTTGGGTGCTTATCCTTTCATGTATCTTTTATCTTAGTCATAATAATTCATAGTGTGACCATGATAGACACAAAATTAGAACTTTATTAGGGATAAAATCTTTTTTTATGTGTTTTTAACCTCTAAATAGCTCCTCATATTTTTATAAAACCTTGATAATTGAGAGATATCTATAAAATTTTCCTTTCCACTATCTTTAACACTAATTATCCTAGTTTTATATTATTCTCCTTTGAAACCAATTATATTCTTACCCACATTGTTGGTTATTTAATTATTCAACCCCTTATCAACACTTCATGTGCCTCTTTCAACCCTTGATTTAAAATCTCCAACTGAAAACTTTACAAGGTATAAATTATTCTTAGAACCTATTTTTTTTATTCCAATACCAAGTTTCCTTCTCAAAATGGTCACTTACTATTCAAGGGATTCAACCATTTTTGTATATTCTTAAATACAAGGGTCAAGGTCATTAATTACCTTGTATTTATATTTGATTTTTATCTTGAAATTAACAACTTATCCATGTGTTTCTTGAATAGTAAATAATTATTCCACAACCTTATCTAATTGAGTAATTTTGGATACAAGTTAGTCAACATACTCTAATGCACTGAAATATTGTCAAAGTATTTAATAAATCAAAATTGAATATTAAAAATCACCCCATGAAAGTAACTAGGGAGCTGACCATAGATTTATCTCCAAGGATATTTCCAATAACTCAGTGATATAGCGCTTATTTCTTTTTTTGGTGATTTTAATTAATAAAAGAAATTATAAATATGGTTATTTATGAGTGTGGTGAAATTATGTAATATAAAACATGAAAATGAAAACAAAATGATGTTATGAAGAAAGTGATAATCCTGAGATTGGTAATAATGAGTTCCTTCAAAACCACATCGACTAGTCTAATTCTCACTCAATTTTCACACTCTATTATATACATGATCATCCCTCTCAAAACTATTGATTTGAGAATTCTTGTTTTACCCAATAATCCTTGAATTTAGTAGTTATCCACATCCTTAATTGTAAGAAAATATAATACTCCTCAATCAAGGAAGCACTCTACTCAATACCCTAGAAATATCCCACTCACTATTCTCCATCCAATCCACTAATCTCACCATACATCAATGAACTAAATAAAGGAATGGATATTTATTCTATATAGGGGAGAAAAATTATAATAACCAGGGATAAGAAGAACTATCTCCAAACTCTTGTCCCTAAAACTTCTTGAATCCCTTGATATAAAACTCAACATTAAGACTTTATGTGTAAGGATTTGGGTGAATCTCAAAATACCTCTCTTAGATAAACCATTGGTTTATCTCTCTATGATCATGGAGGTGAATATAAAAATTATTAAATAGAAAAAATATCAGACGGAAACATAGATAAAATAAAATAATGAATGTTCATAATGAAATTTAGGAAATAAAATACAATTACCCTAAACTATTTTGAAGCTATGGTCTAGAGGCCAAGGGTATGAATCCTTAAAAATGAGAAGAATAATTATTTTTATAAGTAGTAATGGTTCTTCTTCTTTATTTAGAAGAATATTAGTGTCATGTATTTAAATATTTTTATCCTGAATATTCTTCCATTTAGACTAGTCAAGGAGTTGGTATTTATTCATTGCAAGCACACTCTTGAATATTCTTTAATACCTAGCTCAAAAATTATCTAATGTTTGTTTTACCTCTTCTATTATTTGATAGATGTCACATGGGGGATTCATATGAAAATTTACCAATTTTTGGAGGAAATACTAATGTTAAACTTTATTTATATTTTAACCCCAGGTTTTTTGGTGTAATTCTGATTTTAATCCCATGAAATATCATAATTTTGAGTTTAATATAACATAAGGGATACAAAAGGTTCATATAAGGTGAATTAACATGAATTCATTCCTAAATGTTAAACATATGTTGCTCTTAGGTCGTGATATTTAACCTGGCATGGTGGATTTTCATGGGTAGTTAATCTTATGTAATAAGCTAGGTGGCCTAGATAATATCACATGAGTGATATTTAATCTGACATGAAATTATTTTAATATAATATAGAAAATGGATAGGTTGCTTATTATTACACAGATGTTGGGTAAAAGGAGTTAATCTGATGTGAGGGGAATTTTAATTTTATACAAGACATGGTTAATATTACATGAGTGGTATGTATCTTATGAAATGGCTTGATTATTTAATTTGATGTGATATTTTATGTGAAGGAGTTTATTCTAACATAGCACCTTATCACATGCATTTAATCACTCACAAAAAAATTTCTATAATAATTATTAATATGAGAGCATCATTCCCCTTCAATTTAATCTCATGTAAAGTGTTCCCTATCTAGTTAATCACACACAAACCTTTAAAAACTCCTTTTAATTATACATAAATGAATATTTCTATTTTAAAACATAAAAAACTCAAGAATAAATATGTGTGTTTTCTAAATTAATTTCAATAAAAAAATAAATTGATTAAAAGTCATGGATGTAATCCTTTTATATTAATTCTAATTATACAACCTTAAAACTAAAAATTTGATTAATTTAAAATTATTAATTAAAATTTGGGATAATTAAAAATTAATTCCAAGGAAAAAGTATGAAATTTAGGCTCTCATAATACTCCAATGATTATCTTTTTTCCTCCTTTATAAATTATACTCCTCAAGATAACTTTAAAGTTCAACCTTAAGGACAAATCCACCTTCTGAAATATTTTCTTCCTCATATTTGGATTAATCTTTATTAATCATTTCCATCATATAAACCTTTAATATTATTTTAAATTCAGTATCTTCTTCAAAATAATTATCATCATCATCTTCCTCCTGACTTATCAACATATTCCTTTAAAAACTATCTCTAAATAGATTTTAATATTTTAAGTTTCATTCAGGGGAAACATTTTTTTTATTTTCAAAATTAATCAAACTCACCATATTCAATTTATTTCCTCATAAAAAATATTTTATCAATATATCAAAACTTCAATCACTGAAATAAATCTAATGGTAACTTCCCCTTGAATCTTCCATTCCTAATTTTGAATTTTCTTACCTCAAATTATAGGAATTAATTGCTTAAATCCTCTTATCTATATTCATCTTTATGAATATAAAGATTATATATGATTGTAATTTTATATATTTAGATGAATGTTTATACATCCCTTCTGTCTTCACACGCATCTCATATTTGATCAATATTATTTGAAAATCATTAAGTGAATTTTCTGAAAATTTTCTTTCTTCAAAAGATGACACCTTTAGACTGTATAAATTTGGAAACAAATTAGAACCTTCTTCATTATCTTTATATCCTTGATCTTATTTTTAATTCCATGAATGGATATAAAAAACTAAATGATTTTGTTGAATAAAATATCAATTTTCTCATTTTAATAAATATTCAAATCATCAAAATTGTTGTGCAACACTTTTAAATTTTCTTCTTTCACATTAGAGTCTCTATCATAAATATTGGCATAGATTATCCCATGTGGATTTATAGGGTGTGATAATCATCACTTTCATATAAATTTTATTCCAAAATTCATTATATAGGTAATTTTATTCACTTTTATTACTATTTAACAACTTTTTATCCATATCGGATAATAAAGACTTTAAGGGATCACTAAATTTGAATTTATATATAGTAGTGGAGAAAACATCATGACCAAGAGATCATATATATTATCTAATTCTATTATTTATGTTCTAATAATTACATTTATCTGTATCAAAAAGAAAAACTCATTTTTTGTTTATGAAATTTTCCATATAAAAGATCCCCCATGGATGAATTTTTCAAGATTAACCTTGTGAATTTAATGCCTCTGGTTGAAATCAAGGTCCTAAAGATACCCTAAGATGAGTGGTGAATTTGGGTGATAAATGTTTCTAATTATCTACCATTTTATATTTTTCTCACATCATCAAGAACATTTTGAACCTATCATAATCAAATATATTTTCAAAACATCCAAGGTACAAAAAGTGAGATGCCCTAGACTCTCAATTCACGATATGGTGATAAAAACACATGTTTTACAATTGGTTTTGATACCAAGTGTTTCTTCTAGAAATGAGGATGACCTTTTTTGTTTAAGCTTCAAACTTTCCAATCATTTTCTAACGGGTTTATTCATAGAACCGAAAACACCCAATGATTCTATATCCATTCAGACCTACTATCTAAAGGTAGGTGCTCATTAGTTGTGAACCGATGAGGCTTAAGAATATTCATTGGTCGAGAGGATGGGAGGTCAGGCTCATTACACCTTTTGGGGGTAATTATTTTCTACTCTGGGACTCTCTTTAGGGATTTAAGTTATGTTCATGAATTCTTATTAATTCACCAAGTATGAAAATGATTTTTCCTTTAAATGTAGCAATTGATGATTGATATGTATGGGATTTAGATAATATTCTATATGTATTTTAGGTTATTCATTTATGGAGAATCATCTGTATGTATTAGATATTCTTAGTCAATGGTATCCTTCAATACATTATATAGAAATTTATTATTCATTATAATGACCATACTGGTTTTGAATCCACTCAGTGGGTCACTTGAAGTTTATTGTCATTCAGAAAGACAGGGATTATTTCAGAGTTGGGATCGTACCCGGAGATGGGCTTCCTACATATCCTTGTTAAAAAAGGTATTAGAACCCACGTAGTTCGATAAGAAGGATATAGTTTAATGCCATATGGGATGGAAAAATAATTAATGAAATATGGGATTGAACCTTATAAAGGCTTCCTACGTATATAATTTTAGGACAGTGATTAAAGTCCATGTAGTTCGGGTGAAGAAATATGGGGCTTATGCATGGTTAATGGCCCAAAAAGAGATGTCGTGATTACTTTTACACTCTAATCTCATGTGAGTCATGCTCGGTGTGAGAAACAAGAGGTATTAGTAAAACTGATGATTTTTTCATGAAAGATGCAGTCACAAGAAATGATGTTGGGTTTACATATGTATGAATACTCAAGTAGATGAATACCAGGACTTACTTCAGCAAAGAAGCCCAGCAGCAGGGTCCATAAATGTATTTGTACTTTATGGAGATTTGGAGTTTTAACCCGAGGATTACTCCTGAGAAGGAGGACCAAATCAAAAGAAATTAATATTGGGGCTTACTCCTGAGAAAGAGGCCCAAATCAAAAGAAATTAAGATTGGGTCTTACTCCTAAGAATGAGACCCAAACTAAGGGAACTTGGGACTTACTCCTAAGAAGGAGGCCCAATGTTAAAGGAAATTATGACTGGGGATTACTCCTGAGAAAGAAGCCCAGGTTAAGGGGACTTGGGGCTTACTCCTGAGGAGGATGCCCTAATCAAAAGATCTTCTCATCATAAAGGATGATGTTATATGGAGGAAAACCTCTAACCATAATGGCATAAAGCTTGTATGTCACGAGGTTTTGGGAGAGGTTCTCACAGAATTCCTTTCATATAAAGAATCCAACAAAGTAACCATGCAATAAATGGCTTTGAAAAGGGGTTCTAGGGCTAATATCATGAAGAGGAGAGGTGAACGGAAGAGAGGCACACAAATGAAGTTGGTGCATAAGTGTAGGTCGTGCAAGTCATTTGGTGCACAAGTCTTAGACACACAAGTGTACTTGTGTGGCATGGGTTCACCTGGGTGATGGAGAATCTGTAGGGTAATACTTGGGTGAGACTTAACTCAACCCTTTAGTATTATCCTAAGATGTTTCCAAAATGGCGGCGCGCAAGTTTCATCGATAGGGTAGGGTGGTGCGTAATTTTTTCTACTTTTAAGGAGGTCTGGATACTTAGGCGCGCATGTGTTGATGAATTATAAAAACTTAGGCCTTATCCTACTCCTTCAAGTCTTCTATTCTAGGTAAAAAATTACCTTAGAAGCTTTCAGAAGAGTTGAGTTGAAGACTTGGGAGACCAGAGTTTGAATTTGACTTCTGGAAAATCCGTCCTCCTAATGGGGGGCCCACAAGGGCTATTTATAGGCCACCTTGCACCTTGGGTGAAAAATAAAATAGGGCTTGCAAGTGACTTGCGCGACCCATAGGTGGCGCGCAAGTAAGTTGCGCGTCGTGCAGGTAACTTGTGAGCCTCACTCTAAATGGGCTCCTAGTCCATGCCTTTGTCAATTTTTTTGATGTTCTTCAAAGGGTGACCCTATTTTTGCTTAAGGTATTCCCTTTTCCCTTCATTGGACCCTGTTATGGAAAAGAGCATCAACAAAAGTCCCCCCTCAGAATTGGATCCGAAAAGGAAAGAGAATCCGGCTCTGAGGTAAAGCCGGAGAAATCAAGGGTTTGTGGCATGCAAGTTAGAACCACAGATGCTGAGGCGTGCAAGTATGGAATGTAGGTGTTCTGTATCGCCTATATATATAGGCTCACTCTTGTGTAAACTCAATCGGCTTCCAAAAACTTTAGATCTCGTCGTGCGGTTGCTTCTGTTCTTCAGCAAATTGCCCTTCTGGATTTTTTTTCACTTCTCCAGAAGGTATTTGACTTGCACGCCATGACTAGGGCGAGAAAACGTGCACGACCGGTTTGACTTGCACGCCAAGTTTGGGACTTGTGCTCCTTAATTCCTTTTCCATTTTTTTTATTTCCTTCATCAAAATTTCACAAAACAAACTTACTTAAGAGTTGATTGTTTGATCTTTGTACAGATTCAATGACTCTCAGAAAAATTGGATCAACTGATGAGTTGTCCAGTAAGAGAATAGATGATGTGATAAACATCGTCGGCCATGACTATTATGTTATCTATGATATCACTCTCCCAGATTTGGCTAAGTGCTTAAAGAAATATCATGCCAATTTTCCACAGAGCATCTAATTGCCTTTGTATAGCCATGGTCATCTGCAAGGAGTCCACATTCCATAGTCAAAGAATTATATCCCTCATTCTTGGTTTCAAACCTACACCAGCTTCTCTTAAGAAAATGTCTCAGTTACAGGATCATTTTTCAATACTGGGATAGTGGATAAGGCATACATAATGCATCATAGCCCATGTGCTCCAGATCTGAAGCCTCACACACCTGACCTGCAGCCGCATTTCTATCCCTCTATTTTCTGAAATTCTCTGATGGATCAATCTAAGGGATGGAAGAAGAGTTGGGATTTATGTCCTGGAGGAGGTGTGAAGATGACTTAGATGTGGGCATATTGGGTGCGACAAACATGTGCAGAATTTGTTGATGATCTGAAGGGAGCTATAATATATGAAGATTTCTGGGTTGGGCAGACATATTTCTACAAGAATGACAATTTTGTGCTGGATTTAATCAGCCGTTGGAGCCCG
Source organism: Viscum album (assembly GCA_963277665.1). Taxonomy (NCBI): domain Eukaryota; kingdom Viridiplantae; phylum Streptophyta; class Magnoliopsida; order Santalales; family Viscaceae; genus Viscum; species Viscum album. Next base: position 614,272,239 of record OY728134.1, read on the forward strand.
GAAACGAATTCTTTCCATCTAATTCATGGAGAAGTAGGCATTATTTTGTAGGATGTCTACAATATTTCATGGGATCCAATTTTGGGAGATATTTATAATGAATTCATCCCCCCCAAAGTGACATGTAATGATTTAGAGAAGACTCCGGCTTTGGATCGAGAGTTAATGAAAATTTTCTACAAGCTTAAGAATACCACCACCATGAAAACCCACTCCAGAAAAGATATCCATCCAGAGGAGTGGATGGACATGTTTTTTATTAAGAAAAGAGTGGAGGGACCTTCTTGCACTCTTCCTACTAGTTTCCCTATAACAGCAAAGAGGGGTGCTCCGGGCACATTTTGGCCAATTCTGAAAGCAGGAGAGTTTGATAGGTGGGGGTATGAAGTGAACCAGAAAATTCCAGCAAAGACCTATATAGTAGGATTTTTGGCCTTGTGGCTCAGTGTTTACCTTTTACCATTTCAGGATTCGAAAGGAGGTGTGAGGCTGGGGACCTTTGTCATTGTAGCCAAGATGGCTAAAAGGAAGATGGTTAGGTTGTCCACCCCAATTTTGGAAAAGATTCATAGGATCTTACTTCATATTTATATGGGTTAAGTCTCCTATAAGAGTAGTGGGACCATTCCTTGTTTTATGGGGATGGATTACCACCCACTTCAGGACATATGTTGTACAAAGTGGGTATAGGTTCCTGGAAGTTCTTTCCGGCCATCTTTTCAGGCCTTTTCTGGAATTTCTCCCTTATCCCTCAATGCTTATGATATCAAAATAAGGCTGAGCATGTTCAAGGAGTTTCACTTCTTTCCTTATGTAAATCCGCCAACAAGGTGATTTTTTTATGATGGAACAGCCAGCCTGGAGTTAAGGGATTATATGCTGGCATGTAGAGATGGTACACTGGCCACAAGGATTGACGGAGAAATTATATGCGAGGCCTATGCTCCATACATATTTGCACGTCAATTAAAATGTCTGTAGCAAATTACTATATCCCCTATGGTGCATGTCAGGTTAGAGCAACATCTGATAGTTTCTCGTCAACTATGGTTGCTGACATCTATGGAGAATACCGGGGTGGTATTTGATCTACCAGCTATTGGAGTGGAAAGTCGATTGAATACATGGAATTCCAAGAGCTAGGTAGTATAATACCCTGAAGGGGTACTGAATCAGCCGGTCCCTTGGGTGGGGATAAAGAAGATAACAATTAGGAAAGAAGATTTTCATTTGGAAGGTGAATCTTCCTCACCTGTAGCTGATTCACTGGATTCCTCACCCGGAGCTGATTCATCGGATTCCCAGGATGGGGATGATGAGGCTCAAAATGCATCAAAGCGGCCTCATTCTAGATATAATCCACCTTCCATAGTCAAGAAACCTACTCCATCGACTCCTGGTGAGTTACATCATTGAGGCAATTTAGTCACCATTAATTTAAAGAGCAACAAGTTTCATTTTCTTATCTTTTATCTGTGATTACAGGAGCTGGAAAGAAGTTGAAGTCCCATATTGTAGGACCCTCCTCACGGCCTTCTAGTGCACATTCTGAATATTTACAACCATAGGTTGTCCGAACATGGCAGAGTTTATATTGTGATGTTGAAACCGCCGGGATGGACTTATGTGAAGGGCTGCATATCCCTGGAGTAGGGAATATCTGGGCTTCCTCTGACATCTGTTTTGAAGACAACCCCAATTAAGTGAGGGCTTACATCAAAGAGTTGGAAATTCTCATATATTCCACTGATAGGTCAGTTCCTATCACCAAGAAGGTTAAGGAAATGATGGACCGTGGTACCACTAAGGGTATTGGTCCTTCATTAGATGAAGAGTGGCGTGATTACATGGTTCCTGAATATGTAAGTTTCCTTTTTCTCATATTTATATTTTCATTTCAATTTGAATTTATCCAAAGATTTATTATTCAAAGAAATAATCTTCTTCATCATGTAGATTACAAAGGAAATAACCATTGATATCCCTTCGCTGAGGTATAGCCCGAGTGGCACTGCTCTTGGAGCCACTAAATCTCCTCGTGATTCGGGAAAAGTATCTTCAGGCCAGCAAGTCATGGATGAAAAGTTAGAAAGGGAGTTATTGTCTCCAATACCTATTTTTGGAGGTGATGGCATCAGTCCACCCAAAAAGGACAAGAAGCAAAAGAATCGAAGAAAGAAGACCACAGTAAAATGCTTTATTAGTAGTGGTAAGTCTTTCTGATAGTCATGAATCTTAACTTATGAAAAAGTGCTCGAACTTCTGGGATTGTAGGGGCTTCTTAGGTTTCCCCTTTAAGATAAAGGATTGACCATCCTCAGAGTACAAATGAGGGTGTTGTAGAATGGCCGCAAGTTCCTACTGAAATGGATGTTCCTGAAGAAATACTGAGAGAAGATGAGTTGATGTATGTTCCTAGCACCGCTCCTGTTTCTAATGCCAAGAGAGAAAAGACTTCTGGTAAATTAACAATACTTCATAGAACCTAAAATGATACAACAACTAACTTCCATTATATGATGTTTTAGGTTCAACACATGCACCAGAACGTTTAGCAACCACCGAATCTAACCCCACAACTGTCTCTAAAGAAGCTATCTAGGGTCAGAGATTGCTAGATAAAAGTCACGAAGAATACATGCCGAATTCTCCCACTAGTGAGACTAACTTAGGATCTAGGACATCATTGTATAAAATGATGAATATTGGCATGTCCTTTGAAGAAATTTTAGACCATGTTAAATTACCATGTGATTTAGAAGATTTTGTAGATCTAGTTATAGAGTCAACTGGATGTGAGTTTCATCATTTTTACTATTAATCTTCTCATGATTACACTTCTAATCATGTTTGGTTAAAAAATGTACAGTTCTATCTAAAGAAACTGTTAAACCGATAACTCTTGAAATGGGTGTAGAAATTGATGTCAACCCTATTATTTCAAAAATGTTGGCTCGGGTGGAACTTAACATGGCAGGTCCTCCTGAAACCCATCCTAAAAATCCTGTTGAAGCTAGGAAAGATGAGGAGGATTCTTCACAAGTTTTTGATATACTGTTAGGTAAAAGATGATGATATTTGTGGCTTACTTAACTTGTAAGAAAATCAATCAACTTTTACTATCCTTTGAAACTAACCATGCTTTTAATTGACCAAACAGGGAAGTCAACTTCAATGGATAGATCTGGAGGTGAAGCCTCAGCCTCAACCCAAACAGTAGTAGAAGCTGAAGCAACCAAGGTCAGGGAAGGAGAAGAATAGGGAACTTCCTTAAGTGCATTAATCCCCGAAAATGTTCCTCCCTATGATAGCGATGCCGAATCATAACCAGAGGTGCAAAAGGTGCTCCATTTCTCACGTCGTAAGTCATGGAAAAATATACGTAAGATAATATCTGAGGTGCCTCTTTAAGTGATACCTTCGGAAATTCTAATACTTTCATCCATGTTCATCATGCTGGGACTTGGAGGTTTTGGATATCAAGAAATCTATGTCACAGTGAAACAAGTCATTCGATGGAGGGAGCAAGAGAAAGGGTGTCGTCAAGATCTGATCAGAGCTAGATTGTTGATCAATATCAGTGAATTTCTGGTTGTAGTGTCCCGAACTAAGGTTGATCATGCTGAAAAGCTGAAGGAGCTGAAGAAAAAGATCAAGGAGAAGATTGTCCAGTAGTTTCAACTTCAGTAAGAGCTAGATTCTCTTACTAGGGAGCTTTACTAGCTTCATAATTTATTGGAAGAAGTCCAAGAGGATGGTATAAAAGCCATCAAAGATGCCAAAGAAGCACTTCGTCGAGCTGAAGAGAGTGAAGCTGGTCGAGCAAATGAACTTCAAGTGGCTGCTGACGAAGCTCAGGATGTTGTGAAACAGATGAGAAATCATGTTAAAAGTCATCTGTAATTTCTAAAAAAAGATAAGAGACTCCAGTCTGTGCATGTTCTTCTAATCTTGTTCATCAATGAAAAAGCAGTTCATCCTCAATCATCTGTACCTTAATTTTATTGATAATTTCTCTTATTTTTATCTAATCCAATGTGCCTAGTAAACATAGTTTGATTTTGACTAGGTTTATATAAACAACCCCACAAACTTTATCTTTTAATTTCTCAATATTTCCTAAATCATAAAAAATGTACGTTTAGCGAGCTGGGACTCAACTTTTGTTCAGAGTACCCTTTATAGGTTCCCAATTTAATGAGTACAATATCTTTTTTTATTTGCAGTTTAAAGTCATACATGTTGGACTATAAAAAGGATAATATTTAAGGTCGAATAGCTTTGACTGAATGGATGATATTGACTCAATTCTTGATAATTTGTTTGGAAACATATTACCATAGTTAAGTATGGAGGGGGGAAATTGTAAACTGTGACTTGAGATATTTTGAATCTGAGGAATGACATGAGAAAAGAGCTAAAAGGCATTAGAGTAAGTCTTTTCTAATAATGAAGTTACCACTACTTGACAAACCCATTATGGGGGATGAATTGTGCAGGGCCAACTATGGCATATGGTGCATAGTCAAATAGTAGTATCTTTTGGATGACAAGTCCGTTATGTAGACAACTTATGCAAGGCCTCCTAAGGGCACATGCTGCATAGTCAGGCAAAAGAACTCTCAGAAATTTGACTTTCTATTGCTAAAATCCGAAGAAAGTTTTATGGAGATTCAAATTCTCCAAATAATAGAGTCTGATTTATGGAGAAAGGTACTTGAATATAGAGAGGATACTTCTAATAAAAAATTTCAAAGAATTGGAGGAATGTGACTTCTACGAAGGTCTGACTCAAATATAGGAAAAAAGGTATCTATGGTTTTAAATCATATGACTAAAACGGGAGATAGAAACATTATATGACATGTGGTCAATTTTTTGCAGATCCCTACATATCGCCATTAAGACTAATAGGGACAAAAGAGGCTTCTCCTAAGAATTAAGTTACCACTACTTGAAAAACATATTATGAAGGTTTGAATTATGTAAGGCCAATTGGGGAATAAGCTACATAGTCAAATAGTAGCATCTTTTAGCTGAAAGGTCCGTTATGTAAACAACTTATGCAAGGACAACTAAAAGCACGTGCTCCATAGCCAGGCAAAAGAACTCTCAGGTATTAGACATTTTGCGACCAGAAGTGAAGAAAATGGTTATGGAGACCATGAATATTATTTTTATAATGTTGCGGTTGGGTCCTAAATTGAGATTCTGGATGTCACTACGTATCTCATTTGGATGAGAATCAAGCCACATGTAGTTCTTGATATACAGTTTAACGTCATGCAGGACGAGAGCATGGAAGATATTATTTTAGGGTCGTAGATCTCAGACCATAGTGAGGGAGACACATCATGCATTTGTTATAAACCTAATGTGAAAAAATACCAGGGTGTTCCATATCATACCATGTGCTCCCAGGGGGACATTTTAGCCAAGGGACTGAAAGTGGAGTTTGGGTTTAGGCCCAAAGGCTCGGAGCTAGACTTGAGGAATGCTCGAGCGTTCCTACGTATCCCATGAGGATGGGAATCAAACTATACGTAGTTCTTTAAATACCCTTTGTACAGATTTGGTTCGTACATATGAGGGGTAAAGAGGACTTTATTGCAATTATGGCTAGACCTAAGATTAAAGACTTGGGTGTCACTACGTATCTCATAAGGATGAGAATCAATTCATACGTAGTTCTTGAAATATGACATGGTTATAGACCATGTCAATGATGATTCCTCTCGAGTGAGGGTATCAAGGAATATTGCAATTTATTGTCATATAGGACAAAAGTGAAAATAGTTTAAGGTCATATGTATGGACCAGTGCTATGCAGTTTTATGTCTTGCATCAAGGACAATGGGGGACTGTATGGTTTAACGTCATATAGCTAGGATGATGGGATGTATACATTTTAATGTCATGTAGGATGAAAGTGAACCGATATGAATAAGACGGTTGATAGTGGATTCACAGATCAACATCGTATGGGATGAAGGTGAATCGATGTAAAGAAATTGGTTTCGGGCTTGAACCTCGGGAGGTTGCCTATGTACCTAGCTTAGGAGGCAAGGATCAAAGTCCGCATAGTTCAATTTATAGGGATTCATTGATCGGGTTGTACCTGAGGACAATGACCTGAAGATGTTGTTGGGACTTAAGCGTGGTTAGCGGCCCAGAGAATATTTCATGGTCGAATATTACTCTAAGCTCACGTGAGTCATGTTCGATGTGAGAAACAAGAGGCAGCAACATACCTGATGATCGTGTCTCAAAATATGCGACCAAAAAGGATGGTGTGGGGCTTATGCATGGTTAGCTTCCCAGGGCATGAATGGAAACAGAGTTTAAAAGACAATTGCACATGTGGCGATCACAGTTTAATGTCATGTGTCACAGACATGGGGTGCTTGGAAGTTTAACGTCCTACAGCTCGGACGAGGAACAGTTTAACGTCATGTTGGATGATAGAGGGGGCTATGCAGTTTAATGTCCTACAGCAAGTACAATGAGTGTATTTTTGTTACACAAAATACTTCTTCAAGAATCTTGCATTAGTTGGAGTTGTAATGAGTTCTTCATCCATTGAGATTAAAGAATAAGCTCCATTAGAGTAGACCCTATGTATTGAGTAAGGTCCTTCCCATTTTGGCTCAAGATTTGGAGGCTTCTTTCTCAGTATCATTGGGTTTCTAAGGACCAATACCAATTCTTCTTGAATGAATGAATGAAGACAAAAAAAATTATTGAAAGCTCGTGCTATTCGATTCTGATATACTTCTAAATGGTGCATTGTGCACAATCTTTTTTCATCTAGTCGTTCAAATTCATCCAATCGCTTTTGAGATTGTTCATCTGTAGATAACTTATCAAAAATGGTGACTCTAAGAGAAGGTAATTGGACTTCAATAGGCAAGACTACTTCCGCTCCATATACCAATGAATATGGAGTTGATCATGTAGCAGTGTGGGTGGTAGTCCGATAAGCCCATAGAGAATGAAAAAATTTATCAGGCCATGACTTATTATCTTTATCCACCATCTTTTGAAGTATGTTTTAAAGAGTCTTATTAAAAACCTCTACTTGACCATTGGCCACTACATGATACCAAGATGAATTCTTGGATCTGATATTGTATTCTTGATACAATTTTCTTACCTCATATGAACAAAAGTTGGTGCCATTATCCATCAATATGGTATGAGGAACACCAAATCTGGTAATGATGTTGGACTTGAAAAGGCTAAAAATTATTTTAGCACCGACTTATTTGAGAGGTATTTCCTCTTCCCATTTGGAAAAGAAGTCAGTATTAGTAAGAATATACTTAAAATGTTTAGCTATAGCTGAAAGATAAGGTCCTACTACATCCATTCCCCATGTAGCAAATGGCCAGGAGTATTTATCCATATGAAGGAACTCTGGGGGTTGATGAATGAATTTGGCACATACTTGGCAAGAATGACACTTCTTAGTGAAATCAACACAATCTTGAATCATTGAAGGCCAGAAGTATCCAAGCCTTCAAATTTGACCAGACAGTCAATGTCCAGACTGGTGGGCACCAAAAACTTTTGCATGTACTTCATTCATGATAGCCATTGTCTCTTCACCATCAATAAATCTGAATATAATTCCATCAAAACCTCTCTTGTAGATAATTTTTTGGTGATATGGGCTATCATAAAGAGTAAAATTTACCACATGTCGTCGGACTTGTTCTTTCCCAGCTCTATCAGGTGGGAGTGTTCCATTTTGAAGGTATTCCCTGATAGGTGTCATTCATCCTGTAGTATGACCATATGGTTTAGAAATGGGACTAATTTCATTGATTTCCTATGTTCTGATTTGAACATAAGGTGAAACTATACAATAGTGGGCAATACTGATGATTGTTTTGTCCCGATTTGGATCTTTCAGGGTTGTGGCTACATTAGCCAGTGCATCATCTTGGGCATTTTATAATCGCGGGACATAAGAACATGTCAGTTCTGAGGGAAATTCTTCCATTAACTCTCTGATGTAATCACACAAAGGGATTAAATCTTCCTTTCTGATGGAATAATCCCCATTGATTTGTTTTATTACTAAATCTGGATCACCTTTTACCTTCAGGTGATTCACCTGTGCCTGAAGCGCCAATTCCAAGCCTAAAATGAGAGCTTGATATTCTGCTTCATTGTTTGTACCACCTTCCAACAATAAGAAGGAATATGGTAGCACTGCCTTTTCCAGGGAAATAAGCACGATTCCTAACCCAACTTTGTTGAATTTAGGATCTTCCATTTTCTTCCTTGTTGGACTTCTGGAGGCACCATCAAAGTAAATTTCCCATGTTTGAGGATTATCTTGAATAGAGAAGATTTCCTCGTCAGGAAGTTCAATATTTAAAGATTTATCTTCTATAGATGGGTGTTCAGCAAGGAAATCGGCTAGATCTTCACCCTTTATTGCCTTTTGAGACACATACTAGATATCAAACAGCTGCAAAATAACTTCCCACCTTTCCAAACGTCCTGTAATCATTGGACGACTAAGGATAAATTTGAGTGGTTTATTGTGAGATACCAATTGGACATCATGATGTTGCAGGTAGTGTCTCAATTTCTGAACTGCAAATATTAATGCTAGGTATCACTTTTCAATACTTGAATATTGATTTTATGCCTCAAGAATAGTCTGACTGAGATAGTAAAGGTTGTTTTCATTCCCAGCATTATTCTTTTGAGCAAGGAAGGAACCCAATGATCACTCTAAAACTGTCACATAGAGAATAAGTGGTCTTCCTTCAATGGGTGGCATTAATACTGGTGGACTCAAGAGAAATTTCTTGATAATATAGAATGCTTCTTGACATTATTCAGTTCACCGGTAGGTGACTCCCTTCCTCATTAATTTAGTGAAGGGTAAACACTTGCCTGCAAAATTGTCAATTAAACGTCGTATATAGGCCAAGTGTCCTTGAAGTACTCTTAATTCCTTCAAATTTATAGAAGGTGACATGTCAAGGATTGGTTTTGTCTTCTCATGATCAACTTTGATACCACAATGACATACAACAAAGCCGAGAAATTTTCTGGAGGTTACCTTGAAAGCACATTTCAAGGGGTTCATCTTCAAATTATGTTGACGAAGTTTATTGAATATTATTTCAAGATCAGACAAGTGATCAGAATGTTGTCTGGATTTAACCACCAAATCATCCACATAACATTCAACAAATTTCCCTAAAAGGGTTTTGAAAATATGGTGCATCGCACGTTGATACGTTGCACCTTCATTCTTCAGGCCAAAGGGCATTACCCAATAAAAAACACACCTTGAGGAGCTCTAAAGGCTTTAGAATCCTCATATTATGGGTCCATTCATATTTTATTGTACCCAGAGTAACCATCCATGAAAGAAAGAGATTTGTAGCCAGCTGTTACATCAATTAAGAGTTCTGTGATCGGAACTGGAAAATCATCCTTGGGACAATGCCTATTAAGATCTCTCAAGTCAATGAAAACTCTAATTTTTCCATTCTTATTTTTCCCAGGGAAAATATTATCTATCCATTTGGGATATTAAACTTCTCTGATGAAGTTATCCTTGATAAGCTTATCAACTTCAACTTTGATTTTTGAGGCATAAGTTGGGTGTATTCTTATTGCAGCTTTCTTGAATCCTCGATGTTCTTCTGGAAAACCCAAATGATGAGTGGAAACATTAGGATCAAGACCTAGCATTTCTGTATAATTCCAACAAAATACATCTCAATTTTTCTTTAGAAATTAAGTATACATTTATTTCTCTTCAAGATTCATGGATGCACTAATTAAACTGAGGCGTGGATCTTCTTTTGTACCCAGATTTATTTCTCTGAGTTCATCCACAGTGGTAGAGATACCCTCTTCAAATGTTGTAGGAGCATCCCTGAGATCTTACTCTTCTTCTTCAATATGTGTTACTTCTTCTGATTCTACTTGCATAGTAGATGACAAAGTAGCATTTCCATGATCAGGGGAGAAGTTAGAATTTGAACATCTTGAAGAAGAGGCTTCTATTTCTGACCCTATTAATGATGAAGGGTCTTCCTGGGGTAATAAAGAGGAGTTTATGGATTGAGAATCGGCATCATTGTTTTCCTATGGTATCACTATAACTTCTTCTAGCTTGGTTGATGAAGTATAAAATTGCTGGATTTCAACGGATGAAATGAATACATCTCCATTTAAGCTTTCATCACTACTTGGAAAATCAACAATTTCTCTCATGATGTCCGGCTTGATTGTTGTAATTGACATTATGGAATTTTCCACAAGAGTGTTTGGATTTAGATCTATCCAATCAATTTTACTGATAGGAAACACATAATCTATACTCACATGTATGAATGGATTTACTGGATTCTTTTCCAAACCATTTGGAGCATTAATTTTGGTGACCTTCTTTGCCGTGGATTTTTTCTTTCCCTCCATATAATAAAATTCTACCTCAATGTATTGAGATTCACACATTTTTAATGGGGTCTTGTCACCATACAATGTCCCAATTTGACCATTGAAACAATATTTGAGACATTGATGGTATGAAAAAGGTATCTCCACATGTTGATGTAGCCAAGGTATTCTAAGAAAAAAGTTTAAGGTTGTGTCCTGATGAACAACCATGAAATCTGAATTACACACAAGGTATCCAAACTAAATTCTAAGTGTAATTTCGCCCAGAGGTTCTTGTTCATTATTATCATATCCTTGCAACATCAAAGTAGAAGGATATAAATCATATTCGGTGAGGCCCAATCGATGAAGTGTATGAATAGGAATGAGGTTGACTCCTGATCCATTATCAATGAAATATCGTCGGATGTCTATGTCATTGACTTTTATAGATAGATACAAAGGTCTGATATATCCATATACGACATCATCTTCATCTTCATCTGTAAAAGATATCACCACATGTCATTCTTCAGGATCATTCTCTATATGGTAGACCTCAACCGCAGCAATTTTAGTTTCGGATTCTTGAGGACTTGAAAAAGATTCAATAAGAACCTCCCAAAGATCTTTTGATAGATTCAAGGCATCCATAATTGATAACTTGGTCGGTACTTGGGCCAAATGTTTCAAGACATCATACTTTTGGTCTAAAGGTATGTGCTTCCCATCATGAAAATGTGGTTTTTCAGGTGCCTTGGAAGTTGATTCTTCGGAAGTAGATGCATCTCATATCGGGGCAGGAATTGGAAACACTCCTGGCTTCGATAGATTAGACTGACTAGGTCTATCTATTTGCTGAGAGGAAGAAGGTGTAACCTCTAACCGGTCCTCCAAAATAGCTATGTCAGGACTTAATCTTCTATATGTGGAAGAACATTCTTGTTCCTGTTGATCCTGTTGAAGAGATTTTCCATGAGTTTCTACCGCATATACAGTTCTAGTAGGGGTAGGATTGAAATAGTGGCTTCTGGAATATCCATGTCTTCCTCTGTATCCTAGACCTCTGTCTCTTCCTCTAATTCCTCTGTTAGATACAGGTAACTTAGGCTAATAATGATCGAAAGGGTCATTGGTATTGGGATCTATTAAATGAATCGTGTTAACAGAACCAAAGATCAATTCTTCATCTGATGAAGATTCTACCTGATGAACAAGTTCAGTATGTGTGGTTTGGTGGGGCAGTGCTCGTGCTTTTGAAGCAGATGGCATAAAATCTTCCAGAGTCAAAGACAACTTAGGCTTTGACACAATCTCGTCTTCTTCTGACTGATCTTCTTTCTTCAAATTATACCGCTTTTTTAAGGATTTTTCTTCTGATGAAAGGGGTTTTTCTATGGAAGAAATAGTAGAAGACATAATTGGTTGATTCAATTGTGTTCGTAAAATGGCATGAGTTCGGTTGATCATTTTCCTGACCATCCAATCATCATATTTCTGCGCATTTTTACTTTTGACTTCGTTCCACTCGCCTTCTTCCTTGGGATTATTAGTAGTAACACATGCTACCTGGGCTAAATAACCTTTCAGTTTTACTTTTCTAGAGTCCACCATCTTTTATAGAAGGTCCTTGAAGACAAAACACTCCTGAATGGGATGCTCCAACATATGATGAAATGGTCAATAGTTGGGGAGGTCTTCATCTCCTTCCTTGTTTTCCCTTTTGGGCCTTGGAAACTAAACCAGATTTTTTCTAGAGCTGAGATGAAGTAACCAGGAACTTGTTCATTTCGGAAATAATAAACTTAGTTCTTTAAATCCTCAAACTTTTCCCATATTTGATCTCTTTGATCATCTTGATGAGCCAGCCATTGTTTTTGACACTCAGGAGGTGGAGCCCTTCGATATGATTAAGGTTTTGAAGTGGAAGTGAGTACAGGTGCTTATTTAAGTGTAACTGTAGTAGTCTCTTCTTTCTCTATTCTCCTTCCTGGAGCTGATGGAATTACACAAGTTTTTTCCCTAGTCTCTATAAGAGTGTCTTCTATCTGCTGAGCGATTGAAGTAAGGTCTCGAAACCCTCATGTGTATTTCACAGGGATTAATGGTGTGTGTAATTCATCACACAGATTTGCCACACAGATTGGTAGAAACTCTTCTTGAGAGAGTACTAAACTTAAAGAATAAGTTAATCCTTTCCAGTGAGTAATGAAATCTAAAACTCATTCATTTTCCCTTTTTTACAATTGGTAAGATCAAAAAATATCGTCTTTGGTAATGTTGAGCTAAATTGAAGAAGGAATCTTTGACGGAGATCTTCCCACCCAGTAATTGACTGAGATTGCAAACTTGTATACCAAACAAAAGAAGGTCCTTGTAATGACTGCACAAAACACCTAAGCTTAACTGCTTTTTATTGTTGAGGAGTTCCCATCATAGGATCACAATTAAAAACAAAATGTGTTAATTATTGTTCTGTATCTCCCGAACCATTAAAAATTGGGAATGTGGTATGCTCAAAATTTGATGGGGGGGGAATTTCATACACCCATTCAAGGTAAGCTCTCTTTTCCGGTTGAACATGTGCACGTTTTCCTTCCATAGCTTCCAACCGAGATGTTAATGACTCAATGGTAGTCATTAATTTCTGAGAAACATCTGGTTGATCTTAGAACTGTGTAGGTGTAATAACTGGAGTTTGGACGGGTGTGGTGACCGGTACTACCACTGATGGTAGTATTATCGGTTGTTGTTGTGCATGACCCATAGGATTGGACTTATGAGGGTGTACTTGTAAAGAGGGATATTCTTGATCCATCCTAGTAGCTGCAACAAATTCCCTTGATTGATTAACTCTTGAATGCTTAGGAGGAAGACTACCTTAAAGTAGTTCTACATTTAACCTCCTTTACTCCTTCATTTCTTCTTCTTGTTGTGAGAACCTTTCCTCTAATGAGAGTTATTGGCCTTCTCCAGAGATAGGGTGGGATGTAACCTGACTTTTACCCTTTTCCTTGGCATGTCCCTTTCTGGAGTATGGAAGGGAATTACCCAAAGAAATTTCTTGCCTCTGGGCAACACTCTGGATTCTGGTACGCAAACATCCTTCATTTGTTTCTATGTGTAAAGCCTCTTGAATAGGAACTTCTTCATCTGATTCCTTTTAGTGAGCCTCATGTTCTGGGGGATCAGTGACAATGGCATTGATGACATTTATCGATGCATAACGCATTGCATCCCTTCTGTCAGCATTTCTGTGATATTGTCTTCTTCCATGTCCTTTATGAGACATTGCATTTTGTTTGGTTGACCCCTCAGGAACTTCTTGATGAATTGTAATTTGGAGGGAATTTCCTGATAATTCATCTCTACGTTCCTCTTGTGTATTCTTCCCTAATTGAGAGAATATTGACTTTCACTGAGAAAGATATTGAGAATTTGAAAAATTCCTCAGTCCATTGGACTGGGGATGTTCCTGTTTTTCCTGCTCAACTCCTCGAATCCTATCTATTTATCCCGAGGGTTGGATTAAAAGAGTCCCCAGCCTAGAAAGATGAGGTGGATCTTGAGCTGCTATATCTAAAACTTTCTTCAAATCTTTGCTGATTTTGAGGATTTTAGTTCAGAAATTGGTTGGATGCATCATCCTACATCCACTCAAATCACCTGGCTCAGATGACCATTGGATTATTTCTAACACCTCTATCACCTGATGATGTGCATTCTTTAAATGAGAAGCATGTTCGATATTCTCATTTTCTTGATGCAAGAGTAATTAGATAACTTGTTCTTTATATGCATGACTTTGGGAATAACTAGTTGAGGCCTGTTCTTGAGCAAGACTTTTATTACACAAAAAACCAGTTAGTTATGGCCATCCATGGGAAATAACATTGCATTAGACCACTTTTGGTATGCTTTGTTGAGTTTGATAGCACAACAAAATGCAATGCTCCATGAACACCCCATCCCCTAATATGAATACCAGATGGGGAATTGGTAATTAACTGGCGCAACCTTTTTAATGTGTCAAGGAAAGTATGTTGAAGGGCTCTCTGCTGCTTTTCAACCTTTGGATGTCGGGAAACTAAGATAGATGCCAAGTCAATTTGGCGTTGCAACCCTTCTATTACTTTAACATGATTTTGATATTCATCATAAGGTAATATTTTCTCTTCTAAGTGACAAAGAGTTTTCCACATATTGAGAAAAATATTGTGAATACAATCTTCTTTCAATGTTTCTAGAATATCATACTGAGATTCAGCCAAAAGCCAAAACATGACTGGAATTTCACCTTTCGCCAATTGTTTTCTCATATTCAGCACTTCCTCTTAGTCATTTGATAAAGATTCTTCTACCTGATTGGACCAAAGCTTGTCCTTATTTGTTTCTTTATCAGATTCAAGAAGATTGGTAGAGAATTAATTTGTCAAATTAAAGGATAAATGACCCAGGGGTGGTTCAGAGAATGACCTACACCCCAGGCTATCTTATTATTGAGAAAGTATTTCACCTACTAGTGGTAAAGTATCAGACATGGCTGGCTTCGTATTTTCAAGTGCCTCAAGATAAGAGGGATTTCTCTTTACTACATTTTCCATTGAAAAATTTTCCAGGCAATGTAAATTACTACTTTGGAGAGGACTTTCGTAGCTAAATTCATCATCATGGGGAGGACCACCATGGTGGGTTAAATCAAAAGATGAAACCTTTTTCTCCTTAGTCTTCTGGACATGTAGAGGGTTATCATGGATCTCATATAAAGATGATACTTTGAGATTGATCGAATTGTCATGAAGCAAGCCTTCATGAGGAATTTTCTGATGAAGATCTTTGGAATTATTGTTGTTACTTCCAGAATTTGGAAATTAGAGAGTAGAATCTTGAGTTGCAACAGATAATTGTATGAGGGCTTCAAGAACTCCAGCATTGAGAAAGTCCTTATTGCAGATTGGCTCTTGATTTTTTAACTGTGTTGGATGGGTCTTTTTCTTGGATTCCTTCTTACTCACTTTGGAAACCACTTGTTGAAAAAAGTGGTTATTATGGGTAGGTGTATGTTCTTGCTCAGGAGAAATGATCAGGTTATGCTGATTATCTCCATTTAAATCGGGTGTATGTGCCTAACTTGATTATTTGTATGACATGGGGGAGTATGCCCCACGACCTTCCTGGACTGGAACAGAGGTGTGTATCTACTTCGGGGTGACATGTTGATGAGTCACTCCACTGATAGGTATAGATTTATGTTTCTTTCCTTGTGATGTCGCTGAAGTTATTATAATATTCTGACAGGTATCCAGAATATGGGAAGGGATTTGCTTCTGCTCTTTCACCATTGTCAGAATGTGCTTGGTGACTTCAGATGCCAGAATGGGAATATAATTCTATTCCGTGTTTGGAGTAGGTATGTGTTCCTGATCCTGTCCTCCTTTTCCTATCAGTGAATTCTGACAGTACTCATGTGTGGGGGAAAAAGTTTTGTCTGCCTTCTGTTTGTCATTGGAGCTTTCCAATTGACATCTTCAGGTGATACCAAACAATACTGTTGGTTAGCCTAGTGAATTGAAAGTGTATGTGCCTACTGATTATTCTCCATATAATATGATTGATTAGTTTCCTACAATACTGGCAGACAAGACTGTTGGTATAATTGATGAGTGTAAGTAGGTGTATGTGCCTGTTTATAGGTGGTCACAACATTTGGTTGGCAAGCTTCTTTGGATACAGTCAGACGAACCTGCTAACTACCTGATGATTTATAAAAAGGTGTATGTGCCTGCCTATAGTAATCCTATGGAATTTCCTGGCGGGATTGATGTGTTATTTCTAGACGAGTATACTGAGCAGTGAAATTAGGATGGAAGGGTGTATAAGTCCGCTCATTGTTTTCCATCAACTTAGGTTGATGGACTTCTCTAGAGGGGGAATAGGTAAGAACCTACTCCCTGTTGGCCGAATTTCACCTTTGATGGTTCATCTTGCATTATCGGGTCTGAGGAACCTGAGCCGAACACCTAGAGGTGATACCCCCATTATGTTGAGGGTGTACTACCACACAAGTCTGATGGCAATTGTTGGAGGGAGTCCTCAGGAAGGGCTCCTGTATTCTTGAATTGAGGATTTTAGTGAACTTTTCATTCACCTCCCTATAATATGGGAGGGACTGGTTGTTTTGTTCTAGGGATAACAACCCGAAATGGTTGGATACGGTGGTTGGAACCACCTTCTTCTTGACGACTGGTCGTCGCTATCCGGACAACCAGGGTGAGTTATTAACTTGGAGGGCTTATCGAGCGGCCTCTAGAGTCGGGATGGTACCGTGTTGATGGTATTACCTCACCAATGCATTTGAGACCCAGTGTTGAAGATGCTGAGTAGGTGATGTCATCCTCAGACTGGACAAGGATCCAGCAGGAGTAGTGGCTGAGGCATTCACAGGTGTGAACCTTAAAGAAGCCATTTTTGTGTTGTAGAGAGATCTTGGAAAAGAGTGCTTGTTTGATATAGCATACATAATCAAGATAAGTCTGGATAAACTAAATCTTTTGGATGAGCACATATGTTATTGATTTCTTTGTTGGCCCTCATATTGAGTTTAATAGGGTCCTAACAAATAAGTAAAACATCATTTAACTTGGTTAAGGATTCAGGTTCGGTTCACCATTTTTTTTCTTATAGAAATGGGGAATACCTTGTTTTTTTAAGGTTCAAACTTTCCAATCGGTTTCTAATGGGTTTATTCGTAGAACCGGAAACACCCAATGATTTTATATCCATTTGGACCTACTTTCCAAAGGTATTTTCTCATTAGTTTTGAATCGATGAGGCTTAAGAATTTGCATTGGTCGAGAGGATGGGAGGTCAGGCTCATCACACCTTTTTGGGGGGAATTATTGCCTATTCTGGGACTCTCTTTATAGATTTAAGTTATGTTCATGAATCCTTATTAATTCACCAAGAATAAAAATGATTTTTCCTTTAGATTTGGCAATTGATGATTGATACGTATGGGATTTGGAGAATCTTTTATATGTATTTGAGGTTCTTCATCGATGGAGAATCATCCATATGTATTAGATATTCTTAGTCAATGGTATCCTTCAATACATTATATAGAAATCTCTTGGTCATTATGATGAACACACTGGTTTTAAAGTCACTCAGTGGGGCACTTGAAATTTATTTTCATTCAAAAAGATAGGGATTATTTCATAGTTGGGATCGTACCCGCAGATGGGCTACCTACGTATCCTTGTTAAATAAGGAATCAGAACCCATGTAGTTCGATAAGAAGGATATAGTTTAACTTCATATGGGATGGAAAAAGAATTAATGAAAGATGGGATTGAACCTTAGAAAGGATTCTTACATAATCTACTTTTAAGATAGAGATCGAAGTCTACGTAGTTCGAGTGAGGAAATATGGGTATTATGCATGGTTAACAGCCCAAAAAGAGATGGCGTGATTACTTTTACACTCTAATCTCATGTGATTCATGCTCGGTGTGAGAAACAAGAGGTATCAGTAAACCTGACGATTGTTCCACGAAAGATGCAGTCACAAGAAATGTTGTAGGGTTTATGTATGTATGACTACTCAAGTAGATGAAGACCAAGACTTACTTCAGGAAAGAATCCTAAGAGCAGGGTCCATAAAGTTATTTGTACTTTATGGAGATTTAGAGTTTTAACCTGGGGCTTACTCCTGAGAAGGAGGCCCAAACTAAGGGAACTTGGGACTTACTCTTGAGAAGGAGGCCCAATGTTAAAGGAAATTATGACTGGGGCTTACTCCAGATAATGAGGCCTAGGTTAAGGGGACTTGGGGATTACTCCTGAGGAGGATTCCCTAATAAAAAGATCTTCTCATCTTAAAGGATGAGGTTATATGTAGGAAAACATCTAACCATAGTGACATAAAGCTTGTAAGTCGCGAGGTTTTGGGAGAGGTTCTCACAGAATTCCTTTCAGATAAGGAAGCCAACAAAGGAACCATGCCATAAATGGCTTTGAAAATGGGTTTGAGGGCTAATATCATAAAGAGGAGAGGTGAACAGGAGAGAGTCACACAAATGAAGTTGGTGCACAAGTGTAAGTTGCGCAATTCATTTGGCATCAATGTCTTGGTCATTCAAGTGTACTTGCACGGCATGGGTTCACTTGGGCGACGTAGAATCTGTAGGGTAATACTTGGGAGAGACCTAACTCAAACCTTTAGTATTATCCTAAGATGTTTCCAAAAGGGAAGCGTGCAAGTTTCATTGAAAGGTTAGGGCGGAATATAAGTGTTTATACTTTTAAGGAGGTCTGGATACTTAGGTGCACAAGTGTTGATGAATTCTAAACACTTAGGCCTTATCCTACTCCTTCAAGTCTTCCATTCTAGGTAAAAAGTCACCTTAAAATCTTTCAGAAGAGTTGAGTTGAAGACTTGGGCGACCATAGCTTGAATTTGACTTCTGAAAAATTTTTCCTCCTAATGGGGGGCCCATAGGGTCTATTTATAGGCCACCTTTCACCTTGGGCGAAAAATCAAATAGGGAGCGCAAGTGACTTGCGCGACCTATAGGTGGTGTGCAAGTAACTTGCGCATCGCATTGGTAACTTGTGCGCCTCACTCCAAATGGGATCCTAGTCCATGACTTTGTCAATTTTTTTGATGTTATGCAAAGGGTGACCCTCTTTTTGCTTAAGGTATTCCTTTTTCCATTCGTTGGACCCTGTGACGGAAAGGAGCGTCAACACCAAGTGATATGAACGAATCCAAAATTACATATATTTCCATAATTTAAACATGAATTCTCATAATAATCACACAATCCTAAGAAACTATAGTTTTAGTGTCTATGGATACTAAATTCATAATTAACTTATTTGAGAACAATCTTCAACATTTACCATAAACGTTTTTCTCACATGGTAACCTTATCAACTAATCATACTTTTTACCTTTATTCATAACCTAGTGAATATAAATATAAGAAAGGGGTGATATCATATGATTGTTAGGGAAAAACATAATAGATAATAATTTTGATCATTAATGAACATAATATAAGCATGTGGGTATGAAAACATAGTTAATGTCGATGGAAATATCATTGTAAAATCATTCCTTAATAATCATAGATCATCAATAATAAATCCTAGTAAGAGAATCTGAGCATAACATAAGACATGAGTTTTCATAACATGAGAACATTGTAAAACATAAGATTATGGCACAAAAATAAGCATTAAAAATAATTTACTTTGTCATGGATTATTTCCAATACCATCCTCATATGGTGTATAGAGTCCCATAATGGATTGGGTTCACTCTCCAATCCAGTAAAAATAGTGGATAGATTCTTATAGTGGATTGAGTTCACTCCCTGATCCCATGAACATAGTAAATAGAGTCCTACAATTTATTTGGTTCATTCCCCATTCCCTAAAATTTCAAATCATAATATATAATTCTTTTACTAATGCATTGGAAGGCTTTATAATTTTGAGTCCACCCATCGCTTGATGGAAAGTGTCCCTTATGGTTTTGGGTTCACTCCTAATTCCCTTTAATATTATATCATGAGATATAAAAATTCATCAAATTCATTATAGATATATATAATTATGGTCCCACCTTCCACATAATTAAAACCATATATAATTGTTCCTCAAGGGTGGTTCTCATTCCAAATACCAAGAATCCCACACAAATTAGTCATTATCATCCTATTTGCCTCTGTAACATCTCCTACAAGATTTTGGCCACAGTCATCACAAGAAGACTTAGCAAGCTCTTACCAAAGTTGGTGTCTAAGAATCAACAAGGGTTCATCTAGGGTTGGAGCATCCAAGGAGTGGTTGGAATTTCTATTGAACTTATGAACGATCTCAACAAAATGATCAGTGGGATCCAATGTCATCCTTAAAGTTTATATTAATAAGGCCTATGATAATGTCGAATGGAGTTTCATAATTCATGTTATGAGGAGGTTTGGGTTCTAGGAGTGATTTTTCAATCTCTGTTTCAGATGTTACTCCTCACCATGGTTATCTGTTTATTTTATGGGGAGGTGATTTGGTTACTTCAAATAGGTTCGGGGTGTTTGGCATGGAGATTCTTTTCCCCCATGCCTTTTCATATTGGCCCAGGATGCACTATCGCGGAACTTGAAGAGAATCTTGTAAGAGGGAAGGATGAATCCTTTTTGTGGTTGGCAGGGTATGGAGAGTATTTATCACTTGATTTTTTTTAATTATGTGATGCTTTTCATAAATGGAAGGTGCAGGTCCCTACTTCATCTTATGGAGATTTTTTTCAAGTACGGTCACTTGAATGGGAAGAGTATCAATCCCTCTAAAAGTCATGTTTTCATCTCCAATAAATGATTTAGTAGATGATGTAGAGACATCCAATATATCCTTGTTTTTTATCAAAAGCACTTACCAATACTTTTTCTTTGTGTGCCGGTTTCATGTGGATGTATCAAGAAATATCACTTTGATGATATTCTTGAGCAGATGTTGGGAAGGATCTTTAGTTTCAATAACAATATGTTGTCATTTGGAGGGTGGTTTATGTTAATCAATAGCATCTTAACTTATATCCTGATGCACATATTATCTATCATTAAGCCCCCTAAAGGCATGGTTGAGAAAATGGAGAGAATTATGAACTCTTTTTTGTGGGATGCTAACCAGATTGGGTGCTGTCATTGGGCATATTGGCATCAATTGATAAAGTCAGTGGTCGAAGGGGGTGTTGGCATCCAGGAAATCAAGGAAATCATCCTGGTCATGAAACGCTGGTTAGCATAGGAAATTATCATTGGGGAGTCTCTGTGGATGAGGTTATTCAAGGTGCTCTACGGCTCACACTAGGAGATGCCTGTTTATCATGGTGCTTCTGTTGGAATTGCAAACAAAAAACCCACGGGTCAAGCAGCCCATGTTTTTTTTTCTGTGTCATTTATTTCATGCGGGACCGTGTCATTTATTTTTTATTTTAATGAATTTAAATGCTATTCATTTAAGGATTTGGTATATCTTTGTACCGTCATAAATGATCTGCATTTAAATATTTGGTATATCTTTGTACTGTCATAAATTCTCTGCATTTAATATTTTGGTCTTTCCTTGTACCATCATAGATTCTCTATATTTAATGTTTTGGTCTTTCTTTGTACCAACATAAATGCTAGGAATTTAATGTTGTGGGTCTATAAATTGATGTAATTATAGTCTGAAATTTCAGTTGTGAAATACAAAGCTTGAAAGATCCTTTGTGTTGTGTTCCAATTTTCTACCTCTTCCATTCTTCCTCTCATATTTCTCGGATTGTATAGCCAACAAACTGGTATCAGAGGCAAGTTACCAAGATCCTCCAAATTTTTTTAAGATGGCCGCAATCCCGCTGTAAGTTCCGAAGTTGTTTAAGGAAAACTACGAAAGGTGGTACATCCAAATGAATGCATTATTTGGGTCACAAGAATTATGGGAGATCGTTACTGACGGGTATGTTGTACCCTCTATATAGCATCCCGCCTTTTTATCACATAAACTTTCATTACATTTTACAAAACCGAGGATCTTTAAGGTTTAGTGTCTTAGAAACCAGGAACTTAAAACATGAAAGCATAAAACATTCTTCTTAAACACTTGAAAGGCTTCTCCTCATGTTCATCCTAGGCTCATTACTGCATCTCATAACCTGGGGACATACATCAAAAGAAAGGGTGAGCAGAAGGCCCAGTAAGGGAAACACGAGAAACATTTTACATGTGAACTTGAGATACTTCAATAAGGTCATGAAAAGAACTTTAAGGCATGAGAAAGAAATCATGAGATATGTCATAATAAAAATAACATTTTTCATAACTTGAAGATGTGGCTACAACATTTAACAAAGGCAATCATTTCTGTTTCACCAAGGTCCATCCCCAAGGTGTCAATAAAAATTACCAAGGTTATTAACCAAGGTATCAGTCTAAATGGTCATCTCTAGAGATTAAGTCTTTACCCAATGCATTGGAGCGCTATCAGGGCGCACCCTTGACATGTCTTTATTATCATGTGAGTCACATATATCATCATAAATCATTTCATAAACAACCCATATAGCATAAAATAAATGGGTTTCATTTCATAATCATAACGTTTTAAAAATTGCTTTAAAGACATGATCTTTATGCCACTTTAAAACCCACAGAAAAGGAAGGTGGGTCTCATGTATGTAAATCCCAGAATTTAAAATAGAAAATTTTGGTATATATGTGAATACCCCTTTAGAAGAAAGAGCTTTGAGTATTCACTTGATAAAATTAATTTGAGGATAAGAGAGGGACATTTTGAGAAGGAAATTATGCAGCATAACGGCTATGTTTCAGGGTTTTAGAAAACATTGAAAAGAGAGGTGACATGGGTCACCCACTCATAAATGATGCATAAAACAGTATAGGGACAGAATATAAAGGGTATAAGAACATGGTAATGAAATTTTAAAGATATACCATATTAAATGAAAAACATAGAAGGAGGACAAAAATAATATTTCTCTTATGAAAATTCGGAATCCTAACGACGTCACTTAAACTTCAAAAAAATGAATTAATGAGATCAAATAGGGTATCTCATCATATGAACATAAGATATCAGTATGATAGATATATAGATCATACCCCAACATAATTAAAAGGAACTTGAAAGACTTTACATGAAAGTAAAACTTTGAAAAAGATGAGAAAGGTGAAAGAATCCCTTAAAAATTCGGCAGCCTAACAGCGTCACTTAAACTTCAACAAAAATGAATTGACGAGATCAAATAGGGTCTCTCATCATATGAACATTAAATATAAGTATGATAAATATAGAGATAATACCCCAACATAATAAAAAGGAACTTGAAAGACTTGACAAGAAAATAGAACTTGAAAATGAGAATGGTGAAAGAATCTCTTAAAAATTCGGCAGCCTAACGACGCCACTTAAAACATCAAAATACTGAATTGAAGAGATAAAATAGGGTCTCTCATCATATGAACATAAAATATCAGTATTATAGATATAGAGATCATACCCCAACATAATAAAAAGGAACTTGAAAGACTTGACAAGAAAATAGAACTTGAAAACGAGATTGGTGAAAGAATTTCTTAAAAATTCGGTAGCCTAACGGCGCCACTTAAACATTATTAAAATGAATTGATGAGAGAAATAGGGGGTCTATAATCATATGAACATGAAAAGGGAAGTAGGGGGAATATAAAAGAACATCCTCCAACATAAGAGCATGGAGCATAAAAGAAATGACATAAAAGAGATTACTTGAAAAGAAAGAGAGAGGTAGGATCCCTTACCTTAAAACGTAACTCTTAAAACTCAAAGGTTGGGACCTTGGGTCTTGGGGGCACCTTGGGAGGACTCCTTGGGAGGTAATGAGACCATAAATTCGTTAGGGGGGAGTGGGGAGTCAAATGGATGAGAGGATTGCTTGGTATTTATAGGGAAAGTGAGGGGACAAGGCATTAATGGCCAAGGGACACCTCATTGGTGGTTTTGGAAAAACCATGGAATTTCCCATGGTATTTTCCCATGGTATTGGCCACTTGGGACACCTCATACCTTATATTACTATTCATAAGTCTACCATATTGATTAAATACTTAATACATCATTTAATGATGTCATTAAACACCCGTAACTTAAAAACTGTATTTTCACTATTCATCGAAAAATCAACTTTCTCAGAAAAATCCCAAAATTTCACCTTAACCAAATATCAATACTCTGATTTCAAAAATGAACTCCATTTTATAAAAATAATTTTCTAAATATTTTTAATTTAATTTTTAAATAAATACACTATTCACTGAAAATTCATTTTTTTCAGAAAAATCCCCAAAAATTACCTTAACATAATATCAATGCTCTGAGTTCAAAAATGAAATCCATTTTATAAAAATAATTTTCTAAATATTTTTAATTAAATTTTTAATTAAAAAACACTATTCACCTGAAAAAACTAATACTTGACTAATAATTTATGAAATCGTTATTTAACCATTTTATTGAATCACATTACTTAATCAAGGTGCCTAGATTATATTAATGCTTTATTTAAGTGAGATTACTAATCCATTTGGTCACATTACTAATCCTAAGCATAAAATCACTATTCATAATTTACTATTCCTCAAAAATTAAGTTGATCTTATTAGACTCTAAATTTTGTACATAACATAATTGTAGAAGACCATTTTTTGAAAATCATTACACATTTTTAGTTATTTAGGGTTTACATAAACATTTTTAAAATATCCTTTCTCTAAAATTCATCAAAAATATGCATACTATATTTTTCCGGACATTTGAAAATTCATAAACTTCATCATAAGAAGAAATCAAAATTTTTATTTAAAACAAAGGATTACACAAGGCAGTTACGGTCTCCTTACATAGCCCCTTATCACACCAGCATAGGACCTAAGTGTAAGGTGTGCTAAGGTGAGAAAATCTGAGGGAGGCTCGGCCAACATCGCACGAGTAGTAATTTCTATCAGTTTAAACTTCTCGCGAAGGTGATTCCGTTCTAGCTTCACACGATGAAGTTCGTCTTGGGTTTGGTCCAGAGCAAAGCCCAGTGGTGCTACCTCCTTCCCAAGTTCTGTTAGATGGGATTCGATCGGTCCAAGACTACTGGGTGAGGCCATCAAATCTTCTTTCTATATTAATTAACCAAGGTCATCTGTATTTAGAGACAAAAGTCACAACATTCAGTTTTCAACGGTCATACTTACTAACATTCATATAATAGTCAAAACCCAACAGTCTCATTTTTATTATACTCATGTTATCAAACGAAAAAGTTTTGTTGAGTATGAAAAATAAAATAACACACAAAATTAGGAAACAAGATTTATTCAAAATTTCAGGTCGTTACACGGTACGGCAGAAGAAGCTGCCTTCACGAATGAAAAAAATACAGCCCTCAAAAATCAAAGAAAGGAAGACAACAAGGCGTTGTTCCTCCTCTATCAAGGGTTGGATGAATCAACGTTCGAAAATATTGCTGAAACAACATCAAGCAAGCAAGCTTGGGATACCCTTGCCACCATCTTCAAAGGTGTTGATCGAGTGAAGCGGGTACGCCTTCAAACATTAAGAGCGGAATTTGAAGTGGCACACATGAAAGAAGGTGAGAGCATCTCCGATTATTTCTCAAGATTAATTGTTATTTTTAACAATTTGAAAAGTAATGGTGAAAAATTGGAGGACATTCGAGTTATCGAAAAATCACTTCGATCTCTCACAACCAAGTTTGAGCATGTGGTTGTGGCAATCGAAGAATCAAAGGATTTGGAGAAACTGTCCATTGAAGAACTGATGGGGTCGTTGCAAGTGCATGAGCAACGGATGTAAAAGAATACTGGTTCAACAATAGAGCATGCCTTGGAGTCCAAGTTGACTCTACAAGAACAAAATAATGGCCACACGCAATGAGGCGGTAATCATGGAAGAGGAAGAGGGTGTGGATATTATCCAATCCATCAACAAAAGCAACAAAATCCTACCAGTTTTCATGGAAGAGGGAATGGTGGAGGACGATTCATGCGTGGTCGTGGAAACACAAAGAACATTCAATGCCACAACTGTAAGAAATTTGGCCATTATGTGTCTGATTGTTGGAGCAAAGTGGATCATGATGAACGATCCAACTATGCTGAAGCATCTCATCAGGAAGAAAAAGGTACCACACTCCTCCTCGCACAAGAAAAGGCATGTGAACACCCTGATGTGTGGTATCTTGACACGAGTGCAAGCAACCACATGAGTGGTAACAAACAACTGTTCGAGGAACTCACCGAAGAAGTTCATGGCGACGTGAGTTTTGGCGACTCATCCAAGGTACCCGTGAGAGGAAAAGGTAAAATCAAAATCTATCTAAAGAATGGAGAGTCGAATTACATTTCTAATGTATATTACGTACCAAGTATGAAAAATAATATCATCAGTCTCGGTCAAATTCTTGAGAACGGGTATGTCATACACTTGGAAAATTCTTCTTTGTCTATAAAATATGCTCACAGGAGACTTGTCGCTCAAGTCCAAATGGAGAAGAATCGTATGTTTCCGCTGCATATCAATACAAAGGCCGAGGAGTGTCTTTTGGGACTCATAAAGAATGACTCATGGAGATGGAATCTGCGATTTGGACATCTGCATTTTAGCGGGCTTAAAATTTTATCCTCATCAAGCATGGTGCGCAGATTGCCGGCAATTGAAGTTCCAAATCATGTGTGTGAGTCATGTACACTCGGCAAGAAACAAAGAAACTCCTTCCCAAGTGGAGTGTCTAGAAGAGCAAATGAACCACTTCAGTTAGTTCACACTGATATCTGCAGACTGCTTGAAACACCCTCACTTGGAGGTAATAGATATTTTATTACCCTTATTGATGATTTCAGTAGAAAGTTGTGGGTGTATTGCATCAAATAAAAATCTTCCACTTTCACTATCTTTAAAACTTTTAAATCTCGCGTTGAAACTGAAAGTGGCCACAGAATCAAAGTACTCAGATCTGACAGAGGTGGAGAATACACCTCAAATGCATTTCAAGATTTCTATAGGGAACATGGCATCAAACAGCAATACAATGCAGCCTACATGCCACAGCAAAATGGAATCGTAGAAAGGAAGAACTACACCATCCTTGACATGACGAGGACCATGCTGAAGGAGAAAGGCTTTCCAAAGAACTTCTGGGCAGAAGCAGTGGTATGTACTGCCTATCTTCTCAATCGGTGCCCAATGAAGAGCGTCAGAAACATGACACCACAAGAGGCATGGAGTGGCTAAAAACTGAGTGTAGCACACCTAAGAATCTTTGGGTGTGTTGCCTATGCTCAAGTTCCAGAATCGAGAAGAAGGAAACTTGATGATCGTGGTGAAAAGTGCATCTTCATCGGCTATAGTGAAGAGTCTAAAGCCTATAAGATTAACAATCCACTAACCAATAAATTAGTGGTGAGTAGAGATGTGGTCTTTAGTGAGGAAGAATCTTGGAAGTGGAATGATGAAGAACCAAACAAAGAGATTCCAGTTGAAATAGAAGATCCTAAAGAAAGGTGTGATCATCAGGAGAAAACGCCAGCAACACTTTCCTCGGGCACATCATCAGTACACAGGAGTCTAAGAGGACATTCTATCACTCCTTAAAGGACTCCATCAAGTCAAAATTTGGCGAGCTCATCCTCACCCATGGATCCCATAAAAATGAAAAGCTTAAGTGACATTTATGAGCAAACCGAAGAGGTAAATATTTTTTGCCTATATGCAGATCATGAGCCTCTGACGTTTCAGGAAGCCATAAGGGAATAATGTTGTAGAATGTCTATGGGAGAATAAATTTTCGCCATAGAGATAAATGACACATGGGAGTTGACCACACTTCCTAATAGCTAGAAACCCATTGGTGACAAATGGGTGTACAAGATCAAGTGAAATGATAATGGTGAAATCGATCGCTACAAGGCAAGGCTCGTAGCAAAGGGGTACAAACAGAAGTATGGGGTGGACTATAAAGAAGTCTTCGCTCTGGTTGCTTGCCTTGATACTGTGAGAATGATTATCTCCCTTGTTGTTCATCACATTTGGATGATCTACCAATTGGATGGGAAGTCTGCATTCCTGAATGGAATTCTAGTGGAAGAGGTCTATGTAGACCATCCTGAAGGCTTTGTTATGCAAGGGGAGGAAGACAAAGTGTATCGACTGAAGAAAGCTCTTTATGGGTTAAAGCAGGCTCCTCGTTCTTGGAATGCATGCATTGATAGCTATCTTTGAGAGAACATCTTCACCAAATGTCCATATGAGCATGTGGTTTACATCAAGAAGAATGGTTGTGGCGATATACTCATTGCATACTTGTATGTTGATGATTTGATGTTTATAGGGAATAGTCGACATATGTTCGATGAATTCAAGAAGGCTATGTTCAAGGAGTTCAAGATGACCAATGGAGGTCTCATGTCCTACTTTCTAGGCATAGAAGTAAAGCAACAACATGGAGGCATCTATATTTATCATAAGAGGTATGCTAAGGAGTTGCTTGAAAAATTCAAGATTGCCAATTGCAATGCTGTAAACACACCTATGGCAATGAGTTTAAAACTGAAAAAAGATGGAGAAGGAAGAAGGGTTGACTCGAATCTGTTCAAGAGTCTGATTGGAAGCTTGAGGTATCTCACAGTCACAAGGCCTGATATTGTCTATACTGTTGGGCTTCTAAGCAGGTACATGGAAGCCCCAAAAGAGTCACATTGGCTAGCGGAAAAATGTATCCTTAGGTATGTTAAAGGAACGATGGATTTTGGTCTTTTTTATCCATATAATGAAGAAAAAAATCTTCATGGATACTCAGACAGTGACTGGGGAGGTGACCAAGATGAAAGAAAAAAGCACCAATGGGTGTGTATTTTTCCTTGGATCGACTGCTTTCACGTGGAATTCAAGGAAGCAAAGTGTGGCCGCCTTGTCTACATGTGAAGCAGAGTACGTGGCAGCATCATCCACTTTTTGTGAGGGAATCTGGTTGAGAAATATGCTGAAGGAGTTGAAGCATCCGCAAGATGGATCCACAATGATATATGTGGATAACAAGTCGGCAATTGAACTTGCCAAAAATCTGGTGCAGCATGGAAGAAGCAAACATATTGATACCCGATTCCATTTTCTGAGAGATCATGTGAAGCAAAAAATGATAAAATTGGAATATTGTCATACTACGGAACAGGTGGCTGATATTTTCATAAATTCATTACCAAAAGATGCATTCAAAAGACTCAGAACGATGCTCGGAATGAAGTCAGTTTTTGTTTGAAGGGGAGTGTTGGAATTCCAAACAAAAAACCCACGGGTCAAGAAGCCCACGTTTTTTTTTCTGCGTCATTTATTTCATGTGTGTCTGCATCATTTATTTTTTATTTGAATGAATTTAAATTCTATGCATTTAAGGATTTGGTATATCTTTGTACCGTCATAAATGCTCTGCATTTAAATATTTGTTATATCTTTGTACTTTCATAAATGCTCTGCATTTAATATTTTGGTCTTTCCTTGTACCGTCATAGATTCTATGTATTTAATGTTTTGTTCTTTCTTTGTACCAACATAAATGCTAGGCATTTAATGTTGTGGGTCTATAAATTTATGTAATTTTAGTCTGAAATTTCAATTGTGAAATACAAATCTTGAAAGCTTCTTTGTGTTGTGTGCCAATTTTCTACCTCTTCCATTCTTCCTCTCATATTTCTTGGCTTGTATAGCCAACAGCTTCGAGGCTGGTGTGCTACATGTTCTCTAACCTTGAGGGCTTGTGCAGCTTCACACAGTGGATCATCAGAAAAGGAGATGTAACTTCTGGAAAACCAACTATTCTAGGGAAACACTCACATACCCAGGTTATCCCTTCTCAGATACTACCTTTGGTGAAGAAAGTGTTCAGTATGATCTCATTTAGGTGGCGCTAAATCTGAGAAAATTTATAGTCTTTGAAAATATTGTTATGAATGATGAACTAGACAGATGATGCTTCACCAGGTTGAGCATGGGAAAGTTCATCAACTAGGATTATAGAAGTCTCCTTCATACAGAGGTTTCCTCGGATGAGTGGGTGCCAGTGGTGTGGTGCAATGAGATTCCCACTATAATGAATTTTCTGGTGTGGCACATCAGAAATAAGTCACTTCCAACTGAATTTAACTTTCAAAGGATGGGAATCTTCATAGTTTCTCAATGCTTTTGTGACATGAATCCAAGGGCAGATTCAACTTTTCACTTGTTTTTTTAGAGTAACTGGGCCACCTACCTCCAGTCCTTCTTCACCCCTCATTCATGCATTGACAGCGAGAACATGTCCTTATAAGGATTCTTGTTTATTTGGTTTCATGGGTTCGAGAACAGAATCATGGAGCATAAAGAAAGGGTTGTCATTCTTGTCTCTATATGCTAGACTTTATGGGAGGCACGCAACCATGTCCAGTTGGGCTCCAGCCACTCATTACTATTCATGAAAATGTGGTTAAGTTCACTTATTTTTGAACTGGTTCTGTTATTAAAAGGGGGTCTCAGCTCAGTTATGTTATGAAATCTCCTCAAAAGGGCTTGCATACAAAGCAGGGAGAGCGGCCATTGGGTTAGATGGAAACCCTCTAGTAGCGGACTCAAACTGAATGTGGATGGTTCTAATATGGAAGGTTCCATGAGGTGTATTGGGGTTATTTGGGATTATTGGGGCTCGGTACACCTAGAGTTCAGTGCTTTTTATGGTCCAGAAAACTCCTTGGGTGCATAAGTTTGGGCCCTTATTTATGGCTTGAGGATTTTCAGGAGGCTGAGATTATAGGTGGATGAGATTGAATTCGATCCAGATATACTTGTGAAGGATATACAGGGACATCATGTGATACCTTGGGAGATGACTTATTCTATCCGTAGATGCATGGTGGAAACCAACAAGGGAGGATGATACATCATAGTTGGAGGGAGACTAACTTCACGGTAGATTTTCTGGCTCATATGGGCATTCAAGATGAGTATCTTCAGATTTATAATAGTTTATTCTCTCTTCCCACTGAGTGTAAGAGTTTTGTACAATGGGATTCCCTTGGTTTGCACCATTTTTGACCTCTTTGAAGGGTTTTTGTTTTGTAACTTTTCAAAATCAATCAATAAAAAATAAATTTCAGTCAGAAAACAAATTTTATAAAAGAAATATTATTTTAAAAAACTTCTTTGAGAATATATAAAACTATGAAGACTTCTTTCTTAAAAACATAATCCATTAAAATTCCTTTAAAAAGCAATAATTTTTTGTTAAAAATCAAAATTTTACTTTTGAAAAATAAAATAATATTTCCTTTTATTTTAAAAATTGTTACTAATTAAAAAATAAATGGAAAATAATTTTTAAACATGAAAAGAAATCCTCTTAAAGAATAATGTTTGTAAAAGAATTTTTTTACATATAACACATTAAAAGGAGGTTCTTTCCACACTTTTTAAGAAAGAAACCCAAGTGTAAAATGTTAAAATATTTATTAAAATTTTTTGTAAGGAAATTAAAAACAATATAAAATTATCTTAATCAATTATTTAAGTATAAATAAGGGCATCCATAAAATTATCCAATGAATATGGATATAGAGGAGGAAAATTCATGACCGAAAAGAAGTGATGGGGTTGATTTATCTCACAAAAATCACATTGGTTAAATTATTTTTCAAGTGAAATAAAAATGATAGAGGTCATGTAAAACTTCAATAATAATAAGAGTATGAGAAAAGTTTTAGTTTCCTAGATATAAAGTTCACACAATTTTTCCCAATATGTAAATTCATTCATAATAATCTAAATTTGAAAATGGGATTGGAAAGAAACCCTTTCAACTTTAGTAATATTTGAGTCAAAACTCCCTTGAAAGGGATAATTTTATATGGATTGGTTAATATATTTAATTTCATTATAATAATATTAAAAATACACCCATGGGTTCTAAATACACAATAAAATAAAATAAGTGGTTAGTATAAAGTATATATCAATGAAGATAATTTGAGATAAGGAAACACTTTCAACATTTTTATATTTTGAATTGAGTTATCATGAAATATGTAACTTAAGATAGATTCTTAAATATATTTAAGTTCATGATGATTATGATGAAAACATCTATAGATAATTATATACACTACACACTATAAAACAATTAGTTAATATGTCCTAAGTATCAAAGAATAAAAATTGAGATAAGAAACCCTTACCATAAATCTTTAATTTCACAAAATTGATTTAACATCATATATAAAAAAGTTAATAACTTATTTTATAACCTTTTTCACATCTATTACCTTTTATATTATTTATTTATAACCATTACCAACATATAAATTAGTTATTTATAGTTTATTTTCATCATCTGATGTTGATAATTTTGTTTCTTTTGTATGGGTTTCATAATGGTGATGTAAAACACCATTCTTTGATACATAATTACCAAATTATAAAATATAATTAATTCATTTTTTTCAATGATTTATGAATCCCCATGTTCATTTTATAGAATCTATGGTCATGGTTTGAGAGAACAAGACCCATCACAATCTTGTTTTAGGTAATTTACTAATACCAATGGATTACTTTATAATGAGCATTAATTTTTTGTAATACTTTAATTAACATATTCATTACATAGATTACTCCTTAATATCATATATATTAATAAAATATTTTTTAGACCCATACATTAAATTTGGTGATGATAAAAGAAACAATTTTTCCATGGACATGGTAGTCTGCAGGTACGCACTGGTGAAATTTTCATTTTTTAAAATATGGGAAGAAATTAAGGTTGTTTCTAATGCATTCTATGTCCATATTCATTTATATTCAATACATACCAACTTTCCAATGGTATATGCCACTTGTATTTCTCCAATGAGGCCTTTAGAAAGTGCATTGGATGAGAGGATGGGAGGTTGGGCTCATCGTACCTTTTTGGGGGGAATTATTTCCTACTATAGGACTCTCTTATATATTTAAAACATATTCAAAAATCCTTTATTAAATCAAAAATATCATAAGGGTCACCCATGTATAAAAAATCAATTATTTGGCATGTTTTGATTTTAGAATCATCTGTATGTATCCAAGGTTCTTTATTGACAGATACATCAGTATGTATCCAAGGTTCTCCATTGATGGTACCCTTTTGTAAATGGATTAGATATTATTATATCATTTATTATCAAGATGCTAATTTTAATCCACATATTTTAGAAATTAGTAATTTAACATCATCCAAGAAGATGGATGTTATTTTATGGAAAAATCGAGCCCATGAGATCAGCTTCCTACATATCCTTGTAAAAGAAATCAGAACCCACATAGTTTGGTACTTCTTAATGGGACACATCATACCATTTAAGGTCATGTTAATAAGTCCAAACTATTTAGTTTAACATCATGTGTAAAGGGTGTTTAAGTGAAATATTCCTATTCAATGGCTTGCGTGGGGCTTACACTGAAGTGGCTAGAGAAAACCTGGAAGGGATGTAGTCTCCCAGGTGGGGGCATGATTATACTAGAGATATATTCCAATAAGTATGGTGATGAAAGAGATCCAAAAGGAATATTTCCCTCAAGGTTTTATATGACCCTATAGGGAATGTATACTAGAGAACATTAGGGTGAATTTGGGGTGTTGGGTTTGGACCTTAGTGAGGCTTCCTACATATCCCATTTGGTCAGGAATTCAAGCCCATGTAGTTTGAAAATTTTGGACTTATACCTAATAGGAGGCCCATTAGAGGACATGGATATGGATTATACCAAAGGGGATTCCCATTTGAGGTGAGAAGAAGATTCATAAAGTTAATCTCCTCCCATGGCATAAATTTGATCATTTGGATGTTGTGATCATCACTAACCTCTAAGCCCATGTGAATCATGTTTAGTATGAGAAACAAGAGGAAGTGGAATATCTGACAAAGCACATAATATCATTCTTCTTTTTGGTGGGTGAGACAAGGTTTATGGGGGAGAGAAAGTTCCTTGAGGTTCCCATGTCCCCTTTTTTCATCACTAGGTTGAGGCTATGGGAGAGTGGACAGGATCTGGCAGCCATATCTTCTCTTTTTTACATAACCAAGATAGTCACATATGGTTACCCATCTAGCTAAGTCCCTACAAGAAAGGATATGGGCATACTCCAGGAGGTATTACCTTAATTAAAATCCCCATTCCTAACCTTTTTATAGATATAATAGAAGAATAGTATGGGACTGCAGGCCACATATGTAGATTCTCTTCCCAAGGAACCTACTATCATTATTTCTAAGGTTTGGAACCTCGTTACCATGGGAATGTGTGATTGGGAAAATTATAAGGATATACCTTATTAATTAGGTTAACAATAGGACCTCATTTACCATAGGATTGTATGATCTAAAGGGAATGATAATGTTCCCTTTAGTCAGATCATACATATTCGGTGGATTTAGAAGAGGTTTTGGCTTGGTAGTTTGGGAAGGGGCTCATTTGGGTCTTAGTGATTTGTGGGAGAGTTAGAAAGAGAGGTTCATTTGAACATTTCATAGAGGGGATAAGATAAGGCTTAATTATATACAAAAGGGCAGTGAGGCTGAAGGACTCCATCCTACATACTGTTTTCTATGTGGTAGGGTATCCTACAAAGATTTTATTCGCATGTGGTTTGAGTAATTTTGGTCCATAAAGGGTTTAACTATATTGATGGATGGTTTTTAAAGGACTCTTTTCTGTGTGGAATACTACTTATGCTATGCAAATCTATTCTTATGCCCTCTTTTACTTTGTGATTTCTGGTAAACGATTACCTATTAAAATTGCTTTCTCGGACTATGTCTCTCTATATTATTCTCTCATACACCATATCTCTCACATAAGAATTATCATCTTTAAAAAATCCACACACCATAAGTTTATATATGGGGGTTTTATAAGGGTATGTATGTAACTGATTAACCACCACATATGAATAATTTTGGTTTTCAAGTGGCATCTTAACCCCACAAAGGGAAAATTCATTTGTGGGGGCCTGAATGGTGACACATCACCCCACAAAATAATTTTCATTTGTGAAAGTCCTCAAACATATGACTTTCCCAAAAAATATGTTTTTCATTTATGGGTAGGGGGGTTGGAAATCATGACTCATCCCAAAAATTGATTTTTTATTTGCAGGGGACTTTAAATCAATCCTCACCCCACAAAAATAAATTATTTGTGGGGGGAGGGGGTCTATGAAAAGGTGTTATGCAGAGAAATTACTCACATAGAGAGCATGATATGAAGAATGTGGGGTTCCTTTTTAACTCATTTTTGGATCCTTTTCATCTTTTTATACTTTTCCATTCTAATAGATCAATTAATTTTAATCCATACATTCAAAATGGATAATATCCAGATAATATTCCATTAACACTTTTCTGAACCTAAAAAAATTCCCCCCATTAGAATAGAGTCTGATTTTCATGATGAGGAGTCCATTTTGAGGAATAATCTGGTCTGGTTGAATGCTTTGTGGAATCATTTGTGGGTTACATATGGACCTGAAGAAGAACCCATGACTATAAAAGGTGTCAGGCTCGACTAATTTGTCACTTTGTGAAATCCATTGCTTTGCGGTCAGTCAGATCTCTCCAGTGTACCATCCCACTTTTCATAGAATTTCCTTTGTGTATGGAATTTCCCTTATAGTGAAATATATCACCCACAAACCATTATTTTCCAAAAACTGATTAATCTTCTTTTCAACTGAATTATTCCTACGTAGCAAAATTTTGTTCCATATAGCAGCGTAGCACTTCACAGTCCACCTAGAATCTTGAATTCTTTATGGTACACCTAGTGATTTATGTTTTTATGATTTGATGAATCGTATATATTTTTGATAACTTTTTATGCCTTAAGGATAAAATGGATTCTATAAAATCACCTCTGTCTAGTTTGGTGACTGCTTCTGCCTTGATCGAGAGGATAATTTCAATTTTCGGGAACATAAAAATAGATCCTCTACATCGTATAATTCCTTAGGAGGGTATTCAAAAGATTATACTTTCACTAGAGCTTTTACATTATCCATTTTCCAAAAAAATCACCCATATAAAACTTCATACTTCAAGATGACGCTCCCATTCCATCGACTGATCAAAACTTTCCAACTGCTTATTTTAGGTGTTTGTGAATCGTATTCAAGTGAACATTTCTGATGTAGGACAAATCATTTATGAATCAGTTCAAGAGAATTTTTTTTATTATAAATTATTCCTTGTGGAATCAGAGTAACCATATAATCATGAAATATACTTGTAGTCTTCCATTCAAGATTATCTATCCATTTTTAACCTCTCATGAGAAAATCTCAATGGATGGTGGAACTCTAAGTGGTATTTTCAGTCTCAAGGGAGTTTTTTATGAATGTGACTGGGCATTCTAGGTGCATCAAAATTTCATTGAATTTTATGAATGGTTGGAGGACATTATATTGTATTAGGTTTCATGGATTTCTCATTTCGTGGTATATTCTCCAACTGAGATCTTACTTGAATTGATCAGTCATTGGTGTTCGAGTACCAAAACATTTTATTTACTACATAGAGAAGTCGAGATCATACTTGGGGATACATACCAATTATGAGGAATTCCCATTGTTGGTAACATGTATGATAAATTCCTTCCTATAACTAAAACCTAGGAAAACACCAAACAAGTTTCTCCATTAGAGAGAGACTTACTTATCATAGTAGAGAAATCACTAGGTCAATCCCTTTATATTTGTTCACTTATTATGTTCAGTGATTGGATAAAGCTTTTTTTTCAAGCTAGTGTTATAGGGATGAAGGTTCGATGCACAATGACTCATCTTACTCAACAATATTGAGGTGTCCTGGGTTCATATTGGTCCACTCTTGAGGAAGGAAAACATACAACATGGGGTTACGAGATTCAGACAAACGTACCTCCATAATTTGGGTTGGTAAGATTTTTTACCATGTTTTTTGAGTGGATGGATCTTTCTATATCATGATGCTTATATTGGTGTTTGGGGTATAAATATTTATTATGGAATCCACGATGGCAAAGGTACAACCCATAAACCTAGTTGTACCCACTCTCACTTGTATTTATGATTTGTTGGATCATATACAGGAGGTAGATCCCCAAATTTCCTTTGATTACCATTTCAATTTTTATATGGATGGGTAGAGGAACACTTTTGATGTTATGAATATTAGTATACCATGATGATCCCTCATTCTACCTTTTTTCCCACATTTATCAACATTTCTTCCATTCTCCTGGCATTCTTAGGTGTCTACGATGATATTGAGTTATTAAAGGACCTCTACCATTTTTCTTTCACTTTATATCTGGATCCCTCTAGATTTGTGGTATACAATGGTGAAGGAACTTTGGAATAACTCTCCAATATCATCTCATTGTGAGATAGGATTCTGACTACTCAGTTAGATAGGGTAAACATTTGTGATCCCTATGCTCCTTATATGTTTTCATGACAATTTTAATGCCTTCAAAAAGTTTCATCTTTAGCCCTTGCTAAGATTAAAAGGGAATCACACTCAGTCATCCTCTACTAACATTGGTTGATGATGATGCGTGAGGAATTTGGCATATATATTTATTTTCATTCTATAATATATACCGCTAACTTGTCATGGGGTTATTCCAAAATGTGGGTGAAATACTATCCATATAGGATGTTAGGGAAACCGGTCTGACAGGTGCATAAATCATTGTATTCTTCAAGTTTTTTTCTTTTGTGCTTTTTTTACAATCTTTTGAATGATAGAGCCATCCATCTTGAAATTAATGTCATTATGGGGAATTTTTTTCCTAAATTTCTCCTTTTCTTAGGAGTGGTGTAGATACCACATTTATGACTGACACAATTGGTAGGACTACTGATGTTGTTCCCAGAGGAATGATATTAGGCATTCCAGCAATCAATGCCAAACTTCTCAGATTAGTTCTTAAGATTAAACCGGAGGCAGTGATAGAGAATTTTCCACCTTCAGCATTATAATTTAGATCAATCCTATATGTATTGAATAAAATCCCAGATTATATACCCATATCCATAGGTGAACAAGATATAGATTCCATTACTATCATTGAAAATTTATCTATACAAAAATGGTCTTGGAGTCAGATTTACACTATCATCATAGAGACTCCTTTAAATAATATTCCCAATAAAATAGACATCCTTTATCAAATTTTCCTGGTCTTAGGTATAGGTAAATTTTATTAATTAAACTTTTATTTCCTTCTTCATCAATTTATCATTTCATGAGAGGTGTTAGCCACTCATGAATAAGATCTCATACATTTTAATCATTCCAATATCCATGTGTAAGCTTTAAAGGATATTAATACTATGCTTCATCACTTAAATGATGAGAAAGTGAAACTTCATGATTGGATATTTGTATAGAATACGGATCTATGAGAATATGAATCTCGCATGGCCAGAATAAATGCATAGCTATAATCAAAAAATATGGTACCAGAATCCATCAAACATAAAATTATGTAGCTAAATTCCTTCATTATGAAAATGCTTCTATTAGTCGAAGATGAAGTTGGGAAGAGAACCAGTCTCGAACAGACCCTTAATGAATTATATCTAGTGTTAGAAAATCTGTTGAATAAATAAGGTTAAATTTTACTATAATCACTTCATTTTATACTCATCGCCCAATAATGTCAAGGGGAGACTCTAGGATGTCGATGTTCTTCTCAAAAAATTTCCAATGAATGGAAATTTTTATGTTCTCAATTATCTATCTCTTTTTTCTAACTTTCCCTTTTAATTTTAAAAATAATTCTGGTGTTTTCCCACTTGTTATAGTGTCCATGTAATTTTTTATTTAAGTTTCAATAATTTGAATAAGAAAAAAATCTCTAAATTTTAAAGTTTTATGCCTTGTAGGACCAATAAATATTGATGTTTTAGGTTAAATAGATATGACCAATATTTTTTAGAGTAATTATCCCAAACTAGGTTTTTAGGCCCTAAATATGAAACTCCCTACATAAATTTAACTCACATGGAGAGAGAAGGGAATTTTATTCTTAGTATGTGTCCATAAATCATAGACATGTTTCAAAATATTCTATGTAGATCAAACTCATACATAGGAAATAGGGAATTAATATTCTGAGGCACAAATGGTTTGTATGTCAAATACTTCTACTTGGATCAAGCTCTCATGTGGGAAAGAAAGAGACCACAATAAATGATCCATGGGGTAAAGCCTCCTACTAATCAAAATTAATATTTAGGTACTCTAATATCACAAGAGTCGTGATCATCATGTGAAATAATAGGAAACTTAGAAAATCATTTAAATCCACATGAGAGTGCATGGAGTGGAACATGTTGTGACATTTTCACCTCAATCAGATTTCATGATTGATGTTAATGAAAACTTGTAACTAGGCCCTAATAACCATGGAAAATTAATCCTTAATAAATGATGAGACCCCTATATATATTGAATTCTTATATAGGGTAAGGGAAATTTCATATTTCATTCTGGTTATGGGATTGGAATAATGTGAGTTATCCAATCTAATACCAAGTACCTTTGCATGGATCTAGCTCTCATGTAGGTAAGGGGTCATATATAATATACTATGTGTCACACAGTTTAATGTCATGCTACAATGACTCATATGTTTATCAGTTTAGGGTCATGAGATGAGGACCTTTCCTTATATTTTAACATAATATATCATGGAAAATTTTCATACAGTTTAATTTCATTATAACAAGGAAATATATGTTCTACAGTTTTTGGTCCTATGATGAGGACCTTTCATTATAGTTTAATGTTGTATTTCTTGGATTAGTTTCATACAATTCAACATCATTTTGATAAGGACATGGATGTTATAAAATTTAGGGTCATTTGAAGAGAACCTTGCCTTATATTTTAATTCCATATGGCTTGGATGAGTGTCATACATTTTAACATCATTGTGAAAAGGACATGGGCCACACAGTTTAACATCATATTGTGGGGATGTAATTTTTTTCTCTTAAGATAACATGGATTTGACCAAAAGATTAATTATTTTCCATTCTATGGTGATCTAACCATGAATGATCCATCATCCTTCTGCCATGAAGATGGAAAGTTTTAAGCTATAATATAGAGTATTTTGAATCTAAAAAGTGATATGGGACAAGTGTGAAAGGAATGACCATAGTCCATATTTGAAATATGTTTTCCAGTATAAAAATTTATGGGATTATGGAGATAGAAGAGGTTTGTCTTGAAGATGAACATGCCTCTAGTATACAGGCCTTTTAAGGGTGACTTATGCAGATTCAAACTAGGTCATGATATGCATAGTCAAAAGATAAGTGTCCTTAGGACACTAAAATTATATTATTGATGAACAAGGGAAGCTTATGGAGATTTGGATTTTCCTATACATAAAGTTTTATTTTTTTATGAAAGGTTCCTAAGTATGTAATGAGAATTTCCTATCAAAACCACTCCAGAATGGGGTGAAATGTTTCCTATATTGATATGACCCATACACGGAGGATGGATTATTGTTTTATCATGGATGGTCCTGAGACATAGGATCCAATAATCACTACATATCCCATGAGTATGGTAATCAATACACAAAAATTTCTATAAAATAAGAAAGGAATAACCATGGACCATGTTCGAAATGTGTTTTCTAGCATAAAGACTCCCTACCCTTACTATAATTTTTATGTGAGGGGGATTTTTTTATGAATATGGCCTCTGGGTAAGAGTCCATACTATAACTTTTTATGTATATCTATATTATACATAGAAAAGTGGGAGCATTTTATTTTTTGAATGGACTGGGATATAAGATCCAAGTGTCACTACATATCTCATTCAGGTGAAAATCAATCAATACATAGTTCTTGAATAGATGGGTGGTGGAAGACAGACACCAAGTATAGTGGTCCTCTTGGGTAAGGGACATATATTTCATGTAAGAGACCTCAACCATCTAGTTCAACATCATATAGAAAGAACATTTGGTGTACCTTTTAAAGTCCTATATCCAGGACCGTATTAACCCTATCATGAATTGATACACCTTGTTCATGTGGGGAAGTATTTTATAGAAACTCCAAGATTGTGTGATCTATGATTGCTATGATAAACAAGGAGTGGAAAAGGTTTATTTCACCACACATAGGTTAATAAAATCAATGATAGATTATTTTTTATATCATGTG
Source organism: Viscum album (assembly GCA_963277665.1). Taxonomy (NCBI): domain Eukaryota; kingdom Viridiplantae; phylum Streptophyta; class Magnoliopsida; order Santalales; family Viscaceae; genus Viscum; species Viscum album. The sequence goes on from OY728134.1 coordinate 614,313,505, forward strand.
GTGGTTGGGGAAAGATGGTTTTACCAATTAGAAAAAAAAATAGACCTGATGTGAAGAAAAACATCAGGAGACAATAGCTAGTGAAAATAATTTTATAAAGGAGGTAAATTTGTGGTTGGAACTAATACAAGAGTTTTAGGGGTCACTATGTATCATGTATAGACAATAATCATGTTTTACGTAGTTCTTGTAAAACTGTGTAGTTTAACATCATACTGCAAGGATGAAGGTTACCTGATATCATGGAAATAATGAGTGATATAGAGAATACCAGATAATGGATGTTATGACATGATTCAGACATGAGGGAGGATATTTTAAACCAATATATTAGGGGTTCTTAGATCATGTGAAATGATATGGTACAAGTATTTAAGGAATGATCATGGAACATGTTTTAAAAGAAGTTTCTCGTATGATGTTTTTAGGTCCTATGGAGATAGAAGAGTTGTCTCCTAACGATATAAATTCCTCTAGTTGATATGTATTTTAATGTTGTCTTTTGAAAATACATACTAGGGCATGTTATTAATATTCAAAATAGAAGTTTCCTCGGGAAAATTACATTACATTACTGATGGTTAAATAATGTTTATGGATATTGGAATTTCCCCAGGACAAGGAGTATGATGTGTGGAAGAAATGTGTTTGAGAACAAAGAAATAATTTGAATAGGATAGGACATGGATTGTGGAGTTCCCTACATAAGTTTAACTCATATGTAGGGAAGGGGGAATTTTTGTTTCCATGATGGGTTCCTGGATGAGGGAACCTAATTAATATCTCCTACATAGATATTTTTTTGTACAAAAGAGAGAGGTATTTTCTTTACATCATAGTTGGGACTAGGACATGGGGTCTAAGAATTACTATTTATCATGTTGGGATGAGAATAAAGCCATGTGTATTTCTTGTATGAAATATCCTTGTGCAGTTATGACCTATAAATAGGTAGGGAGAACCTTTTTTGTTGTGGATATACCTAAGATTGGAGATTCGGGTGTCACTATGTATCATGTGATGAAAATAATCAATCCACGTGTAGTTCCTGAATGGTGGTATGGTGGCAGATGAACACCAAGGATCATGATCTATTCAAGCATGGATAAAAATGTTGTGCAGATTTACATCATGAAACAAGGATGAAAACCATTTAGTTTAACATCATACGACCAAGAAAATGGTTTTGGTCATCCCATATTTATGATATGAGTCATCCTAGTTTTATAAAGGGTAAGTCTTATAGTGTAACATCATGTTTTGAGGATGTTTATTGGTCATTACACATAAATATGTGGCCCATGGGATCATTTTGGGGTGATAGCATCGTAGGTAATAAATGGTTTTATTGTGAATCTATGACTAGTCTTGGAGAAAAAAAGTATAGGCATCACTACATATCCCATGAAGATGGCAATCAATCCACAAGTAGTTCTTGAAAGGGGGTGTGGTAGGATTATAACACCAAAGGTTGTGATCCATTCAGGCATGGATTGAAATGTTGTTTAGCTTTACATCATTAAACACGGAAAAAATATGTGCCTTTTAGGTTCATTCAAAGAGGACAAATTATTCTATATAGTTTAACGTCGTGCATCAAGGATGAAGGGAAATTGTGTTGTTTAACATCTTATGGCCAGGATGATAACCATTCAGTTTAGCATCATACAATTGGGATGATAATCATTCAATTTAACATCATACATCCAAGATTAAGGTTTTGGGGATTACACATATAGAGGAGGACTGTTTTTATGGAACCATGAGATGAATCTCAACTCATAGTAATTTTATGGATTTTTTTTGGGCTTACACCTAGGTGTATGCCCAATTTTTTGGAATCACGTGAAGTATTTCCTAATAAATCTTGCATTGATAGGGGAATAGTGCATTCCCCATCCATTTTTATTAACAATTAATCTCTACTAGATAGGAAATTGTGTATGAAAAAAGTTACATCCCACTTTGGTTCAAGTTTTAGAGGTTTTTTCCCTATTATCATTATGTTTCTGAGGACTAGTACTAGCTCCCCTTTAAGGAACAAGAAAATAATAACTTTATTATTGATGTCTCATGCTATCTAGTTCTGGTATATTTCCAAATTATTTAGGGTATAAAACCATCTTTTATCAAATTTCTATAACTCATCAAACCACTTCTATGATTTTTCATCAACTGAGAGTTGTTCACAAATAGATATCTGGAGTGAGGGAAATTAAACCTAGATGGGAAGCACTACATCTGTTCTATAAAACAATGAATACGGTGTTTCTTGAGTCTCAGTGTGGGTTGTGGTTCGGTAGGCCCATAAGGCATGATGAATATTTTCATTCTAAGACTTGTTTTTCCTATCCACAATTTTTGAATAATATTTGATAGAGTTTTTTTCTAAATCCTCTATATATCCATTTTATGTTGCATGGTAGTGAGAATAATGGTTGGATTTTATATTTTACTCCTATTAAAACTTATTCAATTTGGAATAATAGAATTTGGTGTTGTTATCCATCATTATTGTGTGAGGGACACAAAATCTGGTGATATTGTTTGACTTCATGAAATTGATGATACATTTGGTTTTGAATTCCTTAATAGGTATCACCTTAGCCCATTTAGAGAAGTTGGTAGAAATAAGGATATATATTAATCGCTTGTATATAGCTAGAGGGTGTATCCTTATGACATACATCCCCTATATAGAAAAATTTCTGTAGTATTTAGCTTTATGTAGCAACTCTGGGGGTTAATGGATGAAGTTGGAATGCATTTGGTAGGAATACAAATTCTTGAAAAATTGTGTACAACCATGTGTCATTGAAGGCTAGAAATATACAAGCCTCGTGATTTTATGAGAAATCATGGTTTCTAAATGATGGGTACCATAATATCCAGCATTAACTTCTACCATAGTAGCAATCTTCTCCTTTTCACGAATGCATTTGAGGATAATTCCATTGAATCTTTTCTTGTAAAGAACTTTCTAATGATCTGGGATATCATAGAGAGTAAAATTGATCACCTTTCATCAAATATATTCTTTTCCATACCTATTTAGAAGAAGGGGTCCATTTTTTAAATATTAATAGATGGTTTTCATCCACCGATTTGCAGCATCATTTGGTTCAAGGGTATAATTGATCTCTTTAAACTCTTTCATGTCACTTTGAACAAATGACAATACTATTCTTTGATGTTTTATACTGAAAACTATTTCAAACCAATCTAAATCTTACAAGGTTGTAGAATCATTTTCTAATGTATCTTCCTAATCATTTTTTGAATGCAGGACCTGAGTTAGTGTTGGATCATGGGTAAATTCTTCCACCAACCCTCAAACATAATTAAGTAGAGGGTCAGATATCCTTTATTAATGGAGTAATCATTGTTTATATTCTTAATTACCCATATAGAATCAACTTTAATTTTAAAATGAGTCACCATTATTTACAAATCAGGTTCAAAACCTTCAATGAGAGCTTATTATTTGACCTCATTGTTGGTGAATCATTATGATTGCAAAAAGAAATAAGGTAAAACTCCTTTTTTGGTGAAATGAGAATGATTCCCAACCAAATTTTATTAATCTTGGTGTATTATAATATTTTTTCAATTAGGATTATGGATGCACCATCAAAGTACATTTCCCATATTCGGGTATAATCTTAAATGGAAAAGATTTCTTCATCTAGAAGTTTGGTACTTATTGATACTTCTTCTATATAGGGATTATCTTCCATGAAATTTACTAAGGTTTTTCCTTTTAATAACTTTTTTGGTATGAAACGGATGTAAAACTATTGTATAATAACCTCCCTTTGTGCCAAATTTCTAGTCAACATGGGATTATTGAGGATATATTTGAGTGGGTCAATTTAAGAAATCAGATGTACCTCATGGTGCTATAGATAATTCCTTAATTTTTGAATTGTGAAAATCAATTCCAAATATTTCTTCTCAATATATTTATATCGATTTTCAGTGTTGAATATGTTGTGCTGATATAATAAGGGTTTTTTTCACTACCAGCTTCATTTTTCTGCACAAGGAAGAAACCTATTTATTATTCTAGAGTCATTATATACAAGATTAGTGGATTTCCTTCAACTGTTGGCATTAGGAATGTTGGGATAAATATATATTTATTGATCCTATCAAATTATTCTTGTTAGTCATCATTCCATTGAAACACAACCCCTTTCTTCATTAACCTCATGAAGGGAAAACATTTTCCTATGAGGTTTTATATAAAGATTTGAATGCGGGCAAGGTGTACTTGAAATACTCTTAAATCTTTGAGATTATGAGAAGGTAACATGACCCTAATTTCATTAGTCTTCTTAGGTCCAACTTCAATTCCACAATAGTGTATGATGAAGATGAAAAACTTTCAAGAGGTAACATCGAAATCACATTTCAGGGGATTCATCTTCAGGTTATGTTGACAAAGTTTATCAAAGATGATTTTCAAATTAAAAATGTGATCATAAAATTTTCATGATTTAACCACCAAATAATCAATGTAACATTCAACTATTTTTTCCAATAAGGGTTTGAAAATGTGATTCATGGCACATTGAAATGTACCAAAAGCATTCTTAAATCCAAAAGCCATCACCCGATAGGTGAATACTCATTAGGGTCCCTAATGGTTGTGGATTATTCATATTCTAGATTCATTCATATTTAATTATTCCCTAAATATCCATCCATTAAAAAAATGGCTTGATACCGAGCTATTTCATCGATCAATAGTTTGATAATTGGAATCAGGAAGTCATCTTTCAAATAGTGCTGGTTGAGTTCTCTGAAATCGATAGAAGCCTGAATTTTCCCATTAATTTTCTTCAATGAGAGTATATTAGCGATCCATTTCAAGTATTGGAATCATTGAATGAATTTTGATTTAATTATCTTATCAAGTTTTTCTTTTATATTTATATCATTAGTCATATGTTTCATTTTGGCTACTTGATTGTTGCCATGATGGTCTTCTGAGAGACCTAGTTGATGGGTAGCCACATTAGGATCTAGGCCTAGAATATCTGTATAATTCAAAGAAAACATGTCTTAATGTTTCTTTATGAAATAGGTTAAAATTTCCTATTTATCAAGGGGAATAGTTGTGCTAATAAAAATTGGTTTTTAATCTTCTTATATGCCCATATTTATCTGTCAGAGTTCATTAATAGTGGTAGATAATCCTTCTTCAAATGTTGGTGGAGCATCTTTGTGGTCATTTTATTCCTATTATTCCTTTTTTTATTCCTCTATATCCATGTTTGTATTACTGAGTGATGAATGGGAATCATTAATGTCATGGAAAAGGTTAGTGTCCCAAGATATAGGTTCTAATGGTGATATCATGAATTCTGTAGGTTCAATGGAGGAAGTGGTGGCCTATTAAAGTTTTAAGGATAAGGTTGAAGTGTTTCCATTTGAGATATCACTACCAGTATAGGAATCAATGATTTATTAAACATCCTCAAGTTCAAATGACATGGTTGATATCATGAAGACCAATTAACATGTATCTGAATCTAAGTTGATATCTTCGACCTGACTAATGAGCAATATGTATTCATCACTGAGGCCTTTTAAAGGGTTAATCGGGGTCATTTACAGACTATTTGGAGTGGTAACTTGGGAAAAACCATCATTTATGGGTTTATTCCTTTCTCTATGGTATAATCCTACTTCAATATATTGATATTCACAATACTTGAATGGAAATTTTTCACCATGTGATGTCTCAATATATCCAATGCTATAATATTTAAGGCATTAATGATATGATGAAGGGATCACTACATGATAGTTCAACCAAGGAATTTCTAGAAATAAATTGAAATATATATATATATATATATATATTTGGATGACCAAGAACTCATAATCGGACACCAAAATATCTAAATTAATTTTTGAGATTAATAAATCCAAGATTCTTCTATTCAATTTTATCATACACCTGATGCATTAGAGTAGAAGGTGGTAAATTAGCTTCAGTGTATCTCAGTCGGCAAAGCGTTATGATAGGAATGATGTTTACACCCAAGATATTATTAATGAAATCTCCAGGTATTTTAATTTCATATAATATTTTGTATACATACATAGTCCTTATGCTTCCATATATAGAATCATCTCTATCTTCTTTGATGAAAGAGATAACTACATGGAATTATGAAGGATCAACCTCATCATGAGATACCTTGGTGACATAAACTTCATATTTGAACTCAGAGCCTCTACAAGTGCTTCTTAGAAATCCTTTTATAGATTGAGAGCATCTAGAATTGAAATATTTGCCTGAATTGGAACCAATTGCTTCAGAATGTCATAGTTATGGCTCAAAGGTCTATGTTTCCCTACAAGGAATCATTTCCCAAGGATACATTTTTTGAGCTAACATGCCTATGGTAGATTTTTTAGATGGTTGAGCATATTTGGAGGGAACTTTTTCTGCTATTTAATCGAGCCACCTTGGTCTTCCCACTTTCTTAGGTTGGTGATTTTTTCACCTACTCATCAATCGGTCTTCTAAAATGATCGGTTCTGAATGATTTTCACACATGTAAAGGAATTTTTCTTCTCTTATTGGACTTTTATAAAGGATTTCCCATGAGTTTCAAAAGCATATATAGTTCTAGTAGATATTAGAATAGTATTTTGTTTTCATCCATAGTTTTACTTCCCTCTATTTCCTCATCCCATGTGGCCTCTATTCATGTCTTCACAATTTGGTGTGGGAAGATCGAGTTCATAATAATACTCACTATAAGATAAGGGGTCCACTAAATGAATAAAATTAATGGATTCAAAGATCATTTATTCATCTAATAAGGACTTTGTATGATGGTTCAGTTCCCATTATACCATTTGGAGGGGTGGAACCCATTGTACCATTTGGTGGGGTGGTTCCCATTGTATCATTTGGCATAGTGGTGCCCATTCTCTTGGGACTGAACGCATGAAGTCTGAGAGAGTCAAGGATATCTTTATCATAGATTAAAGTTCATCTTTATACATTTTTTTCTCACCCTTCCTTCCATGTTTTTTCTTAGAATATTGGACTTTGGAGGGTTGTGGTGCTGACAAAGTTGGATGTACCATAATGGAAGTGTATGGGAGAATAGTTGGTTGTTTCAACTATTCTCATAGGATAGCATGATTTTGGTTTATTGGTTTTTGATTCATCCAATCATTAAACTTATGCACACCTTTTTTGGTGACTTCCTTCTATTCACCCTTATCTTATAGATTAGTGGAAGAAACACATGCCACTTGTGTCGGTGGTTTTTCCAGTTTCACCTGCCTAAAATCAACCATCTTTTATAGGATATCTTTGAAGATGAAAAATTCTTGGATTTTTTACCCTAACATTCGGTGAAATGGAAAATGATTCAAGTGATCTTAAATACTGACTTAAATAGGTCTTATAGGTTCTATAAGAGTTAGAGGGATGCTAAGAAATATCTAGGAACCTATTCATCTAGGACAGAGTAGGATATGTTCTTCCATTATTAAAATTGAGAGTGTTTAGGATCTCTCCTTTTAACTCAATAATATTTTTTTGTTTTTTTTTCACTCTTTAGGGTGGTACTACATGATAAGGTATAGGATTCAGAGTAGGATATAGTAGGTGTCTGGTTTCAATGTGATGGTTTTGGTTTCTGGTTTTCCTATCCTCTTTACCTAAGCTACCGATACTATTATGGATTTGTGTTTGGTTTGAAAGATGGAGTCTTATAATCTTTTTTAAACTAAATCAAGGTCTCAAAACCCATCCATGTATTTTACTAGAATGAGAAGTATTCTAAACTCATTATAGAATCTTTCTATGTAGATACCCAACAAATATTCTTATGGAAATTGTAAATTCAGGGAGTAAGTTAGACCCTTCTATCTAGAAATTAAGTCTGAGAATCTCTCATTTTCTCATTGTTTTTTGTTTTAGAGATCTAGTACCATTATCCTTCATAATGTTGATCTAAAATAGTAAATAAATTTCTGGTATAGGTCTTCCTATCCTTTGATCGACCCTACAAGTAAACTAGTGTTTCATATAAATGCTAGTCCCTGCAAGGTTTGTATAAAGAATCAAATTTTGGAGGATTATTATTGAAAAAAATATCCCATTAAAGGGACACACTAAGATATATATTAAATTAGATATTGGTCTAGATCCCTCAAACCATCGAATATTAGAAACGTAGGATTCCCAAAATTAAGCAAGGGAAGAGTCGCATCTACACTCTCATGGTAAGGTTTTCTTTCTGATTTCACTGGCACACATTACCCTTCCATAGCTTTGAGTAAGTATTTCAATGATTCAATATTTTAAACAAGTATAGTGGGAAGAAATAACTGAATAGGGTCTAGAGAAGGGGGAACAATAGGCTGAATTGGATGTGTAGGTATTGTCTGCACTTGTTCCTGAGTTGGCCGATTGTAACTTGATTGAAATTAGACTAGTTTTTTGGTCAATAGAGTGAAATCTTGGTATTCAGCTATCATTGGTTTCAAATATATTGGTTACCTTAATCCTATATTAATTGAACATTGTGAATCTATTTTCACTGGTGTGACGTGCTCTTCTTTCTGAGGGACATCAACTAGAGGAATGAAATGAGGTTTTGTGGGAAGAACATACCTAGTTGGAATATGACCTATAATTAGTTCAGCATTAATCCTCTTCAATTATCTCAATTATTTATCATACTAATATATCCTCTCCTTGAGTGTGATGGGTTTGAAAACCTCAACAAATAAGTGGGATTGTACTATAGCCTTTCCCTTTTATTTTGATGATGCCCATCGAGGAGGATGTAATGGGGAATTCGTAGAAATTCCTAAAATTTGGGAAATCCTATGATTTCTAGTACGCACACCTTCTTTAGCTGTTTTTATGTGTATAGTATCTTGAATGGACATATTCTCCTCATTTTCTCCCACGTTGGCCTAATTTTCTGCAATATTATCAAAAGTTTTGATGATTTTTACTAATTCGAACTTCATTGTGATCATTTCATCAGTCTTTAAATAGTGGGAGTGGCGGTTTCTTTGAGAGAATATACCAGAAGAGCTATGATTCCTTGTAGTAGTTTTGCTATTAACAAACCATTTATACTTGTGGTTGTTATAGGATCTTAGTATATCTTTTAGGGATCCCTTTAAATTCATCTGGTGAAGAATAACCTGAAGGAAACCTATGCATAATTTTTTTATTTGCATTCGTGAAAAAGAAACTACATCATGGGATGGGATGAACTATGAAGATTAATTTTGTGGAACTTTCAATAATTGAGAAAATACTATCTTTTTGTGAGGTAGAGGTAAATATTCCCATATCCCTATGTGTTGGGGGTGCTCTTGTTCCACTTTTACAATGTTTTGATCCTAATTTTCTATCCTTGAAGGTTGTGTTAAAAATTCCCATATCCCTATGGGATGGGGTTTCTCCTATACTATAATGACTTCAATTACTATAGATTCTATTTTGATTTTATATAGATTTTTTCTAAAATGGTTTGGTTGTATTACATGAACTGCACCTGATTCATATACTTCCAAATACATTTGCAAAATTTGGTTTATCTAATGATTAACTTCCATCAAGCGAGAGGCTTTCTTGATATTTTCAAACGCTTGATGCAGGATTATTTTGATGGGTCTCTCTTTTATATCCTAACATCTTTGAGATCTATTATGGTCCAGTTCTTACTGATAAGACCATATTTGGTGTGTAGATTTTGTTTCTTGATACTGTTATGGGGAAATGAAATTACATGATGTCACCTTTGGAAAGATTTATTGATCGAGGAGTGAGGTGAAATTCAATTCTCCGTGTTTTCCTTAGTTTATGATATGGACACCAAATGGAATGTTGAAAATCATTTAGAATATTCCTTTTAACATGTCGAGACATGCGTGTTAAAAGGATCTTTTCTTCTTTCCCAATTTCAGGAGTCAGGCATCTAGGAGGTCCGCCAAGTTGATTTGCAGTCCATCTCTTCTATTTCCATAATTTGATTTGGTTATTCATCATAAGGCAATATTTTTTGTTTTAAATTGATGAATATTTTTTCATATTTTTAGGTGAATTTTGTTCACACAATCATCCAACAACACCACTATAATGCTGATTTAGGGAGTGGCTAAAGGCTAGAACATTACTGGTATATTATCCTTTTCTAATTTTATCCTCATGAGAAATATTTATCCTTTGTCTTTTGTGAGAGGTTCCTAATTCAGATCTGACCAAACTGGATGATTTCCCATTTATTTATTATGAACAATAGTGTCAGCATAGATTTCATCTGTTTTATTATAAGGAAAATGAACCAAGGAAGGTTTGGAGAATAATTGTTTCCTTGGGATGTCTTTTGGTTGAGAAAGAATATCACTTGTCAATGATGAGGTGTCATTAATGATTGACCCCATTTTCTTAAGTGCCTTGTGGTAGGAGGGATTTCTATGAGTTGATTCATCAATGGGAGGTCCTTCTTGATGAAATTAAATTTCAATTTAGGGTGGACCTTCACAGTGACTGCCATCATGGGGATTAATACCATCATAGCTTGATTTCCTACTGCAAGGAGAAAATTTGCAGTGCATACCCTGGGGAGGAACTTTAGGGTAGATAGTATCAAGGGGAATACCTTCATTCTATTTGATATTATAGCCTTATAGAGGGATATTTTGGTACTCTTCATGATATGATCTCTCAAGATCAATCAGATTATGAACATGAAGTAAGCCTTCATATTCAGGTGTCCGGGGAGGACCTTTGGAACTATTGGTAGCCAAATTATAGGTAGGAACTTTTAAACTAGCTCTACAATATCCTTAATTTGTTGATATAGTAGTAGGATCTTAATCCACTATAGATATATGTCCAAGAGATTCAAGAACACCATCATTCAGTAGAAAAAGTTCATAGATCAACTCTTCATTTACCAATAATCTTTGGTGAGGATTATTTTTAAATTTATTCCTCTGGGAGATTAGAGCCACCTACTGTGGGTGATGTTTTTCATATACAAAAAGATTTTTAATTAGTTTTTACATTTTTTCTGTAATTTTCTTACATATTTATAGAATTTTGGTAGGGATATATGCCTTCCCTAGAGTGGTCACTAGAGTTGACCGATGACCTCCAGTTGGAAAGGGGATATGGGCCTGATCCAATTGTCTATTTTTCATGGGATGGTGACGACCCTCCTAGAATGGAGAAGGAATATATTTCTGCTCTATGGTGACTCTCGAATTATTATACTAAGTCACTTTAAATGTGTAGGTAGGGTTGTGTTCCTGACTCCTAATCACCATCAATTCTATCATTATATCTTGGAAAACTTTTAGAATGTTGGTAGGAATAGACGATTGTCCTTCCATCATTACCAATTATATATGGAGTGACTTATTCTAATAGAACAAGAATATATTCCCATTTTTTAGATAGATCCAGGATGTATTCCTTCTCTTTTCCTCTATTTATTTTTAGGACATTCCAATAATAATTATGTGTGGAGGTATATATATGGGTATTCCCCCTATTTGTAGTAGGGATCTGAATGATTTATTTTATGGGTGTTGCCAAAATATGATGGAAGGCTTTATGGATGTGGGAAGTTGTGTTTTCCTACTCACATTTTACTACCTAATTTGATTGGTGGGCTTATTTGGATGTTTTCAAACTGTGTCGGTAGTCTTGGATAGTGTGGGAAGGTGTTTGTTCCAACTCATGATTTGCTGCCAAATCCTTCTGGAGAGATTCTATGGAGGGAATAGATGTGAGACCATACTCCCTGATAATTGTTTACTAGAATTGGTGGCCATTATTAGGTGTCCAGGCCTAAGTTACCCAGGCCAGACTCCCATGAGTAGCACCCCCATCATGATTAGGGTCTGTTGCAGCATGGTGTTAATGACGATGGCTGCTGGAAGGATCCCTTTGGAAGGACCCCTTTATTTTTGGATGTTACCATCATAACCACTTGATCTACCTCCCTAATATAAGGGATTAATTTTTTATAGCATTCCAAGGAAAGGCTCTCCAAATGATTTGACATGGAAATTGATGTCATTGGCTTCTGGACCACTAGACATCATTGAGAAGATGGATGGTAGGGCTTCATGAGTTAGAGGGATTTTCAAGCTACCTCTAGGGTTGGGACTATACCATTTTGGTGGTACCCCCAAGCAAGAATGTTTAAAATCTGGTTTTAGAGACGTTGGGTCGGTGATGGTTTCCTCTGATTAGATGAGGACCCAACAGTATATAAAAAATTTTATATTAGTTTAAAGGATTTCATTGGATTAGATTGAAGGGGGTACTTGATAAAATTTACTGGGTACATAGGAAAAACACAAAAAATAATACCCCATAAAAGTGGCATCTCAATAAACAATAACATCCATAATTAATATTTTTTGGATCCATGTTTTTCACCATTATTCATTTTGTGCATGAAGGGGCATAACATTTGGGCATCACAATCATATTTTGGTTAAGAATTCACATATAGTTCACCATTTTTTTATTTTTGTGAGAAACTCAAAACAAAAATGCTCTAAATATTAATGGTGTGAAAAAGGGATTCATTTCGGTTTCACCATTTTTTGTTTTTGATTCCCTCTATGCTCAAGCTCATTTTGAGTATATTCATACCTACTTTCCAAAGGCAGGTAGCCACTTGTATTTCTCCAATGTAGCCTTTAGAAATATATTTGGTTGATAGGATGGAAGTTTGGTCTTATCAAACCCTTTTAGGGGGAATTATTGCCTACTCTAGGACTCTCTTATATTTTTAACATTTATTCGCGAATCCTTTATTAAATCCCAAACATCATATGGGTCACCCTTATATTAATAATCAATTATTTAGAATGTATTGATTTTAGAATCACATATATGTATTTGAGTTTATTCATAAATGGAGATGTGTGTATGTATCTGAGGCTCTCCATTGATGGTACCCTTTTTTAAATGAATTTTATATTATTATATCATTTATTATCAAGATGATGGTTTTAATACATGCAATTTGGTGCTCTGGAATTTAACTTCATCCAAGAAAATAAAAGTTGTTTTGATAGCGAGATTAGGCCCATGATATGAGCTTCCTATATATCCTAGTGAAAGGAATAAACCCCCATTTAGTTTAGTGCCACATAATGGGATGCATCATACCTTTTATGGTCATGTTATAAGTACCAAACCGTGTAGTTTAACATCATGCAGCAAGGAAGTCTAGAAAAAAGATTCTAAGTCAATGGATGGTGTGAGGATTACTCTAAAGTAGCCCAAAAGAAGCTAGAAGGTATGTGGTCTCTTAGGTGGGGGAATTTACTGTGAAATATAGTCCAATAAGGATGTTTATAAAATAGAATCAAAAGGAATATGGCTCACAGTGTTAGATATAACCCTACTAGGGATGTAGCACAAATAACATTAGGGTAAATTTGGGGTGTTGGATTTAGACCATAGAGAGGCTTCCTACGTATCCCATTTAGTTGGAAATAAAATCCAAATTAGTTTTGAAATTTGGGGCTTATACCTATTAGGAGGTCCATTGGTGGATATGTATGGGGAGTATACCAATGGGGGTTCCCATTTGAGGTGAGAGGATATTCATAAATGAAATTTATTCCCAAGATAGGTATTTGGTCATGAAGATGTTGTGATCATCACTAACCTCTAATCCCACGTGATTCATGATCGATATGATAAACAAGAGGAAGTGGAATATATGACAAACAAAATAACCTCCTTCATCCTATGGTTGATGAGACTGAGTTTATGGGATAAAGAAATGGCTATGAGGTTCCTTTATCCTCTCTTTTTTATAACCAGGATGAGGCTAAAGGAGAGACAATGTGTTGTATCACCCATATATTCTCTTATTTTCATAACCATGATAGTAACATCTGGTTATCCATCTAGATAAAAACCTAAAAATGATAGGGTATTAATCCAAGAGGGATTCCCTTACCAAAAATCCCCCTTCCTATCCTTTTGACAAATGGAATAAAGGAAGAGTACGGGCCATCAGGACAAATATGTAGCTACCCTTCCCATGGAATATACTTCCACAACACCCATGGTTGGGACTCTCATTACCATGGGAATTTATGATTGCGAACATTATGAGGATTTTCCTTGTTAAGTAGGTTAACAATAGGACCCCATTTACCATGGGAATATATGATCGATAGGGCAAAATGATGTACCCCTTAGTTTGATCATACATATTCAATGCATTTGGAAGAGATATTAGTTTGGTGGGTTGATAATGTGCCCATTTGGGTCTTATCACTTTGCAGGAGAGGCTGACAAAGAGAGTTATCTGAAAAAAAATGGAGGGGCTGAGATAAGGTTGAATTATACATGAAAGGGAACTGAGGTTGAAGGACCCCATCCAGTATATTATTTTCTATGTGGTAGGCTGTCCCAAAAATATTTTATCTGTATGTAGTTCAAGAAATGGTGGTCAAAAAAAGGGTTTTATATGCAAATGGATGGTCTAAAAGGGAATATTTACTATGAATACCACTTCTTATGCTATGCAACCCGATTCTTATGGCCTCTTTAACTTTTTGATATGCAATAAATTATTACCAACTGAAATCGCTTGCTCGGACTACATCTCTCTATCTTTTTCTCTCATACACTATATATCTTGCACAAGAATTCCCATCTTTAAAAAATCCACCCCCATCAGTCCATGTACGGGGGTTTTATAGGGGTATGAATGTAACCACTCAGCCACTACACGCACATTATTTTGGTTTGTGGGTGGCCTCTTTACCCTGCAAATGGAAAATTCATTTGTGGAGGTCTAAAGGGTCACGCCTCACCCCAAAAATGAATTTTCATTTTTTTGGGCTCCTAAAAATGATGCCTTTCCCTGTAAATAGATTTTTTTGGGGGGTGTAAACCATGCCTCTCCCTATAAAGTGATTTTTCATTTTTGAGGGGCCTGGAAATCATGCCTCTCCCCGCTAAGATATTTTTCATTTGTAGGGGCCACTATACGAAGGTGTTATCTTGAGTAGTAACTCACATAGAGAGCATGCTATGCAGAAGGAGGGGTTCCTTTGTGGCTCCTTTTCATCTCATGGTACTTTACTATTTTAATAGCTTAAATGATTTTAATCTAGTCATTCAAAACACATAATATCCTTATAATATTCAATTCAAAAATTTTTAGACCTAAAAAAGGTACATAATTATTTAACTTTATATAATAATAGTTATTTAATATGTAGCATATTTATTTATTAAATACATTTTTATAACCATCCATTAAAGGTGGTGGTGAAAAACAAAATATGCCATTCATGGAGGTAGTAGTCTGTAAGAACACATGGAGAACGTTTTTATTTTTATAAGAAGAAAAGAGTGAGGCAGATAATTATTATTCCATAAATATAATAATATTTCACTATAATAATGATACTTATGTTATTATTTTAGTTTTTTATAATAAAATTTTAGGTATAATACTTAATGAAATTGAAAAAGAATGAGTTATTTGGGAATTTTTTCCTTGCTCCTTGGAATAAATCCTCTGAAAATTAGATTAATCCATTGAGGGGTGTTATTTTGAGGAGACTAGAAATTATAATACATGTCTAGTAATTTTAGATAAATATTTGTGAATAGGTTCAAATGTAATTATAATTTTTAGATTTTGTGTAAAGGGGTGGTCGAAGTCTCCTTTTATAAGTGAGGGGAGTGTCATTTTGGTAATAAGAGGTGCATTATTCAAGGAAAGTAGCTCTAAAAGTAATTAATAATGTATTGGGGGTTTTTTTTGATAAAACCCATCACCACAGCTTTGAATTTAAGTTTTAATATATTTTAGGCCTTTTCCTCTTGATTTGACTCTTTACACTAATTTACTTTTCCCACAGTACCTTATTTTTTACCTCGACGACTTATTTGTGTGCCCAAATTAAAATTAAATTCATTAAAAAAATTGGATATAATTATTCTAAATATTAAAATAATTTTATAATGTTAAATTTCTAAAAGTGATAAAAATTAATTCTAAAATAATGAGTGTATAACGCATAAAAACTATTTTTAGAAAAAAAAAGTATTGATTGTGTTCCAAAATATTAATCATAGGTTTCTAAATTAAACATAATATTTTGAATATATAATTTTAATTATTAAATACATATTTTATTATAAAAAATATTTTAAAAAAATAATTCATGTTTATATCCTAATGAAGTCATAAAATTCATAGTATTTGTAAAAAAAGGTATTTTGTACAATTCACTTAAAAATCAATCATTTCATATTAATATCAAAAATATATCTTAAGATAATATTGAAATTATAAATCCAAAAATTAATTTCATTTTATCAAATTAAAATTATGAATTTTATGAATTTATATTTTAAATGAAAATATAAAAATATAAAGAAAAGCTACTTTTGTAGAAAAAGGGCCTTTTAAAATTTTTGTGTTCTTAATCAATTATTATTAAATTTTAATATATTAGTTCATACGTTGAAATATTACATATTATTATAATCATATTTTAAAATTAATCAATTCAATTTTATTAGTAAATAATACTTGAAAATTTAAAATAATTTTTGATAAAATAGTCCTTTTAACTTTAAGCCATATAATTTATTTATCCTTTAAATATAATAATTTTTAATTGATTACTATATTTTTATTTACTATAGGTTTTATTATTCTTATAATTTTCCTAATAATATTCATCTAATATGTCACGGATTGTTTTGTTTCAGTGTTTCATGTAGAGTAATCTATTAAACATATTATTTAATTAAATAAAAATATATACTAAAATTGTGGGTCATTACATTCTACCCACATTAAATAAATTTTGTATTTGTAATTTTAATTTCTCTCATAAATTAGAATATATTAAATTATTCCTAATATACTCATAACTAGAGATATCATTTTAAATGAAATATAAAACTCACTAACTTGGGTAAGACTGTGAAACTCATCTCATTATTGATTATTATGACACATATAATGGAATTAATCTCGATAAAGATTTCATAGTTGTCCTTACATTGATATATGATAATAGGTTGGTTTTGGATATTAAATGTGACATCCTTATTCTAGAAATTGATATGAGATCTTTGTAGAGAGAGATAATAACTGTCTTAAATCACATCAAATTACTCTAAAGGAAGAATAATAATATTTTCATGAATCACATCCCCAAAAACATAAAATTCGGATAAAAAATAATACTAATAGAGGTTTTCTTGGATAACTTAGTGTCAAATAATTTTGGTGGTGATTTCATGATCTCAGTAATTGTACTAGATATAATGGAGTGTCTATAAATAGAATCAAATAATAAATCCTAAAATCTAGAGTGTAGGATAAGTATACCTTACTTATAATGATCCAATTAAACAGTAGTCATTTCATAGGTTCTTCCTTATTCCCTTAGTTTTTGAGGTTATTGATATCTATTATCCTCGTTAGCCCTTGATTTAGGGAATAAATTTTCATAATTCCCAAACTCCTTTCATTTTAAGAATTTAATTGTGGATGTGGAATTATTTGGGGCCTATATATCTTCCATTTTATTGGATGACCACTTCATCTATCTTAATTAATCATGAGATTGATTTAAAATCCTTCAATACTTGAAACATTTCTTTGTTCCATTGAAACATTCCCATTGGTTCTTATTAGCACATTCTTGACAAGTGAGAAGTTTAATCTTCTATCCTATATGGTAATTTTCATCTAAAGTTTTATAAAACTCCATCATTCTCTTCATTGGGAATTTTGGGACTTTTTTAAGGTTTGGGTTATTAATCATATCTTATAATATTTGGGTGAGAAAAAATATAATATTTGCAAAGTAAAATTCTATCTGATTTGGTTTCTCATTAGTAAAATCACCACATTTACCATCATATACCTTGTTAAATTTATTTCCCCTTTCTCCATACATTACTTAAATAAATGAAAGTTGATGTATGAGAATACTTAAATTAATAAATGTATAAAATGAAATTATAAACTTAGAAGAATTAACTCATAGATTATATGCATAACCTAACTTATGAATCTATAATTTTTAATCTTGTTTATCCATGATAACATTCCTATTAGTTTCTATAACCTAACTATTTATATATTAAAATATCAACTTCTATTTAAATACTTAATAATATTTTGCAAAGATAATAGTAATCAACCAAAAAATATCCATCAGGAGTTTCAAACCATGTGTGTAATTAGGCCCACTACTTTTAAACCAAGTGAAGATTGAGTTAATACCCATCCAACCATTTTCGATGTTATTACCCCCTAGGTACATCTGATCTAAATCCTACATACACTAGTTTGTATCCAAATAGGGATTTCATTTCTATGAAATCACACACTCTATACTTTACCATCATTTTAAAATTGTATCCTATATTTAGGTTTATCTTATGGTTTTCACTAATTTTCTCTGGTCCCAATCCCCAAAAATAACTAATCCCTGCTTTAATACCAACTGATACCCACCATAACCACACTCCTGAATCCTGTGCTAAAAATAAAAAATCTATAAATGGATTTGTTACCATGTGAGATGACTCAATCCAAACTTACATATATTTCCATAATTTAAACATTAAATATCACAATAATCAAACAATTCTTACCACCTTTATATTTAGTGTCTTTGAATACTAGATACATAAAAACATATTTAATAACAATCATCATCATTTCCCAAAAACATTATTTTCACATGGTACCCTTCTAGACTTATCATATTTAATACCTTTATTCATAACCTAGAGAATGGAATCATAAGAAATGGGTGGACTCAAATTATTAGTAAGGGTAAACATAATAGATAACAATTTATTGTCATAAGTTATCATAATATAAGAATGAGGGTATGAGATTATATTCAAAATATATCATTTGAAAATTATTCCCAAATAAAAATTAATCATGAATAATAAATCATGGTATAATGATATGATCATAACATAAGACATCAGCTATCATAACATGACAAAGTTTCAAAATATAATATTATGGAATAAACATAATCATCAAAAACCATTTCCTTTATAAAGTCTCACTACCAATACCACCATCATATGGTGTTAAAAGTCCCATTATGTATTGATTTCACTCCCCAATCCCATAAACATAGTGGATAGAGTCCCAGAGTGGATTGGGTTCACTCCCTAATCCCATTGACATAGTGGATATAGTCCTATATTAGATTGGTTTCACTCTCCAATCCTTGACATTTCAACTCATTTGATATAATTATTTACCCAATGAATTAGAGGGATATATAATTTTGGGTCCACCCATCACTTAATGGACATAGTCCCTTAGGGTTTTACGTTAACTCTCTATTCCCTTTCATATTATCTTATGAGATATCAAACTTTACTCAGTTCATTGGAATGAAATATAATTTCAAAACCACCCATCACATAATGAAAAAATATATATAAGTGTTCCACAAGATCATAAAAACACTAATCATTTCATCATATATTAATTAACTCATGGGAAAGAAATGGGTTTGATGAAAACTTCCTTAAAATATTATTATCATAATTCATCCAGAAATAAGGTGTATGGTATCATAAGAACATATCCAAATTGTAACATAAATAACATTAAAATATGTTTACATAGATGAAAAACACCCTTTAAAGATTATTGGATAAATAACTTTAAAAAACAATAATAAATATCTATTTTTAAAAACTTGAGAACTGCTTAAAATATTTTTTTAAATGAAATACATTGATCATGATAAAGATTTTAAAAATTACCCTTTAAAACAAAAAGGGTTTTCATAAAACAAATTTTATAAAATAAATATTCTTTTAAAACCTTTATTTGAGATTAAATGAAAACATTGAAGACTTATTTCTTAAAAACACAAGCCTTTAAAATTCCTTTTAAAATCAAAAATCCCTTTCTTAAAATCAAAAATTTACTTTTGAAAAATATAACAATATTTATTTTTCTTTTCAAAATCATTAAGAATTAAAAAACATTTAGAAACCCATTTTAAAATATGAAAACTAAGCTTAGTAAAGAGGAATGGTTATAAAATAATGTGTTCACATGGAAAACATTAAAAATAGGTTCTTTTTATACTTTTTACAAAAAAAATTATATGTAAATTTTTAAAATATTTATTTCAAACCGATAGGAATAATATTTAAATATTTGAGTAAGTTTAAGAATATATGTTCCTCAAATAAATCTAAAAATATAGTGAAATAACCCAAAAACAGCATGCACAAAAATCTAGAGAGATTGAGTTGAAAAAAATAACCAAGTTTTATGGATATTTTTGGTGTTTCTAGAGGTTTGGGTATATGGAAATATATTGTTATCACAACATGTAAATATATAAAAGAATTAAAATTATTATAGTAAAGGATAGTAAAGTTTAATGAGAAAACAAACCTATTTCACAAAAGAAGTATATTTTACATAAACAAAACAATCTTTTAGATAAGAAAAAAATTATAAAAGATGGATAGGTTATGTGATTATTGAAACATATGTGGCCATACATATGATGAATAGTGATTTGTTCCATCTATCCATAACTCTTGAACTAATGTGAATAAGAGTCCATGAAAACCTATGGATATTAAAAATAGAAATGAAGTAAAGCTTTCCTTGAGGATTAATCAAGGGACGAACTATTCTAAGAGTGATACTACCAATAATTATGTAGAGATGGATAAATAGGATTTTAGACCTATAATAAGAAGGTGATTCTACTGTGGTAATAGAGTCCACACCATGGACTTTTTTTTAAAAACTGTGGAAACCAAATTAAGAAGGGGAAATCTGAAAATCAACAAGAAGTTAATCCAAGAGTTTTGCAAAAATATTTTCATGGTGGAAGTCATATATGATGAGGAACTTGAGAGGATGACTAATAATGTCATGTTAAAGGTTTATAAAGGGATGTGTGTAAGGTGTAAGAAATTTGGACACAATTCTAACCAGTGTATAACTAATCTACCAAAATAAATGGAGTTATTTAATAATAAAGGAAAATAATTGAGGTCTATAGTTATAAATTAGTTTCTAAAAATGTGAATTACATAAATAAAATTGTGGAATATAATGATCCTAATTATATAGTAATCATATTACCTAACCATCAAGAAAAAGAAAAGGATATTAGAGCAAGCATAAAATAGTAAATTTTCTTTACTAGATCATGATAAGAAAACCATTCTAGATAATAAGGAAGATGAAAACCAGAAGAAATACATGATTCTAAATGGTATTAAATTCTATAAACTTAGATAATATTATAGAATTAAGAAGACCTAACACTTTAGATCTATAATGAAGATTCATTTTGAGTTGATAAAGAAGTCTCATCCCCATTGTTATAACTGGAAATATAATAAAATTACACCTTATTCCAACATCCTTGGTGATTCTTCTTGGAAAATTTATTTGATGGTGGAGATAGAAGAAATTAATCCACCATGGTGATTATTTCAAGTGATATTTATTTTCAATTGGTATCAACTTTTCAACTAGTATCATAACTTCATGGATCTTGTTTTTTAGAATAAAATTACTATGGTGATGAAGTATAGGAAGCATCACTTGAGGGGGTCTATAGAAGAGTTCATGTCTACTAGATATTTGATATTTTCTAAAAATATAGAATATATATATCCCTAACTATTTTTTAAGTTTTAGGTATGATACTCACTCTCTTGTCCATATTATGGTGTATACTTATTGTATTTATCAAGGGGTCATTTTCTAAAAAAATAGGGAATAAATATCTTTCACTTGAAATTTTTTATGTGTGTGTTTATTGACACCCACCAAATGAGAATCAAAAAATTTAAAAAGGAAGAAATTTCTAAATATGAGTATTATTTTCCCTATAAATAAAAGGAAGAATAAGGTGGTCAAAATCATGTGGATCGCATAAACCATTGGAATTCAAGTGATCGTGAGACCTTCAGAAGGTCATGTGAGGGAACCATGTGCATAACATAACTTATAGAAGATCCCATGGATCCCCTTTGAAAATTCATTATACACTTGATAAGGAATCCCAGACAATTAGTGATCATGTGGGGATGCTAGATGATCACCCCTAGTTCATGAGAATTTTTAGGTGGCGGGCGCCTGACAAGCCATAAAAAATAATTAGAAAATAGGGATAAAAATATAAAAATAGTGGGAGACACTTTTAGTCATAAAACTCATGAGATACATCCATTAAACTCATGAGACACTGCGAAAGACCCTATGACATGACTTCCTCATCGTACGAGAGCCCACTAGCATGTCACCCTCACCATGAAAAGGGATTTGGACATGTACAGGCTATCTCGTACTCTCCCTTTGGCTCCAAAAACAAGTAGAAGGTTTTTTCCATGATAATAATCATGCATCACCATAAGAACTTTTTTTGGTCATGTGATGCATCACCGATGGGGAGAATTGTTTTCCTCGACAACAGTCAAGAAAACTCATGAGACCCCAGGGCCTTATAAAATAAATAAGGGAATAAAATGGGGGAAAGGGGGAGACTCTTACAGTTATAAAAGTCATGTGACACACATCATATGGTTCCTGAGACACCGCAATCCCATGGTGACATATCCACCTCACCGTGTGATAGCCTTCTGGCATGTCACCCTTACCATGTGAATGGATTCGGACATGTCCAAGCAGTCATGTGATCTCCCTTCAGCTCTCTAAAGAAAACAAAATGGTTTTTCCATGAAATGATCGTGCATAACCACATGAAAAAAATTTGTTCATGCGATGTATCACTGGTGGGGAGAGTAATTTTCTTAGAAAACATTCATGAAATATCTCAAGATGTCTAAGCCTTTGAAAAATAAAAAAAAGGAAGTAAAAGAGAAAAGGAAGGAGCATCTTGCAGATGTAATCTTCATGTGACATGTTCATGCACACTGCGCAACCTTGAAAAATCCCTTCGACGTGATGGAATAATCTTGTGAAGGCCTCCTAGAAACACATCCTTGTCTCATGAAAGTTTCTATACAAGTCATCTCATATCATGAAAAAGCCTTTCATTGAGAATCCCAATCTCACTAAAGTCTTTATAAATGTCAGAATGACCTTATGAAAGTCACTTTATATACCTGTATAATCAGGAGATACCCATTTAATTGGCCATAATCCAATAAATGGGACATTTTATGGATGATATCATAGTCATTAGAAATCGTGTGATGCCCCCATAATGACCTATGGTAGGATCTTGTGAAATGCATGAAATCAAATCCCTCTGCCAACTCTAGCATTGATTTACATTATATGTGCTATAAAAATTAGTGAACAATTAGGATGGAAATTCCTATAAATCCCCCACCACAACATCAAAAAATGCATCCTTGGATCCTCGCACTAGTGCACCCAGGAATCATAGCGGATTTATCAAAGAAGATAATATCACGATCAAAAATTTTTTTGGTAGGTAATGTAACATCCTGGGCCCGAATTCCACCCAATGGTACCTCATGCCCAGTTAGACACATTTCCTCAAGTGTATCTCCCTAAATTATAGAGGTTTCTGACTAGAATAAAGGTCATGGGTGATTCAGTGGGGAGACTATACCCTCATTACCAAAGTATCATAGTGTAAGTCAAACATACAATAAATAGAAGAAGTGAAATAAATATTAGTCGACTAAAAGTAATACAAGATAGGACATATCAATAACTAGAAGTGTCTCATATAAAAAATGATGAAAATGATACAAGTATCTAGAAATCACCCAGATTAGTAGATGGAAATACAATATAGTACAAGTATCCCAAAATAATAGAAGACCAAAAAGTGTCCATAGCATCGCAAGCCTCAACTTGGTCATATACTCCCCTGATCCAAAGCCACAATCAACAAACTATACTAGGGAACTTTCCCCTATCATCACCTATAACCATATAATCTATTTGGGTCCCTGAGGAGGCCCGAACAGGGTGTGAGATAAAAATCCCAGTAGGAAACTACCAATGTCTATACAATTATAACAACAATATACAGAGTGCTATAAAGTTTAAGGAAAACAGTAAAGTAAGTGAGTATTCCTATGGAATAAGTCCACTCTCATAATTAATATTCAATCTCCCCTCAAGGATACCAACAAAAGATTCATCTCCTAATATGGAGGCTATAAAAAATTAAACAAGTCGCACAACCATGCTGTAAATCCATAAATACAAAACAAGCCACATCCACAATGTATAAAGAAGTTAATAAATCCCACAACCTCTTCTTATAGTGAAAATTATAATCCCATGACCATTTCATAAAGTGAAAAGTAGACCCCAAGGGCCGGATCCAAGTTTCCATATACCGGGGCATCCATATAATGATTCTAAACCATGATGGGCCGAATCCTAGGAGCTCATCCAAGGCATCCACATCAAGTCCCATGGTCATCCCAATGGAAACTTGGTCTAGTCACTGTTTAGAGTCCTATGATCATGTGTACTGACATGTCCTGCATGATTCCAAGCAAGTCGGATCCACGGGGTAGTAAGGCCCGAGGCATCCCATGGAATCAAGACCCCAGGGGAAGAGTCAACCCAAGGCATCCACTACCACATTCCAAATCCATGGAGAGTAGTTCATGGAATTTATTAAACCATTCAATCAAATAATTCAATTTAAACATTCATTTCGTGTGAGTATACCCACTCACATAACAAGCACCAGCCATGAGTATATCCACTCATGCTAACCATTTATCATTTACAAAGAATATGGGCCTACCCTCCCATATAAACAATTTAACATTCCACTAATCAAAACATACAGGTATACCCACCCATATAAACATTTCATTTAATCCAAAATATCAAAATAGGTATGGATTCACAACATATAACAAGGAAAGGAGATAGCACATCTTCTAATCTAACTATTAAACTCATTAAGTCATTAACGGGCTTCCTCTCTCTAAGAAAGCACAAGAAAACACCCCTTGGGTGGTTAAAAGAGGTATAAAAAAACATTTTCTGAAGGAGCACCCCATGGGTGACCTTCAATTGTGCAATGGGTGCCAACGTACCTAAACAGAACCTACGAGCATCCTCACTAGGTCCAAATAAAGCTACTACATGAAACTCGCTCAGAAAAGAGGCCTTGCTGGAAAGTTTGTTGGATGGAGAAAAGGTCAAATTCCCAAAAAGAACCCAAAAAGTATAAATAAATTATATACCACCTACCACGGCTTGATAGTAGACAGCTCATCTAGTATCAAGTCCTGATTCATCTTGGTTTAGAAGAAATTTTAATAACAGACGAAGAATGAAAAATTAGGGCATAAGTGCCTAAATCCAAATATTTTAGTAATTGTTCCGAATAATCAAGAAAGGATAAAAATGAATTGATTGATTATTGATTCTGTTCCAATGAGACAAGACACACTCGAATCAGAGTTCAGAAGGATTCTATATAGCATCCCGCCTTTTTATCACATAAACTTTCATTACATTTTACAAAACCGGGGATCTTTAAGGTTTAGTGTCTTGGAAACCAGGAACTTAAAACATGAAAACATAAAACATTCTTCTTAAACACTTGAAAGGCTTCTCCTCATGTTCATCATAGGTTCATTACTGCATCTCATAACCTGGGAATATACATCAAAAGAAAGGGTGAGCAGAAGGCCCAGTAAGGAAAACATGAGAAACATTTTACATGTTAACTTGAGATACTTCAATAAGGTCGTGAAAAGAACTTTAAGGCATGAGAAAGAAATCATGAGATATATCATAATAAAAATAACATTTTTCATAACTTGAAGATGTGGCTGCAACATTTAACATAGACAATAATGAACATATCACCAAGGTCCATCCCCAAGGTGTCTTTTGAAAATTACCAAGGTTATTCACCAAGGTATCGTGAAAATTGTAATCTCTAGTGGTTACATCATTACCCAATGCATTGGAGCGCTATCAGGGCGCACCCTTAAATTTTCCTTTATTATCATGTGATCCACATATATCATCATCAAAAATTTCATAAATAACCCATATAGCATAAAATAAATGGGTTTCATTTCATAATCATAACATTTTAAAAACTGCTTTAAAGACATGATCTTTACGTCACTTTAAACCCACGGAAAGGGAAAGAGGGTTTCATGTATGTAATTCCCATAATTTAAAATAGAAAATTTTGATATATATGTGAATACCCCTGTAGAAATAAGAGCTTTGAGTATTCACTTTATAACATAAAATAATTTTTAGAAAAGAGAGAGAGGCATTTTGAGATGAAAATTCTGCAGCATAACGGCTATGTTACAAGGTTTTAGAAAACATTGAGAAGAGAGGGGACATGGGTCAAACATTCATAAATGAACCATCAAACAGTAGAGGGACAAAATATAAGGGATTTAAGAACATGTTAATGAAATTTGAAAATATACCATATGAAATGAAGAACATGAAAGGAAGAAAAAAAAGATTTCTCTTGTGAGAATTCGGCAGCCTAATAGCGTCACTTAAACTTCAACAAAATTGAATTGAAAAGGTCAAATAGGGTCTCTCATCATATGAACATAAGAGTCCATTATGATAGATATAGAGATCATACCCCAACATAATAGAAAGGAACTTGAAATAATTGACATGAAAGTAGAACTTCAAAATGAGAATGGTGAAGAACCACTTAAAAATTCGGCAGCCTAACGGCAACACTTAAAACTTCAAAATACTGAATTGAAGAGATCAAATGGGGTCTCTCATCATATGATCATAAAAGATCAGTATGATAAATTTAGAGATCGTACCCCAACATAATATAAAGGAACTTGAAATAATTGACATGAAAGTAGAACTTCAAAACGAGAATGGTGAAGAACCACTTAAAAATTCGGCAGCCTAATGGCACCACTTAAAACTTCAAAATACTGAATTGAAGAGATCAAATGGGGTCTCTCATCATATGATCATAAAATATCAGTATGATAAATTTAGAGATCATACCCCAACATAATAAAAAGTAACTTGAAAGACTTGACATGAAAGTAGAACTTTGAAAAAGAGAAGGGTGAAAGAATCCCTTAAAAATTCGGCAGCCTAACGGTGCCACTTAAAACTTCATAAAACGAAATAATGAGAGTAAGAGGGGATCTCTCATTATATGAACATAAAAATTGAATTAAGAGGAGTATAAAAGAACATCCTCCAACATAAGAACATGGAGCATAAAAGGAATGACATAAAAGAGATCACTTGAAAAGAAAGAGAGGGGTCGGATCCCTTACCTTAAAATGTAACTCTTAAAACTCAAAGTTTGGGACCTTGAGGGCTTGGGGGCACCTTGGGAGGACTCCTTTGGAGTTAAGGAGACCAGAACTTCGTTGAGGATGGTTTTGGAGTCGAAAAGATGAGAGGATGTCTTGGTATTTATAGGGAAAGTGAGGGGACAAGGCATTAATGGCCAAGGGACACCTCAAAAGTGGTTTTCTCAAAAGCATGGGCCCTCCCATGGTACTTCCCATAAAGTTAGGCCACATGGGGACCCCCACACAATAATTCATCCTCTTTAGTCGAACATCCTTTAAAATATCTCATGACATCATCATGACACAGTTATGATGTCATTAAACATATTGAAACCCTAAAACTGTATTTTTACTAATCACTGAAAATTCAACTTTCTCAGAAAAATCCCAAAATTTCACCTTAACCAAATATCAATGCTCTGATTTCAAAAATGAACACCATTTTATAAAAATAATTTTCTAAATATTTTTAATTTATTTTTTAAATAAATACACTATTCACCGAAAATTCATTATTTTTAGAAAAATCCCCAAAAATTACCTTAACATAATATCGATGCTCTGAGTTCAAAAATGAAATCCATTTTATAAAAATAATTTTCTAAATATTTTTAATTTAATTTTTAATTAAAAAACACTATTCACCCGAAAAAACTAATACTTGAATAATAATTTATGAAACTGTTTTTTAACCATTTTATTGAATCACATTACTTAATCAAGGTGCCTAGATTATATTAATACTTTCTTTAAGTGAGATTACTAATCCATTTGGTCACATTACTAATCCTAAGCATAAAATCACTATTCATAATTTACTATTCATCAAAAATTAAGTTGATCTTATTAGACTCTAAATTCCGTACTGAACATATTTGTAGAAGACCATTTTTTGAAAATCATTACACATTTTTATTTATTTAAGGTTTACATAAACATTTTTAAAATATCCTTTCTCTAAAATTCATCAAAAATATGCATACTATATTTATCCAGTCATTTGAAAATTCATAAACTTCATCATAAGAAGAAATCCCAATTTTTATTTAAAACAAAGGATTACACAAGGCAGTTATGGTCTCCTTACATAGCCCCTTATCACACCAGCATAGGACCTACGTGTAAGGTGTGCTAAGGTTAGAGAATCTGAGGGAGGCTCGACCAACATCGCACGAGTAGTAATTTCTATCAGTTTGAACTTCTCGCGAAGGCGATCCCGTTCTAGCTTCACACGATGAAGTTCAGCTTGGGTTTGGTCCAGAGCAAAGCCCAGTGGTGCTACCTCCTTCCCAAGTTCTGTTAGATGGGCTTCGCTCGGTCCAAGACTACTGGGTGAGGCCATCTAATCTTCTTTCTATATTAATTAACCAAGATTACTTGTATTTAGAGACAATAATCAAAAGGTTTAGTTTCCAGCGGTCATATGGACCAATGGTCATATAACAGTCAAAAACCAATGGTATCATTTTAATTATACTCATGTTATCAAATGAAACATTTTTGTTGAGTATAAAAATAAAATCAAATAACACATAAAATTAGGAAACGAGATTTATTCAAAATTTCGGGTCGTTACAATCTTCCCCCCTTAAGAAATTGCGTCCTCGCAATTTTTAAAATTAGGTTTTGAAATTTCATTGAAAGTACCACATCGGAAAAGGAGTCAGTAAAACTATTACTTTAAAAGAAAGAAAGTGAAGTACGAAGGTCACCCGAGTTATCCCACACTGGGATTCCATGTAGGAAAACATGGACATGGAAGAAAAACAAAGGGTCAAGTTCTGAGGGAGAGTGATAGAGAACATGATTAGGAGAAATTTAACCATAATAAAATCCCAAACTTATGATGTGTGTAAACGGTCATTGATTACCTAGTAGGAAACGTAAACCAACAACGTTTTTGTTTTATGTTCCTTTTCATAATTTTGAGGAATTCATTTACTACATAGAACAAAAACATAAGAAAATATACCTACCTTCATGTAGAGTTTCATCCTTTAATAAGTTTCTACCAAAACTAATCTTTTCTCCAAATGATGAGCATTCAAAACTACTTGGTCTCATCAAAACACAAGAATCATCTTCTAGAGAATCACATAATCCACAAAAGATTAACTATCTATTTCTTCTATCTTTAAACATTATCCCAAAAACAGAAAGGGTAAGGTAAAACAACTCTTCAAAAAGAAAGAATCCCATAGGAAGGGAAACTATTTTTAAATCTTCAAAGTTCCATGGTACTACCCAAAGTTCATCATAGACCATCCCATAAATAACGGTCCTTAAAATTCCTCAAAATAAACCAAACTAAGATTGAAACCCAAATACAACAGGGATTTGATAACATAGTCTTCCAAAATAAACTTCATTGTTCATCTCCAAACAACATCAACCAAACCTAACATCTTATAACAAAAGTAGCTAACCTAAAAATATTTTACCCAAGATAGGTTAATCATTCCCATAAGTAACCTAAATTACTATAAGTCCACCTTAAGTTCATTGATTCTTCAAAATATAATTCAACCTTTCTCCTCAATGAAAATACCGTAGTAATCTATTTACCTCGATCATATAGGGTCCTCAAAATAGTGAACGTCTTCCAAAATAATAATCATCTTTTAATCTCCTAATCATCTCTGTCATATTAATATGGAAATCGTAGCATTTCCTATCACATTGGTTGTTGGGACATGTTCTTCCATTTCCCACCATTAACTAAGAAAAGAAACTATAAATAGGGGCTTAAATACTTAGCCAATAATCAAGAAAAGAAACTTAAAGCATATAAGGATAACTTTTAGTTGAAAAGTATACCCTAACTTGTGATCCCCTAGGTTCCCATCTAGGTTATCCATGATCATATATTCTTATGTGAACCTTTATTTTATTTTATCTTTGTTCCTTTAACAATGGTTCATACTAAGATTATGAATTTACCAAAGCATATCCCCCGGGAGTGTCGTAACCAAGAGTGAAGCAAGGCTCGTTGTCGTGTACCAGTTCCCATTCGAGTCTAGCTCAAAGCGGTGTTTTCAGGTTTTACCCCTATGTACATCTGTTCCAGAGCCACCTCTACCTGATCGTATCCAGACAGGGATGTATTTGCTTGGAAACCCCTTACTCAATACTCACCAAAATACCAGGAAGATTTCCTATATTTAAACTTTTCTATAGGGTTCTTCCTAGAGTTTTCATATCCTAATTTCCATAAATAACTAAAACATCCTTTGATACCAACTATAGCATCCCGCCTTTTTATCACATAAACTTTCATTACATTTTACAAAACCGAGGATCTTTAAGGTTTAGTGTCTTGGAAACCAGGAACTTAAAACATGAAAACATAAAACATTCTTCTTAAACACTTGAAGGGCTTATCCTCATGTTCATCCTAGGTTCATTACTGCATCTCATAATCTGGGAATATACATCAAAAGAAAGGGTGAGCAGAAGGCCCAGTAAGGAAAATAAGAGAAACATTTTACATGTGAACTTGAGATACTTCAATAAGGTCGTGAAAAGAACTTTAAGGCATGAGAAAGAAATCATGAGATATATCATAATAAAAATAACATTTTTCATAACTTGAAGATGTGGCTGAAATATTTAACATAGACAATCATGAACATATCACCAAGGTCCATCCCCAAGGTGTCATTTGAAAATTACCAAGGTTATTCACCAAGGTATCGTGAAAATTGTAATCTCTAGTGGTTACATCATTACCCAGTGCATTGGAGCGCTATCAGGGCGCACCCTTAAATTTTCCTTTATTATCATGTGAGACACATATATCATCATTAAACATTTCATAAATAACCCATATAGCATAAAATAAATGGGTTTAATTTCATAATCATAACGTTTTAAAAACTGCTTTAAAGACATGATCTTTACGTCACTTTAAACCCACGGAAAGGGAAAGAGGGTTTCATGTATGTAATTCCCAGAATTTAAAATAGAACATTTTGATATATATGTGAATACCCCTGTAGAAATAATAGCTTTGAGTATTCACTTTATAACATAAAATAATTTTTAGAAAAGAGAGAGAGGCATTTTGAGACGAAAATTCTGCAGCATAACGGCTATGTTACAAGGTTTTAGAAAACATTGAGAAAAGAGGGGACATGGGTCAAACATTCATAAATGACCCATCAAATAGTAGAGGGACAAAATATAATGGATTTAAGAACATGGTAATGAAATTTGAAAATATACCATATGAAATGAAGAACATGAAAGGAAGAAAAAAAAGATTTCTCTTGTGAGAATTCGGTAGCCTAACGGCGTCACTTAAACTTCAACAAAATTGAATTGACAAGGTCAAATAGGGTCTCTCATAATATGAACATAAGATCCCAGTATGATATATATATAGATCATACCCCAACATAATATAAAGTAACTTTAAATAATTGACATGAAAGTAGAACTTCAAAATGAGAATGGTGAAGAACCACTTAAAAATTCGGCAGCCTAACGGCGACACTCAAAACTTCAAAATACTGAATTGAAGAGATCAAATGGGGTATCTCATCATATTATCATAAAAGATCAGTATGATAAATTTAGAGATCATACCCCAACATAATAGAAAGGAACTTGAAAGAATTGACATGAAAGTAGAACTTCAAAACGAGAATGGTGAAGAACCACTTAAAAATTCGGCAGCCTAACGGCGCCACTTAAAACTTCAAAATACTGAATTGAAGAGATCAAATGGGGTCTCTCATCATATGATCATAAAAGATCAGTATGATAAATTTAGAGATCATACCCCAACATAATAAAAAGGAACTTGAAAGACTTGACATTAAAGTAGAACTTTGAAAAAGAGAAGGGTGAAAGAATCCCTTAAAAATTCGGCAGCCTAAGGGCGCCACTTAAAACTTCATAAAACGAAATAATGAGAGTAAGAGGGGATCTCTCATTATATGAACATAAAAAGTGCAGTAAGAGGAGTATAAAAGAACATCCTCTAACATAAGAACATGGAGCATAAAAGGAATGACATAAAAGAGATAACTTGAAAAGAAAGAGAGGGGTCGGATCCCTTACCTTAAAATGTAACTCTTAAAACTCAAAGTTTGGGACCTTGAGGGCTTGGGGGCACCTTGGGAGGACTCCTTGGGAGGTAAGGAGACCAGAACTTCGTTGAGGATGGTTTTGGAGTCGAAAATATGAGAGGAGGGCTTGGTATTTATAGGGAAAGTGAGGGGACAAGGCATTAATGGCCAAGGGACACCTCAAAAGTGGTTTTCTCAAAAGCATGGGCCCTCCCATGGTACTTCCCATAAAGTTAGGCCACATGGGGACCCCCACACAATAATTAATCCTCTTTAGTCGAACATCCTTTAAAATATCTCTTGACATCATCATGACACAGTTATGATGTCATTAAACATACCGAAACCCTAAAACTGTATTTTTACTAATCACTGAAAATTCAACTTTCTCAGAAAAATCCCAAAATTTCACCTTAACCAAATATCAATGCTCTGATTTCAAAAATGAACACCATTTTATAAAAATAATTTTCTAAATATTTTTAATTTATTTTTTAAATAAATACACTATTCACCGAAAATTCATTATTTTTAGAAAAATCCCCAAAAATTACCTTAACATAATATCGATGCTCTGAGTTCAAAAATGAAATCCATTTTATAAAAATAATTTTCTAAATATTTTTAATTTAATTTTTAATTAAAAAACACTATTCACCCGAAAAAACTAATACTTGAATAATAATTTATGAAACTGTTTTTTAACCATTTTATTGAATCACATTACTTAATCAAGGTGCCTAGATTATATTAATACTTTCTTTAAGTGAGATTACTAATCCATTTGGTCACATTACTAATCCTAAGCATAAAATCACTATTCATAATTTACTATTCATCAAAAATTAAGTTGATCTTATTAGACTCTAAATTTCGTACTGAACATATTTGTAGAAGACCATTTTTTGAAAATCATTACACATTTTTATTTATTTAAGGTTTACATAAACATTTTTAAAATATCCTTTCTCTAAAATTCATCAAAAATATGCATACTATATTTATCCAATCATTTGAAAATTCATAAACTTCATCATAAGAAGAAATCCCAATTTTTATTTAAAACAAAGGATTACACAAGGCAGTTATGGTCTCCTTACATAGCCCCTTATCACACCAGCATAGGACCTAAGTGTAAGGTGTGCTAAGGTTAGAGAATCTGAGGGAGGCTCGGCCAACATCGCACGAGTAGTAATTTCTATCAGTTTGAACTTCTCGCGAAGGCGATCCTGTTCTAGCTTCACACGATGAAGTTCAGCTTGGGTTTGGTCCAGAGCAAAGCCCAGTGGTGCTACCTCCTTCCCAAGTTCTGTTAGATGGGCTTCGATCGGTCCAAGACTACTGGGTGAGGCCATCAAATCTTCTTTCTATATTAATTAACCAAGATTACTTGTATTTAGAGACAATAATCAAAAGGTTTAGTTTCCAGCGGTCATATTGACCAATGGTCATATAACAGTCAAAAACCAGTGGTATCATTTTAATTATACTCATGTTATCAAATGAAACATTTTTGTTGAGTATAAAA
Source organism: Viscum album (assembly GCA_963277665.1). NCBI lineage: Eukaryota > Viridiplantae > Streptophyta > Magnoliopsida > Santalales > Viscaceae > Viscum > Viscum album. The sequence continues at coordinate 614,347,445 of OY728134.1, forward strand.
ATAAAATCAAATAACACATAAAATTAGGAAACAAGATTTATTCAAAATTTCGGGTCGTTACATTCTAGATCTGAAAAAACATTTTAGATGGTTTTTGTTCTAAAAACGAGAGAAAACCTTATGTGCCTTAAAAATAAGAGCCTAATACCTCTTATAAAAAACCAGTACGCTAGTACGTGAAATGTACCCCTAGTACGCAATATGTAATACCCTTTTTTCTAAATAAAAACCCCATACATGTCATGAACTTCCATTACATGTTGTGAACTGGGAGTATATGATGTGTACTTCCAGTACACGATGTATAGCTAGCCTAAAGTCAACCTTTAGCCTCTTTTCCCTTTATTTATCAAAAACAACCCAATTGGGCTATGTCTTGGCTTAGGGAATAAGAAAAAAAGGAAAGTAAACACATTTAACCTAAAAGGAATGGTCTATACCTCAAGAAAAACTCAGGATCTTACAATCTTCCCCTTTATAGCAATTCATCCCCAAATTTCCCTCTCAAGGGTGGTCAAGATTTATATGAGAACACCTCTATCCCCTGAGCATATACATTGGCTTATATATCTCAAGTCTTGTCCTGTAAATGGTCATGTTACCATAGAACTCGTACTAGAAGAACTGAGTGGCCTCAATGAATCTTTGTGCTCCTATCAATGATACGAATTAGATACTCCTTGAAGGATACATCAACCTGAAGCCCAACCTCCTAGGGATGAAAACATGAGATAGTTATGAGTGATAGTGGCACTGCTGAGATACATGGAAGAGAGGTAACTATAACTGATAGGCAACTGACCCAACTCTCTCTAAAATCTTGAATGGCATAACATATCTCAATGAAAGTTTACCCTGTCTCCTGACCCATTTATGTACCAACCTCATTGAAACACACAAGAAAATATAATCCCTAACCTCAAACTCTATAGGTGATCTACAGTGATCAGTGAAAGATTTATGATGAGACTATGTAGTAGTTATCCGCTTCTAATTCAGCTAGACCTGCTCAGAAGTATCCTGCATGAGACACAGTCCTAGAAAAGCTGCTTCACCTACCTCTAACCAGCACAGGGGAGAACTTTATGGACTACTATATAACACCTCATAAAGTTTCATATGTATCATCACCTAATAACTATTATTGTAGTCAAATTCAATTGGGGGAATATGCCTACCCCAAGAGCCCCCAAAATCTAGGATGCATACTCACAGCATGTCCTCTAGCACCTGTATCGTACTCTGATTGGCCATTATTCTGAGGGTGCTATGATATGCTCAGAAGCACCTATATCATACTCTCTAACTGGTCATCGGTCTGAGGGTAGTATACTATTCTTAGAATCACCTGTGTACCCTGCACCCTAAAAATCTACCAGAAACAAGATGTAAAGAAGGTGTCCCTATCCTAAATGATAGTGCACGGGACCCCATGTAGTCATACTACCTCCCGGATATAAAAACTTCTCAGATCATACACATTGAAGGCCTCCTTGATCAGTAAGAAATGATAAACCTTTGTAAGCCTGTCAACAACAACCCATACAACATCATTACCTCAATGCGGCCTTGGTAAACCAGTCAAGAAATACATCATGACATCATCCCATTTCCACTCTAGAATAGGTAACTGCTGTAAAATCCCAGATGGTCACTGATGTTATTCCTTTACCTACTGATAGGTGGAACACCTCATAATAAAACCAGCCACCTTTCACTTTATTCTCGACCACCAGTACTAACGTTTTAAGTCACAGTACATCTTGGTGACCCTGGGATGCACTTCCCAAGATGAAGCATGAAACTCCTGCATCTACTCCTCGCATATATCCACTAGAACCGAAAGATGTCCATGGATACATATGATCTCACCATCACCTACCATCCAACCAGGAGGAGGTTCCTCACCTTCCACACACTCCTGTAGAACTAGGACTTCAGAATCTGATATATTCCTTATCCTAACTTTGTCCAGTAGGGTATAGGTTATAGAAAAGGATGATAAATAAGTCATTCCCTATCACTCATGCACCTTTGGATGCATTTCAAAGAAGAATACCATGAGCTTCCACTCACTACTGCCATGTTTCACCACCTATATTTGAGCCCTCCTACTCAGTGCATCGGCCACTACATTGTCCTTACCAGGTGTGTAGGCAAGCTCGAAGTCAAAATACTGTAGGTACTCCACCCACCTTTGCTGCCTCAAATTCATATCATTCTATGTAAAGATATACTTGATGATTTTTTTGATATTTTTACACCACAAAACACTCTCCAAATAAATAGTTCCTCTAATAGAGCAACACATGAACAATCGCAACAAGATCGAGATCATGCGTAGAGAAATTATTCTTGTAAGGCCTCAGCTGCTGAGACCCGTACACCGCGAATCAATCTCCATGTGTCAGTACTTCCCCCATCCTAATATATAAAGCATCATAGTAGACTATGAAACTTTTTCCCTTCTATAGTAGTATCAGGATTGGTGCTGATGTCAACCTCCCTTTCATCTCCTGAAAGTTTGTATCATAAGAATATTCCCAAATGAAGTTCACGCACTTCTTAGTCAATCCCGCCAATGGTGCTTCTAATCATGAGAAGGCATGTATAAAAAAATTGTAGTAACTATATTTCCCCATGAAAATTTTTATGTCAAAAACATTCTTGGGTTGTTCCCATGAAACTACTTATCTCACCTTATCTGGGTCCACTGGCACTCCTGTCTCAGAGAATATGTGACCCAGGAAGTGAATATGATCCATCCAAAAGTGGAAATTTTTTATCTTAGCATATAACTAATTCTCTATTAGTGTATTCAAAATGATATCAAGATGTTTTTCATAGTCCTGTCGATTGTAATAATACACCATGATATTTTCCACCACAAAATAATCCAAGTAAGGATGGAACACTCGGTTCATCAGCACCATGAAAAATATTGGTGCATTTGTGAGACCGAATAACATAACCAGATACTTTTATAACCCATACCAACTACAAAAGAATGTATGAGGTATGTTTTTAGGTCAAACACGCACTGGTGATATCCGTACCTCAATTCGATCTTCAAGAACACTCGAGATCCTCAAAGATGATCAAACAGATCATTTATCCATGGAAAAGGATATCAATTTCTAAACATTATTTGGATAAATTTCTAATAATCCAAACATATCCTAATATTTCCATTCACCTTTTTTTCAAAAATGACTGGAGAACCCCATGGAGAAGTATTGGGTCGAATAAACCCCTTCACCTCCAAATACTCTAACTCCCTCTTGAGCTCTTGCAACTCCATAATAGTCATCCTATAAGAAGGAATGGATACTGGCTTAGCTCCTAGCACAATATTTATGGATAAATCCACCTCTCTTTCAGGAGGTAACCCAGAAAAGTCATCAGAAAAGATGTCCCTGAATCACTCAACCACTAGAGGGAAGTCAACCTGACTCACTCCCTGATCATCCGGAAAAAAAAACTAGAAATATGGGATGTCATCCCACCTAGCCCATAATGATCAGGTATATCTCTGTTCTCCTAGACATCCCATTTACCCTTATGAATATACACTGCATCCTATGGGGATGTGAAAGTCACCCTCTAGTGATAGTAGTCAATGTACGCTTGACAAGATACAAACAAATCCATCCTGAGAATGATTCAAAACCCTATCATCTTGAGGACATAAAGATCCCAGATGAAGTGACACCCTTTAATCTCAAGGGGACACTCCATACACTAGTGCACATCACCCATTCTAACTACCAATGGTGTTTTTATCATTAAAACACCATTAGAAAGAAAAACCACTAGCCTGAGGCCTTTAACAACTTGTGCTGATATAAAACTATGTCATTCACCTATATAAAAAATAGAATATGCAATATTAGAAGATACTAAGATCATAACTCTCACTATAGCTGTTCTAGGATACTGTTCTTTTTGGGTCTATTACACTACATGAGTCTAGCCTATACCATAACCCTATGACCCTACCTGGCTACCCTAAGTTGATACACCCTACTATCTCTAAGAACCTGGTGTTTGGCTACCACGACCATGACCACCACTACCCTGCTTTGACCGGCCTAAACTGATCTAGCTCCAAGCCTAACATGAAGCTGAAGAATATGCTCTTAAACCTGATGTTAGAGATGACCCCCTACCACTCGCAGCTAGAGGGAGGGTCCTACAAAACTGCTGCATGTTCCCCATCCTTTATAAGATCAGCACTTGACTAGGTTGTGGTCACACTGATTCTTCATGTGGCCTCACCTACCACACTGATGGTAATACACTAAGATGCTTTCACCCACAGCATGACTAGCACTGACCTCATGGGAAGCCTCAAAATGGTTCTTCCTTCCAAAATACATAGATTCACTAGTGTGAGAAACATCACTCCCCTGTTCTATACCCCCAGATTCCCTCAGGTTTTTCTCTATAATCAGTGCATGATTCACAATATCAGTGATAGAAGGAAACCTGAACATGTTGACTTGATATTTGATAGCATGTATGAGACCTTCATCAAAGCATTTCTCCCTCTACATATCATTAGTAAGATACATCGGCACAAAACACTACATCTCTATATAGTGTACCGAGTATTCCATAATTGTCATTACACCCTACTCTAGATGCATGAACTCACTAGCACGCTCTTCTCACAGAGTTGCAGAGTAAAAGTAATCGAATAAATAAGGTTTGGAATTCATCCCAACCCATATTCCACATCCCATCATCCTGGTTCAAAATGTTGTACCAATGCTTTTCTGCTCCATGTAGCATGTAAGCTGCGAGGTTGACCCTCCGCTTAACAGGCATCTCCATATGCTAAAACAATCGCTAACATAGTCTCAACCCACATCTTTGCTGCCCGTGGTCTACAATCCACAAAAAACATGGGAGGATGTTGCTGCTGGAACACCCGTGTCAACTTAGCCATAGTCAAGGTTGGTTGCAGTGCTCCTTGGGATGTCTTCATATAATGAAAGAAACCCTCGTGGAATAGTGCCTCAACATCTGGGTCCAGAACAACTCTTATTTTCACGGTTGGAACTAATGGAGGATCAGCCAATAGCTCGTGGCCTACCATCTCCAAAGTATGGTCATCACCTCCCTCACAGCGTATCATTGGAGGTCATCATGGAGGGATGTATCTATAATTCCAAATGCATGCCTCAGGAAATAACAACAGAAAATCACATAGATCAAATAATAGTACAGGTTAAAACCCTCCTAGAAACCAAGTCAATCCCATAGCCTACTCCTAAATCCAGGACTGTATAAAGAACAGCAGTCAAACCACTAGAAATTATGCCTCTTTACTACTCAAAATTTGAGTCTAGGTCAATTCTCTATCATCAGTTCCAGTTTTATTTCCATTTTACATTTAGTTAACTAGGAAACTATACCAAGGGTTACCAATTCTGAATCCATGAGGGCCCATAACACCTCACAAACCCAAACTTAGTTCCCATGAAAACCATACATATATCAAGTTCATTTAGAATTTTCATTTCATTGGTGCATCATTTCCCAGTTCATAAGGGCCCATACTCCTTATGGATTGAAAGATGATGTCACTCATTTATCCACTGCACCAAAACTAACACAACAATAGGCACATCTATCACATCAACTATCACAATATCATGAAATATTTAATTCATCCTAGATGGCATTGAATAATTTGTGGCATGTGATTATAAAAAGTTTCTATATGATGCATGAGATGGAATAACCTCATCTCATTGGGTTGAAACAGAAATATAACCCACAATTATAATAATAGTAATAGCATGAATCAAGTGTGTCACCCAATGATGAAATAAAAACAAGTGTAACCATTAAAATCCAGAAAAAATATAAGTCCATTCAAGGAAATTTGGATTTTCCTTGTACCCAGAGTAGCTACTCCTGGACACAGTTTATTACCAAACTCCATTTCCTTTTTATCCATGTCTATTGTCTCCAAAAAATAAGTAAAACTAAAAAACCTGGCCCCAATAATACTACTTTATAACATCCCATACCCGGATTCCGTCCAATGGTGCCCCGTTCCCATTTGGCCATATGGCCTCAAGCACATCTCTCCAAATTCTAGAGGTTGCTGACTAGTAGAGACGTCTTAGGTGAGTTAGTGGGGAGACTATTCTCTCATTACCAAAGAATAATAGTGGAAGTTAAACATAAAATAAATATCAGAAGAAAAATAAACAGCAGTTAACTAAAAGTAAGACAATACAAGAATACATATCAATAACTATAAGTGTCTCATATGAAAAATGATGAAAATGATACTAGTATCTATAAAGAATCCAGAATAATACATGGAAATACAATACAATACAAGTATCCTAAAAGAAAAAAAATAAAAAATTGTTTGTAGCATCGCAAGCCTCATCTTGGTACTATGCCCCCATGCTCCAAAGACATAATCAACAACTTTTGCTAGAGAGATTTCCCATATCATTACCTATAACCATATAATCTATTTGGGTCCCTAGGGATGCCCAAACAGGGTGTGAGATAAACATTCCAGTAAGAAAACACTCAGGTCTATACATTTCTAACAGCAATATATAGAGTGCTAGCAAGTGTAAAGAAAACAGTAAAGTAAGTGTGTATGCCCATGGCATAAGTCCATTATCATAAGTAATATTGAACTGTCCCTCAAGGCTACCTACAAAATATTTAGCTTCTAACAAGGAATCTATAACAAAGTAAACAAGTCACATAGCCACACCATACATCCATAAATACTAAACAAGCCATAGCCACACTATATAAAGAAGTAAAGAAATCCCATGGCCTCATTGTATTGTGAATAGTAGAATCCCACGACCATGCCGTAAAGTAAAAAAGTAAACCCCAAGGGCTGGATCCAAGGTGACACAAACCAAGGCATCCATATAATGATTCTATACCATGACAGGCCAGATCCAAGGAGCTCATCCAAGGAATCCACATCGAGTCCCATGGGTGTCCAAGTAGAAACTAGGTCTAGGAGCTAGTTGGAATCATAAGAGCATGTGTACTAACGTATCCTATGTGAGTTCAAGAAAGTTGGATCCATGGGGTAGCAAGGATCGAGGCATCCCACAAAATCAAGACCCAAGGAGCAGAGTCAACCTAAGGCATCCTCTACCGTGTTCTAGATCCATAGAGATCACTCTATGGAATCTATAAAATCATTCAATAAAAACATTCAATTTAAACATTCATTCCATGTGAGTATACCCACTCACATAACAAGCACCATCCATGAGTATACCCACTCATTCTAACCATTTATCATTTACAAATCATATGATCCTACCCTCCCATATAAAGCATTTAACATGCCACTAATCAAAACATACATGTATACCCACCCATATAAACATTTCATTTAATCCAAACTATCAGAATACGTATGGCATCACAAGATATAACAAGGAAAATAGGCAGCACATCTCTTAAGAAAACAATTCAACTCATTAAGGCATTAACAATCTTCTTTTATCTAGGCAAACACAATCACACACCCCTTGGGTGGTTTAAAGAGGTATAAACAAGGAATTTCCTAAATGTGCACCCCATGGATGACCTTGAATCAATCAACGGGTGATAATGCACCTAAAAGGAACCTATAGGCATCCTCACTAGGTCTAACTATAGCTACTACATGAAACTTTATCAGAAACGAGCCCTAGTTGGAAAGTCTGTCGGATGGGGAAAAGGCCAAATGCCTAAAAAGCACCCAAAAATCCAAAATGAAGTATAGACCACCTACCTTGGCTCAGTAGTAGATAGCTCATCCTATATCAAGTCCTGATTCATCATATTTTGGAATAAATTTGAAGAACAAACGAAGAATGATAAATTAGGGCATAAGAGACTAAATCCAAATAGTGCAGTTGTTGTTCCAAAGAATCGAGAATGGAAAAAAGGAATTGTGTACTTACCGATGTGGTTCCGATGGTATAAACCATGCTCAAATCAGATTCATGAAGGCTTCTATATCTGAAAACCCATTTTAGATGGTTTTTGGTTCCAAAAAAGAGATAAAACCATCTATGCATAAAAAATATGAGGCTACTGCCTCTTATAAAAAAACGGGTGGGTCAATAAAGGATGTGTACCCCCAGTACATGATGTGTACTACCCTATTTTTTTTAAAAGGAAAACCCCATACACATCGTGAACTGCCACTACACATTGTGAACTGGGAGTACATGATGTGTAGCTAGCCTATAGTCAACCTTTAGCCTCTTTTCCCCCTTATTTCTCAAAAACAACCCAACCAACACATGGATCGGCTTAGGGTCTAAGTCAAAAATAAAAGTAAACACATTTAACCTGAAGTTAAAGGTCCGTATGTCAAGAAAAACCTGGTATCTTACAAGTAAAATCTGGTGAACCACCTAAGAAGATCATGAAACATGCATAGGCACTTCACGTGATCATTCATAGATCATGCAAAGGACTTCAGGTAGGTCATGCGAAGGACAACCCGCATACCTGATCTGTCATGTGAGACTTAAACATGTTAACACTAAAAAAATCTAAGACATATGAAATAAAAAGGTTGTAATAAAGACTAAAAATATAGGAGACTTATGTGAAGTACATATATGTTGATCCTCAAGTGCTTCCCATGAACCAACCACATCACGCAATAGCACCAGGGAATTTCATCCAGATCACCTGACATTCCTTTGGTATACTATTTGGATCATGATAAGTCCCCTGTACATGTCATAGAAAGTCACATGGCACCCCACAGGCATGCCACCCAAGTCTTGAGAAACCCCATGGGCTCGTCATCTAGACCTTGATATTTCCTTCAAATGTGTCACCCAGATCATATGGTGGCACCATTACATGTCAGCTAAGTCTTGCAATGTAACCAAGGTTTGTCAAATGGATCTCGTGATTTCCTCCAGAAAATCCATTCATATCTCATAAAAGCCTTCAAAAACTACAACCAGATCTCACGATTCCCTCTGGTTATGTCACCTATCTCTTACGATGTCCCACTGACATGTCAACCATATTTCATGATAACACCCATACAAGTCATCCAAGACATGAATCACCCTCCAGACATGTTACATTGACTCTTGCAACACCCTCTAAGTGTGTCATCTATCTTTCACAAAGACACCAAGTAATTTTATATGAATCATTTGATTCCCTCTGAACATGTTTGTTAAGATCATGTGATAGCTTCCAAGATTAACTAGTTGGGTCTTGTGATGTCCTCCGGATAAGTCATCCTTAGTGATGCAATAACCTACAGACATTCCATCCATATTATGCAATGTCCCTTTAAGAAGTCAACTAGATCATGTGATTTTCTTTGAACATTTCAGGAAGACATCCTATGACATGTCAAGAAGACAATTAAGACATGTTGAGTATACAATCAATGTATGATAGGCAGACAAGCAGGCCAGGTCAAACGGGCATCCCAGGACTTGATAACCTTGTCCATCCCCCATAAAGGGAAACCTCAGTGTGTAAGCCTCGATCAGTGGAATAATATTATATTTCCCAAATATAAGGTAAGACTTAGTTTGTAATCCTAAATCAAATGAACTATGAGAACTATGATTCCTAACATAACTTATATACATTGGATGCCTTCCTAAGTCCTGAACTCCATATCAAACCTTCAAAGGGTTGTCCAAGTTCATAAGTCCTGCATCCATAAGCAATGAGACTAATTATTTTTATCCCTTTTTTCTCACACTGATCATAGATCATGTGGGATTAGGGTGTTATAATGATCATATAATTTTCATTATAATCTTCTATCATGATAAGGGAAGCCTCAGTTTGTAAGCCCCAATCAGCATCATAATATGATATATCCTGCATATAAGGGAAACCTCAATGTGTAAGCCCTGAATCATTGAACTATAAAATCTATGATTACTTATATATCCATGATACATAAGAATATTTCCTAAGGCCTGATATCAAATGGGAATCCACTTCGGTGTAATCCCACCATGTCTCCAACATTCCGCCATCAGGACCCAATCTCTCTCATTGGCTGATGATCCTTCCTCGTCCACAAATGGATTGATGAATCAATGAACTATAATGAATCTAATTCCTACCATAACCAAGATACATAATATGTCTTCCAAAGTCCCAAGACATATATTAATCATATAATGGGTTGTACCAACATGTAATCCCCATATTCATATGAAATGAGGTCAGTCATGCTTTCCATTTTTTTCTCAAATTTATCATAGCTCATGCGGACTTAGGGAGTCACAATGATTGCCTCATTAGAATCATGAATATTCACCATCTAGGGAAACCATAGTGTGTGATCCCTAATCAGTGGCATTATATAAGTACCCAACATACAAGGGTATCTACCTTGGAATAATTCCAAAGGGAATGAATTAACTATGATAAATATAATTCCTTCCATAACCAAGATACATTGGATGCCTCCTCGTGGTTCAATCTCAAGACCAAGTTCCCAAGTTCCCACATATATTTCATCATATAAGAAGCTACCCACCAAAGGGAGATAGATAAAGAACCTAAAATACATACAAATGGATTACCCAAAAAGACCCCCTCTCTTTGTATATAAATCCACTAGTATGTGATCATTTTTTTAGGGTAACCAGTCTCGTATCAGGATTATAAAGAGATTGTCAAACATATCTTAAATCTATAAGAGAGTCTCATAGTAGAAAAAAATCCCCCCAAAATGTTGTGATGAGCCCGACCTCCCATCCTCTTGACCAATGTGAGTTTCTAAGTTTCATTGGGTCTGAAACCCCAACTGACTACCTACCTTTGGAAAGCAAGTTTGTACCCGGTTATAGATGTGGTAATTATTGGGAGTTTTTATGAAAATTAACAAATGGTGAGCTTAGTGTGAATGATTGTGTAGAAAATTAAACCCCCACAATCAAACCACTGAAAAAATACATCCACATCATTCTGAGAAACAAAAATGGAAAACCTGACATGAATCTCTCAAATAAAAGAATGATTGGGTTATTATCTGTTAGGAAATTTTATTTGCAGTAGAAGAAAAAATGGTGAATGTGGAGTTGATCTCTCAAATAAAAAAAAATAATGGGTTATTATCCATTAATCAATTTTATTTAAAAATAATAGTGAACCTAATGTGAAACTCTCAAATAAAAAAATTATTGGGTTATTATCCATCAAGCCATTTTATTTGTAGTACAAAAAAAATGGTGAACTCGATGTGAATCTCTCAAATAACCAAATTATTAGGTTATTATCTATCAAGAAATTTTATTTGCAATGAAAAAAAAATGGTGAACCCAATGTAAAACTATCAAATATCAAGATGATCGATTAACCATGACATAGATCTTATAACTGATCCCCTATAGTCGAGGTTCTCATGAAATAAGTCCATCCTCGCTTTGACAATTCCACACGAGTAGAATGAAATGATTAGGAATAAAATGAAAATTTTGTTACCCATTCATATCTGATTGAGCACGTATCATGCCTACAATAGTGCACTAATTAGTGGCCTTGTTCCTTGTTTTCTACATGACTGCAGATACTACTCTCATCAATAATACCTTGGTCTAATATAATTTCTTCATCTAATGATCATTATAGAAAATCAGTTGCAACTAAAACCCCTACAGGCCTTAGAATTACCTCACCCTCCCAATATCTTCAGCGTAGGGTACTGAATGAAATGGACCAGAAATTCCATCGACATGGTATGATATTGACCATTGATACTACCCACAAGGGTCTTCAAGAACTGAAACTGATGAGTATGCATTTTCCAAATAAATGTTTAGTAAACCCAGTGTCCCTCGTTGCCACAACCAACTAATTTTTAAGTTTATCCCTAGAGAGTTAAAATCACCACCTTTAGTATCTAATGAAGGTGGATCAAGGATCCAACAATGGCCCCCTTTTGATTCAGGGGCTAATGATGAGGGATCTTATCAACCACCATCACCAGCTCCATCCCACTAATACTGATTAGTCATATGCTGAAGGTACCACTTAACACACCGCCACCTCTGACACCCATGCACGAGCAGCAAGGAAGATGCATCAGGCATAGAAGGATATGGATAATAGTGAGTGGGATCATATCCCTACCCCCACTGATGATGTCTATAGGCATATTTTGGAAATATCCAGCGAGCAAGCTCATATCCCTACTCACTCGGAATAAGTTTATGGGAATATTCTTACAGTAGTCTTGGGGGGTGAATATCTATATCCCTGTGCATGGAGTATAGTGGAATATTCCAGTGGGACATGGAGTAAAAAAGTGGGATCATATCCTTGCTTAAATCGAAGATATATGCCAGTATATATTGGAGATGGAAAAGGTGAAGGCTTATATCTCTACGCACATTTTTCTAAAATTCCATTACATCTTAGAAATAGCTGAAGAACTCTGTTGGAGTATTATGGAACTAGTATAGATAGTGGGATAGAAATATATTTCTATCCCTATAGTTAGGGTAGCTCAACACCCTAATCATTATGAACAGGTGGTTTCTTTAGAGAAAGTTCAAACTCTTACTCCCATCTAGGAGGATTATTGGCATATTCCAATAAAGGGTGAGGTGTTAGAATGGGATCATATTCTTGTTCCAACTAGGGATAAACAAATGAGAGTATCACATGCCTTGGGATAGGGGCACATGTCTGTTGAAAAAAGTCCAATGAAATATTCCAAAGGCCCAAGTTGGGATCATATCCCCATTTTGGTTGGGGCTCTCCAAGTGAGAGGGGTACATGCCTTGGGATAGGCTCATATTCCTATCGAAGATTACTAATGGCATACTTTAAAGTTTCAAGATTGGGATCATATCCCTGTTCTGTTTGGGGATCACTAATTGAGTATGGAACATGCCTTGGGATAGGTTTATAATCTTATCAGTGAATTTTTTTGGAATATTTCAACATATCACAGAATCCTAGTGCATGTTCCTACTTTCTCCAACAAATGACTACACTAAGAGTAGGCACATATCCATTCTCTCATTCCATAGGTCCTTCAAAATATGATGGTGGGGAATAAATATTTGTATTGGGATCATATTCTTATTCTAACCAGGGATCACCAAGTGAGAGTAGAACATGGCTAAGGGTAGATTAATATCCCTTCCACAAAAGACTAGTGGAATATTCCAAAGGCTCTGGATCGAGATCATACTCTCGTTATAACTAAGGATCACTTAGTGAGAATGGAACATACCTCAGAACAGGCTCATATTCTTATCAATAATGAATAATCTCATTGGAATATTCTAGAAACTTCTCAGTAGCAAGCTCATACTCCCACAACACCAGATAGTTATAAACAAGTTCTAGTAACCATCATTCAACAAACTCATATCCCTGTACAATTCTAGAAGGCAAGTTAGTATATTTTGACCACAACACAGAACGAGTCTCACATCCCTAATAGTATCAATGTCAGTGCCCTTGAGGTTGTTTGAGACATATTCTCAACACCCCAATGGTCTGTAAACTCTTCAATTGAATAATAAGAATATTGTTACTATGATAGTTCTGCTCATGGTAGTGTGGAGATGGATCATAGATACTCTACTCTTGACATCCTCCATAGTCAACCTCTCCAAAGTGATATCTCCCACAGACAAGAAAATCATCCCCTTTCCTGGACACCTTCATATAGAGAGGTGTTAAAAACTTAGATGCCTCCATATAGAGAGGTTATTGAAACATTGGATTCAATTGTATATAGTTCCCCATAAACTTTTAGAAACACTCCACTCTGGTTAGTAGGAAACCCCAAGAATCACCTTTTGTGGTCTGATCAGATGGAAGTGTGTACATCGGATGAAAAGGAATACAACATTGATATATGGATAGAGTTATCTATAAACAACCTCCCCATCATGTTCTAGCCTCTTTCCACTTCTAACTATGAGATACCAAAAAATATATAGGAGTGAATGTATTATCTATGCTATAATATGTGGGAAAATAATTAGAGACTGAAGAATAGAAACTTGCCTTATCTAGGATACGAGGGTCACCTTCAGACCATTAAGATACTCTATTTTTAGCTAGACCTGGTTGTTATCTCTATGTCCTGAGATCCAAAAAAGGAAAAGGCAAGCACAAATATGGAACATGCTTTCCTCCATTACATCACATATCTTTGGAAACTGATATTCAAAGCCACATCATGTATACTTATTTGAGGATGGGGAAATTATAGAGCTTTACACTTCACCGAACCTCTATAACAATAGAACCTCTTGGAAATGGCGTCCTATAATTTTATAGACTCTAGTGAAATCAGGGGATCGGATAACACTCAGGTTAGTTGGTCACTACAATGGAATTATCCCTCTTCAATAGTGTAAAACAATAATGAACAAATGAAGAGGATATCCCATGGAACTTTGAATCGGGCCCCTCAAAATAATGAGAATTAATTTTAGACATGGAATCCAAGGTTCCAATCAACCCGATGGTATCCTTTAGAAACTGAATCCCATCATGGGATGCTATTTCACTCATCTCCTACACAAGAAAATCTACACTACATCAAATTTGTCATAGTAGTGGTTGTTACAGCATCCATCTAGGAGTGAATAAAACCCACTGGTTTGGGGGGATATCTACCACTTCCTCTACCTCTCAGATCATCAATTACTAAGAGGATAATAGGCATATCAGTAGTATCTGCAAAAAAAACCCTTAACTCACTAATTTATATCTTAATCTCTTTTACCAGCTTCATCATTATCTAATAGGTTTATGGGGAAATCAATAGTGGTTCCAGATCAACCCCAACCCTCTGGGATGGGGGAATTTATATCTGAATGTCCATCCCAAAAATCATCAAATTTGTAACTAGAAGCATCAGATCCTTAGAAATAGGATCAATCAATGACAATTGTAGCCCCATATAACCCCCATCCCATAGGTCTGGGGTCATTTTCCTCATCATCACCACCATATAGAGACTCATTCTTCTCCGGGTTGGGAGGTAAAAATTGATGGTTGACATCCCATTAATTTTTCCTTCCATAATAAAAACCTTTCCTATTTGGGGTTTGTTTGAAAATCACGACCGGAAAATATATCAAAGTCATTACTCACAGTCCAAGAGAGGAGGATCATATGGAAAAGTAAATCAGACCTTGATGGGGTTGTAGTCCAAAATGGCCCAATATGGAAAAGGGTTTTAGAAATGACCCTAATACAGGCAGTGCAGAATCATCATGTTACGTTAAAGGTAATGGGACAAAAACCATTTCTTGATACACCTCTATGAATGTTGTCACCATCAACACAATAGAAAACATGGATCAAGACATGGAAGCATAGGAACACAACATGAAAAATTTACCCCGAGAGGAGGGTGATTTGGATGCACCAACTAAGGCTGCATGCACCTAGAACCAAAGAAGGCTCCAAAATCTAGAATCTTTGAATATTGAGTTTCCACCTATCCAACGAAACACTACCAAAGATAAATGGAAAGGTGTGGATACATATCAATCACCACCCAGAATAGTCTAAGTTACTTCCATAGAAAAACAATTGTCACATTATGAGAATTAGATACAAACTCTCAGAAAAATTAATGAAGAGATAATCAAAGGAAATATTCATGCCGGGTATAATATTTAGGTTGAGGTGAATATTCATCCTCCTATAAGAGTCGATCTTCCAATAAGAGTGGCATCTGAGTGTCAGAATGGCTCTAGATCCAGGCAGTTGGTCTACATAAATGAAGAGATTGAAAATTATTGTGGATTCCCACAATTATGGAGATATCATCTCCCTCACCTAAGTAATCATTCAATATTTTCATGAATTAAGAATCAGTGGGAGACAAAAATAGGGCTACCTTATTAGTCTCCACCCATTCCCTATATATGGGAGGCAGCTCAAACAGTAGTGCCTCTAGAACTTCTCAACGCCATCAAGTACCTAACTACTCAAATGGAATCTATGGAGGGGTGACATGAACTTGTATAGCCTAAGAAGAATACATATCCTGAATGGGTGGATGGTTTCTTGCCTCCACCCAATTTCGGAAATCCTAAGTTTTCTACCTTTGACAGTACATGATACCCTGAAAAACATCTCATACACTTCGTATCCCAATGTGTTCTGATGATAGGCCCTTGAGATCAGCATGAGGTGACCAAGATGAGTTGTTTTATACAGACTCTGATAGGTTCAGCCTTTGTTTGGTACAGGAACCTTCCAGCAGGAACAGTTACAAGATGGGAAGACATTCATTGTCAATTCCTTTGTCAGTTTAGCTCAACACTGAGGAAAATGAAAATTCTCAACCTAATAAATTTCAAGAAATTAAAAAATGAGAGGGTTTATAACTTCATAGCTAGATGGAAAGGTATAACCTATTCACTCATCATCCCTCTCCCAAATGAGAAATTGTTGGACCTCTAAGCTTAAAATATCTTGGATGAGTTGCATACACCTCTAATACCAATAAAGTATCCAGGTGGGTTCTGTGAGTTCTCAGAAATGGCCCAATGTTTAGAAGATTACATTCAATGAACCTGAGATAAATATTGGATCATTCCTTTAGTATAGGTGAAAAGTCTCATTAACTAAGAAGGTGATGTTGTTACCCGTAAACCAGTAGCAGTGCCCATTCAAGCACCTGGGTAGGTCTTAAACTACCCAAAACTTCCTACCGTGTGAAAATAACCACAATATCTCCCTCAACTAGAAGCATAGAGAAATTTGGGTCACTTGGTATTTGAGGAATGGATGAATAAATCCTAATCCTTCCAAAATGAACAAGTCCCTGTATATTTTCTTACATAAATGGACAATAAACTACTCAAGATACCATAGCCTAAAAACCTAATGAGGTCAACCTCACCAACCATCCCAACTTTTTCCCTTTCCATAGAATTCTAGGTCATAATATCCAAGACTAATTCAAGGCATGGTTTATTATAGAAAGGTGGTATTAGATAACTCCTCAGAGAAGGTGTCCTACAGAACCATTTCCCAGTCAGAAGAAGAGGGTAATTGGCAGAAAGTTCCATCCAGGCATGGACAGAAGTTCAAAAACCGGATGAATTGGAAAAAAGTTGATCAAGATCATTCCACCCTGAGAGTACTACTGCACAAACCCACAATATCTCCACCACCCAAGAAGGTTACATCAAATATATCCACCAAATGTCAACATAACCATCAGATATAGGAAGATATGGTAGAGGAAGAGTCTTATTATGCCCCAATGCAATTTATGACTCTTGTATATTTATTCACTATAGTATCTAAAGTATGAGAACCACCCAACCAAATAGAAACCTCATCATATGAAGAGATAATATTTGGTTATATCAATGTGATACACTTGGAATACCCCTTCTCTGATTACAAATATTCCTCTGATTATGAGTTCCCCACACCAAACTGAGGAACATGAGGTTGCATGCGTAGGAACCAAGGATACAGGGGACATCATGGACATGGTCATACAATATATTTCAATAACGTCCCCAAAGAGTACATATATTCATATGATATCTATGTGAAAGAACTTCATAAATCCCAACGGAGACATGTAGGTGTCTCAGAACCCTCCAACAGTCATCTTCATCCAATTGTCTTGCATGACCACCTAGTGTGGGTTCAATTAACAAATCAGACCAGGAAATAAATAATGAAAACATGACATGTGCCACTGGTAGTAGATTCTCCTTTAACCTCTAAAAAAGAACTAGTATCATCCACCTAAAATTTCTCATCTTCTGATACACATGTCAAGGAGAAACCCCACCTCGAGAAGCACCAACCTCTTCCACAAAAGTATGATGTTCTGAAATAGATAGAAATTACCCTAGCCAAGATCTCAATCCTGGATGCATTCCACCTTTCAAAATAACTCATAGAGGCACTCATTGAATCCTATATATCCCATAGGAATTTGAGACATATTTTTTTATAGCTGAGGTCTGTTGAATGGAGACCATGTCATCATAATTCCATGTCACCATCTCATTCATAGAACAGGATCAGGCAGAGGTCATCCAGGTACACATAAGACCACTATATGTTACAGGTAGAATTGATAATGTTGATATCCAAATGGATATTATTTTCAATGGTTCTAGGATTAATCTTATCTTGATTCAAACCCTCTGATGTTTGGGATATAGAAAAGGGGATTTTTATCCCACAAAGATTACCATTAAAGGGTATGATAAGCGTGAGAATAAACCTATTGGGAAGATCAAACTCAAATATCTGTTTGGGGATCTCATATATGATGCTTATTTCATGGTTATCTAGAAAAACACCATATACAATGTCCTAATTAGAATACCTTGGCTCCGTATCCACATGGAAGTGATTTCAACATTCCATCAGTTTCAGAAATACCCCATCAATAGAAATGTCGGAATACTATATGGTGATAGTGCCCCCTTTTAGACTTGTGAATCTGCATATGATGAAGTAGGTTTCTACAAAAATTGAGGAAAATAACCAATGGTTTATGATGATATACAGGTTGCAGCTACTAACAGTTTGGGGACTGCCCCTACAAATCCTTGGAGTGTACTCAATAGTGACTATGTGCTCCCCATAAATCTAGTGGAGGTAGTACACTTGGTCATAGATGTACAGTCCCCCTCTATCCCCAGTGAAAGTGTAAAAACAATCAGTTTCAGCATATATCTATAATGACTCTAGTATTAGGGGGTGATAATGTCACTTCTCATGTCCTCTCTCACCCCGATAGTGATAGAGATACCCCTATATTTTCTACCTCATCTAAAAATGTCTCTGTAGAATCAGAGGTGAAATAAGAGTAGGATTACCTCAGGAACACCCCTCTTGAATTCAAGTAAGGTGTCTCCACCACCATTTATAAGCTCAAATAGGTAAATTTGGGAATATAAGAAAACCCGCACCCGACAATGATTTGTGCTACCATACCTCTATAGGATCAATAGATATACATCTCATTTCTAAAGAAACACTGGTATGTGTTCACTTGGAAATATACAAAAAATACCAAACTGAATCAGATGTGGCTATGCACTATCTCAGCTTACCAGATAAAAATCGAGGCTTTTATTAGACATCCAGGAGGATTCACCCATCTCATTTTACCAATGTAGAGGTGTAATTTGACAAATTGATCAAAGAAATTTTTTTCTAAAAAGTGAAATACCCAATATGTATTTCTAATATTGTCCTCATCAAGAAAAATAATTATTATATTAGGGTATTTATAGATTTTATAATCCTTAATCGGCATTTCCCAACAGATGAATTCCCATTTTTGATCATAGAACTCTTGGTCTATGCAACTGCTAGTTTTCAATCCCTTTCCTTTATAGATGGGTATTCAGGGTACAATCAGATAAATATAGCCCCTGAAGATAAAGAAGCCACTACCTTCATATCACTTCAATGGATCTTTTTCTATTAAGTCATGCCCTTTGGCATAAAGAATGCTTGCGCTACATATCAACACGTCATGCTTCATATCTTTAATTCCTTCTTCGGAATAATAGTTGAATTTTATGTCGACGACCTAGTGGTAAAATCCTAACAGTGATGTGATCACTTCATGGATCTTCAAATGGTCTTTGAAAAACTATGATAGAATAATTTGAAGATGAATCATCTAAAATTTACTTTCATAGTAACATCAGGGAAGTTCCTTGGATTTGTAGTATGCCACCATGGCATTGAGGTCGACCCATATAATGCTAGTTATATTTTAGAAATTTCACCCCATAAATATCAAATAACTAAGGGGAATCTAATGAACCTCCCTTACATTTTGTTTTTCATAGAAAAATTGGCTGGAAAATCTCTCCCTTTCACCGGGACAACGAAGAAGGGAATCGCCTACCAATGGGATGGGGACTACCAAGAATCCTTTGAAAGTATCAAGTAGTATCTAATTCACCCATTATTATTAATGCTTATAGTGGAAGTAAAT
This sequence comes from Viscum album, assembly GCA_963277665.1. Taxonomy (NCBI): domain Eukaryota; kingdom Viridiplantae; phylum Streptophyta; class Magnoliopsida; order Santalales; family Viscaceae; genus Viscum; species Viscum album. The sequence continues at coordinate 614,367,426 of OY728134.1, forward strand.
CCACTCATATTATGTGTGGATACCATGTAAATATCACTTGGCGCCCTCCTCGCATAGAAAAATGATGTGGGGAGTGAGAACAGTCTCTATTACCTTAGTTGAACAATGCAAGGTACTAAGAATAGATACTCAAATGTCAAGAATAACTACCTCGCACTCATATTTGAAGTGTAGAAGATGAGGAAATACTTATAGCACCACGAAGTCCATCTATTTTCTCTTATTGATCCGCTTAAGTGAATCATTCGCCTCCCCAGGCTAACCAGGTATCTGGCCCGATGGGCGGTCATTCTGAAATAATATGACATCCAATTCATGTTATAGAAGGTAGTGAATGGGAAATCACTGGTTGATTTACACACAGAACATACCACCCCAGAAAGTTCACCAGTAGATACAAAACTCCCATATAATGAGGTTTTTTATGCCCATGACACTCCCTAGAAATGGGAGATGTATTTTGATGGTGCCTCCTAAAGTCCTATCAGCAAAATGATGGAAAATATAAAGCTCAATTGGGTTGTCTTATGGATTGTATTTGTTTCTATAGACAAAGTATTTTTTCTAAATCTTTATCACTATCTAAAGGATACAAAAATAATGAGGTATAATATCAATCCTTTATCATTTCACTACTATAAAATAAGGATATAACCACGGTTTGGAATCATGGCTATAGGTTATAGGCATAGTTTCATGAACCATGGATGGAATTGGAGCGGCTATAGGGTTGTTTACAGAGTTTAAACCATAGATATATCCATGGTTTGAACCATGGAAACATCCCTATAGACATAGTTTTCAAACTATGATAGAAGCGTAGGTCACTCAAGACCTATATCCATGGTTTAAAACTGTGGCAATAGGTCTCCCCATACCATAAAAAAATAGCATGGTTTAGCCAGTGCTGGCTATTAAGAGGCTATATTTTATAGAGAAAAGGATGTTGGAATGTATTCTTCCTTTCCCTATGCGTTTTCCTAGGTAAATTTTGATTAATTAAAATTTAGAAGGAAATGAGATACAAAAAAGTCAAATACAACCCCACACATGGGAAGAATTATTGGGCCATCCAACACTTGGATTCTTGGTGGACACACCCCTAACCCACCTCCCTCCCCCCTTACACCCCACATACACCCACCCCCTGACCCTTGAACCCCCCTCCCCCCTTCCACCCCTACCCCTACACCTTGAACCCCCTACCCCCTCCCCCCTTCACACACCCTTGCACCCCCCCCCCCCACACACACACACCCACATGCCCCCTTACCCCTCCCCCAGCACACCCCATGCACCCCCTTTACACCCCCTACCCACCCCCCTACACACACACCCCTAAACCCTACCCCCATCACCCCCCCCCCCCCCCCCGCACACCCCTTGCACCCCTACACCATCCCCCTGCCCCTTACAAAACAACCCAGCACACCCCCTGCCCCATGCCCCCTCCCCCTTCCCTTTGCACCCCCTACACCCTCCCTCTACCCCTTCCCACCCCCATGTCCCTTGAAACATAACCCATCACACTCTCCTCCCCTGAACACACCCCCTTGACACCCCCCCCCCCTACACCCTCCCCCTACCCCTTGCACCAAAACCCAACCCCCCCCCCCCCCTTCCCCTCACCCCTGACTTGCACACCCCTTACACCCCACTACACCCCCCTACCCCTTGTAACAGAACCTAGCACAACCCCCTCCCCCTACCCCCAGCACACCCCCTACCCTCCCCCCTTGTAACAGAACCCAGCACACACCCCCTACACACACCTTACACCCCATTCCCTCTCCCCCTACCCCTTGCAATAAAATCCAACACATTCCCATGCCCATACCCCCTCCCCTACACACCCCTTTCACCCGCCCTACACCCTCCCCATATCCCTTACAACAGAACCCAACACACCCCCCTCCCCCTACCCCCAGAACACCCCCCTGCACCCTACCTCTACCCCTTTTAAGAGAACCCAGCACACCCCCCCCCCCCTACCCTGAACACCCCCATGAACACCCATTGAACCCTCCCCCTACCCCTTGCAACAAAACCCTGCAGACCCCATACCCCCTCCCCTACCCCCAGCACACCCCCTACCCACCCCCTACCCCCATCACACCCCCTGCCCACCCCCTGAAAGGTCATTCACAACCTACATAAAGGTCACACTAAAAAAAGAGACTATATCAAGGTAATTCGTGACCTATGTAAAGGTCATCTGAGAAATATGATGGCTACATAAGGGTCATTTATGATTTTAAATGACTATATAAAGTTAATTTTGGGATTAAACTAGATGCATCAAGGTAATTTTGATCCATGGTGAAGAGATGGAAACCATTTCATAGGGTCCTGTGAAATAAATACATAGCCACACCATAGTTAATTACTAAGGAGTGTATGATCTTATGTTATGTGACTCATTAGGGCATGATTATGAGTCTAGAAATGGGTGTATGGAAGAGTACGCTATTGGGTTTTTGTGAGATTGAGTATGATCATGGGTAATAACCCATGATAGGGTTCTTATTGGATCACTCTCCGTTTGGTGATGAAGACTGAGATTTAATGTGTATTTTTTAGGAAAGGTATTGGTGTATGAGGGTGGGTGTGAACTGGTTACATGCGTTTCTCAGGTGAGATGTGGGTTAGTGAATGGACTGTGTGTGGTTTTATTGAGAATGGTTCGGGTTGGGGATGAAACTGAGTTTTTATTCAATAGTCATTATATGGTGAGATTTTTGAAGTTGTGATAGCCTGAGTTTTTTATCCTTGGCAGGGGTATTGTCAATGAGGTTTACTGATAAGACCTATTTTGATCAGGGGTTGAGTAGCAGTGTATGGGAATCTAAATATTGTTTAGTGAACTATTGACTATCATTGGCTGGGATGGATGATCTATGTTGATTCTATAGTGGTTGGAAATGGATATTTCATATTGGAATTTAGGGATGAGTGGGTCAGCCACATCTAGTCATTGCATTTAGTGATGGATAGAACAAGGGATACAGAGACTAGGTGTTTAGTTTAGAATTTCAATGATAATGGTACTTCTATGGTGGGGATAATCATGTCAGTTGTGGGTGAGTTTCCATCTTTTTATATGATTCATTGTTGTAGTGAGGCCAATAATTGAACGATTGAGGTGAAAAAGTGATACTAGTGTGTGGGAAGATCCTATCTTTTCTGGTTCCTTAGGTAATACTAGATTTGAAGTTCAAATCTGGTGTTGAGTGGACTTAGTGAATTGGAATTGGGCTCAGGGTGGTTTTTGAGTGATCTGAGGGTGAATCATATCAAAGGTAAGTTAGTGCTTAGAGTGGGAGCATGGTGGAGGAAGAAAATAGTTAGTGATCCAACCATGAAATTATACTAGGAGTAAAGAATCATACTTAGGTTTAGTAATTATATGATCTCATGATGCCTCAAGATGTGAAGTCATCTTGATTGAGAGATGTGGTAGCACACTAGTGGGTGAAACCAAGAATTTTCAAAAAAAATCTTCGGAGGATAACGGACTAGTGTTTTTAATGGGGTTGGATATAGTGAGCTTAAAATAGCATTGTGGTCATTTTTCAAAATCTAGTTACCAGGTCAATAGACCATTGGAATATCATTATCAGTTACAAATTCATATGGTTAGGAGCACTGTGATGTTTATTCAACCTTCATGACAATATTAGTATGGTGGGGATAACTATAATCTTTAGGATGAATTAGTTGAAGACACCAAGAAGTGTCAATATATATGGGTGTGGTGAGAAACTTCTTGTTTTTAGCATTTGTAGTGAGTGAGTGGATCAACTTCTGGTGCAAAGTGTGCCTTGATGTTTGGATTTGTGTAACAGAAGCATGTTTAAAATTTAGAGATGGAGAATAGTGAGTTCTCAAGGAATTGACAACCATAGTAGTTTGTGAGACATTTTTTAACAAATACCATGGCTTCTTGGGGATGAAAAGTGTTAAGTTTGGGATTTTTTAATTCCCCATAGGTTTCCAATTCATTATTTTTGGAGGAAATTTGTGTTTTTAATATATATCATGGGTTGTTTATTAAATTGGAATTTGGATCAGGAATCTGAACATTGGATGTTCCTAAATGGTATTTTTGGATTTTGTTTGAGTCCCATGTTGTTACCTCTAGGGTTTGGGTGGAAGTTGGTGGAGGTTCATGATGAAAAATAACTTAAATTTAAGTTATTGTATCCTTTCATGCTATAAACCATTAAGTTTATGACTTGAATGGGGTTGGTTTAGGGGTGAACCCCCTATCTTGAGCATTTCCGACTGTGAACCTCAATTCAAGACATGAAATTACTAGGGGTAGGGATTCATGGTATGAAACCCCTGGTCACACCGTGAATCGTGCCTTGGTGGATTTATTTTAATAGGTTAAATTCTATCTTTTTTTGGGTCAATTGTTCCATGATATAGGAAATATGAAGAGCTTAGGAGAGAAAATTTTAAGTTTTTCCTCCCCTCCCACATCCCTCCTTCCATCACCTTTAGGTTAGGCTATTTTCATATTCATTTTGATGGATGTTCAAGGTAAGTTTATCTGTTCTTTCCTTTATTTTTGTTTCCCTTTGGTTTTTAATAATTTTGATTCGGTTTAATCTAGGTTTTTAGTGTAAATTCTACCAAAGAATGGTGTAATTGACCAATCATGGTGGGGATTTCAAGTGTAGCATCTAGAATAGGACTTGATAAGGTTTTTTCACATTGTATGTCATTGTTTTATTTGAGTTAATCCACTACCCTAATGTATTTTGTTTTTTTTATGAAATTGGATGAAATTTATGGTTGGATGGGTACTGGTGGTTATTTATTTTACTCAGGATGGTGTTGGGGGTATACTATGGACATTCTGGTAGTATTTAGCCAAGGTTTTGGGATTTTTTGGTGTAATGACGACACTCGATCACTTGAACATTGAACCTTTAACCGGATATGGGGAAATCAAATAGAACTGATGAAGGTGATTCAAGTAGTTCAAAGAAAACTATTTACTTAGGTACTAAGAGATGAATTCTTCCTGGTAAGGTAATAGATTTTATCTAGTTTAATTTCATAGTGATGTTACTAAAGAAAGTGTTAAGTTTTTAAGTCCAGTTTTTTGTGTTTGATGAAATGAAAATAAATATTTTATTTAAGTTTTATATTTTTATGGGAATGATCGGTTCATGTTTTCTCAAAATGAGGAAACTTTCATCTCAAAAGTAAAGGAAATTTCATTTTCTACTATTGAGTTGGATGAAATTTTCTACTAGTCCGAATTGAAGGCATAGGGAAATCGTGTAAAATATGTGAAATGTCATTTCAAATAGCCACAAACAATTTTCATAGTATATACACATTATATAATAATGAAAACAAGTTTTTAAAATACTCAAGAAATTATAGAATTCAAATTAAATGGTTTGGAAGAGGGAACCTACCTCAACATCAAGGTGCGCTTTTTGATGACAATAACTTGAATCTTCCTTTTTGTCTACTTGCATGAATTTGAAACTTCACATATATATAATAACACCTAGCCCCTATTTACATATTTTCATGGACAAATATTTATAAGGCAGTCCTTAGATATATGTTTATACTTTCATATACCCCTTTACACTTACACATGTATGCATTTTTCATATCTATATATAAGCACGCCTATCCCCAATATATATATTCATACTTCCATGAGTGAATATATATAAAGTGGGAACTTATATATGTATATTACTACCTATAAATACACATGTAATCCTTCTCCAATAGAAACTCGAATCCACCTCAACAAGATCCAAAAATCAATTCAAAAAATTAAAGAACCCAAAAATCAAAAAATCCCTAATTAAAATTTGTCCAAAGAATAAAAATGGAATATACCTTACCCAAATCTGATGTTGAACTCGCTATATTTGATGGTGGTGGATAGAAATAGCCTCATAATTATTGAAAGTGGGTTCCCTAGACCTAACTTGTTTTGTACTTTGATTACCACTACATGTATTCAATTTGTTATAATACATGTGTTTATCTTTCCATAATAGTGTAGATACTTCTACTTCAACTTTTTTTATGGAAATGTCCTTAAATTACCTTTCACATCAAAGGTTTATAGTAGATCCCAGGATATAATGAGAACCCTGAGATGCCATGACAATAATCTTAAAGTAACGTCCTATGGTCCAGTTACATCATTATGAAAGGACACAAATGATGTGTGACCATCAGGTGATGGGGGCTCATAAGAATTGATACTTCTTCTTAGGAAGATTTCACTTGATGATCTCTAGTAGTTGAGATCATGAGGACAGACCCTCATAATAGGAACACCACATGTTTTAGGTGTCATTGGTCGTTCCTATCTACAAACATGTGTAATGGTATTTAGACTTGAGATCATTGTCAATGTATGTCATTTAATTATGTACATTTGATGCAAGTTAAAAACCATGGCGACAAAGTCATGGAGAGGTAGTTTGTATCGGGTACGTAATTAATAGCATGGCATTGATTAAATGATCGAGAAAGAATTTGTTGCTTTCAATTTCAGGAAGAGATATCTTGGGCCTGGTTGATTAGGACGGTTGCACCTTCATTAAATCCATGGACATGGTAGTGGAAGGTAAGACCGTCTAGACAAATCAACAAACAAAATAAATCAAATAAAGAATTATGACACTAGTATGCATTCTGCTTTATTGAGATATCGATGATGAAGAGATTATATTACACAGACCGTGTTCGTAGGAAGGTAGTCGTTGCTTTGACTTTTCCTTATCTCTATAGGGGCCTCGATGGGTTGCTAAACCCCACTCTAGGTTAGTGGATATTATTCACTACTACTGAGGTAAGGGCCTAGAGGGTCACGCACAATAGTGGCTTGAGAATCTTCCATATTCTGGGAATAGAGAAATAGAACTTGGTGGGCCCCTCCAAAGGGTTCGAGCACTATCCAAGTTCTATGGATCACCAAAGAATTCATAAATTCATTAATTATTCATGTTTAGAATAATTCATTGAATTTATTTATAACATATATTTACAAGTTATATAGTAAATACAAGTATTAATATTATCCGAATGGATTTTAATATCCTAGGTTCATTTAATATTAGCAGGAGGTGTGAGTCGAGTTAAAGAGTAAAATTTATCACATAATATATTTATATATTACAAGTAAGTGATAAATTATAAATATTATTTATGTCATAATTTTATTTTTCATAAATAGTTATTTATAACACTTATATAGCAGACGTCTATTACATGGGGGCCGGGAATTCATATCGTGTGTTTTAAACACTCCCTATATAAGTGAGAGAGAGGCTCTCCCATGAAAACTATTCATGTGTCAAGATTAAGAGCTTCTCTCTCCTCCTGGAATCTAGAGATAGAGTCTCTCAAGAGAAGTAAGATCTTTAAGTTCATCCATCTTGGATTGAAGCTTCTTCCCTTGCGGTGATCATCGTTGTGCTGAAGTGAGCATCAAAGATCTGCGCTAGCACCTGGATCTCGACGGACGGTGCGCGAGCAGATTTGAGAGGTGTGTTTGGATGATCTAGAGGGATTCGATGTTGGAGTCTTTGAGCAACGATCACCGGTGTCCTGTGGCGGACTTGCACACATCAATTCTGAACTTGGTAAATGTTCTGTTTATTTTTGTGCTCTATTTAAACCTTGAAATATCCTCGGACCAAATTGGGACAAGATCACCGGATTTGACAGGGTTATGTCACTCTGGTGATGTAGAAAATTTTAAATTCCCGGCCCACCAGCTTCTGTTGCGTCGTCCTGGTACTAAAAGTGGTATCAAAGGGATCGAAAGGTTTTTATGAGTCAATAAAATTAAGTTTCATTAAATTTATGTGTGGGGTGTTAAAACAGTTCATTTAGATCTGACCACGCATTGTTTCATTTTCAAATGATCAAGCTACGATCATTTAAGAAATATAATCGGATCGACATCATGGTTTATTTTTGTTCATTTGATGTTAATCTCAATCATAATTGAGATAAAATTAAATGTAATATTTTATTATTATAAAATATAATATAATATTTTATTATAAAATATTTTCCACAAAGGTGTGTGGAAAATATTTTTTTCACAAAAAAAACAAAAAAAGGGAGGGAGACCAAGACCCCAAAATGGGGTCTTCTTCTTCTTATTTTAAAAAAAATAAGGGAAGACCAAGACCCCAAAATGGGGTCTTTTTCCTTTTATTTAAAAAAAAGGGGGGATGGCATTTTTTGTCTAAGGACAAAAAATTAAAAAAAAAGGAAGACCCAAGTGGGTCTTCTCCTCTCTCACGCGGCGCACAAGGAGGCTGGATCTCTCCATAGGGAGAAACCCTAGCCAGCATAGGACCTCCTTGAGTCGCCTCCCCTCTGCGTGCCGGACTGCCTGGCCGCCAGACCTCCTCCCCAGCCGCACCGCGCCTCAAAACGAGCCTCGCCGGACAGCCTGGCTATGCTGCTCCCCTTCGCGTCGGACTGCCGCCTCCCGCTGGACCACCTCCATGCCAGACCGCCTGGTCGCACCTCCCCAAGCCATGTCGGGCTGACTCTTCACGTTGCCCTGAGCTCCAATGAACCGGGCCGCTGCATCACCGGCTCACCGGAGCAGCGGGCTGTCGGCCATGCGGCTGGCCGGTATGCTCCTCAGCCTCCTCCCACTCCCTTTGCACCTCGCCGGAAGCTACTGCCGCTACGGGAGTCGCTAGACTGAGCGGTCACGCTGTGGTCACACCGCGGTAATGTCGTAATTGGCCCTGCTCCAGGACAACACCCTGCGGCGGTTCGCAGTCCTATCAGACTCCCCGACTAGAGGTAACCCTACCTTAAATTAATTTTAATTTATTTATTATTTTAAATTAAATTAATTAGAGTTAATTTGGGGGTTTAAATTATTTTAATTCGAAATATTAATTTAATTTAATATTAAAATTAAATTAATATTTTAATTTAATTTTTAGAATTAAAATTAAATTAAACAAAAGGAAACTATAAAATAAATTATTTTAATTTAATCAAATTCATTTAATTTATTAGAACACCCTCTCACTATTTAAATTTATTGCAATTTAATTTTCTTTTGCATATTTTACCCCTACTAGTCTTGAGCAAGCAATCGAACTGTGTATGTTTGGTATTTATTTATTTAATTAATTATTTATTCAATGCATGCAATGATTGTAATAATTAAATAGATAAATGGCGGTCTATGAATCATCCTTTTAATTTCAAATGTGTATAAGGGCTTACGTTTCCAATGCACATGATGTATTTTGTACCCATATACGCCCTCGCCTGCGTGCGAGTATTTTTGTAATTAAATGATGATCCGAGATGCAAACCCCGCCATGACGAGGTGGTAAACCAAATGGGAGCCAAAACAGATTACATTGGGCAAGTTGCGACGTGAGTCAAGTCACGACTCAGGTATGGATGCCCATATGTCAAGATTGATCTGTTATGGATTGATCTTTATAGAATGATCAAGACCATTTAGATCACATGATTTACTTTATGCATAGTTTATTATTTTATTCATCTGAATGATTATTGCATGATCACATAGAATAGTAAACAAGATAAAATGCATGAAGATGTGACAAATTATATTCTATTGCATGTTTAGTTGTGAGCGCAACAACCTAGTTTGAACATAATAAATAGAAAAGGATTATATTCGTCAATAAATAAATATAAAAAACCCTCAAAGATATATTAAGTCTAAGGGCCTTCCATTTCTCCCATCTAAACAAAATCGGGTATTTGGGGTGCTCTTTAGCCATATTTGAGAGTGCCTCTTACTACCGGGGTGTTTTCATGAGAGAAATGGGTCGACTTAACTAAAGTGAGTAGTCAAGGATTAGCCTTAGCTAACTTTCTATCACTTTAGAGGCAATATGTTGAGGTAATCAAGTTTATATTCCAAAAGCTGATACTTTACTCAACAACACAAGGAACCACAAGAACAAGTGGTTGGCCAATCTAGAGCCTACCTTGAAACCCTCCATGTAGTGGCGTAGCCCTATCTTGTAGACTACCAGGGGGTTTCAAGGATCCTTTCCACTAGAATACACAAGTGATAGAGTATTATGAATCTAATAGTGAGGTCTATTAAGGTTATCTAAAATAGTGGGAGACATTAAAATGATATAATAATTTATTAATCATAAATGTCAAAAGGTAATCAAGACAAAGTAATAACTGCTAAATGTTTATCTAATGTAGATTCAAAATGGAAATCACCAACACCACAAGTACTTTATCACTTTGATTGATCTTGGATAAAGAAAATATCCTGACCGACAATAACTTCCAGGAGTGGTACAGGAACTTGTGCATAGTACTACGCCAAGAAAGGAAGTTATATGTGCTGGAATCCCTAATTCCTACTAAGCCTCCTTAGGGAGAAAGTAAGGAGGAGAAAGATAAATGGAGAAAGCATGTAGACGATGCACTTGATGTACAATGCATCATGTTGTCATCCATATCCAGGCAATTGCAAAAAATGCATGAGGATGAGGATGCCTACAAGATGATTTCACATCTCCAATAACTTTATGAGGAGAGGTCCAGGAAAGAAAGGTATGAGATCTCAAGTTCGCTTTATAAGTGTAGGCTAGCAAAAGGGCACCAATACGGTCCTCAATTACTCAAGATGATTGGGTATATTGAAAGGCTTGAAGCCCTTAGGTTCAAACTGAACCAGGAACTAGCAGTGGATCTCATTCTTGCCTCTTTACCGTCAAGCTTCTCGACTTTTATTATCAATTATAATATGAATGATATGAAAAAGTCACTCCCGGACCTTTTGGCTTTAGTTCTCCAAGCTGATAAGGATATGAAAAATAACAATTCATCTATCCTTATGGTGAACAAGATAAACAAGGGAAAGTAAAAGGGGTCTAAGGCCAAGTCAAGGCCAAAGACACCAATACATTGTCCTGAAAAGTAGCCAAAGATTCAGAGGAAAGGTAATGAGCAGGAAGCTATCTACTTTGGATGTGGAAATAAAGGCCACTAGAAGAATAATTGAAGAGTTGGTAAGAAGAAGCAAACTGATACTTCTACTTCAGGTATTTTTTTCATTGAATGCAATCTATCTTTATCTACAAGTTGGGTATTGGATACAGCATGTGTCTCACACATTTGTATTCATATACTGGAACCATGTAGGTTTAAGAAGATTGAAAAAGGTCAAGTGGATATCTGAGCTGCAAATAGTGCAAGTCTGGTAGCCTTGGCAGTGGGAGACTACCACTTAACCTTGCCAACTGGTTTGGTTCTAGTTTTAAACAATTTCTATTATGTATCTTCTGTTACCAGAAACATTATCTCTGTATCGAGTCTAGACACTATGGGTTTTTATTTCATGTTTGGAAATAAATGTTGTATCTTTTATAGGGATAACATATGTTATGGTATGGCACATCTTAAAAATGGTTTATATATGCTGGAACTAGAGAACTCAGTAATGAAAATCAATGACAAAAACAGCCAACATGACTCAAATAACACCCGCCTATGGAACTTCAGGCTTGGTCATGTAAATGAGATGTGATTACGAAGATTGCATCAAGAAGGGTATCTATACTCAGTACAGTTAGAACCCTTAGATGTATATAAATCTTGTTTACAAGGAATTATGACCAAAGCACCTTTCTCAGGAAAGGGAGAAAGAGCCAATGCGGTGCTGGAATTAATACATACTGATGTATGTAGTCCATTTCCAATAGAGGCAAGGGGTGGTTTTCTATACTTCATTACTTTTACCGATGACTATAGTAGGTATGGATATATCTACATAATGCGTTATAAGTCATATTCCTTTCGGATATTTAAGGAATACCAAAATTAATTATAAAACCAACTTGGTAATAAGATAAAAGCACTTCGTTCAGACCGAGGTGGAGAATATCTTAACCAAGCTTTCATTGATCACTTGAAGAAGTGTGGGATAGTATCCCAACTCACTCCTCCTTATACATCACAATGTAATAGTGTTAGTGAAAGTAGGAATAGGACCTTACTTTACATGGTCAGATCAATGATGAGTCATGAAACCCTTCCATTATCCTTTTGGGGATATGCCTTCCAGACAGTAGCATATAGCCTTAACTGAGTACCAACTAAAGCTGCAGATGGGATTCCATATCAGTTATGGTATGGAAAGAAACCTAACCTGACACACATGCATGTATGGGGGTGCAAGGAATTTTTCAAGACTTTACCAAGTGACAAATTAGCATCCAGAAGCACTGAGTGCATCTTTATAGGTTATCCTATGGAAAATAGAGGATATTACCTATATAACCCTTTAGATAGAAAAAAAACATTGTGGAAAGATACACCACATTTCTAGAAAGGGAACAGATTTCTATTGGAAATAGTGGGATCAAGATTGACTTTGATGAATTTAATGCTCCAGATGCACAAGAGTTGGTAGAGGAACAATCTTTACAAGAACAAGTGGAAGAAGAAGTTGTTCCTAAGACACAGATACTACATAGGTCTACGCGAGAGGTTAGAGAACCAGAGTGTTGTGGTTTTCTTGTCACCGAGTTAGGTGACACATTAGTCCTTTAGGATGATGAACTTCTAACCTACAAGGAAGCATTAGAACGAAAAGAAAATTCTAAATGGCAAGAAGCCATGAATTCTAAGATGGATTCCATGTACCAAAATCAAGTTTGTATTTTGGTAGACCCTCCAGATGATGTAAATCCCATTGGATGCAAATGGGTATTCAAGAAGAAGCTTGACATAGATGGTGAGGTTAATACCTTTAAATCAAGACTTGTTGCAAAGGGTTTCAGACAATGTCAAGGTATTGACTATGATGAAACCTTCTCACCAGTAGCAATGCTTAAATTCATCAGAATATTTCTTGCAATAGAAGCCTTTCATGATTATGAAATTTGGAAGATGGATGTCAAAAATACTTTCCTAAATGGGAAGTTGGTTGAATACGTCTATATGACTCAACCCAAAGGGTTTTTTAAGTCAAAGAATTTCAATAAAGTATATAAGCTACAGAGATCCATTTATGGATTGAAGCAGGCATCAAGATCATGGAATGTTCATTTTGATGAGGCCATAAGAGATTTTGGTTTTTTCAAAAATGAAAGTTATCTTTGTGTATATAAAAAGGTTGAAGGGAATTAAATTATTTTCCTAGTATTATATGTTGATGACATATTAATTATGGGAAATGAGGTGAAAGTCTTACAGTCAGTTAAGATTTGGTTAAATGAATACTTCTCCATGAAAGATTTAGGTGAAGCAGCCTACATTCAAGGGATCAATATCTATCAAGATAGATCTCAAAGGATAATTGGGCTAAGTAAAAGTACATATATTGACAAGGTACTCAAAAGTTATAGTATGTAACAATCCAAGATAGGATTGTTACCTGTTTCACATGGTGTAAATCTCTCCAAGAAAATGTGTCCACAAACACAGGAGGAGATTGAAAGAATGAGAAGAGTCCCTTATGCTTCGGCAGTGGGTTCTATCATGTATGTCATGCTATGTACTAGGTTTGATGTCACCTTTGCTTTAAGAATGGTGGGTAGATATCAAGAAAATCCAGGAGAGCTACATTGGATAGCTATTAAAACTATCCTAAAGTACTTGAGGTGTACTAAGGATATGTTCCTGGTATATGGAGGACATGAGGAACTAGTTGTGAGGTGATACACTGATGCTAGTTTTTAGATGGATCATGATGATATTAAATCACATTCAGGCTATATCTTTTTCTTTAATAGTCGTGAAGTGATCTGGAGAAGCTCGAAGCAATTTGTGGTTGCTGATTCTATAGTAGAGTCCAAATATATTGCAGCTTCTGATGCAGCAAAGGAAGCAATCTAGATACGCATCTTTATCTCAAACATCAGTGTTGTACCTAGAAGTGCATACCATGTACCAATATATTGTGATAATATTGCAGCAGTGGTTCTTGCCAAGGAACCCAGGTCTCACCAGAGAAAAAAGAATATTCTTCGGAAGTTTCATCTCTTGAGGGATTTTACTCAAAGAGGTGAAGTGATAGTTAGCAGAGTATCCATAGAGGAAAACGTGGCAGACCCTCTGACTAAAGCCATTTCTCAGCAAAAGCATGATTAAAATGAGAGATCTAGCGGATTGAAACATATTAGCAGTTGTCTCTAGTGAAAGTGGGAGTGTTGAAAGTGGGTGCCCTAGACCCAACTTGTTTTGTACTTTGATTGCCGCTAAATGTATTCAGTTTGTTATAATACATGTGTTTATCTTTCCATAATAGTTTAGATACTTCTGCATCCACTTTTTTTATGGCAATGTCCTTAGATTACCTGTCACATCAAAAGGTTATAGTAGATCCCAAGTTATAATGGGAACCATGATATTCCATGACAGTAATCTTAAAGTAACGTCCTATGGTCCAACTACATCATTCTAAAAGGAAATAGATGATGTGTTACCATCAGGTTCTAGGGGCTCATAAGCATTGATACTTCTTCTCATGAAGTTCTCACTTTATGATCTCTAGTAGTTGAGATCATGAGGACAGACCCACATAATAGGAACACCACATGTTTTAGGTGGCATTGGTCGTTCCTATCTACGGACATGTGTAATTGTCTTTAGACTTGAAATCATTGTCAATGGATGTCATTTAATTACATACATTTTATGCAAGGTGAAAACCATGGAAACAAAGTCGTGGCGAGGTAGTTTGTATCGGGTACGTAATTAATGGCATGGAATTGATTGAATGATCGAGAAAGGATTTGTCACTTTCAAGTTCAGGAAGAGATATCTCGGGCCTGGTTGATTAGGATGTTTGAACCTTTATTAAATCCATGGCCATGATAGTGGAAGGTAAGACCATCCGAACAAATCAAAAAACTAAATAAAGAAAATAAAAAATGATGGCACTAGTATGCATTCTACTGTATTGAGATATCGATGATGAAGAGATTATATTACACAGACCGTGTTCATAGGAAGGTAGTCATTTCTTTGACTTTGCCTTATCTCTATAGGGGCCTCTATGGGTTGCTAGACCCTACTCTAGGTTGGTGTATATTATTCACTACTATTGAGGTAAGGGCCTAGAGGGTCACACACAATAGCGCCTTGAGAATCTTCCCTATTCTAGGAATAGGAATATAGAACTTGGTGGGGCCCACCAAAGGGTTTGAGCACTATCCAAGTTCTATGGATCACCAAAGAATAAATAAATTCATTAATTATTCAAGTTTAGAATAATTCATTGAATTTATTTATAACATGTATTTACAAGTTATATAGTAAATACATGTATTAATAATATTTGAATGGATTTTAATATCCTAGGTTTGTTTAATATTAGTAGGATGTGTGAGTCGAGTTAAAGACTCAAATTTATCATGTAATATATTTATATATTACAAGTAAGTGATAAATTATAAATATTATTTATGGCCTAATTTTATTTGTCATAAATAATTATTTATAACACTTATATAGCAAACTTCTATTACACGGGGGCCAGGAATTCATACCGCGTGTTTTAAAAACTCCCTATATAAGTGAGAGAGAGGCTCTCCCATAAAAACTATTCATGTATCAAGATTGAGAGCTTCTCTCTCTTCCTGGAATCTAGAGATAGAGTCTCTCGAGCGAAGGAATATCTTCAAGTTCATCCATCTCGGATTGAAGCTTCTTCCCTTGTGGTGATCGTCGCTATGCTGAAGTGAGCGTCGAATATCCATGCTAGCACCAGGATATCAATGAACGGTGTGCGGGTAGATTCGAGAGGCATGTGTGGACTATATAGAGGGCTTCGACGTTAGAGTCTTCGAGCAATGATCACCGGTGTCCTGTGGCGGACTTGCACATGTCAATTCTGAACTAGGTACATGTTCTATTTATTTTTTTGCTCTGTTTAAACCTTGAGAGATCCTCAGACCAAATCGGGACAAGATCATCGGAGTTGATAGGGTTATGTCACTCCGGTGATATAGAAAATTTTAAATTCATGGCCCATCGGCTTCCGTTGTGCCATCCCAGTACCCAACAATAATAAGAAACCACCTGTAAGGAAATAGTGGGAAAAGAAATGAGATATAACGACTTATTATATATATGTGATTAGTAATGATAAATGATACATGAATCCATAACCAACAATGAACAAATAATATTTAAATTGATATGTACATCCCAATACTAAATAACATGATCATTAATAAAGTTTTTTTTTCAAATTCCCTTATCATATGAGTTGAAAATCCTTTTTTAATTTAGAATGTAATAAAAATTCATTTTTTCAATTTCCCTCATCATCTTGGTCATTTCCTTCCCCCTACACAGCCCCCCTTCACTCACCCTGCCCCCCCCCTCCCCCCAAACTTCCCCTACATTAGCCCCCCTCCCCCTACCCCCTTCACACCCCCCACTCCCCCTATAGTAGCCCCCCTCCCCTCACCCCTTTTCACACCCCCCCCCTCCCCCTATAGTATCCCCCCTCCCCTCTCCCTGCAGTAACCGCACCTACCCACTGCCCCCACCCCCACCCCTCCCCCTTGCACCCCCCCCCCACACACCCACTACAGTTGCCCCCCCCCCACCCCCTACACAGCCCCCCTATCCCCTGTAGTATCACAACACCCCCTCGCTCCCCCTGCTATAGCCCCCCTGCACACCCCCCTCCCCCTGTAGTATCATATCCCCCTCTCCCACCTGCAACCCCCACCTCCCACCCCCACTCCACCCACCCCCCTTCCCCTATAGAAGCCCCACCTACAAATAACCCCCCTTCCCCCTATAGTATCCCAACCCACCCCTCCCCCCTCCCCCTTACACAACCCCCTACAGTAGCAGATACCCCCCCACTCACCCTGCAATAGCGCCCCCCCCCCCCCACCACCCCTTTGCACAGCCCCCCACCCCCTCCTCTATAGTATCACAGGCCCTCTCCCACCTGCATACCCCCTCCCCCACCCATTGCACACCCCCCTATAGTATCCCCACCTACACACATCCCCCTCCCACTTGAAGTATCCCCCTCCCCCTATATTATCCCCACCTACCCACTTCCAGGTTCATATGTGAAACTAAAAAACCCCATATGGCCTATCCCCGCCAGGTTCCTTCTAAGTACAATATAAACCCCTAGGATAATATAACTTTTCTATGAAAATATCTAGAATATACACACTAATTTAATATAACACACATCCAAACCTTCTACTTAGTTACTCAGGGTTCATATGATATCAATAAATGAAGGTGACAAGAATGAATGAATCATAAAGATCATCACATAAATCAACATTTCAAGACAAATCAATAAACCTCATCTCACCTCTAATACCCTATCATTAAATATCCCCTTTCATATCCATGTATAATAATTGACAATAATAAATATCCTCAGTGGATCCATAATCCATAAGGAGAATAATATAAACCAGGGGGCTCAACACTAGGGGTATCCATAACATCACGAAAATTCATTTATAAAGTACCAAACAGACTGTACAAAAATATTCCTAGGATTCAAAGGCATTTTATTTCCATATGAAATCTTATTTTAGGATAAATTCTTTATAAACTATTTGAAAATTGCATTTTCATAGGAAAATTCCATAAAACATCGCAAACATCCACTAAGGCCATGAAAGTATTAAAATAACAGAAAAACAGGGAAAACCCCCTTATTTTTAGAAATCAATCCTTTAAACCGCCCAAATAATCCCCTTTGTAAACTTAATAGGTGTTAAACACCATTTTAAAATACTTAAATTCATTTGAAAGATCCACTTGAGAATTTTCACAAACACTTGGCATTCATTAACTTCATGCCAAGTATAAAAATCATTTGATAACAATTTTAAATCCCTCATGGGTATCACCTATAGGTATATTTTGTAAAGAATAACATTTTAAAACTTTCAAGATACTCATGGAATGAAATATAAACAAACTGAATAGAAACATCTTCCTCAATCCAAGAGGAAACAAGTCCCAACATGTCTCCTTCGGGAGAGGAAGAAAAAACAAGCAAGGAGATAACCTATAAAAACCCAAAAAAACAAAACCCCTTGATTATAACTTACTTGAACCATAAATTTATCCACCATTTAGAATTCATCTAAAATATTGAAACAAAGGATAAAAACACCCATCAAAGAAAACATCACCAAAACAACCATATTTCCACTATTCATAAATGTAAATGATAAGATTTCACCAACCATAGGAAACCATGAAAGACCATCTCAAATACATAAACTAATAAAGTTCTCAAAAAAAATTTGATAGGTTACTAGACTAGGTCACTAATCTAATACATCTTCTATGAATAGGAGGAACACACCAATCATGAACATGAATCATCATGGAATAACATGTCTCTATCCTTGATTTAGAAAACTATATGGAGGGTAAATTTCTTAAAAATTCATAGAACACATACTCATGGTGATCTTAATAAAAAATGCTAACATGGTAGTACTCACAGTCTAATCAGAAACCAACTGCTCATCCATGTTACCCTAGAACATTCCCTAGGTATCCCTATATTATCCATCAAACAAACTACATCCCATGGTCTAAACCATGAATGAAAAATAATGATTATCATAAACCAATGATTCATGAGAATCCCAAAATAAAAATCTCTCACATAAGAACAATCCATACAATAACCAAAAGGATACAGACATGAAGAGAGGATATAGCATCCCGTATTTTTATAACATGAACTTTCATTACATTACACAAAACTGAGTATCTTTAAGGTTTAGTGTCTTGGAAACCAGGAACATAATACATGAAAACAACATAAAGAATTCTTCTTAAACACTTGAAAGGTTTCTCCTTAAGTTCATCCAAGGTTAATTACTGCATCTCATAACCTGGGGGACACACATCAAAAGAAAGGGTGAGCAGAAGGCCTAGTAAGGGAAACAAGAGAAACATTTTACATGTGAACTTGATATACTTCAATAAGGTCATGAAAAGAACTTTAAGACATGAGAAAGAAATCATGAGGCATATCATAATAAAAATAACATTTTTCATAACTTTAAGATGTGGCTGCAACATTTAATATTGACAATCATTTCATTTCACCAAGGTCCATCTCCAAGGTGTCATTAAAATTACCAAGGTTATTCACCAAGGTATCAGTCTAAAAAAGTCATCTCTAGAGATTAAGCCTTTACCCAATGCATTGGAGCGCTGTCTGGGCGCACCCTTGACATGTCTTTATTATCATGTGAGACACATATATAATAATCAATCATTTCATAAACAACCCATATAGCATGAAAGAAATGGGTTTCATTTCATAATCATAACGTTTTAAAAACTGCTTTAAAGACATGATCTTTATGTCACTTTAAACCCACGGAGAGGGAAAGAGGGTTTCATGTATGTAAATCCCAGAATTTAAAATAGAAAATTTTGATATATATATGTGAATACCCATGTAGAAATTAGAGCTTTGAGTATTCACTTAATAACATAAAATAATTTTGAGAAAAGAGAGGGGCATTTTGAGACGAAAATTCTGCAGCATAACGACTACGTTCCGGGGTTTTAGAAAACATTGAAAAGATAGGGGACATGGGTCAAACATCCATAAATGACCCATAAAACAGTAGAGGGACAGAATAATAAGGATATATGAACATGGTAATGAAATTTCAAGGATATACCATTTGAAATGAAGAACTTGAAAGGAAGACAAAAATAAGATTTCTCTTATGAGAATTCGGCAGCCTAACGGCGTCACTTAAAACTTCCAAAAATGGATTGAAGAGATCAAATAGGCTCTCTCATCATATGAACATAAATGATCAGTATGATAGATATATAGTTCATACCCCAACATAATGAAAAGTAAATTGAAATACTTGACCAGAAAATATAACTTGAAAAACAGTAGGGTGAACGAACCCCTTAAAAATTCGGCAGCCTAACGGCGCTACTTAAAACTTCAAAATACTGAATTGAAGAGATCAAATGGGGTCTCTCATAATATGGTCATAAAAGATCAGTATGATAGATGTAGAGATCATACCCCAACATAAAAAAAAGAAACTTGAAAGAATTGACATGAAAGTAGAACTTCAAAACGAGAAGGGTGAAGAACCACTTAAAAATTCAGCAGCCTAACGGCGCCACTTAAAACTTCAAAATACGGAATTGAAGAGATAAAATGGGGTCTCTCATCATATGATCATAAAAGATCAGTATGATAAATTTAGATATCATACCCCAACATAATAAAAAGGAACTTTAAATACTTTACATGATAATAGATCTTGAAAAATGAGAAGGGAGAAAGAATCCGTTACAAAAAATTTCGGCAGCCTAACGGCGCCACTTAAAACTTCATAAAACGAAATAATGAGAGTAAGAGGGGATCTCTCATTATGTGAAAATGAAAAGGGCAGTAAGAGGAGTATAAAATAACACCCTTTAACATAAGAACATGGAGCATAAAAGGAATGACATAAAAGAGATTACTTGAAAAGAAAGAGAGAGGTCGGATCCCTTACCTTAAAATGTAACTCTTAAACCTCAAAGGTTGGGACCTTGAGGGCTTGAGGGCACCTTGGGAGGACTCCTTGGGAGGTAATGAGACTATAACTTCTTTGGGGAAGAGTGGTGAGTCGAATGGATGAGAGGAGGTCTTGGTATTTATAGGGAAAGTGAGGGGACAAGGCATTAATGGCCAAGGGACACCTCACATGTGCTTTTCTCAAACCCATGTGCTCTCTCATGATATTTCTCATAAAGTTAGGCCACATGGGGACCCCAATACAAATATCCATCACCTTAGGTCGTCCAACCCTTAAAATATCTCATGACATCACCATGACACAGTTATGATGTCATTAAACATACTGAAACCCTAAAACTATATTTTTACTATTCACTAAAAATTCAACTTTCTCAGAAAAATCCCAAAATTTCACAATAACCAAATATCAATACTATGATTTCAAAAATAAACTCCATTTTATAAAAATAATTTTCTAAATATTTTTTAATTTTATTTTTAAATAAATACACTATTCACCGAAAATTCATTTTTTCAGAAAAAAACCCCAAAAATTACCTTAACATAATATCGATGCTCTGAGTTCAAAAATAAAGTCCATTTTATAAAAATAATTTTCTAAATATTTTTAATTTAATTTTTAATTAAAAAACACTATTCACCCGAAAAAATTAATACTTGAATAATAATTTATGAAACCGTTATTTAACCATTTTATTGAATCACATTACTTA
This sequence comes from Viscum album, assembly GCA_963277665.1. Taxonomy (NCBI): domain Eukaryota; kingdom Viridiplantae; phylum Streptophyta; class Magnoliopsida; order Santalales; family Viscaceae; genus Viscum; species Viscum album. The sequence goes on from OY728134.1 coordinate 614,388,711, forward strand.
ATCAAGGTGCTTAGATTATTTTAAAACTTTCTTTAAGTGAGATTACTAATCCATTTGGTCACATTACTAATCCTAAGCTTAAAATCACTATTCACAATTTACTATTCATCAAAAATCAAGTTGATCTTATTAGACTCTAAATTTCGTACTGGACATAATTGTAGAAGACCATTTTTTGAAAATCATTACACATTTTAAATTATTTAAGGTTTACATAAACATTTTTTTAAAATATCCTTTTGAAAATTCATCAAAAATATGCATACTATTTTAATCCGGTCATTTGAAAATTCATAAACTTCATCATAAGAAGAAATCCCAATTTTTATTTAAAACAAGGATTACACAAGGCAGTTACGGTCTCGTTACATATCCCCTTATAATACCAGCATAGGACCTAAGAGTAAGGTGTGCTAGGGTGATAGAATCTTGGGGTGGCTCAGTCAACATTGCCCGAGTAGTAATTTCTATCAGTTTGAACTTCTCGCGAAGGCGATTCTGTTCTAGCTTCACATGATGAAGTTCGGCTTGGGTATGGTCCAGAGCAAAGCCCAATGGTGCTACCTCCTTCCCAAGTTCTGTTAGATGGGCTTCGATCGGTCCAAGACTACTAGGTGAGGCTATCGAATCTTCTTTCTATAATAATTAACCAAGATTACTTATATTTAGAGACAATAATCAAAAAAATTTGTTCACAGCGGTCATATTGACCGATGGTCATATAACAGTCAAAACTCAATGGTCTCATTTTAATTATAATCATGTTTATCAAATAAAACATTTTTTTTGAGTATAAAAATAAAATAAAATAACACATTAAATTAGGAAACAAGATTTATTCAAAATTTCGGTCCGTTACAATCTTCCCCCCTTAAGAAATTGCATCCTCACAATTTTTAAAATTGGGTTTTGAAATTTCATTGAAAGTCCCACATCGGAAAAAGAGTCAGTAACACCATTACATTAAAAGAAAGAAAAGGAAGTACAAAGGCCACCCGAGTTTACTCATACTAGGATTCCATGTAGGAAACATGGACATGGAGGAGAAAACAAAGGGTCACGTTCTAAAGGAGAGTGATAGAAAACATGATTAGGAGGAAGTTAACCACCAGAAAATCCCAAAATTATGATGTGTGTAAGCGGTCTTTTATTACCTAGTAGGAAACGTAAACCAACAACGTTTTTGTTTTACGTTCCTTTTCATAACTTTGAGGAATTCATTTACAACATAGAACAAAAACATAAGGAAATATATCTACCTTCATGTAGAGTTTCATAATTTAATAAGTTTCTACCAAAACTAATCTTTTCTCCAAACACTGAGCATTCAAAACTACTTGGTCTCATCAAAACACAATAATCGTCTTCTAGAGAATCACATAATCCACAAAAGATAAACTATCTATTTCTTCTATCTTTAAACATTATCCCAAAAATAGAAAGGGTAAGGTAAAACAACTCTTAAAAAATAATCCCATAGGAATGGAAACTACTTTTAAATCTTCAAAGTTCCATGGTACTACCCAAAGTTCATCATAGACCATTCCGTAAATAATGGTCCTTAAGATTCCTTAAAATAAACCAAACTAAGATTGAAACCCAAATACAAGAAACATTTGATAACATAGTCTTCCAAAATAAACTTCATTGTTCATCTCCAAACAACATCAACCACTCCTAACATCTTATAACAAAAGTAGCTAACCTAACATATTTTACCCAAGATAGGTTAATCATTCCCGTAAGTAACCTAAATTACTATAAGTCCACCTTAAATTAATCGATTCTTCAAAATATAAGTCAACCTTACTCCTAAATGAAAATACCGCAGTAATCTATTTACCTCGATCAAATATGGTTCCCAAAATAATGAACGTCTTCCAAAATAATAATCAGTTTTTAATCCCCTAATCATCTCTTTCATATTAATATGGAAATCATTGCATTTCCTATCACATTGGTTATTAGGACATGTTCTTCCATCTCACACCATTAACTAAGAAGAGAAATTATAATTAGAGTCTTAAATACTTAACCAATAATCATGAAAAGGAGCTTAAAGCATATAAGGATAACTTGTAGAAGAAAAGTATACCCTAACTTGTGATCCCCTAGGTTCCAATCTAGGTTATCCATGATCGTATATTCTTATGTGAATCTTAGTTCCTTTAACAATGGTTCATACTAAGCTTATAAATTTACCAAAGTGTATCCCCCGGGAGTGTCGTAACCAAGAGTGCAGCAAGGCCCGTTGTCGTGTACCAGTTCCCGTTCGAGTCTAGCTCAAAGCGGTGTTTTCAGGTTTTACCTCTATGTACATCTGTGCCAAAGCCACCTCTACCTGCTCGTACCCAGACAGGGATGTATTTGCTTGGAAACCCCTTACTCAATACTCACCAAAATACTAGGAAGATTTCCTATATTTAAAATTTTCTATAGGGTTCTTCCTAAAGTTTTCATATCCTAATTTCCACAAATAACTAAACCATCCTTTGATACCAACTATATCATCCCATCTTTTTATAACATGAACTTTTATTACATTACACAAAACTGATGATCTTTAAGGTTTAGTGTCTTGGAAACCAGGAACATAATACATGAAAACAACATAAAGAATTATTCTTAAACACTTGAAAGGCTTCTCCTTAAGTTAATAATAGGTTCATTACTGCATCTCATAACCTGGGGACACACATCAAAAGAAAGGGTGAGCAGAAGGCCCAGTAAGGGAAACAAGAGAAACATTTTACATGTGAACTTGAGATACTTCAATAAGGTCATGAAAAGAACTTTAAGACATGAGAAAGAAATCATGAGGCATATCATAAAAAAATAAAAAAATTCATAACTTTAAGATGTGGCTGCAACATTTAATATTGACAATCATTTCGTTTCACCAAGTTCCATCCCCAAGGTGTCATTAAAATTACCAAGGTTATTCACCAAGGTATCAGTCTAAAAAAGTCATCTCTAGAGATTAAGCCTTTACCCAATGCATTGGAGCGCTATCTGGGCGCACCCTTGACATGTATTTATTATCATGTGATCCACATATATCATAATCAATCATTTCATAAACAACCCATATAGCATGAAAGAAATGGGTTTCATTTCATAATCATAACGTTTTAAAAACTGCTTTAAAGACATGATCTTTATGTCACTTTAAACCCACGGAAAGGGAAAGAGGGTTTCATGTATGTAAATCCCTGAATTTAAAATATAACATTTTGATATATATATGTGAATAACCATGTAGAAATTAGAGCTTTGAGTATTCACTTAATAACATAAAATATTTTTGATAAAAGAGAGAGGCATTTTGAGACGAAAATTCTGCAGCATAACGGCTACGTTTCGGGGTTTTAGAAAACATTGAAAAGAGAGGGTACATGGGTCAAACATCCATAAATGACCCATAAAACAGTATAGGAAAAAAATAAGAAGTATATCTGAACATGTTAATGAAATTTCAAGTACATACCATTTGAAATGAAGAACTTGAAAGGAAGACAAAAATAAGATTTCTCTTATGAGAATTCGGCAGCCTAACGGCGTCACTTAAAACTTCCAAAAATGGATTGAAGAGATCAAATAGGCTCTCTCATAATATGAACATAAATGATCAGTATGATAGATATAGATTTCATACCACAACATAATGAAAAGTAACTTGAAAGACTTGACCAGAAAATATAACTTGAAAAGGAGAAGGGTGAACGAACCCCGTAAAATTGGGCAGCCTAACAGCGCTACTTAAAACTTCAAAATACTGAATTGAAGAGATCAAATGGGGTCTCTCATTATATGGTCATAAAATATCAGTATGATAGATGTAGATATCATACCCCAACATAAAAAAAAGGAACTTGAAATAATTGACATGAAAGTAGAACTTCAAAACGAGAAGGGTGAAGAACCACTTAAAAATTCAGCAGCCTAACGGCGCCACTTAAAACTTCAAAATACGGAATTGAAGAGATAAAATGGGGTCTCTCATAATATTATCATAATATATAAGTATGATAAATTTAGATATCATACCCCAACATAATAAAAAGGAACTTGAAATACTTTACATGATAATAGATCTTGAAAAATGAGAAGGGAGAAAGAATCCGTTACAAAAATTTCGGCAGCCTAACGACGCCACTTAAAACTTCATAAAACGAAATAATGAGAGTAAGAGGGGATCTCTCATTATGTGAACATGAAAAGGGAAGTAATAGGAGTATAAAATAACACCCTTTAACATAATAACATGGAGCATAAAAGGAATGACATAAAATAGATTACTTGAAAAGAAAGAGAGAGGTCGGATCCCTTACCTTAAAATGTAACTCTTAAACCTCAAAGGTTGGGACCTTGAGGGCTTGGGGGCACCTTGGGAGGACTCCTTGGGAGGTAATGAGACCATAAATTCGTTGGGGAAGAGTGGGGAGTCGAATGGATGAGAGGAGAGCTTGGTATTTATAGGGAAAGTGAGGGGACAAGGCATTAATGGCCAAGGGACGCCTCGCATGTGCTTTTCTCAAACCCATGTGCTCTCTCATGATATTTCCCATAAAGTTAGGCCACATGGGGCCCCCAATACAAATTTCCATCACCTTAGGTCGGCCAACCCTTAAAATATCTCATGACATTACCATGACATAGTTATGATGTCATTAAACATACCGAAACCCTAAAACTGTATTTTTACTATTCACTGAAAATTCAACTTTCTCAGAAAAAATCCCAAAATTTCACATTAACCAAATATCAATGCTATGATTTCAAAAATGAACTCCATTTTATAAAAATATTTTTCTAAATATTTTTTAATTTTATTTTTAAATAAATACACTATTCACCGAAAATTCATTTTTTTCAGAAAAAAACCCAAAAATTACCTTAACATAATATCGATGCTCTAAGTTCAAAAATAAAGTCCATTTTATAAAAATAATTTTCTAAATATTTTTAATTTAATTTTTAATTAAAAAACACTATTCACTCGAAAAAATTAATACTTGAATAATAATTTATGAAACCGTTATTTAACCATTTTATTGAATCACATTACATAATCAAGGTGCCTAGATTATTTTAAAACTTTCTTTAAGTGATATTACTAATCCATTTGGTCACATTACTAATCCTAAGCGTAAAATCACTATTCACAATTTACTATTCATCAAAAATCATGTTGCTCTTATTAGACTCTAAATTTCGTACTGGACATAATTGTAGAAGACCATTTTTTGAAAATCATTACACATTTTAAATTATTTAAGGTTTACATAAACATTTTTTTAAAATACCCTTTTGAAAATTCATCAAAAATATGCATACTATTTTTATCCGGTCATTTGAAAATTCATAAACTTCATCATAAGAAGAAATCACAATTTTTATTTAAAACAAGGATTACACAAGGCAGTTACGGTCTCGTTACATAGCCCCTTATAATACCAGCATAGGACCTAATAGTAAGGTGTGCTAGGGTGATAGAATCTTGGGGCAGCTCGGTCAATATTGTTCGAGTAGTAATTTCTATCAGTTTGAACTTCTCGCGAAGGCGATTCCGTTCTAGCTTCACATGATGAAGTTCGGCTTGGGTTTGGTCCAGATCAAATCCCAATGGTGCTACCTCCTTCCCAAGTTCTATTATATGGGCTTCGATCGGTCCAAGACTACTAGGTGAGGCCATCGAATCTTCTTTCTATAATAATTAACCAAGATTACTTCAAAACATTTTGTTCACTGCGGTCATATTGACCGATAGTCATATAATAGTCAAAACCCAATGGTCTCATTTTAATTATAATCATGTTTATCAAATAAAACATTTTTGTTGAGTATAAAAATAAAATAAAATAACACATGAAATTAGGAAACAAGATTTATTCAAAATTTCGGGTCGTTACAGAGGAGGTGGGGAGGTTGCTCAGAGCAACTTCACTGGAGGAGGAGGGTCACAGAAAGGAGGCATCGGGGAGTTCATCGGGGGTGTTGAGGATTTTTGGGGAGGAGAGATCAAGATGATGGGAAGAAATGAAAGGCATATTGGTCTACTTATACACAACCATGGAAAACTTTGAGGCTGTAGCCATGGTTTTTTTACCCTGTGGCTATATAGGTGTGGAGATAGACTAGTTTTCCAATAGTGTTGGCTTATAACTAGACCTAGAGTTGTAGATATCCTACCCAAATATCAAAGGGGTTTTGGAACTAATGATAAAAAATCAATGTTGAATATGCCATCAAAAATGAATAATTGGCCCCTCTCACTGGCTATGTTAGGGAACTAATGGGAAAACTTCCTTCTAATACATCATGTTCCCCAGTCACAGAATGCTCGCACTGATGCATTGGATAATACATCCACAATCCTAGTAAACCCTAATTTGGAGGAAGAAATATTTTGTATTACGCACCGAATAATGGTATCATCGATCTTCATCTTCAATATAGAAGAAATCAATTAGGTCAACACCACCCCAGAGTGTGATAAACTGATACTCATCCTTGGATGGATAGATCCCATAATCGATTAACACCAAAATGGAACTCTCCCAATAGTCCAAGTTAGAAAGGAATATATTTGGTGTCATGCAAATAAATTTACCTTACGAGATGGCCCAAATGAGAAAAAATACCTCTAAAAGTGATGATTTGATGGAATCCTCCTCCGATGCATAGCAAAAAGAGAGATTCATATCTTCATGGAAGAAATCCATGCAGGCTCTTGTGGCACTCATCAGTCTAGGTTTAGGATCTCCCACCAAATTAGGGTGATGGGTTATTACTGAAAAACCATGATACAAGACTGTGTGGATTCCACCAGAAAATTTCATTTATTCCAAATATGTAGAAAATTCATTCATCAGACCCCATAATTTCTTTACATAGCTAAATATTCCTATTCTTTTTCTATTTGGGGAATGGATGTTGTGGGGCCATATCCCCCAGCCACAACTAAGCAATTCAAGTACATCCTTACCACTACTGACTTCTTATCCAAATGGGAAGAGGAAATACCCCTCAAGAAAGTTGGAATGAAGAATATCATCAACTTCATAAAGTCTCATATCATCACTAGGTCCAGGGTCCCTCACACAATATTGACAGAAAATGGTACCAACTTTTATTCTATGGAATTGAAGAAATTATACGACGAGTACTGCATCAAGTCTAATCACTCATCTCGATGTCATATATTGGCAAATGGAAAATTAGAGGCCTTCAACAAGACATTTTCAAACATACTCCAAAAGATGGTAAATAAAAAAATTAATTCATGGCTGGATAAAATCCTCTATACTTTATGGTACTACTATAACACCACATGTACAACTACAAAAGAAAATTCATACCCATTGGTGTAAAAAACTGAGGAAGTATTTCCCATAGAAGCCTAGTTTCCCTAAATTCGAATAGAAATTTGTGGAAATATATTTAATTATGGGCAATCATAAAACTGGTTGGATGAACTGGAATGGATCAATGATAATAGGCTGTATACATTTCACAACCTTGAAGTCCATCATAATTGGATCACATGAGCCTTCAATAAAAAGATCCTCCTTCATTTATTCCTCCAAGGATAACTGGTGTTGTATCTTAGAACCCCAATGATACTAGGGAATAATCCTCTAAATATATAACCCAAATGGTAAGGTCCTTATATCATACATAATTTATATCACAATGGAGCTTACTCATTGGATACAATGTATGGGGAGCATGTTACACCCCCCACCAATGTGATATTTCTCAATAAATACTTTACATGGATATCATAAAGCATCAATTCCTGGCATAAAGACTTTAAATTTCACAACATCTCATGTTCTAACCATGTGATGTTAAATGTTATGGATTTTTCCTGGTTGTATGATGTTAAACTTCACAAAGGTTTCCTAGTTGTATGATGTTAAACTGTACGGGCACATCCTGACCACATGATGTTAAACTGTAGGAGCATATCCTCACTTCATGGCATTAAACCGCATGGATCCCCTAATAGTTAATATTCATTCATATCAGACGACCAAAGTCCTAGAAGTAATACTTTAAACTACACATCATCTCACATCATAACCACATGATGTTAAGCTATATAGAATAGGTCCTTATCATACAACATTAAACTATATGGAAGATTTCCTCACCACATGATGTTAAACTACATAGTAAGTACTATAACAATAGTATATCACCACACATTACCTAGATATGTGTGAAAGAGGGACGAAATTCCCCCATCCCCATGTGAGAATCATATCCACATAGGGAACTTCTATTTCTAAGAACTACTTGTGGTTTGATTCCTACCATCATAGGATACATAGTGATTCCCAAAACTCTACTTTTGGTCCTAGCTATAGTGTTACTTCCCTTTCATGTCGGTTGACCCTTTTCATCACTGCAAGATGTTAAAATGCATGGATGATTTCCTCTACACATGACCATAAACTACATGATTCCCAAAAACTACATGTGACTTGATTCTTGACATCAAATGATATGTAGTGATTCCCAAATCTCTAGCCCTGGGTTTAGTCACAACAAATAAACATAAAAAGTCCCCCTTCATTAATATAGGTCATACTTGTGTAGTAATCACAATTCCTCAAGAAATACACATTTCTTAATTCTTATTACCAAAGGATATGTAGTGACGCCCATATTTTCATCCTTAGGTCTAGCCATAATACCCTTTTTTATGTTGGGAATCATACGTCACTGTCGCATGATGTTAAACTACACAGTTACTCAAGAACTATGTGTTCCTTGATTCCTAACATCACAGGATATGTAGTGACACTTAGATATCCAATCCTAGGCCCATATATAACAATCAATAGAAACAATGTCTAGCTCTGTGTATGGATTAGACCTACATAGAGATTTTCTTGTTCCAAGAACTATGTGTAGCTTGATTCCTAAAATCATAGGATACATAGTGACACCTGGATCTCCAATCCTGGTCCCATCTACAACAACCGATAAAAATTTCACCCCAACTGAATAGGGGTTGATCCATACAGAGCCATTTTTCCTATGTATTAATCAAATTTATGTGCATCCTTCTTGTGCATGTAATATACCTTGCATAAAATTTTTCACATTGGTTCCCATGCCCTTACCATATAATGTTAAACTGTATATAAAATTTCCTTACCTCAAGGTGTTAAATTGAAATGAAGAAAGTACATCCCTACTACATGATGTTAAACTTTGTAGACCATTATCCATTATTATCCCTTATCAAAGGACAACAAGAGTCTTACCCTGGTAAACTAGAGTATGGGGTGCTTCCACCATCTTTTAAGAACATCAATTCATAAATCACGCTTCATGTCCTGAGCACCTCAGGTTGCTGCAAACCTTCATTTCCCTTAGAAAGGATAATATATCTCTCTATTTTACTATTATATCAATGTATAAGGGCTCAGGCCTACCAACCATAGAAATATTCTCTCTATAAGAATGGATTTCTAATCCTTGTGAGCCTGACATCACTATGGTAGAACTCAGATCCAGAGAGTATTCTTGGCCATACCCAGTATAATTTTCTCATATCATTACTCATAACCTGAAAACCTCGATCCATGATTTACAAAATTTTCATCTCCCACTTAGAAGTGTGTTGCAGTGATCTTGGCCCTGGGTATCCAAATTGGGATCTTGTGTAACATCCCCTCATATTAGGTCTATGTGTGTCACGGCCTTGAACTACCTATAATTTTTTCAAATATGTTCGACCTTAAACACTAGTGTATAATGGTCCAAATTGGAAGACCATAAACTACTAGTGAAAGAGGCGCAAAATTTTTCAGGTTTAAAACCCAAAAAGGGAGTCCTGAGAAAAATTCAAGTCTTAGATCTCCTAACTCTTCATCTCCAGAGTTTAGGGAAAAAATTAAGGTGAAAATAAACAAGGAATAAAGCTCATGGGGCCTACTTCATAGCCCTAATAAAAGACAATATATGCTTTTTGGACCCCCTAGTTTAATAAAAAGTTAGAGTAATGATTTTTTACATCACCTCACTGTGAAAATATGTTCCCTAGGTGATGATACAACTTTTATTGTGCTCAAACCCTTCTTGGATATCACACTTTCCACAAATCATGCTTTATGATTTGAGTGTCTCAGATCATTGTAAACCTTCCATGGCACTTGGGAAAGGATACCTAGCTTCAAGGGACCTTTTTTTTACTATTCATGTATGCATATGGCCCCTGTATAAGCACCTATGGTCTAAAACCAAATGTATCACTCTTTAAAAATGGATTTCTTATTCTTATGAGCCTTGACGTCGCGATGGTAGAGCTCAGCACCTCGGTGTGTTCTAGACCATTCACAGTATGATTATATCATATCATTCTACTAACATGAGCACTTTAGACCATGATTTATAGTTCTCATAACAGATTTTACAAGAGTACTCTGCATCCTCAACATTACATCACCATGTTTTGTACCCTTTCTCAAAGCAGGAATGCAACACTCCATTCCCGAACCTTTAATGGACCACACTTTGTGATTCAAAACCATAGGGCATTGGTATCTTTCTTAATAATTAAAGAGATAAACTACCATAGGGTACCAGAACCTCTCCAAGATAGCCTTTCATTCCATGCCCAACCTCATCATCTGGATGTTTGAGTCTTTATAATTCTTTCTTATCCCTCAGAAAAGAGTGTAGATCATGTTTTATTGACCATTATATCAACGTATAAGGTCTTTGACCTACTAACTATAAGAATATTCTCCTTACAAGAAAGGAACTCCAAATCTTATGATCCATGGAAACACTGTGTTGGAACCTGAAACCCTAGGGTGTTATGGGTCATCCTCAGGATGTATTCCTAATTCCATATTCACTAAGTCAAACTTTTGGGTTATGACTTATATTACCCATATTCCAACTGTCTAGGTGGACCTATCTTCCCTGGTATTTTACCCTCAACCAATATTATACCCATAAATATTCCATGAACCTTAGAAAAAAGTAGAGACACCTCTGTTTGACAATGTTAATAATGCATTAGGGATTTGACCTACTAATCAAAGGCATTTTCTCCTTGCAGTAAAGTAGCTTTAATATTTGTGAGACTTAGAAACACCATAGTAGAACTCAACACCCTCGGTTGGTTTAGTTCATTCCTAGTATGTCTGCATCATATTCCATGATCATCAATCAAGTCCTAGTAGTAATAATTTAAACTTCATGGAATCCAAAGGTTCGAGCTAAAATACCCTAAACTACAGCGATTGAAGGTTCGAGCTAAAAGACCCTAAACTACAGTGATACATTCTATGATCTAAAATACCCTAAACTACAATGATATAAATTCTAAGCTAAACTACCATAAACTACAATAATAGATGGTATAAGCTAAAATACCCTAAAACTAAAGTGATATATGGTCTGAGATAAAAGACCCTAAACTATAGCATAAAAAAAAATTATTATGCAAGAATGGAAAAGTTTATAAGTCCCTCTATATGTTCTTTAAAAAAATCAATCTATACTCACCAAGCCTATAGGCTTTGGAAAAAAATTGATCACCCTCCATTAAAGGAATATATTCTACCCAATTTTCCTTTTTTAAAATATTTAATCTCATGATAATTGGACTAGATACATCAATGAGGAACCTCATGACTGGTGAGAATTCATGATCACTTGTTGAGAATAATCTGTTATGATTTAAATATTCAAATCCATAAATTTAGGTTTACTTTATATTATACAAATTATGGGTATCTTTGATGATTCATATAACATCAGATAATAGAAATGTCATGAACATTATAAATAAAAGAAAAACTAAACGAAAATCTGAAAGGTTCAGAAAATCCATTCATTGATAGCATGTAATAGGAGGATTCTCTATATTTCTAAGCCTCTCCAAGAATCTCATCAAAAAATATAATGCATGTTAATGATAAAAATATAATAAGATTTGATCAACTGAACTATCCAAGTTGGAAATAGTTTGGTGAGAAGCATCAATCGAATGTTGAAGTGTCACTCACCCTAACTCTTCTATTTCTCCCCAAGATAGAGAGTCTCAACTAAAGTATTCAGCTACTCAACTATTTTATTGAGTGGTTTTAAATGAATATAATGACACTGAGAGGTAAGACCTTAAGATATCTATGATTTCATCATATCTCCATACCTTCTTGGTCTATTAATCCATCTGGGCTTTCAAATTAGATATAAATTGGTGAATCTTCTCTAATTCCTCTAATTCCTCCATCATATGTTCGGAAAGGGGATCCACATCTTCAATATCACACAATACCCTCTCATTGGTGGCCAAATATTTTTGAGTTAGGATGATCTGCCTCATGATTTAATATAATGGTTGGACATCAAATAAATCCTCCCCCAATTCATCAAACAACTAATAAAGGTGTTCCTCTTGGTCACAAAATGTTTCCAAAAGAGACTCAGGAATCAAGGCGTGAATCTGATGCTAAATCATCCTACATCATGTTTGATATTTTATAACTACCAAGGAAGTAGGGGGGAAATACCATATATTCTTCCCTCAATAAAGGCATCACCCATTTCTTATGTCAGAGTGATAATTTCCTTGACAAATTCTATCCTACTATCAGGATTTTCATCACCAGGATGGGGGTGCTTCCTAAATGTCTCGGACAAGTCCTGAATCAACTCCATCATTTCTATGGATATAAGGGTTGGTGAGGCAAATGGTTTTTCAACATGATGAACCATTCATCTTAACACACCACCCAAGTATAATTCTACCCAATCTTGGTCATAATCTTGAGCAATAAAGTTGGGAGCATCAGTAGATGGAATAATGATCTCATTATCAGTTTCTTCACCTGCCAACATCATCCAAAAATAGAGGATGATCCTGAGGTGTCTCTCTCATCACACGTCATCTGAAATAACAGGGTAGACCCTTTGGGTGCATCCAAACTAAAGATAAACTTTATAAGGTGTATGGGGATCACAAATGATCATCTCTTATATCCTAGCTATAAGAACCTCATCCCGAAGGGAGATCTTGTATGACCTTTTGTTAAGAGAGATTCCACAATTATCAATGATTAGCCCAGTCGATTCAGAATAAGGGGTGAAATCAAAGCTATAAAATCGACTAAAAATTTTGGTAACCTTATCATGGCCTAGTTACATGGCCCCAACTCTATATATGTTCATCAACCTGGGATGAGATAAGTAATTTGGGATCCTGGTGGTATTTTAGTATTCATGGCAATGGAAATGCTCCCCTATCAATCCAAATAAAAATTGGAAAGGACTAATTATCCTTTATGGGATTCTAGCCTGTTGAATGTGGCATAAGAGTTGGTAAAGGTGTGCAAGGTTCAACACCTCCAGATTAAGGCATCGTCCCTCTTCTAGCCGCACTTCCTCACCAGCATACTATCCTGAAATCCTAAACATGTGTCCCCAACTGGGAAAATCCACCCATTTTGGAAAATGGACATGAATCTCACCAACCTAAGTCTTGGAGAGATCACTATATTTACTCGGTATCCCCATGAAGTATGATCTTCAGCATCAAAAATGTCCCAATATGAATCGGCACTACCATGAACCTTCCAAGAAGGGCAATGATGGGGGCATATAGCAATCAGCCTAGCTCCACTATAGGAAAGGAAAATGTAGATCCAATATTTGAAATAGATACATGAGAACATGTTTATCTCCTTTATTGACTTTTCCTTTACAATTATGAGGATGACCCTTGCTAAGATTAGAGTTTTCAAAGGGTCATCCTAGATATCTATTCTAGGAAGGAACTCATTGTATATCTCTCCAAGAGGGGGTATCCCACCCAATTGGTAGATATCCAATAGAATGATTCCCACCTCACCTTGGAAAATATGAAATTAGGTGGTGTTATGACACCAACGGCTAACCAATTTTCAAAGAAGATCATACTGATGATAAACAATAAATTGGAAAATCCATAATTCTTCATAAAGATAGACAATGTATAAATGGTCAGAAAATTCTAAGAAGCCTTTATTGACCCAGAATGGCCACACCCATTCATCAGAAAAGTTACCACTGGTATGAATATCTTATTTAGAGATCCATTCACCACTCAGGTTGTTCAAAGAAGAGATCAATATACTCTAATAACTCTAAGTGATGGGAAATTGAGTGAAATCACAGCCATCTAACCCCATAGAAGAGTATTAAAACATATAAGATAGCCCATGGTATAGAGATGTGACTAGTTGACCATCATTAGAAATTATTGTTTATATATAGTCAAGAGAAGCTAACACCCATAAAAATAGAAGATTGTATCCCAAAGAAGGAATGAAAACATCATTCAGCAATCAAAACCCATATTTATGAATCTGGTGTGATAAAGTATAATTATGGATCTCAAATGGAATAAGTCATTTAAGAACCTAGTTATCATAATTCACTGAATTTTGAGGGTCAGCATTATGGCTTATAGAAATTATAGACCTCTGATTATCCACAGCATAGGAACTATGATGAGATTCAAAATCCATTTGAACAAAAGTAAGTGGCATATGTCAATAAGATAAAATAAAATCTTGTCAAAGGAAAGAAATAAAATCCAACAACTTCATGCATATCACATTAATCAGTAGGGAATTTCCAGATCAAATAAAGGACTCATGAATCACCTAGATCATGAAGATATTGTGGACTACATAAACCCACATAACATCGTGAAACCATGTGACCCCTCAAAAGGATTATGATCACATGACCTTGATATGGTCATGGGAGTAGCAAAATAGTCAAAAAGGGTCATGTGATCAAGCTAGAAAATACCATGAAATATTCAAAGGCATTCATGAATCTCAATGGATGAATTTAAAGTAATCACTAAAATTTATTTCATGGTTGATTCAAACAAGAACCTAGGAAAAACAGATCTTGTGAAGTAGTTCTTATGGGAAGGTCTCACGAATGGATCTTGTGATCTATTCTTGTGAAAAGATCTTTAGAAAGGATTATATGACGTAGGTAGGGTGAAATATTTCTAAGAAGTGTGGTAGATGGTGAATAAACCACTCTTAATGCCCTTATTTATAGTGCATTCCATAGAATAACAAACATCGACCGACAGACCAAGTTCCACCCAAAGTTGCTGATTGAAGACAACACCAAAGCCTTAGGTGAACATTTAATTTTCTTAGAAGCAATCCCTTTCCCCTGTGGATGCTTCTCCTAAAGGATTAAATTTATTAATTCCTTCCAAATGATCATCGAAAAATTTACAAAGGAAGAAATTCCTAAATATGTGTATTATTTTCCTCACAAATCAAATAAAGAAGAAGGCTTTTAGAATCATATGGATTACATGAACCCCAGGAAGACATGAGATTTTGAAACCTTATAAATTTCATGTGAGGGAACCATATACAGAACATAATGTGTAGATGATCCTGTGGTTACCCTTTAAAAATTCCTTATTATCTTGAAAAGTCATCCCATCCAATTGGTGATCATGTGTCGGATGCTAGATGAGCACCCCCAGGTCACGTGAATTGTCAAGTGGCAAGAACCTGACAATCCATCCAAAAATATTTGGAAAATAGGGATAAAAATATACAAATGGAGGGAGCCTTTTACAGTCATAAAACTCATGTGATACACCCATGCATCTCATGAGATACTGTGAAAGCCCTGATGACATTTTTGTCTCACTGTGCAAGAGCCTGCTAACATGTCACTCTCACCATGTGAAGGTATCTAGACATGTACAGGCGGTCTCTCACTCCCCCTTTGGCTCCAAAACCAAGAAGAAGGATTTTTCCATGATAATTCTCACACATCTCTATAAGACCTCTTGTTGTTCACGTGACGCATCACTGAGGGGGAGAATTATTTTCCTCGACATCACTTAAGTAAACTCATGAGACCCCGGGACATAGTAAAATAAATAAAGGAATAGAATTTGAAAAGGATTAGACTATTGTGGTTGTAAACATCATGTGATACACCCCACATGGTTTGCGATACACCGCAAGCCCATGGAGACATGTCCACCACGTTGCGCGAGAGCCCAATGGCATGTCACCCTAACCATGTGAAGGGATTTAGACATGTTTAATATTTCTTACACTCCCCCTTTAGCTCCATAAGGAAAATAGAATGGTTTGTACATTAAATGTTGATGCATCAACACAGGACCCTTAGTTTGCCACATAATGTATTACCAGTAGAGAGAGTGATTGTCTATAACAACACTCATGGAAGATCGCAAGATCTCCAGGCCTTTGACAAATAAAAATGGTAGTAAAATAGAAAAGGCAGGATCCTCTTGTAGTCATAAACTTCATGCAATGTTCTCATGTACTCCACAAGACCTCATAAAATCCCTTCAGCATGATGACCAGATCATGAAAATTCCCCCTTTCAAGACATCCTTGTCTTGTTAAAGGTATTATACAAGTAATCTCAGGTCATACGAAATCATTTTAGTAGGCATACTAATCTCATGAAAGTCCTTAGACATGTCATCTTGGCCTTATGAAAGTCCCTTTGCATGCCCGCATAATAAATCGAGATCCATTTAATAGTTCATAATCCAATAAATGGGACATTGAAAGAATGATCTTGCGGTCACTAGAAATCATGTGACTCCCCAATAATGACCTATAGTAGGATATAATGACATCAAATCTCTCCACCAACTCCATCTTGTATTTGCGCAATACACGTTGTGCAAAGTGGTGTATAATCGGGGTGGTGAGGCCTATAAATCCCCCACCCCAGAATCAAAAAATGAATCAATGGATCCTCACCCTAGCTTACCCAAGAACCAGATCAGATTTCTCAGAGCAATTGATCTCAAAATTGTAAAGGTTTTTCAGTATGTAAGATATAGGGAACCACCTAAGAAGATCATGCGAAATGCATAGGCACTTTGTGTGATCATTCATAGATCATGCGAAATACTTTAGGTAGGTCATGTAAAGGAAATCATGTATGCCTTATCAATCATGCAAGACTTAAATACACTAAAACTGAACAAATCTAAGGAATATTCAATAAAATTATAGAATAAAGACTAAAAATATGGGAGACTTATGCAAAGAACATATACTTTGATCCTCATGCACTTCTTTTGAACCACCTAGTTCACGCGATAGCACCAAGAAATGTATCCCATATCATGCGACGTTACTTTGGTATACTATTTGGATCATGAGAAGTCCCCTATACATGTTAGAGCAAGTCACATGGAACCCCCCAGAAATTCCACCCAATTCTCACAAAACCCCCTGGGCTCGCCATCCAGACCTTGTGATATCCTTTAGATGTGTATCCCAGATCATAGAGTGACACCATTACATGTCATCTAAGTTTTGCGATGACACCAAGGCGTGTCAACTGGATCTCATGATTTCCTTTGGAAAATCCATCTAGATCTCATGACAACCTCTAGAAAAACTATCCTGATCTCATGATTTCCTTTGGGTATATCAGTTGGCTCTTGTGACGTCCCATGAAAATTTCATCCAACTTTCGTGATAACACCCATAAAAGTTATACAAGACATGAAGCACCATCCAAACATGTCACATTGACTCTCTCAACACCCTCCAAGTGTTTCATACATCTTTTATGATTAAACCAGGGAAAGTTAGCTGGATCATGTGACGCCCACTGAGCATGTTAGTCAAGATCATGTAATAGCTTCTAGGATCAACCATCTAGGTCTTGCGATGTCCTCCAAAAAAGACAACTTTGGTCATAAAATATCCTACAGACATGAAATCTATATTATGTGATGTTCATACTATAATTCAATTGGATCATGAAATTGTATTTGGGAATTTAATTCAGACATCCTTCGACGTTTCAAGCAGACAATCAAGGCATGTCGAGTAAATAATCAATTTATGACATTCATACAAGAAATCCAAGTCAAACGGGCATCCCAATACTTGATAACCTTGTCCATCCCCCATAAATGGAAACCCTCTGTGTGTAATCCTAGATCAGTGGCATAATATGATATATCCAACATATAAGGGAAACCTTAGTGTGTAGTCCCCAATCAAAAGAACAATGAGAACACTAATTCCTACCATAACCAAGATACATAGGATGAATTCCTAAGTCCTGATCTCCTTATCAAACCTCCAAAGGGAAATCCTAGTGCCTAATTCTTTCATCCATAACTAGTGAGACTAATTATTTTCTATATATTGATTCTCATGTTGATCATATATCACGTGGGATTACAGATTTACAATGATCATATCATTCGTGTCATAAGCCTCTATCAAGACAAGGAAAACCTCAGTTTGTAAGCCTCAATCAGCTAAATAATATGATATGTCCCTCATATAAGGGAAGCCTCATTATGTAATTCCTAACTCATTAAAATACAATGACTCTGATTCATGCCATAACCAGGATACGTAGGATGCCTTCCTAAATCCCAAGCTCAAATGGGCATCCACTTCGATGTAAGCCCACCATGTCTCTAACATTCTAACCATCGAGAATCAATCTCTCCCATGGGATGATGATCCTTCCTCATCCACCAATGGATTGAGAAATCAATAAACTACAATGACTCTAATTCCTTCCATAACCAGGATACATAGAATATATTCTAAAGGACCGATCCCTATATTAATCATCCAAATGGTTATCCTAGTATTTAATCCCCATATTCATATACAATGAGGCTTATCACTTGTTATCCCTTATTTCTCACACCAATCATAGATCATGTGGGCTTATGGAGTTGAAATGGTCACCTCATTGTCATTATTAATCTCCACCATCCATGGAAACCTCAGTGTGTAATCCCCAGTCAGTGGAATGATATAAGTACCCAACATACAAGGGTATATACCTTGGGGAAAGTCCCAAGGGTGTGAATGGACTATAATAACTCTGATTATTTCTATAACCAAGATACATGGGATGCTTCCTTGAGGTTTGATCACAATACCTAGTGCCCAAGTTCCCACATATATGTCATTTCCATGCAACGTTAAACTAAATGGGTTTTAACAAACTATGTGGGTTTTTATTTCTATTATAAAATAGAATAAATAGGATGTATCATAATGGCTCAATCTCATCCTAGAAATATTAACTACCTATTTATATAGAAATAAACTCTGGAGTGTCTAGTTATATGACTTCATCATATAAGAATCTACCCACCAAATGGAAATGTATGAAGAACCTTAGATACATATAGATGGATTCACCAACAAGACCCCCCCCCCCCCCCCCTCTTTGTATATAAAGAGACTTAACCTATGATTTTTTTAGGGTTACCAATTCTATACCAAGATTAGGAAGAGATTATTGAACATGTATTAAATCTATAAGAGAGTCCTAGAGTAGCAAAAAATTACCCCTAAAAGAGTGTGATGAGCCCGACCTCTCATCCTATCGACCAATGTGAGTTCCTAAGTGTAATTGGGTCTAAAACTCCAATTGACTTTCAACATTTAGAATTAATTTCCATACTCGGTTATGGATGTAGAAACCTTTGGGATTTTATATGAAATATTAAAAAATGGAGAGCTTGATGTGAATGATTTTGCCGAACATTAAACCTGCCACAATCAAAAAACCGGAAAAAATACATCCACATATTTCCCAAGAAATATTTTTCAAGTGATTGAAGGTTCTTTGAAACTCTTTTAAATCTATTTAAATATCCCCCAAGTTCTAAAATATGATGTTGGTATAACATTAGGATGTGTGTATGGATATCCTTGATGCTTTGGTAAAATCACTCTTATTTTAAACAATGGGATATCCCATGTAGACTTAAAGATGGATTACTTAAAATTATTTTCTATTAACCATGTGGAGTCATTGTTCTCTAAAAATAAATGGAAAAAATCTCTCAAGAAAAGGTGGTAAGAATCAATAATGCTGAGCTGGAAAAAGAATTACTAGAAATAAATTAATTCTTAAATTCAAATGGAAGTGGATGAACCTAATGAGAGAATATATTGGTACTTTAAGTGGATGGATCACCCTTAGATTGAGTGGGGTAATAATTTCCCCTTTTAATTAATTTTAAATTAGGGGGTAGAATAATGGAATTGAATATTAAAATAAATTTTTAATTGACAACAAATTCAAATGGGGAGATTGAAGTACCCTTGGGTTGAAGTTGTATTTTCTGTCACTTATCCTTGTTGTAATTATCAATTTTATTATGAAAATATGATGAATTGGGTTTTGTAGTTGGTATACACCTAACTGATGAATGATATATAGGCTTCCCATACATTATGGTAAAATAAGAAGTGAATATGATTCCATTATAAGTAAAAAGTATCGCTCACATGTTGAAAAAAGGTGTTAGAAGTGATGAATGCCTTGGAACATCTAGTCTGAAAATTTATAAGGGCATCATTAATAAATTAGATAAATGGATGTGATGGTCTTAAGGGAATAAAGATAATTTTTTGAGACTAATAGGTGTTAAGATGTTTTTATAAGGTGTTTGTTGGAGAATAAGTTGGATTGGATGTGATTCTTTATGTTGGTTTTTGTTTTCAATGCATAAATTATATTCAAACTCACATTTCTTGTGAGGTGAAGGTGTTTGGAGACTATTTTAGATGATTCTTAAAATAGATTAAAGTGTTTACATGTCATGAATATAGTTCATGATTCAAGATTTTAAAGAAAGGAGTCATTTTCTGCAAAACATATATTTGTGTCATGAAAGTTGGTTGAAGAAGTTATGAATTATGGTGTATAGAACATATCGCAATTCTATAGAGGAGTTTCTTGCACCATAAAAGAGGATACCACGTTGCAAGGAACTATAGGAAAAAGTTTGGAATTTTTGGAGGATCATAGGTCTCTAAACTGTATTGAAACAATTTTCACTACAAGAATAATATAATGGAGGCATATGTGCTATGGAACTGAGATCGCACCACATATCAGCTCAAGATAGAAATTCAGTGGACTTGTAAAATTTAGGAACACCACACCATAGTGTAAGTACACACTATAATGTAGGTAAATATTGATTTCAAGAGTTCCTAGAAAAAATTTCACTTTACACTACAGCTCATATTCCACACCGATGTCAAGAGAAAATGTGGAGAATCACGCTTGAATGGTATCTTACACCAAAAAGGATGCTAGATCAGTTTTTTATGGATCTAGAAAATTTGAGACCTTTAAGCCATAGAATCTCTATCATGTTGTAATATGTTATACCAATTTAGAAATAATTGGTTTTAAATACCACCTCACAACATAATATAGGAGGTTACACTATATAATTTGTTTCTAGGAAAATCTAGGTAGTTCGAATAGTAATGTTGAATTGGATTCATATTTGAATTTTAGTGGTTATCTTATCCTATTATAACTACTAATTCAAATTTAATGATAAATATTAAGATGGTACATTATCCAATGGTTGTGATTAAAGGATATTTTAATTTGAAATTCAAATTCAAATATAAATTAGATATTTAATAAGGGATCTAATTTGAAAATTAAATGGATGTAATGATTGAGAATAAAAGTGTATATAAATAGAGGGAAGAATAATAAGTTCTCAATGTTTAAAATATAGTTTATATTCTATGATTATCCAAATTATAGTAAAATAATAAAAAGAATAATATCGAAGTGGTTGTGTACATATGTTATTCCTACAAAGGGAAGAAGTAACTTATTCCTATGCATGTTTAAAGGAGAATTTCTTCTTGTTCATGCAGTGAAAGAAAAGTTTAAGTGGAAGATTTAATCACATTAAATAACTTAGAGTAGGCCTATTTGGTTTAAAAAAAATCTATCATTGTCCAAACATTTATCATTGTAAAGTGCAGAATGAAATTATTTATAGGATGTACCAAACCATAGTTGGGAGACATGAAAACACTAGTTTCAAGGTTATACCATTATTGTTTACTAACATGATGTTCTATTGGGTAGTATGATTCTAGAAGAATCTATATCACACTAAGGACTAGCCTTCTCACATTGAGAAGTGGACCTTGTAAATATGTTGTGTTCCCTTGTGTTGGTATGTGTTTGGGTGTGTTGCAACAATCATCACTGCATCCTGATAGGTGTAAAGGGTTATTTAGTTTAAAATATAAACCCATTTACCTATCTAGGTGACCTTTAATTGATCCCAAAGTGGTTCTATAAGTGGTATTACAGTAAGGTTCCCTTTGTTAGTGATTGGTTATTTGATATTGTTATAATTTTAAGTATCTTTCTATCAATTTGAAAAAGAAGTCACTAATTTGTATTATCTAAAGTGGATAATTTAAATTTATTAAATATTAATGTAATTACTACATTTTATAGGAAAATATATCATATATGGAAATACACGATGAATTTATACCTATTATTTATCTGTTATGATTTTTTAGAAGTTACAACTGATGGCTTTGTTCCCCAGGATAAAGGTATTTCTATAATAGAAAAAGATGAGAGGTATTTGTAAAATGATGGTATTGAAAAGAAATATATTCTTTCATCACTCTTAGAAATTTATTTTTTGAAATTCAAAGGAATCAAAACTGAAAAATATTTTAGGAATAAACTTCAGGATATATTTAAAGGAAAGACCATAGTGAAGGGAGATAAATTAAAGTTTTAGAAACTTAAGTATGAATATATTTAGATGAATGACGAGGAAACTATTTATAGTTTCCTCACAAGGGTAAATAAATTTGTGATCATAATTATAGGCTATTGTGAGAAGTTGTAAGTTACTGATATTATTGAAAATATTTTTTTATTTCTTAATAGATAATTTTGATTCAAAAGTATCTTATTTGGAAGAAAGGGATCCAAGTGATATTTCTCTTAATGATTTTATTATTATTTTAATGTCTTATTAAATTAGTATAGATATATATATCAATAATAAGTTTAAGGATGAAAAAGAAATATCTTTTCAAGCTATAAAATTTGTGAAGTTTAAGAATAAGGTTGTTGTGAAAGAAGAATTGTGTTTTTTATATTCAAATAAAGATTTGGAGGATAATTTTGATGAAGTTATGTATCTTATATCAATAATATTGAGAAGAGGTAAATAAAAGTATAAAATAAATCTTCCCTTAAAGTTTTTCAAGTGTGGATCTATTGGTCATTATGCTTAAAATTTTCCAAAATCAAAAACCATTGAAGATAGTAAAGAGAAAGATGTTATGTCTATAAGATTATCAAAGAAGAGACACAATAAGGAAATGTTTTATTAAAATTATAAGGTAATATAAATTTCAAAGGATAAACTTCTTTTATAAATAAGGTATATACAATGATAATGAAGATGAATATGAGTCTTCATCCAGTGGTAAAGATGCTAAAAACTACTCATTTCTAAAGTGAATGATGAAAATATTTCAAGTGATGAAAGTAGTTATAAAAATGAATAAGAATAAGATATTGATATAAAATTTATGTTGATAAGATAAATAAAATAATTTCTCTAAAATATTTCCAAATAGGAGAATAAGATCAAAAAATTGAAGATAGTTGATAAATCTTTTAATAGAAATGAATCTATATTTTCAAAAGAAAATTCAAAGTTTAATGAATAATTTAAATGGTTAAAGAAGTTACTTAATTTTTATGATACTCTTAAAATAATTTTAGAAGAAATATTGAAGGATAAATTAAATTATTTTGATCATTTAAAAAAAACTTGATCAAACAAAATAGGATTTAAAGAAGTTCAAATATTGTGTTAAGAATTATATTCCAGAATTTGGAGAATGTTTGAAGAAGTTTGAAGCTCAATAAGACCAATAAAAATAATTAAATAAGTATGTGAAGAATTATAAAAATGTTGGTGAAAATCAATAAAGAATAATTAATTCATAAAGAACAAGATTGTGTCTAAATCAATTGATGTTCCAAAATCTAGAAATTTTGGAAGCACAAATTGATTGAAAAAACTTCTAAAACTATGGTTTATGAATAAGTAAAAAAGAATACTGGTTTGAAGAGAAAATATATTTGAGATCACCAAAATTATTTTTCATAAAAAGTATTTCAATTTTTTGACTATAAGAAAGGTGAAAGATAGTTGAAAAAATTTGGATAGCATGTTACTTACAAAGGTAAATAAGTTTTTGATGGTTATTGTTGGAATTATAGAGGCTTTGGTCATATGGAAAAGATGTTTTGGTTCAAATAACAACATCATAATCAAAAAAGAGTGTGTGATAGGAAAGGGTTTATGGAGATTCAGTACTCTCAAAATAAGGAAGTTTATAAACTAGTTAATAACTCTTGATAAGAAATCAAATAATAAGATTTATATACTTGAAAGTTTTATGGAAGGTGTGATCAACCTGGTTTTCATGGTAATTATTTCCTTATCATTTTACCAATCCAAAAAAATATGATTTTCAGTACTCAAAATATTCAAAAGAAGAAGAATTAAGGAAATGATAAGGCCTTAATTGTGGAAGTATCACTTAAAATATCCAAATTGAAAAATCCATGGATCTTGTACAATTTATTATCATCCCATAGGAAAAATAGATTTAAAACTCGTGAAAGGTTTGAAAGGTGAAAATAATAATCAGTGGATTTTTTAAATGATGGGTCACTCAAGATCAAATGAGTTGATTTAATAGTCATTGGAAAATAAAATAACATATCCAAAAATACTTTATATGTTGATAGATTGAAACTTTATTTATTAAGTGTTTATTTTTAGGAAATGTGGGTTCTTTTTTAAGAACTTTGAAGATAGATATGTGGTGACAATATGATAGTGAAAAAGTGGAAATTTATTTCAAGTGGGTGGTAATGGAAACTCATTAAGTCTAAGTATTAAAGAAGAAAATTCATTGTGGAGTCGAAGACTTGTCCATCTTATCCAAAAGAAGATGAATTTTATCACTTGAGGAGACAATGTTTATGATGTTCCTTTTATGGAAAAATAAATATAATGGATGTGATCAACATTCCAAAGGGGGAATATTGTTAACTCTTTCAATAAGAAGGTGGAGATTCTATCTAATCAACCCTTATATCCCATTCATTCATATGTGTGTGAGCCTATGTGGAATTAATTTAACAATGTAGATAAGTACTTTATTACTTTTATTAATTATTTCACTCATGTCACATGTTTCATGTTTATGAAGCACAAGTCTGAGGCCTTAAAATATTTAAATGCTTTTTAAGAAGTATTAAAAAATGTGGTTTTTCTCTTAAGAATATTCCAAAAACAATGTAAATGATTTTAATAATGGGAAGTTTGAATCTTATCTAAATAATAATAGAATTAGAAATAAACTCAGTGCATCATACACACTTCAATAGAATAGTGTGGATAAATAGAATAATGGGTGTTTGGTGGATATGTATTGGAAAATGTTCATTTAGAATGATCCTTCTTGTTATTTTTTGAGAAAATATATAGGTTCAATGGTTCAAATCCAAAAATATCATTTTTATAAGATTAATTCAAATATATCATTGTATGAGATGTATTATAAAAAAATATCCATGTTTTAAGTATATTAATGTGTTTGGTATCCCATGTTATATCAAGGTTAAAAGTAAGAGTCTTATAATTTTTTAATATCGGGGTGTTGATGGGATATTTATTGAATATCCTCCAAATAAAATATTTAATCATTGTTCCAAAAAATAAAGTTTAAAGATCATTGAATCTGATGATGTGAAAGTGTTAGATTAGTCAAAGAAAGAAGTTTTACATGATAAATCAAGTTTAATAAGTGATAATTATACTATTTTTATTAAATTTCTAGAATAAATTTTAGATAGAGATGATATTTTTAAAGATGTATAGGTTGGTGAAGAATATTTATCCATTTCAAGGGATAAGGATAAATCTCACTCATCTCCCCCAAGGCTGAGAAGGCAAGTTTGGGTTCAAAACATCATTGAGGTTTATGGATAGCAAGTGAAAACTAGGAGAACTGTGAGGAATGAAACTCACACCTCATTGTACTCTCAAATTTAACTTAGAGATATTTAATAAGTATAAAAAATGTGTTGATTCTATAAATAAAGGACTAGATCATATAGATAATAATGACACTTGGGAGTTGGTACCCAAGCCTAAAGAAAATAATGGTATGATGTTCATAAATCCATTGTCTAATGAAGCATTCTAGAATATGAGGTTGAATTTAGGTGTTCAAACTCATTCATTACAAGGATAAATAATAGTGTCCCCTATATTCTTTTATTTAGATTTTATTGTCAAGGGGAATAAAAATGAAAAAAGATATTTCTTTATATTTATCTCCTTGAAGTTTATATAAGGAGGGATATTTAAAGGGGTATCCCTTGATATGTGTTTTTATTAAGGGGGAACATATATTTTGATAGAGTTATTAAAAGGATAATGTTTTGATTTCAGTGATGTGAATGTGTGTGAATTGTTTTAATATTTTTTTAAAGTGAATGAAGGAGTTTTTAAGATAATATTTAGTGTGATGTCTATGTTTATTATAAAGTTCTATTTATGGTATGATGGATTTGTTTTGAAGTGGTGTCACATCATCATAAAAGGTTTGGATATTTAGGTTTGAAGGTTTTAGATCACTATTATTATAGGGATAGTATGGTATTATTTATTAAATTTTCTTATTTCCTATAGTGAGTTTTCTCATGTAGGATTAGAATTATTTAATAGTGATCAATTTCTAAGTATTCATACTTTTACAGTGATTTATTCTCCTTGGTTGAAAAAAATACAAAGGGGGAGATTGTTGACACCAGGAGGTGTTGAGATATTTTTTTTGAGGATATTATTGGAGGATATATTAGAGTGGATGTGATTATTTGTATTATATTTTGTTTTCAATACATAAATCATATTTAAAATCACATTTCTTGTGAGGTGAAGGTGTTTAGAGACTATCACAAATAGTGCTTAATCTATTTCAAAGTGTTTACATGTCATGAATGAAGTTTATGATGCAATCTTTTTAATAAAGGAGTATCAAGTTGTAAAACATGTTTTTTAGACATGAATTTTTGTTAAAGAATATTTTATGAACTATGGTGTATAGAACACCCCCCAATGTTGTAGATAAAGGAAGTTATTGTGCTATAAAATATGATACCATGTTGTAAGGCATTTTAATCCAAATTTTGGACTACCTAGAGGATTAGAGGTTTCTATATTGCAGTGAAACTGATTATTCCACAAGTAGAATATAAAATAAGTATATACATCATGAAACTAAACTCAGACCACAAATAAGATAAGGGAAGGATTTCAGTGGACCTGGAAAATGTAATACCTCAACATCCTAGTAAAGTTTCATGTTGTAATGCACAACAAGTTGGATTCCAGGTGTTCCTAGAAAATTTGAGACCTCTACACCGCAACTCATATTCCATGTCACTATCAAGAGAAAATATGGAGAACCACGCCACATAGGTATCATGCCTTTTAAAGGATACTGGATCAGTTTTTTATAGATCTAGAAAATTCAAGACCACCACGCTAAAAAAGCTCTATCATGTCATAATATTTTCAAGTAGTTAAAAAATAACTAGTTTGAACTATCACCATGCACTGCAATATAGGAGGTTATTATTTAGTAGTATTTTTTTGGTAAAATTAGGTTATTTTGAACAACCATATTTACTTGGATTCATATTTAAATTTTTTTGATCATTTCAGCCTATTATAACTACCAATTATAATTTAATGGTCAAGATTAAAATGGTAGATAATCCAATGGTTGTGATTAAATAAGGGGATTTTAATTTAATATTCAAATTCAAATATAAATTAGATTCTTAAGGAGGGATCTACCATATATATTAAATGTGTGTGAAGATTGAGAAGAAAATGGTGTATAAAAGAGGGAGAAGAATAAGAAGTTGTAGATATGTGCAATACATAAAATATTATATGATTATTTAAAGTATAAGAAAGGAATATGGAAAAGAATATTTAAATGGCTATTTTCATGTTTTTTCATAAAAAGTAAAGAATCAACTTATTCCTATGAAAGTTTGAAGGATAATTTCTTCTTATTTCATGAAATGTAAGTAGATTGGAAGTAAAATATTTTAGAACACTAAAAAACTTATAGGAAGACTATTTGGTTGAATAACTTTTTGTTTTTATCCAAACATTTATCATTGTAAAGTGTGGGATGTACTTTTGTGTGAGATGCACCATAGCATATTCAAGACACATGAAAATGTAAGTTTCAAGGTTATACCTTGATCATTGTAATAACATGATGATTATAGTGGTAATGTGATTAGAGACGAATCCATGTCATGCCAAATATCAACCTTCTCATATTGATAGGTTAACTTTATAAATATTTTGTTTCCCCTTGTGTTTTTGTGTGTTTTAGTAATCATCACTACATCCTAACAAGTAGTGATGGTCATTTCAAAAGAATTATAAAAATTGTATTGATCACTGATTCACCCCCTCCCCCATATATGTGATATTTTATTGATCTTAAAGTTAGTTTACATGTCTTATAAAGTAATGATTCTATCTTTTTCTATAATAGTTTGGAATAGTGTAAATGCTAGTTGTGGTGAATAGCTTGAAGAGTTACTATAACTAGTGTTAAATGGATAATTAATAGAGAGTTTGAAGACCCATGAGTTGGGACAAAGATATCCTAGTGTGTTTTTGCATATAGATACTAATTTTAATGTTTTAAAACATTTGTATAAATGTTTTAGGATTATTTTATATGGTTTTATATGAGTCTAAGAAAGATTGGACTGAATTTATTAAAGTATGGAAATACAGTACAAAACGTATGAATTTGGATATGATTATAAGTCTTATAAAGGATGGATTGTAATTATTTTTAATCCCCAATAAAAATGGAATATAAAATAATCATAATTCTTTTATTGAGTTGATCATAATTCTTTGATAGATTGTAAGACTTTTAAAGACCAAGCATAATCCTTTGAGAATCTGGCTAAATCCAAGAAAATGGAAAATGCATGGAGTGTGTGTCTCTCTCAATATAAGCATAAGTATTTAAAGTACCAGTGTATAAACCTTTTATAATGTAATTATTTCAAGGTAGAATTTAATTATTTCATACTTAGATAAAATATTAAGTTTCTACTAGATAAAAAACATGTTCAGGATTTCATATTTGATGAAGATGAAACAGAATAGGATAATGTAAGGATTTTTCCTCTTGGATTTAAACATCAAAAACACTTGGATAGGTGTGTGATTCAATAATAGAAACAAAGAGATCCTAATACTCAATATTGGTATAAAGGATCAATGAAAGAAAGAAAATTTTTAAGTTTTAAAGGATTTATACATGGTGAAGTTCCATAATTAATTGAGAATGATATTTATTGATGCTGGAAGTGTTTTAACATGATCCAAACATCATGATGGTGCTAAAATGCATGATCCAATCTTGTTATGATAATTTTTGAAGAATGATATGAGAGGATATAACTATTATATTAAAATATTAATTTCAAATGGAATATTTGAAAAATCATAAAATGGTGATTAAAGATGAAGAAAAATATGATGTTGTTAGAGCAGTGTTGTAATATTTGAAATGTCATAAAGAGGAATACGATTCAAGATTAATATGAAGATAGATTATTCAAGTTGTTATATTATATTAATATACATATCAATTTAATTTTCTACAATGATATTCTTTGAAGAAATCAAGCTACAAGAGGTTGATCCAAGCCACATAGAAGTGTTATGTATTTTATATAGTTTTAGTGAATGTTGTATGTGGATATAAGTAGAATATTGTATGGATATTGAGTTTAGTAGTAGAATAATATGATATATCTATGGAGATATTTATGTATTTTCAAGATTTTCTTTATTTGTGATAGTAGGTTAAAGAAAGTAGATCTCGAGATGGTTTAGTAAGAAAGAAGAAGATGAGAAAGAGAGGAGGAAGACTCAAGGCCAACTGGAATAAGTGAAAAGGTTATAGAATATTTTATTTTGTCTAATTATAGTGAGAAAAGAAAATATAATGCTGAAGAAAGGGAACTCCTATAATTTTTTTGGAGACAACCATTTGGGAGACAAAAAGGAATTATGAGATTATAAGGCCCTAGCCTCAAACCTTACTTAATCTTGAGTTATTACAAGATTACACATTGAGGATCTTTTCAGGTTTAGAGTTTTAGATAATTAGATCATGAAACTTATATTACATTCCACATTTAAACAAAGTGGTTACATAAAAGACATTATTCATTCTTCCCATCAACGGAAACATATTTAAAATAAAACATGGATTCTTTCTTGACACATCCTTGACACTATCATCACATCATGTACTTTTCCCTTGACCTGTGAAAAACATTTCAAAAATTTGGGATGAGCATAAAAAGCTCAGTAAGGGTTATAAAAATATGGAAAGGAAACATGAGTTCATATATACATAATAATGAAATCATAATTTACCCATAAAACATAGGCACTTTAACATACCTCATCAAATCATGAATAAATCATAGAAATCATAAGACATAAAAGGTAACTTGAGGAATTCATAACATTCTTACATAGGGAGTAACCCTCTTGGTTACATTTGGAATACCCACCACAGTATATTCCCTAAATCTCTTCGGAGAAACCTTAACATTTCACTCCTTCGCGTTACCCAATGCATTGGAGAGCTATATCGGGCTCAACTGCCCTTAGTTTATCACGGAACCACCCGTCTTCATAATAATGCCCAAGAACCACAACATAATCATATCACATAAAACATGCATAAAGGAAACATAACATTTCCACCTTTCAATCACAAGATATCAATACAAAACATTGATATAAAAACATTATGAAAACCATTTTCAATACCAAAATAAAAGAAAAGTAAAACATGGTATTTATTTTTCTTTTAAAAAGAAGGTATGGCTTGTAGAGGAATCCGAAACTCAAATAATGGTCACGGCGGCGGAGAAGTCGTTGTCGCTGCATACGTACGACAAAAACATTCCCTTTTGTCATTTAGTAAACGCTTTGTATAAAAAAGATTCATTTTGAATAAATGTAAAAGTCAAAGGGATTTATACACCGTATAAAAGAAACTTGTGTATAAAACAAAATATGCCTCAATGAAAGGAGATTGAGACGAAGTCCCATACAAAGACGGTATCCTTGGATTAAGGATAAATCAGTTACATAACTATGTGTGACAAACGAATACACGAAATATAAGTGGGTATTAAGTGAAAAACAATCAGAGGACATTCACACATAATCATAGAACGACATATTCAAGGTGTACAAGTTTATCCCAAAGAATCGAAATTGGGTTAAGAAGTTCCCTTGCAAAAATTAGACAGCCTAACGGCGTCACTTCAAAATTCAGAAAAAGAGTTGATGGGAGATAAAAAGGGTATCTCATCACTTGGACATAAAATTTACATCAATAAGGATATATAATAACATATCCCAAAATAATATTATGTGAATTAAAAGACATAACAAAATAAGTCTTTTAAAAAGAGGAGGGTGAAAGGTTCCCTTACCGACATGGGTATCTTTCGAAACATACACCCCGTGAAAGAAGGCCAATACAACATTGATGTAAATACTCATAAATGAAATAATATTACACAATGAGTAAAATAATGGTCAGTACATACACCACTCAAAGTAAATTGTGGAAAATGTAGTATAAATCTCACGGGAATAAAAGTGAGATGAAAAATCCCTTACGAAAACTCGGCAGCCTAACGGCGCCACTTAAAACTTCCAAAAATGGATTGATGAGATCAAATAGGGTATATCATAACATTAAAATAAAATGTAAAGCAAGAAGAATATAAAAGAACATCTCCCATCATAAAAAAGAGTAGCTTAAAAGAAGTGACATAAAGGAGAGTACTTAAAGAGAAAGGGAGAGGTTAGATCTCTTACGAAAATTCGG
Source organism: Viscum album (assembly GCA_963277665.1). Lineage (NCBI taxonomy): Eukaryota > Viridiplantae > Streptophyta > Magnoliopsida > Santalales > Viscaceae > Viscum > Viscum album. Next base: position 614,420,624 of record OY728134.1, read on the forward strand.
CAGCCTAACGGCGCCACTCAAAACTTACAAAATGGATTGATGAGAGAGAATAGGGTCTCTCATCATATGAACATAAAAAAATTACATTAATAGTAATATAAAATAACATCCCAATAACAAGAAAGATGAGCTTTAAAAGGAATGACATAAAAGAGTGTACTTAAAAAGAAAGAGAGGAGTAGGATCCCTTACCTCAAGTCCAACTTGTCTTGTTCGTTTCTTTATATTCCTGAATAATAAACTTTGGTCAATTAATAATTGCCTAAGTACCTCTTTTAGATATTATTATTCATTTCATATCACATATTATAATGTTATAATAATTTTTTAATAATGTTAGTTCATATCAGACGTTTTTGCCGATGTTTGGTACATGAGTCAAAAATGAACTTGTTTGAAAAAAGATTGTCCATGTAGTTATAAGTAAATAATTTCTAGAATAGTATTAAAATATCATATATATCCAGTAAATATTCATTTTAAACTATTTCATATCATTTGGAGATAAAAAACGAAAATCACCATTCATGGAGACGGTAGGTCGTACGTACGCATGAACGCTACTTTCATTTTTTTGTCATATTAATGGAATTAAAATAAAATGAGAGAGATATATATGTGTTATAATTCCAGAATGATATCCATAATTTAGATGTAATATATTACATATATATACATTATATATATGTACTTATAATATTACATAACATTTTGAGATAAGAAATGAAATGTACCGTTCATGGAGACGGTAAGTCGTACGTACGCATGAACGCTGCTTCCATTTCTATTTCATTTTTAATGGAATTAAAACATAATGATACATAATAGTATTTTAATTCCAGTATGATATTATATATAATATCATTAAATATATCCTTTATACGTACCACATATGGTATTAACGAATCAAATCACTTTGAGGGGGCGGTAGTCCGCACTTCCTTAAATGAAGATATCGCGTTTACCCATAATGGAAACCATAAAGGTACGCCATAAATGAAAAATACAGAAGCTTAAGTAAAACATAAACATATTAGATATAATATATAAATATAGTTTCATTTTAATGGTCACCTTTGAAGGTGTTAGAAGAATGTTGAACAATCATCGTTTCGGGAGGCAGAAATTCACCATCCACGGAAACAGTATGTTCTTTAACCATTAGATGTAGGTGTGTGTAAGTGTAGCTAGAATACTTCTTATAAAAACATACTAGTATATTGAAGATACTGTATTTTTTACAAAATAAATGAATAAAAATATTTTAGGGGGGTGGAGAAGCAAAATAAAACAAAAGGACACAAGTGAAGACATTACCTTAAAATCGGGTAACTCCCTTTGGTTTGAGCTCAAAGGCTTCCTTGGGAAGACTTCTGCCCAAAGTGAGGATTAAAGGAGTAATAGAGGGAAGTGGAGAGACAAAATGGGCAGGGGTTGGCCGAGCCAAAGGCTTTGGGAGTGTGGGTAAGGAGGTAGAGGTGGGGGCCTTTTATAAGAGGAGAGGAGGGGCACTCTTGTAAAGTTACAAAATGTTACTTTATTTTCAAAAGAGTTTCGGATTTTAAAGGTCCCACATTGATGTATTTCGAAGATAAGGTGATAATTGTTCGAAATCCACTCATAAAATAGGTTTTGGACATGTGTATGTCTTAGATATTACATTATCTTTCCATTTTATTTAAATCGTTAAATAATGAGGTCATCGCTGCATCATCATGATGTCATAAATAATTTAATTTATTTAATGTCTAAAAATTATAAAAAAAATACTATGGTGTATGAAATATTTTTATATTTCCAATGACTATTTATAGTAAAAAATATGACTTGTATAACCCCATGTAAAAATTGTTTTAGTAAAACATCTCATGTTTGTGTCATTTTTACTTTAACATTAAATAAAAAGATATTTATGAAATTTTCCAACCAAAGTGGCTCCATGGGGCCCCCAAGTTTACCCATGGATTTTCTTGGTCGGCCATGACACATCCAATGAGGGTAGGACATGTGTCTAGGTCATTTCATTTTATTAAAACATTATTCTTAACATAAACTACAGTAATTACCTCTAATCGCGATTAAAAACTTAATAAGTTACTATTCACCAAAAAAATTATTTTTATCCCATTGAACCACATTTTACTTCTTAATGACAACCATGTATGTCAGATTTTTGAAATTAAAAACACAAAGATGTAAAATTTTCATTTAAACGGAAAAATCAGTTTTTATAAGTACCACTTAGTGGTTTCACTATTCATAAAAAATTGAAGTTTTTCAGAAAAATCCCAAAAATTTACCCTAAGCTATATTTGATATTCCGAATTCAAAAATGAAGTCTATTTTACAAAATTCAAAACATATAAGTCACATTAATTAATTTAATAATTAATTCCCGTTATCAGAGAAAATAGCGTGTTTTTATGAAACAATAAGTATCAAAAGATTGACACTAGTTTAAGTCTGATTTCAAAGTGAAATTAATTCCAACGACCACTATTGGATTTAATGGTAAAAATATATTCTAATTTCACTTTAAAACCAATTCAGAAGATAATCTAATCATATAAATAAATTAGATTAAAAAGAGGTTTTGAATTAAAATAAAACATTTTACACTATTCATTAAAAAAATGAACTTTATCGGAAAGATATCAAAAATTTACACAAAGTAAATTTTGATGTCCCAATTCTTAAGAAGAGTTTTATTTGGTCCAATAGAATGTATAAGAGTGAACAAAACTATATTTAATGACGGTTCTCCATCAAAAGGCGATAAGTGAACCTTTAGTGAAAACTAGGGCATATACGCCTAAAATCGAATTATTTCCGTATTTTAAGCCTTTATCTTTTATTTGATAAATTTAAAAACATTTAAAAACATATATAATCATATTTTAGTTATTTATATCCATTACCACCAATACAACGGCTACATGTTACTACCATTTAAAATAATATTATTTTATTATTAGAGTGCAGCGTAAGATTCCCAAGAAACTCATTGTTGCGTGTTGGGTACGCCATCGAGCATAGCGTCCCCTTTAAAGTCATATTAATATTTTATTCACATATATGGATAAATATGAAAATGTCATATTCTTTATTTACCTGGGGTGTTACAGAGATTATGGGGGAAACCCATGTAAGAAAAGTAAGGGGAATTAAATAAATATCATAGGTCATCAAATTACATGGAATATTTTATATTCCAAAATAGAAATTATAATTCCTAGTGACCAATGTATAAAATTAAAAATTGTCAAAAGGATATAATGTTTTGGTTTTATTCGAGGATCTGAGAGCTCATAAGTTAAAAAAAATATTGAAGAACAATCTCAAAGGATAAGAAGATAAGGATCATAGCCTGTGTTTATATGTATGATCATCAGGATATCGAAGCTAAAGAATAAGAATAATAATTATTTGACCAAAATTTAGTGATCTACGTTCAAAATTTAATAAGAAAGAAAAAAAAAAGTAAGATTCTGACCTATTGTGCATATGTTAATTAATTGATGTCAAGCTTTCAGTAAGTGAGGAGCTATTAGATATAGAAAATCACATGAGCATAGATTGAGTGAAAAAGGTAGATGACCTGAATATAAATATCTGTAAATATGAGTTTCAAGTGATGAATGGGTTTCAAGTATTATTCTTGAAGACTTACTGGCATTTGAAGACATTGTTGTGAGTGGACAGAGATCAAATCTTGTGAATCCAGAAGAATCTTGTATTGAATAGGTAATATACTTCATAGAGTAGTTTCAAATAAAAAAATCATATATATGGCGGTAATCCATAGAAACTATCAACTTATGGTGTTTAGGGAGATCATAGTGTGACTTTGTGAACACAGTACAGAGATATGGGAATAATACTTGTGAGAAGCATACATTTATAAGTCTAGTGAGACTCTAGAAGTAAAGGTGTATGAAACACCACACATTGTATTGACACTAATTATAGTGGAGAATCCTTGATTGGTTGAACAACGGATCAAGTAAAGGAGTAGGACTTACTAATTAAACTTATAAAAATATTATGCGCCTCTTTTTTTTTCTTTACTTGCATTTTATAGAGTCCATTATTGTTAGGTTGAACATAAAATAGATCCATATGCACTAGTCAATAATGGGGGTTAAATATAAAAGGGGGTAAAATATTCCAAGATAATTTTAAATTTAGTAAAAAAAATAGGCAACACCTGATTCACCCTCTTTCTTAGATATATGCACCGATATTATTGGACATTTCATTCTTCCTCACCACAACTTGTAGTGGATCCTCCTCCTCCTTCTTCAAGAGTCTCTAGATTTTTAATAAAACACAAGATCTCGGTTCTCAAAATCTCTAACATATTTTATCTATCTAGTTTTATCTTTTTATATGAAGGTTACCATAATAATATTTCCCATATTTTAAAATATAAAAAATCTCCCTTAAAATAAGCACTCATGATCTCCTATTCACTTTTTTCAAACATAGGAATATCCCAAAATCACATTTTCTTTTTACCTCTCAATGGATTTTCCCTAGTAAAATAACATGACTACCCTTTATTTTATTTTCTCATTTGTCTCATTAGGATGCATATATTCTAGAGTATTCCATCAAGTTTGAGAAATTTATATCAATATTATCTTATTCTCAATATAAAACTATTAAAATGGATTTAACGCATCTTCTTCCATCTTTTGGTATAAAGAACATATCCATGGAGAAATTCTAAAGTAACTCAATATCATTTAATGGATCAACTCAAAAAACACATCCCTAGAGATAATCGTAGTTTGGGTTTGGCTTAGTGGTAAGCACCCCATAATACTACATGAAAAATGGGGGTTCAAAACTCATTGGGCGTAGGTACTATAGCAGTACTGTAGTGGCACTATAGCAGTGGTGGTACTATAAATCGGTGGGTACTGTAGTGGTGGCAGGGCACTGTATCAGCGGCGGTAATGTGCGGGTACTGTAGCAGGTGGTTTATTATTCACAGAATGGGCATTAGGCCAAAATTTTGGGCCTACGGGCTATGTAATGGGCTACAAGCCCACTAGGCCTTCAGGCTATGTAATGGGCCTCCCTCTACCCAGTTAAAATAGGTCTTTGATTTGCTTTATTAATAAAATAAGGCTTCAGCCCCAACCTTTTAAAAAAACATCCCTAGAAATAATCATAATTTATATGTGTGTTATTCAGAATAATTCAGATCGTCACGAGTATCTCCATATTTAATTTTATATTTTGGTCACCAAAAATAATTTTCAAATATTATCATTTGAAAATCATGTTATAATGAAAATTTATCCTCCACATTTGATATTCTTTAAATCCTTCTCATAATAATCTCATATCATGGATCAACAAGTAATTTTGATATTTTTATCTATGAAGAACAACTTTAGCATCATCAGATATATCATTCTTCGAAATATCATAATTCTAGAAATCTTAATTTTTTAGTCTATGGGATTCATGAAATATCTCTAAGTTTTAATACTGTATTTTGATTAGAAATACATATGTTGTACTCATAATTTATTATATCCTAATGGAATGTCATACATCATATGAAATTTTTCTCTAAATAATTTTAACATGACTCAAGCTTCATACACATAGATCAATTATCATATTTGGTCACAACTATGTAGGTCTCAATTCACCTATATGGGTACCAAAAATTCTACGTTGTTCTTAATTCACAAATGCAAGCCTAAAATATCCTATAAAAGTCTCATTTTACCTATTTTTGTCTCAAATCTCCTACATTTCATGAATTTTATCTTTATCATATTTCAGAACTCTCGAAATATCATACGGTCTTACTTGAATTCATATGATCACAATTTTTCTATTTTGTATAACTTATTAAGTCATAAAAAGTCTAAATTTATAAGGTAATACATCCATTATTGTGGGTGAATTTTCTTCATATGAATTTAAAGTCATACAGTCTCCATTTTCAAAATTCATATGCTCAGTAGATCCTCAAAGTCATACACTCAACATTAAATTCATACACTACTTACCAAAGTCATATGATTTTCACTAAATTCTTATGATCTGAACTCAAAGTCTTAAAATATCTTCAAATTTTTATTATTTAGTAAATTGATGAAATTTGTAGATAAGGATTTATGAATAAGACTTATGATCAAGCCATTCACTATAGTCATATGATGGTATGGAATTCAAACACTCAATGCCTTTTCCATTTCTTAACTTAGCTCAAAGAAATATGATGTAATGGAGTATATGATCAAATAATTATGGAACATAGTCATACAATAAATTCATATGATGTCATCCAAAAATCATACGAACTATTCGGTGTATTTAGACTCCATTCCAAATTACTCTAGTGATCTTTCAATAAACTCCAGCCATTATCAAACACTTTAAATCACTTCCAAACTTTATCCAAAAAACTTGAACATGGATCTTAATATCCTTAAACCTTAATAAAATTTTAATGTATTCTACAATACATTATGGTTGTCTTTTCTTGCTTCAAACATACATGTTTAGTCTCCATATGTAGCTAGTTGCACTCTCACTTTTCCAACATATTATAGAATACACTGGAACACTTCCTTTGGAATAAGTAATTGTTTCTCTATGAATACCATCTCATAAAATCATCTAACATGATATATAAAACCTAGAAAATATAAACCCAAGTCTTCATATATATTATAAACTTTCATCTTTCTCTATTTCCCATACTTCATGGGAAGCACCTTCAATATTCAAATAATGGGTGGATTCTCAACCCATCACTTATCTCTTCATTATCATTTATATCATACATATTTACATGATCAATTGATAATAAACACAATCACATAAAAATGGTACTTAAACCATGATTTCAAGAACACTTGTAAATGATTAAAAGTTGGATGTAATAGTGACTAGACAAATATTTGATCTATTATTCATGGTACTAATTTCATAAAAATATTAATGTATAAAAATATTTTTGTATTATTTTTCATATATTATCATCACTTATTATTGTAGGATAAAATTATATTCTAAAAAGAGGATTGGAAATTGGTTGATTTTTTTCAATATTTCATGCCTAACATTTTTTGGTACATCATAACAGAGTGTCGGCTCATTTTTATCCCCTATGTTATTGAATGGTCACAAGTTTTTCTACTATATAGATGTAGACACAATGAAACTATGTGTTTATGAATCTCTTGGTATAAAAATTCATTGGTAGTTAAAAGATAAAACTCTCTACCTTGACAGTACTTCAACAGGTCTTACTCTTTATTTATTTATTTTGGTTAGTAAAAATAGTTAATGTTTTAGATATTTTTAACTTATTAGATCTTTTGACTTTAATATAGGTTTATTTCCTTGTCAGTATGTTGTGTAATCTACTATGACAAGGCTTATCTTCTCTATAAAAATTTAAATTTGTTTATGAATCTGTTAATTTGAAATGTAATTAGTAAAATAAGTTATCTACTATTTTATTTTCTAAATACATTATTATTATCTAATGGGTCTGGTTTTTTTTATTTGTTGGTAATGATTGTAGAATTAACTTGATCAAATACCTGGAAGAATAGAAAAACATGATAGAGGTGACTGATTATACTGATGTATGTATTTTAGTTTCCTTTATATATATGTTGGTCTATCTATTATTTAGAATTTTTTCAAGATCTATTTCTAGAAATTTCTTCAAAGAAAAGGGGTTTACTTACTATATTGGTTTTTGATCCATCACATAAATTCAAGGGGGTCATAATTTTTTTCATTGCTATATAGTTAAATAAATTCCTTTAAGAAACTATATATTGGAGATGAAATTTGTGTCTTGTTTAGTGGGTGTATATTTGGATTAATTTCTTTAAAAAGGTCCACAAGACAACCAAAGTGAAAGTAACAAAATTTTAACATTAATATTCAAAAATTATATTTATTTTTTGAGTGCTTGTTTGTATAAAATAACTTTAATAAAGTTTAGTTAAATTATTTTTGGATCCATTTATTTTAAAATATCCACAGGGAAATAGCATGGTGCAAGTAGATGGATTTTAACATCAGTCTTTCAAATTGGAAACAGGGTTGTCATTACATGAAACTAGAATATTTTCAACACTATTTTTCTATAATTTAACACTTGTTACTACAAATTTAAACTTTATGGATAGTCTACCAATTTTCATGGTAGTGTTAAAATTAGGACTTTAGTGGTAAAATATGGAAGATCAGTGTTAAAATCTAGAAATGAGGTGTTGCCACTTATTACTGCAAATTTCAAACTATGGGAAGTTTTTTAATTATATATAACAATAAAATTATAAAAAGAATGGTATAGTGAATATATATTGAAAATAAAATGTTATTACATTCATCTTACTTATTACATATTAATTTAAAAAAAATAGAAATCATTTTTTAAGTTACATGGAAGAATATTTACTATCAATTTATTTCAAATTTCTTTCAAATTGATTCAAAGACCTATTTATTTAAAATACTTTATTGAAATATATAAACCATCGTTTACTAAACTTAAGGGTGGGTTTAAATACAAAGTTAGTACTTAAAACATTATTAAGAAAATTTATAAATAGTATTATTGATATACAAAAAATAGTTTTAAAATCCATTTCTACACTTAACACTATTAAAAATGGATATAATCAATAATTTTAATACTAGAGTTTGAAATATAAAAGTGGTTTATAACAAAAAAATATAAAAATATTATGGAATAATGGTATTATACAAGAAATTTTTTTCAGATATAAATATTTTAGAACTAAAAGTATTTACTTAACACCAATTTCATGATCAATCCTTTATGAGAACAAATATAATGAGTTCTTACTAAAAATATTCATGATAAAAAAACATAAATATGAACCCAATACTAATCTCATTTCTAGAACCAATGCCTAAGACATGTTAATGATTGTGTTACTACTATAAATAAAATAATTTAATTAATTAAATAACACAAATCCACATTTTAAGTTCAAGGAATATAGAACTCTCAAACAAGAGGAATTACTTAATGGAATTTTCATAAAAAATACAAAATAAAATTTGGAACAATTATGTTTACATGTGAATGGTATTTTTTAAAATCTATAAATTATTTCATCTGAAAGTAATAAAGTGGTTTAAATATTATAATTCCATACATCTTCTGACTATATTAATGAATTTATAAACACCAGTTATTACTCGTATCTTATCATCACTATAATTAATGAAAAACCCATAAGAAACTAAAATTAAAAGGATTTAAATATCATAATCCTATATTTTAGCCACTAGAAACAAAAAATAACATTATTAAAAAGAAATAGATTTAAATTTTTCTATATTTTAATCAAATATTGCACTAACTTTTCCTTTTTTAAAAGGTTTTATAAAATAATTATAATTCTCTGGTTAAAGACCCCACCAAGCATAATTTTTTAGGATAAATAATATTTACTCACACTTTTACATAATCTTAATTAACACAAAACCACTATAATATATATTATCTAAATAAAACATAACAAAATTCCACATGATACAATGTAGGGTATTTTAGATCATTTTCTTTCAAAATGTCCACAATACAACCAAATTGAAAGTTGTAGAATTTTAATAGAAGTCTGACATTATTTAAAAATGATTACTAAAAATTTAAAACCTTCTAGATATTCTTATAATTATCTTAAGTAGTTAAATTATTCCAATGAAACTAAGGATTAAAAATTACACGATTGTATTTCAATATTCATGTTTATAATCCCATGACTTCAACTATTTTAGCTTGAATTATCAGTGGTAAAATCTATAATAGTAGTGTTTAAATATGGATGATTTGTGTTCAAATATATAATATCATTTTAAACTCTAGAAATTATTTGATCTTAAATTAATAATTTGGTTTAAATATTTAAATTCAATAGATCTTGATAACTATATCAATTAATATATAAACACTAGTGATTACTCACACTACATCATCATTTTAATTAATGAAAAACTATAATAATCTAAAATTAACAAGACTTAAATAGAATAATACCACATTTCATCCACCATAAATAAAAAAAAATCTCCCGTAGAAACTAATTTTAATTTTTTCATATTTTCATCAAATCCTAAAATAACATGCCCTTCATTATAAATAGATTTTATAAAACAATTAGCATTCCCCTATTAAAGACACCACTAAACACAATTTTTTAAGACAAAAAATAATTACTCACACCTAAAAACCATAGTAATTATTGAAAACCCACTAGAATCTATATTTTATAAATGAAAAATAACAAACTTTCATAAGATACAATGCATGAAATTTTAGATCATTTTCTTTAAAACTATCCACAATACAACCGAATTTAGAAATTAAAATTTTTAAGAGTAGTTTTACATAATTTAACATTTATTACTATAAATTTAACACTCTCTATATATTATTATAATTATCATGATTAGTTAAAGGTATACAATAAAACTAAGGATTAAAAATTACACTAATATTTTGGGATATCCATGTTTACAATCCCATAACTCCAACTATTACTAATTGAATTATCAATTCTATTAATCTAGAATAATAGTGTTTAAATGTTGATAATATTTGTTAAAATATAGAAGATACATGCTAAAATCTAGAAATTATATCTTTTGAAATTAATGAATTTGTTTAAATTTCATAATTTCATATATCTTCATGATTGCATCAATGAATTTATAAACATTATGGAATACTCACACCTCATCAAAATTTTAATTAATTCAAAGCCAAAAGAAACTAAATGTAAGGTCATTGACTATAGTGTCCCTTCCCTTTGTGTTTTTTGGGTGTTAGAGGTACCTGGAGGAGGTTTCAAGAAGTTTGGAGGGTAAATGGGGAAAAGGGGTGCCACTTCCATTTTAGGCTAGGATGTGATGTAGATATATGGGTTTCATTATAAGTTGGGATTCTATGGAATGGTCTCTCAGCTGTGGCATAGGGAGGCTTGAAGGAGGAAAATTGGGGCTATTTTATTTTTATGCCTGGTTCTTCCATAGTGGTTGGTTGTATCCTAGGCCCTTCCCCTATGTCAAGAAATGCAGTGTGGAGTGAGATGGCTACACCATAATATTTTTTTTAGGATAATATCAAATAAGGGGTGTATATGGTGTGGGATATAGGTTATGTCATAGTCCCTCCCCTAGATAAATATTATTTTTATCATAGATCCATTAATGGATCCTGAATGCAAGTTTGACTGAGGGGTCATAGTGTGGTCTCCTCCCACTATGATATGGTCTAGGTTGTCTGCATCATGGTCCTAAAAGATTCACCATGGTCCTTTAAAAAAATTACCTATAAATACACCTTGAGGCCCCTGAACTCAGTTGTCTAGAACTCCTTCCTCTCAAATCCTAATAACCTAAGGGTTCTTTTTGAAGGTTTTAAATCCTCCTTAGGATAAGGATCAATCCCCAGCTTCCTGAGTTCAATCTTCGGTTATCTAAGGTAGGTTTTACCTCTTTTCTAATGGTTTTTATCCATTAGATCTTGTTTCCTCACATTTCTTCTTTTCATGTTATAGAAATGATATTAATCATTATAATGGAGTTTATTTTTTTCATTTTTTAGAGTGTTCATGGAATGAAATCCTTGGGAGATCATATTTTCCTCATGATATAGGTGATCAGAGATCCGTATTAGCATTCCGTTTTTATTTCAAGAATGTCAAAATTTTAAGTTATCAAATTCATTTATTCCCCTATTTATTTACTTGAAATCATAAATTGAAAATGGTTTATCCCTTTAGATAGTGGTTTAATTAACCTAATAAAGGAAAAATTATATTAAATAAGAATTATTTTATGCTTAGTGATGGCATGTTGATGTTTTGCACCATGTTAACGGTTTTCCTCTTAATTTACTAGATGGTGTGTTATCTATGTTATGCTTATTATCATGTTTTTTATACTTGTTTCATCATGTTAAAATTGATGAATTTTTATAAAGAACATAAAATTGGTAATGTTTTGTTGGTCAGATAAATAATTAGAGAAGAGGTGTGTTTAAAAAATTCAGTGTTTCTCATAATTTGATGGTAATAAAATTGATGAAAGTATGCATGTTTAATTAAAAATAGTGTTCCTTCAAAATCCATTGGGTGCGGGCACTGTAGCAGTACTATAGCGTACTGTAGCAGTGGTGGCACTGTAGCAATGGCGAGCACTATAGTGGAGGTAGGGTACTGTAGCGGTGGCAGGGTACTATAGCAGCAGCGGGTACTGTGTGGTACTGTAACAGCGCGGGTACTATAGAAGTACTATTCATGGAATGGGTCTTGTGCTAAAAAAAATGGTCCTACAGGCCATGTAATGGGATAAATGCCCACTGGGCCTTTGGGTTATGTAATGGGTCTCCCTCTACCCAGTTAAAGAGGTCTTTGCTTTGCTTTAATAATAAATGAGGTTTCGGCCCCAACCTTTTAAAAAAATTAAAAATCGTGTTCCATGTGTTAATGTAATTGGATAAAGAACATGAATTTGGAATACTTGTTGATGAGATTAATGATTAAAGGCATGTTAAATCAGAATTTTTTTCTTTAAATATTATTACAAATGGAAAATTCTAGGAAACATGTTTCATTAATTTAATATCTTATTATTGTTTATGCCTTAGGTTTCCTTTAGTTGGAACATTTGGATAAATGCATTAGTTAATTCAATATGGAATAAAAATTGGTTGTTTGATAAAGATAAATGTTTGGGGTTGCGAGTGTATATTGTTTATAAAGGTTGGATGTCTTGTGTTGGGGTTTGTGAGATCCTGTTTTCATGTAAAGGATAAATACCTTGTTTTAGGGCCAAGTTTCCATGTTGAATATGTTTTTTTTGTTTCCTTCTATATACTCTGTATATGAACCCTTTTATATGATGTGATGTGATCTTGGGTTGGTTAATGAGATATGGGATGGGATGTTTGAGGTTGTGGTAGTTGTTGACACCAATGACGGTGAGATGCATAGCGATATGCATGATAATGTCAAGGATGGTACCAGGATGATGGAATGGGTTGTGGCTGGGATTACCTATTGTGATTTTGAAAGATTGGATTCTTTATTATTGAAAATTTTTAATGGTTGGATGGCTAGGTTTCTAGTTTTATCTGCATTCATTTCCCCACTTCTTGAGTTAACTGGATGTGCTTGGTTATACATCTCTCTTATGGTAGATTTGAATGTCTTCCTATAGTACCTAGAATTATGGAATGATGGTAATGAATAATAAATTTTCAACCCATGGGTTTGGTTATTACTGGAATGAAAATATTAATGTTAATCCATAGAAACTATTAACTTGATTGGATTATACCTGGAGTGCATGGAATTCACTTGAATGGTTAATGAAATGTAATCATAATAATGTTAATTAATGGTTAATGAATTAATGTAGATCCATAATTTCTTGTGTTCTTATAGGGTATTTAGTCCCTAGTAATGGCAGTTAGGTGTCCGAGTGATGATAGTTGTAGTTGATCCTAGGACTAGGTTGTTCCCCTAGTGTGGTTATGATATATATTATATCTTATATATTTTTTGATTTCATATGTTACCCCACCCATGTTGGTATGGAGACTACTGTTGTATCTCTCGTTCCCCTCGTTGTTTGATTTTCATGATCACAATCACCTTATTATTTATCTAACATTGTTTTAAGTGTTTGTGTTTTATAGGCAAAAGATTGCCAAGGAAATGGGCCATGAAGCACATCAAGTGGACTGAATTTCAGTCCACCGGCCAACCGGTGTGATAGCACCGGCCAGCCGGTGGACCTGGCAGAGGCATTGCCCACTGCCAGGTTCCACCGGTCAGCCGGTGGCTCTGTCACCGGCCAGCCGGTGGCACCCAGACTCAAGGGGTAGCTACTGCCTCCCCACCGGCCAACCGGTGGCCTCAGCACCGGCCAGCCGGTGGCACCCAGCCCCAACAGTGATGGCTACTGTCTGCCCACCGGCCAGCCGGTGGCTCTGGCACCGGTCGGCCGGTGCTGCCTGGGCAGAAGGTCTTCTCAACATCCAAGGCACCGGCCAGCCGGTGGACCTGCACCGGCCAGCCGGTAGCCCAGTCAAACTAGCCGTTGCAGTTTGACCAGGCTGGCCCACTTGGCTCCCAACGGCTCTTTAAGCCTCTCCAACGGCTCCGAAGCCTCCCCAAGGGTTCCATGCCTATAAATAAAGGCCAAGGAAGCCCCGGACACCTCCCGGGACTATTGTGAAGCCAACAGACACATTTTCCATCATTCGGAAATCCTCCGACGAGCCACTTCAAAGGAACCCCAAGTGCTCCATCCACTTTCACATCCAAGGAGCTCCTTCAAAGAAGCTTGGAAGCGGCCTTCAACATCTCCATTCAATCAAAGGCGCCCAAGGCTTCTCCAATTACGGTTTTTTATTGTATATTTATTTTGAGCTTAAATTTGGGTTTGTGCCTACAAACCCCAAACTTTTCTCATCTCCCTTTCTTTTGGGTTTCACATCACCACTAAGGTGTGAAGAGGTTTCTTCAAGCCTTTCCTTTTAAAAGGCTTGTGTCATAGGTGAGCTATCCTTCACCTGTAAGAAGGATAGTGGGTTCTTGCTAAACCATTAAAAGCAAGTGGGTTCTTTCCAAACCACAAAAAGCAAGCTGTAATAGGTCCTAGTGCTACCTCAAAGCCTAGTGGGTTTCTTGCTAAAACCATTAAAAAGCAAGCGGTAGGAATCTCTCAACGGTTGAGTTGGGAGCGGAGACGTAGGCCGGGTTTTGGCCGAACTCCGTTGTCAATTTCTTGTGTGATTGCCTCTTTTATTTTCCGCTGCATTTCAACTTTGATTTTATTTTGTTATTCTTTTTTTTTTAAAGGCAATTCACCCCCCTCTTGCCATCATTCCCTTGATTTCTCCGACCCAACAATTGGTATCAGAGGGGTAATTTGAGTAATACCTTAAAAGGTTTCAAATTCAAAGATCCATTGTGATGGCATCTACCTCTTTCGCCCCCGAGGGCTACTCTTTGGGTCGGGCTCCATTTTTTGATGGGACCGACTATAATTATTGGAAAACCCGCATGACTACTTTCCTTAGAAGCATAGGTTATCCCATATATAAAATTTTCATGCATGGTTACACTCTTTCTACCCCCGACGAATCCAAATGGACCCCCGCCGACATTAGAAACTTTGAGCTTGATGGCAAAGCCATGAATGCTCTCCATTGCGGGTTAGATAGAAATGAATTTAATCGTGTATCCACTTGCACCACTTCACATGAAATTTGGAAGCTTTTAGAAGTGACCCATGAAGGCACTAATAAAGTCAAGGATACTCGATTAGATATGTATAGACAAGATTTTGAAAGCTTTACTATGCATCCTTCCGAATCTATTACCGATATGTTTACACGCTTCACTGACGTTTGCAATGGTAGAAAATCTCTTGGTGATGATGTTTCAGCCGAGACGATGGTCAAGAAGATCTTATGGGTCCTTCCGATCTCATGGGCACCAAAGGTGACGGCGATCCAAGAAGCCAAGGACGTCAAAAATATGCCGGTAGAGGAGCTCATCGGATCTCTCATGACTTATGAGATCACGATGAGGAGGCAAGCTCAAAAGGAGGGCACACCAATCAATACACCAAAGAACATTGCCCTCAAGGTACAAAAGGAAGTAAGCTCCTCCTCATCATCCTCGTCATCATCTTCATCTTCTTCATCATCAAGCGGCGACTCGGAAATGGAGAATCTCGCTCGCCAAATGCACAAATTTATGAAGAATCACAAGAAGAAGAAGAAATCTCGCAAGGCGCGAAAGCAAGAACCCACCACAAGATCCGAGCCCAAGGTAAAATGCTACGGGTGCGGCCAAAAGGGGCATTACAAGCCCGATTGCCCACTCAAAAAAAAAACGGGCCACACAAAAGGAAAAATGGAAGAAAAAGGTCCTCAAGGCGACATGGAGTGACACCTCCTCATCATCCTCTTCCTCCTCCTCCTCGAGCGACCAAGGTACAAAATGCCTAATGGCATTCCATGAGGTAACATCTTCCGACTCCTCCTCTTGTTCTTCAAATTCAAATTCTTTAAATCATTTATCCTATGAAGAACTCTCACACGCTAGAGACCAACTTGAAAATGGTTTTCATGAACTCTCTTCAAAATTTGTTTCTTTGAAAAAGAATTTCAAAAAACTTTCCTCCGAAAAAGAACAACTTCTCAAAGAGAAGGAGGAGATGTCCCTCAAAATCCAAAATTTCCCAAATGTTGATTCTTTGGAATCAACCATCAAGGACCTTAGAGAATCTTTAGCCAAGTTCACCCAAGGTGAACAAAATTTGTCCAAACTCTTAGGTTCTCAACGAGTATCTAGAACCACCAATGGACTTGGCTACACCAACCTAGCTTCCTCCTCCCATGCACCCACTGTTTTTGTAAGGGGGAGCTCTAGTTATAAATTTTGTAATTATTGTAAAAAACCCGGGCACCTCATTTATGAGTGTGATTGCAAAAATGCCCGGTACGGTCAACCCAAATCTTTTTTCTTTTCGGACGAATTTTATAGGAGAAGACCCGCCATGAGACAAGTTTGGATTGAAAAATCCCTTCTTGCGAGTCTCTCCGGGCCAAAAATAGTTTCCTTTCCCCGGTGATTCATTGTTTTTATTTAGGGGGAGAACTTTCTAAATTGTTTTCAAACTTTGTTTCAAAACTCTCAATTTCAAAAATTTCATTTGGTTTCAAATTTCAAATTTCAATTGGTTTTTGATTCAAAACTTTCAATTCAAACTGTTATTCAATTTTCATTTCAAAATTTTCAACAATTGGTATTTTTTTCAATTGATTTAAAAATCTCGTTTTTCAATATTATCCCTCAATCAAGTTTTATGCCCCATTCTATTTTGATAATCACAAAGGGGGAGAAATTTCTTGATTGATTGGGGGAGAATCCTTTTCATCATGCTTTGCTTTACATTTCATTTTATTCATTAAAGCATGCCTTTAATTTAAGTTTTTACATTGATTGTTTTGGTGATTGTGATCATCAAAATAGGGGGAGATTGTTGTATCTCTCGTTCCCCTCGTTGTTTGATTTTCATGATCACAATCACCTTATTATTTATCTAACATTGTTTTAAGTGTTTGTGTTTTATAGGCAAAAGATTTCCAAGGAAATGGGCCATGAAGCACATCAAGTGGACTGAATTTCAGTCCACCGGCCAACCGGTGTGATAGCACCGGCCAGCCGGTGGACCTGGCAGAGGCATTGCCCACTGCCAGGTTCCACCGGTCGGCCGGTGGCTCTGTCACCGGCCAGCCGGTGGCACCCAGACTCAAGGGGTAGCTACTGCCTCCCCACCGGCCAACCGGTGGCCTCAGCACCAGCCAGCCGGTGGCACCCAGCCCCAACAGTGATGGCTACTGTCTGCCCACCGGTCAGCCGGTGGCTCTGGCACCGGTCGGCCGGTGCTGCCTGGGCAGAAGGTCTTCTCAACATCCAAGGCACCGGCCAGCCGGTGGACCTGCACCGGCCAGCCGGTAGCCCAATCAAACTAGCCGTTGCAGTTTGACCAGGCTGGCCCACTTGGCTCCCAACGGCTCTTTAAGCCTCTCCAACGGCTCCGAAGCCTCCCCAAGGGTTCCATGCCTATAAATAAAGGCCAAGGAAGCCCCGGACACCTCCCGGAACTATTGTGAAGCCAACGGACACATTTTCCATCATTCGGCAATCCTCCGGCGAGCCACTTCAAAGGAACCCCAAGTGCTCCATCCACTTTCACATCCAAGGAGCTCCTTCAAAGAAGCTTGGAAGCGGCCTTCAACATCTCCATTCAATCAAAGGCGCCCAAGGATTCTCCAATTACGGTTTTTTATTGTATATTTATTTTGAGCTTAAATTTGGGTTTGTGCCTACAAACCCCAAACTTTTCTCATCTCCCTTTCTTTTGGGTTTCACAGCACCACTAAGGTGTGAAGAGGTTTCTTCAAGCCTTTCCTTTTAAAAGGCTTGTGTCATAGGTGAGCTATCCTTCACCTGTAAGAAGGATAGTGGGTTCTTGCTAAACCATTAAAAGCAAGTGGGTTCTTTCCAAACCACAAAAAGCAAGCTGTAATAGGTCCTAGTGCTACCTCAAAGCCTAGTGGGTTTCTTGCTAAAACCATTAAAAAGCAAGCGGTAGGAATCTCTCAACGGTTGAGTTGGGAGCGGAGACGTAGGCCGGGTTTTGGCCGAACTCCGTTGTCAATTTCTTGTGTGATTGCCTCTTTTATTTTCCGCTGCATTTCAACTTTGATTTTATTTTGTTATTCTTTTTTTTTAAAAGGCAATTCACCCCCCTCTTGTCATCATTCCCTTGATTTCTCCGACCCAACAACTACCACCCAGTGGAATTTGATAGGGTGTTTTCCCCAACATCTTGGTGGTGAGTGTGGATTGTTGACTAGCCCTTCTATCCCCACTCTCTTCTCTTGGTAGTATTTTATGCTGGTATGCACAATGGTTAGTTTCCCATATATGTGTGTAGAGGGATGTAATGTCTTTTGGTTATTTCACACACATGTATTTATTAATATAGTATCCAAAGTGTTATTATATGTATGATGTGAATAGGTTGTGATGGATTGAGGTACCTTACTCAGTGTATGATTTGTGATGGCTTGAGGTATAATACCTCATGTATGATACATTTCATATAGGTTGTGGTGGGTCTTAGAAACTATTTGGTTACTATATAGTGATTTGATATGGGATGATGAGATGATGTGATGCATGAGATACATGTTTTTATATTTATCCCAATTTTATTTAGGTTGTCTTACTTTTGGAGAGAGATGGCTCAGGACATACGACGTGGGATAGAGCGGAAAACCAGTGGGGAAGCGATAACAGGGTACCCTTGTTGTATCATTACTATAATATATGATCTCTTATATGTGATACTTGGTTATATATATCTATAGTTAGGATGGTATCTTAGTATAACTATTTATCTTATGAGTTAGTTTCATTGTTATTCACTAGGCTTTAGCATGATTTATTTATGTTTTACATAAGAGACTCTGGGGATGATCCTATTGAGTATGCCTATTGTGATCACCCCATGTATATATAAGCTATTTTTCATTAAGGATGGAGATCATGCTTGATATTACTAGCTTAGGGTTTTTCAGGATCTATTTGGGCTTTGTGGTAGCTACCAAATTTATCTTTTGGTAATTTTAGTTCTTTTTTAGTTGTATTTTTTTTGTATGACATTACATGTATATACTTGGGATTTATTTTATCTTTATAATCAATATTTTATTGGTGTTTTCTCTTATCCCTCACTTTTACATGTTTCTATTAGAGGGTGATTCCTCTGATTTGTATGTATGATATATTCTTGGTGCTAGTCGCCAACCGGGGGCCTACTGGAGGCATGAATCAGGTGGTCACCATCTCCCTTCTCTCATTGCTGACCTAGGTAGGGTACCTTTTGGGGGAGGGGGTCATGACACTAAAATTAAAAGGATTTAAATATAATAATCATATATTATGGACACATAAAAAATATTCACTCATGGAAACATATTTAAATTTTTAAATATTTTGATCAAAGATCACACGAACAAGCCCTTCATTAGAAATAGGTTTTATAAAGTAATTAACATGCACCCAATTAAATACACCACTAAACATAAATATTTAGGATAATAAATATTTAATCACACCTAAACAATATAGTAAATAATAGAAAACCAGTAGAAACAATATTTTCTAAATAAAATATGAACATACTTTTATAGGCTATAAGGCATGAGCTTTTGGATCATTTTCTTTCAAAATGTCCACAATAAAACCAAATTGAAAGTTATAGAATTTTAACAGCATTATTCCACAATTTAACAATGATTACTAAAAATTTAACACTTTTTGGATATTTT
Organism: Viscum album; assembly: GCA_963277665.1. Lineage (NCBI taxonomy): Eukaryota > Viridiplantae > Streptophyta > Magnoliopsida > Santalales > Viscaceae > Viscum > Viscum album. Next base: position 614,440,575 of record OY728134.1, read on the forward strand.
TCTAATTATCTTGATTAGTTAAATAACTCCGGTAAAACTAAGGATTAAAAATTACAACGTTTTTTCATAATATTCATGTTTAGAATCCTAAATCTTCAACCATTTCTATTTGAATTATCTATGGTAAAATACAAAATAGTAGCACTTAAATGTAGATGATCTATGTCAAAATCTGGAAGATCAATGTAAAAAACTATAATTTTTTTCCTCTGAAAATATTGACTTGGTTTAAATCTCAAAAGGTTATATATCTCCCTAACTTCAATAATGAATTTATAAATAGTTGTATTTACCTTCATCATCATTATGATTAATGAAAAAAAATAGTAAACTAAAATTAACATGATTTAAATAAAATAATTCCACATTTTATTCATTGGAAAAAAAATAACATTCAACCCTATAAATAGATTTTAATTTTTCCATATTTCTAGAAAATCTTTCACTAACATTATATTCATCATAAAAAGGTTTTATAAAACAATTAGCATGCCCCCTATTAAAGATATCACCCAAAAAAATTCTAGGAAAATAAAATATTACTCACACCTGATTATCATCGTAATTAATGAAAATACAAATATATATATATATATTCTAAATAAAAAATGAACATGATTTCATGGTCTACAAAGTATGATATTTTGGATCATTTATTTCAAAATTTCCACAATACAACTAAATCAAATGTTGAATAATTGTAACAATAGTATTCCAAAATTTAACACTAATTACTATAAATTTAACAATTTATAGATAGTCTTATAATTATCTTGATTAGTTAAATGACTCGAATGAAACTATGGATTAAAAATTACACCGGCCTTTCATAATATTCATGTTTATAATCCCATAAATTCAACTATTTCTTCTTGAATTATCAGTGGTAAAATCTATAACAACAGTATTTAAATGTGCATTATTAGTGTTAAAATATACAAGATCAATGAAAAAAATTGAAAATTATGTCATCTAAAATTAATTTCTTGGTTTAGATGTCAAAATTACAAACATCATCCTAACTACATCATTTAATTTATAAACAGTGGTGATTAATCATACCTCATCATCCTTGTAATTAATTAAAAACCACAAGAAACTAAAATTATAAGGATTTAAATCATATAATCCAAAATTTTATCCCCCAAAAAGAAAAAACAGAATTATATCATTGAAACAAATATGAATTTTTTTTATATTTCCATCAAATACTTCACTAAAATTCTATTTGGTGAAAACAAATTTTATAAAATAATTAGCATGAAAACTATTAAAGACACCACCAAAAATAATTTTTTAGGATAAAAAAACTTTAGTCACACCTGATCATCATCATTATTAATGAAAATGCACCAAAAAAATAGCTGGATTTCAATAACAATATCCAAAAAATTTATCGCTGGAAAAAAATAGCACCCTCTCATAGCTGTGACATCAACTTGGATTAGGATTTATGCACATTTTTTGTATGTGCACAACTTTTTTATAATAATAATAATAATAATACATATTCTTATTTTGAAATTGATACTTGATACAATTCTGAGATAGTCTACTAAGAGGATGATAATTCTTCAATGACTACAAAAAAATTGATTCATATAATCAGTATCTGTCAATGAATTCAATTGTGTTATATCATTGGTTTCAACTAGGTGCATAACTCCAAGATAAATATTTTCTTGGGTGTAAATAAGATAAAAATTTTCCAAAAAAATTATACAAGATACCATGTTCTTTTCTTATTTCTATACATGAATGAACATAAGGGATTCCACTCATTTTCCATTCTTGAAAAGTGTATTCCCATGTACCTAGTTATGCACTGATATCCATGTTACATGTCCAAACTAATATTATATTATGTTCATATCGTTCTGTTATCATAGTTTTATACCTTAACACATTTTCCTTCAATTTTTCCTCAATATTATGGCCAAATTCATTTCTCCACCTTTTCATTTATTCCTTAGTGGAAAACAATTTCTTACTCAATTTCTCATGATGTTTATTAATCAAAAAAAATATTGTGTCTCATCTTCTTGAAAATCCATGCATTGAATGATTCATCTAAATTAGTTGTGATATATTGTAAGGGTCTGAATTTTCCCAAGCCCTTACATTGTCATTCTAGGGTGTTTGGTGGTTCAGAAGTGGTTTCAAATTTTAGAGTTTATTTTAAAATGATTTTTTAAATTTTAAAGTAGTTTTGATAACTTTTTTATAAGATATTTTTTTGAAGTTATATGTGTTATAAAATTAATTCCAAAGTATTAAATGATTATTTTATAAATTAATTGTAAGTTTTTAAATTGATTCAAATATTTTAAAAGTGTTTTGGAGTTTTAAAAATTATTTAATTAATTTTATAAGGGTTTTGGTATTTTTGGAAATAATAATAAACCCTTTTTATAATTATTTAATAAGTTAGTTTAATTAATAAGTTAATATTTTCAATGAAATATTTACCCTTATGCATGAAATTGAAGTTGTGTAAGGGTAAGGGTGAGTTTCTAAATCCTATGTAAGGGTAAACTAGAGATCCATAAGAGTCACATTGATTTCCATATGCTACAAATAATTAAGGCTATATTTTTAAGGATGTGTGAAGGTAAACTCAATTTACCATCACACAGTGAACTATTTTCACATCATGGTAGGATGTGGTTGAGTTTCTGTGAAAGGGTAAATTAGTTTACCCTTACATAGCAGGACTGTGTTTCATTTGGGTAGTTGATTTTTTTTGCTGTGTAAGCATAAAAAAATATTCCCTAATGAAAACCACCTACTATTCATAATGGTAAGGTGGAATTTTCAAAGTGTGTATAGAAGTAAGCTCAAGATATCCTTATATGATCCCTTACATAGTGCAGCATAAGGGTAAAACAAGTTACCCTTATACAGACCCCCTATCTAGCGTATGGGTAGTGGGATTTCCCTATTTTTCTTATTTTTCTCTTCTTCTCTATCATAAAGTCTTCAGTTATACCATAGAGGGGAGTTTCTATAGTATGGAGAGGTTGATTGTGGAATAGAGGCTTGGGGTGGGGTTTTGGTGATTATTCTAAATTTATCATGGTTGTGGTGTGGTCACCTAGTTATGGTGTGGAATCCTGGTGGGAAAGTTTTTTAATTCTATTATTCTTGGGGTGGTTTCACCATGGAGTAGGTATGTATAATGGTCCTTTTTCATGGTCCTTGGGTCTAATTTCATGGTGGTTCCTCCAGCATCATGGTCTCTTCCCTAGTTTTTTGGATCTAGAGTGTGAACCTCACCGTGTTTCTAGGAAACGGCTTTGAACACCTCTGCAATGGTGTGGTCACTTTCCTCACACTGTATCCTTGTATATTTTCACCACTTTTATGACATGGAGAGGTGTTTTTTGTTGTGGTATTATGTTTTTTAGACTTTTTATAAAATCCCAAACCCCCTTGAACCCCATCATTCTTCCAAATTTTATCTTAGTTCCTAGGCTACCCAAGTGCATCCCTATGAGGTATTTTAACCCATTTTAATTTAATTTTAACCCCATCCTTGGGTGATTGATCCTTTAAGGTTCAAATTGATTTTCCTTCATTCCTCTTCCTTATTTTTCTTTCATTCTTCATCTATAAAAGTTTGTTGTTAATGGAACCATTGGTTTTGGTGATTCTTGGGTAAGGGAATGATGTGGGATATTGTGTTCTAGGTTGATCAAGGTTTTTTCCTTCATTTTGATGCTTTTAAGTTGTATTACTCTTATTATAACATTAGGAAAAAAATAATAAATCTTTTTTTGAGGTATGGGATCCTTCACCTTTCCTCTTTTAGTTGTGCATGTGAAATTATCAAGCATTTTTTTCCTTTGGAGAGGTAGTATGCACTAACCTAATAAATATAATGAATTTTACTAATTGAAATTGAATGGGAAGGAAAGGAATCATAAATTTTACCACTTTTGATTTTATTATTTTTAATATTAAAATGTGTAATTCCATTGCTGAAAATGCAACTATTGGGATCCTAGTTTGTGTTGGAATTGATATGTTTTTAGAACCTCTGATTGTTTGATTGTTTGATATATCCTTTAATGATTTGGTTAATCATGTATATTTGAATAACAAATTGGTTTCCCATGTAATCTTGGATTTTGTGATAGTTACATTGAAATTAAATAAGTAAATGTGATGAAATCCCTTTTGTTAAACTAAAATGAAATATGTGAAAAATAGTTGTGTTGTATAGTTGTGTGATGAAATGTAGTTGTGTTTTGTGGAATTTTCTATGGGGAATGGGTTGTGGTCTATGGTGGTGGTAATGTTGATCTTATTGGCATGAGAAGGTGGGTTGTTTGTGTTGGTGATGTGTTGTGTTGGTTTCCCCTTAGTGATGGAATTAAGTGTAAATAATGAAATTGGAATGCCTAATGAGATTAATTAGATAATGGGTTGGAATGGATAAATAAACTCTTGAATTAAAATGGGAAGTGTGGTTAAAAAAATTGTTTAATGTTGAATGAATGGAATGTATAAATGAATTTGGTAGGTAATTAGAAAATATGGGAATTGGATTAACTTAAAAGGAAATATGGAATGTGGATTGTTGTTTGTGGGTTTCTTATGCGGTGTAATGTATTTAGAGGTGGCAGTTAAATTGGGGGAGGTTGTAAGTCCTTGTGAGGTGTGGTGAGTTGGGATATTACTCGTGTTGTAAACTCATAGTTTAATATTGTGTGTATAATATATATATATATATATATATATATTATTTTCATTATGATTTCTTATCATGACCCAACCCATCAGGATCCACTTGACTAGCGGCAAGCTGAGTGTAACACCTTATGCTTGCCTCAAATAGGCTAGGGGATGATGAAAAGCACTGAGAAGGTATATACTATAAGGGGAGGCCTTATCCCAAACTACCCATATACACGTACACATCTATCTCCATGAAAAATTACATAAGAATAATAAAAGACTACAATATCTAGAGTATAACCAATAATTAAATAACCTATAGGTAATGCATCAGAGTATGAAAATATATAGACAAAGTGTAAAGGGGAAAAAACATGACCAACTAGAAAATAAGTTTAATCCTGACAATAACTGAAAAAGGGGGGAAATAAGAGAGCCCATCTCATAATCACCAATTCTGACCATCAAACATGATCAATGCACCCAAGTACTACTATTATCCACTGAAGTCCCCATTGATCTACCTATCATCTTTATAAGGCATGACATGTATGGGAAAATCTCATTCAGGGGTGAGTATATACATACCCAGTAGGACACCCCAAAATCACCAAGCACAAAGCATCAAGAGAGAGTATTCATCTTATCACAAAAAAGGCATGTCAATCATAATATGAGACAAAATCGATAAAAATCCTTGATATACTCAACAAAAATTCCAAATAAAGAGATAAAGGGGATCTCTATCTCCATATACCAACTAATAATGATGAGTCAGCCTACAGCTCTAAAGGTCCATCACTGATGCCCAGCATCATGTGAAACCATACAAGAATAAATGTGGAGGGACCCTCACCTCTCTACTGCACTCAATAGCTGAGGGTTCTCTATCCCCTATCCATTAATCCCATGTATCCTCACTAGAATCTTAGTGGAGGGACCCACTCCTCACTATTATTCTCTATATCTGATGGAGCACCAACTCATGTAGAAGAACCCCTCTCCATAGAATCTTGATAATGTGGGAGTAACACTCCATATATAGATGAATTATGCCCTACTGTAGTATGGTGGAGTACCGACTCTGCCTATGTAAAGAGTATGGGGGATCCACACCCTAGTGTGATAGGGGAGTACCAACCTCAGCATCCCTCAAGTGATTCTTCCTTATCACTACCATCAGTCAAGCATCGTCTGATGAAGTTTCATGCTCAAAACATATTGCATCACATCTTGTATGACAAAATTAAGGCTACCATCACATTTTACATGGAAAACTACTCAGGATATGATACTTGTGGGCCCAAATCTGAGTCTCGAAGAAGAAGATGATAAAGGTAAAAGATCGAGGGCTCCAACCTACCCTTAAGGGGTATATGGAAGGTTCCATGAGGTACATGACATGTATATATGAAACTATAACTCCTTGTGTCTCATTTCCTCACACATAAAGTCATCCTCAAAATACACAGTATGACTACTAGTGGTACACAACGTGTATAGGAAATTCTATAACTTGGTGCACCTTTCGGTTCATCCCATATACAATGGTCTATGCCCATGTACTCTGAGCATTCCTATGTACTCTGGACATTCCCAAATACTTTTCAAAGTACACAGCATGTCTCTCTATATCACACAATATGTAGAGGATGGGTTGGCACTCAATGTGTGTCGTATAACCATGCTCATGTACTTTCTAAAATAAATGGTGTTTACCCCACCATACATGGAATGTGGAGTCACATGGGATCCTGGGTGTGTACCCCAAGTACACATCGATACATCCTCCATGGGTTACATGGAATGTGACTTGAAACACTCTGTGTGTATCACCACATGTCTTCCTGGGCATGTCCTCCTAGTACTTGTCAATCTGGATGGCTAAGGGTTATATAGTGTGTAGACCCACAACACATAATGTGATACTTATCTCTCTATAGAAACTATATTCATCATGCTGAGGGGGCTACATGACATGTGTTATTCATACTACACATTGTTTAGTCAATGTTTTTCTAGAATACTAGGTTCTTCACACATCGTCTTCTCGTGTCACCACCACCACTAGATCTACCATTAGTCATGCCCAAGGAGTGAGGATCTAGGGAAAACCATTCCTAATCCATCATTGGTGGAAATATTTCAACCACTAGATCTACCCATGTACATTCTCTATTACATCGCACTGCCAAATGCCAAAACCCATGAACAAACTCCTCTGATCCATCACCCGAATCACCCATAATACCACAACACACCTTGATCGTGATCTCAATCCTGAATCTAGACCCATAGAAACAAACCATCATGCCAAATACTAGTTGTGCAATGGTTGGTTTCTGGGTATTTATTGAACCATCGACTAAAGGAAATGCTAATAATGAACATGCAAAGAACGATGGGATAAATGAACAAAACATGAACATGAGGAATGAACCTTGGATATTGTTCAGGTTGGCCTCAGTTCATTTTTATTAGAATGATGAATGGAGAGAAATAATAAATTATCATCAATTATAGTTATAGGAAGATAAAAATGATTCTCATTAACAACCATCAATCTGTTAATCAATCTTGATTGATGGATCGAATCATGTTTGACATGGGATAAAAAAACAGTGATAAAATCCACAATACAAAATCTTATATATATTCTATATCAATAATTGATGAAGAATGATTCCATATCATTATCATTGGATATATATATATATATAAACTCAACTAGAATAGATGGTCCTAGTGATATTGATCCATTGGACCATGATCTATCATCTCCATGAAGATCTTGTCCATGGCTCCTCATCAACTCTCTAGGGTTATGTAGCTAACCCTAGAATTTTCCCAAATTTGGGTTTAAATAGGGGGAGGAGATAGGTCATGGAAAACATAACTAATAAATTAATTTATTTAATTATCATTCTCCCATGAATTCACTTAATCCAAAAACCTAACACTGATAAAGGTTATGTTGAACCTAGGTTAAAAAACACATTCTAGATTTAATGGAAGTCATGGATTTCTAATCTGAGACTCAGTTTAGGATTTATTACATTATTTCTGAAAACTGATCGCGTGTGATATAATATTTTTATTATTTTTATTATATCCACACTAGGACTCTCTCAATACCATAATTTTATTCCCACTTAATGATTATCTTTAAAAATATTCCTCAAAATATTCTAAAGTCTTACATGGAAAAAAAGAGTCATTAAACCCTCCCCACCTTCAAATATTTTCATCCCAAAATTCGAAAAATCACTCAGATAAGTGAGGATACTGAGATCGTAACTGGGTTTCCCACTCCCATAATCTCTCCTGGAGGTTCTCATGTTTTCAATAAACATACACCCAAGAAAAACACTTATCCATAAAGGGTCTTATCCTATTGGTTCTTGAACACCACTGGGATTCTTGAACTCTTTGAAGAGGTAACTCTACCCCCAACAACCATTTTATCCTAGCCGGCATCATAAAATTGTTGTGTGCATGCCTCCTCAACTACGACACGTGTAAAACACCAAGAACCTAGTCTAGATATGATCATAGGGTCAAGCAACACAACACCTCACTAAACCAATTAAATAATAGTAAAATGGCCTATTAACCTCAGAGATATCTTGTTGTCCTAGACAAATCCATGTAATCCTTGATGAGGAGAGATATTTTGTAACACATGATCTCCTTGTCGAACTCCAAATTCCACTATCATCAGTTCAAAAAGGACCTATTATGTTTTTGGGTAGTCCTCATACTCCCTTGGATGAACTTCGCCTTTCATAACCATTTCTAACACTAAATCTTGGCCCAAAAGTGCTTTCTCTAACTTGCTCTGACCAGTATAGCAGTGGCCTACAAGGTCTACCACAAATGACCTCAAATGGTGTTACACCAATGGTATATTGGTATCTACTGTGATACTCAAACTCTAATGATAGTGTATGATCCTCCTAGATATGGATTAGAATCAACATGGAAACCCAAATCATGCACACCAAAATAAAAAAGAACCATTTTACCTAGAAATTTTTCTGGAGTAGAAACATTGTGCTCTATCGCAACCAATTCCCAAAGGCCTCCTGCATCCTCTCCATAATCATGATGTGAAGTGAGAATAATATTCTAAAATGTACATATAGGGGATTTTATGAAATTTTACTACATCTTCCATTCATAGGCATCCCAAAATCACCACTAAGATTTTCTCTCAGATGGTTAGGAAGTGGGACAACTTGGAAATCCATCCTGCAATCGTTCAGATAGCGTTGTGACCTCTCACTAGTCATGGAACCCCATCATTATAAAGGCACAAAGATTCCATCATATTTTTAATTCCATTCAGGCTCTTAGGCATCCACCTATAGGTAGGTGAGAGAATAAGATTTAAACTTAGAAACCTTCTACAACATCCTTGACTACTAAAATCGATACTAAAGGATCCTGATACATTCTCACCACTCTTGGATGTACTAATAAGGGAAATAAATCTCATCAACCTCTCCTCTCACAACATTACTATTGTCATTTTCCATCCTCAAAAAAGGATGATGTGATCCCTAACTTCAATAAAATCTATCAAGAACATGACTAATAGATATCTAGTCATGCAATACATCACAATTGATATCCCTAAGTTGTGACTCCCCTAATCGCTAAAAAAGTGGAGAGGTAACAACCAATGAATGAAGATGTGATACACCAACCTCATCCTCAAGGGTAATCTGAAAGAGTTCAACTGCTCTATCACCTCACTCAATAATAGCGGACAAAAAAACTTCACTATGATCATCTGCTATTATGGCCATGATTTTGAGTGCCTTCTGAGTTAGAACATCCATATCCTCTACTAGTTCCACTATCACTCCCATGTATTAGATGGTATATCCCAAGAAGTGTACCAAATTATTCCAAAATTTATACATTAACAGCTTACCATAAATTTTTTACTCTTGGAACATGTCCAAAACTATTCACAAGTGTCTTGCATGCTCCACCTCTGACATTGAGTTCACAAGGATGTCACCAAAGAAGACTACCATGAACTGATCCAAGAAGGGTTTAGGATTTAGTTAATATGTCTCATGAACTCTACTGGGGTGTTAAATGTGTAAAAGGGTATCACCAAGAACTAAAAGAAACCACAACTTGAACCTATATTTGGTGATAACCTATCCTGAGGTTGAACTTTGAGAACTAATTCACCTCTAACCACTAGTTAAAGAAGTCATCAATTCTAAGGGGTGGATACTCCTTCCTAAAAGTCACCTAGTTCAAGTGAATTCAATATACACCTATCCTAAAAATATAATCTAACTCCTAGGAGAAACGTATAGGGATTATTTGGAAAACACACTAGATATTACGAATCCCTACCTATATAGGTCCTCTAACTACACATCCATCTCTCACAGCTCCAAGGATTCATCTGATATGTTGGAAAAAATATCATACCATACCTTGTGAAATTATATGTAGATAAAAAACGTTCTATGGGGAGTTAATCATGGAACATCCTTGGGGAAGTCCTCTACATACTCCTCTAACTTCATAGGGAACTAAAATCTTATAGAATCTTCTTCTCTAACGATTATACAAGAAAACTAATAAGAAATCAATTGTATCCTCTTGCACATGAGCTCATCCTACTCTGCATGGGGTCACTCCTTACCAAAGAAGGAAAAATCCATCCCAAAACTCAAAAACATTATATCCTTCACTGATAATAGTCAATTGAGAATAGATTATATATAACTAGTACCTACTAAGGAAAACATCATAGTTCCTCACTGCCTGCTACATAAAGATTCCACAAAAGACTCTCTCTCCTCATAGATTCATGTCATACTGTTAGTAGAAGTGTGATCACTAATCCTCCTCTTTATGATCCTTCAAGAATAAGGGTTAATAAAAAAGGCTCTAATGGCATTATTAAGCCTCTAATAGGGGTTAGGTATAGGGAAACAAGGCTCATGACACTATCCTAAAACTATAGCTTGGGCAATGGAGACATACATCACACCTAAAACCACACTTGAATTTTTCAAGTCACAAGATCCTACCACCAGAAGCTATCCTTTACCTTTCCTACCTGTTTGAAACAACCATGGATTTATCCATCACCTTAACACATCTAAAAGAACTCAAACATACAATTCAAAGTAACTCATCCAACACACCTCAATGTTATCCTCTTTTGGTGACACTGACTCACTCATGTGATTTTAAATTACGTCATAAGGATGAATATTAGTGGGGGGAGTGCCCCTATTCCTTGAATTCTCAAAGTCACATAAAAAATATATAACACATAGCTTTACTGACGCCCCATGTCACCTTAAAGAAGTTTCAACACTAGCACCAACATCAAGAGGGGTCCTATCCAAGATGGTCTTTTTCTCCATAGGTTCACGTCAATCCTCTACCGCCTAAGAAGGGGTTCTGTATCACCATAAAACTTACATAGTCTCTATATTTGGAACCCATGATGCATAAGAAACATAGTTGTGTCATCTTCTAATACCACTAGGATCAACTACTTATCCCAAAAGAATATCGGTTGTAATAATAACCATTCGATCGGTCAGGGCCTGCAAAAGCTAGAAAACTTGGGCCACTGCCTCGAGCCAATCCTTCACTACATGGGGGTATGGCTCATTATGAAATCTTATAAGTATCTATTTCTATAACTCATGTAACATAATAAAACTATGTGTATCATCACCCTGACCTTCTAGATATATCAATATCTCAATATTTCATCAATCAATAATCCAATCTATGAGTGGTGGATTTATGCGCTACTCGGTAGGTGGTATCCCTACTCTATTCACACGTAAAGAAAACACCTCATTAATGGGTCCCTAAACTAAACCTCATTTCTCAACTAGTCGTTATCATGAAACTGTCTCGAAATCCTAGTTGTCTATAATATTGTATTGATATTGAAAATTATCAATACATACCACAGTCATAGAGTATATTTGGGGAGCTAGTTCAAGAAGGATGGTAAAAGGACCCAATCCTATATGATGCATGTACCATTTTTTCCCCACAACTATTATCTCAATATGATGAGTCAAAAGGTAGGTATTCAAAGTCTTTGAGTATAAATGCATCAGTTTTCATTCCAACTCTGGGTTTCCTAGCCTGAAAGTCACACACAAAACACTTTGAAACTATTTCACTAAATTCCCAACCAATCCTCACCATGGGTCCATCTCTACACCAACCTAAGGATAAAATGATATGATATCACTTTTTCATGAACAACCCCACTGGGTCCTACATGGCCAGTATAAATCTAATTGTGACACCTCAATCCTATCTTTAATAGGCTATGGGATAGTGATAAGCATCGAGAATGCATAAATGATAATGGGAGGTATTAGCCTAAAGTACTTGTATGCACACATAGAATCATCTCCATGAAAAATTGCATAGGACTAATAAAAGACTACAACATCTATAGTATAATCATGCATAAAATAACCTCTAGGGGATACATCAGAGTATGAAAATATAAATTCACAACATAAAGGTGAAAAAATAGATTCCTAACCAAAAAATGAAGTCTCATCCTAACATCAACTAAAAGGGGGGAAACTAAGAGATCCCAACTCCTGATCTCAATATATGACTACTGAACATGGTCAATGCACCCAAGTACCACTATGATCTACTTAATTCACCACCAATATTCCTATCATCTACATAATATACAACATATGTAGGTAAATCCCATGCAGGGATGAGTATATACATACCAAGTAGAGTACCCTGAAATCACTAAGCACAAAGCATAAATAGGGAGTAGTAATCTCATCACAATGAAGGAATTTAAATCATAATATGAGAGAACAACCATAATAATAACCCATATATGTTCAATAAGAAGGCCAAATGAAAAGAAAAATGGGATATCCATCTCCACAACCCATCTAAGAATAATGATGTATCCTGTAACTCCAAAGTTCCATCACTAATTCTCAACATCATGTGCAGCAATACAAGAATCTATGTGGAGGGGCCAAAACCTAACTACTACACTCTATAGACAATGGATCTCTGTATTCTAACAATATATCCCATATAACCTCGCCAGAATATAAGTGGGGGTGAATGCTCCTCACTACTGTGATCCACAACCGATGGAGCACCAACTCCCATGGAGGACTCACTCCCCAATGGAGATAGATAATGGGGGAGTACCACTCCATATAAAGAGGAATTATACCCTACTATAGTATGGGGTTGTACCAACTCTACCTATGTAAAGAGTTTGGGAGACATATGACCTAGTGCGACAAGGGAGTACCAACACCAGCATCCCTCTCATAATTTTACCTAATCACTGTTATTGATCAATTGTTTCCTGATGAATCATCACACTATAAACACCTCACATAATATCTCATATTCCATAAAAAAGGACACCATCACCTTATACATGTAAGACTACTCATGATAGGCTACTAGTGGGAAAAATCTGAGTCCTAGAGAAGGAGAAGTGAAAGGTAAAAGATCAAGGGATCCAACCTTCCCTAAAGGGCTACATAGTAAGTATCAGGAGGTAAATGGGGTGTCTCTATGAAACTAGAACTATCCATATTTCAATATCTTGCACATCATGTCCTCCTCTATATACACAGCATGAACACCAATGGTACCCGGTATATAGAGGCAAGTATGGCACTTGGTGTGTCATCTGGTTATGCTCGTGTGAAATGGCTCATACTAATGTTCTTAGGGTGTACCCATGTACTTTAGTCATGCCCACGTACTTTATAAAGTACACATAATTCCTCTATATATCAGACAACATGTCTGGTCCAGCACTCAACATGTGTTGTGTACCCATGTCTATGTACTTTATGAAGTACACGGTGTGTTCCCCTCCATACATGGTGTGTGGAGTCACATGGACTCCTAGGCATGTACCCCCCCCCCCCACCCCATATGCACCAATCCATCCACTAAGGGTTACATAGAGATTAACTTGGAACATAATATGTGTATCGCCACATGGATTCCTGGGTGTGTACTCCCTATACACATTGAGATGGCCAGTTAAGGGTTACACTATGTGTGGACCAACCACACAGCATTTGATACTTATCTCACCACAAAAAAACCTAGCAAGTATGCTGAGGGGTGGTGTGAGCTGGAAATTCTCATATTTTTGTCTGTTATTCTTTGAAAATACCCCCAATTAATTAAAATACCAGGTAAAATAATGATTTTTTGTTGATTTTTCTAAATTTGGGACTTAATTTTTGAATGGAAAAATTAATGATATTTATTGATTTTATTCATCACTAGATGTAAACTTAAGAAGATATATAGTTAATTTTGAAAATGGTTTTTCTAAAATTTGAATTTAAAATTGTAAACATTCAATCTATAATTTAATTATTGGAATCAATTTGGAATTTAAATTATTTAATGGATTTTGTTTTAAGTTTAATTGATTTAATAATTTCTTGAATTAAATGAAATACATATTTTGAAAGGAATTAATAATTTTCATTCAGACTGGAAGTTAATCAGCAATGCTCTTAGTCTTCACTTCTTTAGGCCACCTTGAATTGTGTCTTCATTTCCTCCTTTAATAAAATATTTATTTGTGTGTGTGTAGAATTCGGACTGAAAGTGTTATTTTAATTGATTTATCATTTTTTATATTGAATAAATATTCTTCATTGAATATTTTTTATTGTTATTATGCGAGTTGAAAAATTGTAAAGGCCTCACATGGTCAGCACACTAACCTTGCACAGCTAACTGCACTATGAACACCCTGCCTCCTACAAATCATCTCCACGGTCAGTCTACTAACTATAGACATCCAATCAAAACTATCACTCATGGTTATTATACTGATCACGAGACACTCTTCTAGACCCCCACTCTTCTCACGGTATGCATGCTTACCATGATATCTTCTCACAGTCACCTTCACCACCCAACCATAAGTATCCTCCATTGTCACCACAGTGACCACAGATTTCATATTCACCTCCTACCTATTGTTATTTATCCACATCCCAATAGAACCACATGGTCACCCACCTTGTCACACCTCATCTCATCCCACCTAAAACCATCTTTTAGACTAGACCAAATCTCGCCTGATTACAATGGAAGCTCATGCCCGAACCAAAGAGAAACCTGAACCTATTTTAATCCAAGATCATCGATCATCACCAATATAAGGACTGAATCCACACTACCTCTCTTTTTCTCGCCACTTTATATCTGGACATCCTTAAGAACCTAGAAGAAAAATCCCATCCAGGATTACTAAGAAGACTAAGATCTGTATGCCTTAACATCCAAAGGCTCAGGCCCTGCATTGAAGTCAAAATTCACCAAATCCCAAGCCCAATTTCTAGTATGTGAAATTTCCAACATGAAGAACTATAAAAAATATAAATGTGTGTTCAATCATGAAACCGGTATTCCCCTAATAGAATTAATCTCAACTATTCATTGCAACACATTGCATCCATCTAGTTAAATTCAAAGTTATCCTCAACACTGAATATGAGGAATAATCTTCTACCACACCTTATCTCTATAAATATATATCTCTTTATCCTAGTATATTCATCTGTCCTTCTCCAATTAGGTTTTTCATCTTCTATAATTTATTTATTTCTAAATTTTTAAGTTAAGGTTTCATTCTATTAAATTGTACTATGTTGTTTATTTCCCCCCTCAATTTCTTTATGTTTCTCACATCTGTGATGTCTCAACAAACCCTATATACATGATCATGGAGTGATAACCCTTTTTGGTTGGTCTGAAGAGGAATCATAGTGATTATCTTGAATTTATTCATTTAATTATCAATTTATCTTCTCTTTAATTCAAGTGTGATAGTAAAAGTAGAATTTGGAGGAGAATATTATCACTCTGTGATCCATTAACATTGTCGCACTCTTCCAACTATTACACAGCAAATCCTCCCTCCATTTTGGACCACACTTCATATGATTAGAGTCATATGGTTTTATTGGAATAATGGTATATGATTTATATCGAATGTGTGAGTGAGTTCATTCACTCGATTGAGGAATGATACTTACCCATTAACCTAGGATAATACATGGAATGACTAGTCTATTTAAGGATATCTTGAGTATATTAGTGGTTTCATACTAAAGAAAATAGTATAGGTTTAATAGTTGAATTATATTGAACCTTCTTGTTAATTTAGATGATTTAGAAAAAAGTAAATGATGATATATCTCACAAGAATTCATCCTTAGGTATATTTTCATTTCCTATATTCATCCTTTGTGAATTTTCATGTCATTTTTCTTTTCTATTTACATTTAATTAAAAACAAAACAAAAAACTCTAGATGCTTTCAAAATTAATAAAACAAAAGAAAGATACATAAGTTCTAAGATAGTGATACTCCCTACCCTTACTCCTTGATAGAAAACCCCGATCATCCACTGGGTTATATTAGGAGTAAAGTAGAAATTTTGTTTGACCATGACCCATGATAATCATGTGATCAACTTGGAACCATTTTCGGGGAGAAAAGTGGAGTTCCCAAGGACTTTAACATGACTCTAAATATTATTTTCCAATTTTTATTTGATTTTGTTTTATAATTTATCTTTTTTCTCAACTTGGGATAAGCATTCGAGTTAGTCCATTATTTAATGGATTCTCATCCATATGCTTATTTCACAATACTACATGAATTCTAGAAGATGAAATATCAAATGAAATACCAAAAATAACCTTTAGAACACACCAATGGGTGGGATTATGAAAGTTTCTACATGAATGAATCCAAAAACCATTAATAACACATCCCCCACACCATCAAACTGAATAACTTACACCAGAGGAAATTAATAGCTACTCATCTATGTTGAATGATTTTCATGTGAGCCAAAAACTACAGGAATATAAATAAGTGATTAAAAAATTAAAAGTTATGAAAGCTGCAATAGTTTCTTCCCATCAAGAACTTATGGAGAAAAGGAAATAATAAGAGGCTGAAGAGTCATATCCCTTAGTATTTTCTAATGAATATATTCAAAAGGTGAAGGGAAATTTTTTAGAATCATAAGATCTTCCCCTATTCACCCTTGATCACATCTTCCTAGAGCTAGTGTATAGAGAAAAGAAGTTATATGCTAGAACTTTTGGGGGATGTTTTCTTTCAAATTTCTCTTTTTCTAATTTTATTGAAAATTAATTGTCTTATAATTTCCATCTTACTATTAATTAAATCACATAATCAAAACAATTATTTCAGGACCTAAAGGATGTTGATGATGATAAATTGGATGAGATTACATTTGAAGAGAAGCTAGAATGATCAATATTTCCCCCATCCATACAAGATAATTTCAAATAATCATTGTACTAAGAAAATGATCTACATGATAAAACTAATGAGGGAGTTTCAACTAAACTAAGTTAATTATATTTTAATATTGTACAAGATGAATTATCTACTAATATCCTTACTTATAATTTTGAAGATTCGTCCTAATTAATGCCTATCAAAGATAATGAATATATAAAACCTTACACGGATCCCCTTGAAGAAAAATTAGATCTGTAAGTAGTTGAAGAAAAACTAGAGCTGTTGGAAATTGAGGATGAACCATCCCAATAAGATCTTGATGAAAATTACTTTGATAGATTTCTTGAATCTAAATTTGATGAATTTAAAGAAGATTCCATAAGATAAGTATATACTCAATATAAAGATTATCTAGAACCTATGGTGAATACACCACTCCCTCAACATTACCATAAACACCAAATGGATGGAGGAACTAAAAACTAGAAGTATTCCTAGTGTTTGTTTCTCATAAATCTATAGAGGAAGTTGTTGCATATAAAGGGATAAATTTTAATTTAAACACACCATTTCATGAATTTTTTAATTAAATGTACTTATTGAATTCCATTTTTATGAATTTTGTGAAGTATAATCATTTGAGATGCCACTGGAAGCTGAAGAATCAACTCTTTTGGATTTGGAAGAACCTAAGGAGTCCCCAATTTTTAATTTACCACCCCCATTTTATGTTGTGCCTCACAATGTTGAGGGGTGTTTATGAAGTACACTATCCAATGGGACCTCTAATAAATGAATCTATCTAGATTTGGAAGGAATCTCATGTTGTGGTTATTTCCACATAAACCTCATCCTTATATGGATTGGGGATAGCCAATATATTATCCATCTATGGACTGTCTAACTACAATATCTCTTAGGGGGTTATACCTAAGACTCTTTTCCCTATTTTTTCATTTTTCTATTTCTTAATTTTCATTCTAGTAAATTTTTATAATGTTTTATTCTATTTTAAATAGTTTTTACTAAGTGGACAGAACCTAAGAGGATAGCTTCACTATCCCTAGGAGAGATCTTACCTTGAACTTGCTGGATAATAACACCAGGTTGTATGTCTCTTTTTCATTATTTATTCATGAAAACCTTTGTGTATTCTACTAGAACTTAAATGGATAGTGATAAAAAAGTGTGTGGGTGGAGATTAAACTTGTTATAGTAGTTATTTAATTTATTTTTAGTTAATTTTTTAAAATCTATAAATAAAAAAATTTGTTTTTTTTAAGTTTTTAATAAATATAAAAAACAAAAAATGATGAAAAGAAAATATAAAAAAAAATATTTATACATTTTTTAAATATCCATTTTTTGTTTACCTTTGGATTTAATTTAAAAAAACACACTAATATAAAAAATCTAATAAAATATTAATTTGTACAAAATATTTTTCTGTAACTTAAAAAATGTAGTTTTATACATATATTTTTTTGTACAGTTTCTATTTTAATTTTTCATCCATTTCTCAAACTTCATTTGTGCACTACCTGGTTTTAAAATACCATTCTATAGTTGAGTAATTCATGGGTACTAAAACTATGAGACTTTAAGTGATTGTTGAATGATTTTGTCACTGGTTTTATGGAATTTTTATTTTATAAATAGGATATAGAGTGTGAGTGAAAATATTTATGTGGAATCAATTTTATAACATTAATTCATTGGAATTTTGAACTTGATCTGAGGTAATTTGACCTCTCTAAGACAAAACACCTTATGGATCCAACTTAAAAGAAAATTATATAATTTATTTGAACCTGGAATAAAAATGGGCAATTAGAAACCCATAATGGATCTCTGAGACAAGATCATTGGGTGTATTTCTGTAATTAAATAAATCCATCTTAATAAGTGTTATGCACAGTGCTTTGCACATAATTATGACTAGGAAAAATAAATTAAAAATGGACTTGTAAAAAATGAGTCCATTTAGGTGAGGTGGATATTGAACCCATAGAAAGAGGGTTAATTGACTTACAACACATTCAATTAATTTGTTTCAATAAGTGGTAAATCAAGCTTTGTTTTAAGGGAACTTACGAAATAGGGATAAATGGAGGTTCTTTTTAAAAAAAATTGATTCCACATAAATATAATTTAATACACTCCCGAAATGAACTTTTGATTGAATTTAAGTAAGCTTGTGGTTTGACTCACAAATGAGGTATGATAAATTAAATAGTGGATAAGTCTGTGTGTTATCTCTTTTCTGGAAGTTAAATTTAATTAAGTAGGATGGTCATTCTTTTTTATTTTTGAATAATTTAAATCCAATGATAAATTTCCTAGGGGTGAAATAGTTCAAGTGTGGGGGTTATTTGAGCCATAAATTCCCATATTTTTATCCTTTATTCTTTTAAAATACCCCCAATTAATTAAAATATCGGGTAAAATAGTGATTGTGTGTTAATTTTTCTAAATTTGAAACTCAATTGTTGAATAGACTAATTAATTATCTTTATTGATTTTATTCATCATTAGAGTTAAATTTACAAATCCATACAATTAATTTTAAAAATTATTTTTTAAAACTTTGAATTTGAAATTATAAACATTCAATCTATAATTTAATTATTCAAATAAATTTGAAATTTAAATGATTTAATGGATTTTATTTTGAGTTTAATTTATTTAATCATTTCTTGAATTAAATTAAATCTGGATTTTTAAAGTAATTAATAATTTTCATTCGGACTAGAAGTTTTATTTTAATTGATTTATCATTTTTTATATTGTATCAATATTCTACACTGAATTTTTTTTATTATGCAGGTCAAAAAATTTCAAAGGCCTTGCACAGTTATTACATTGATCGTACATAGCTGACTGCACAATGTGCACCCTTCTTACCACAAATCATTTCCATGGTCATTCTACTACCTGTGGAGAGCCAATTGAAACCCCCACTCACTGTCAGTATACTAACCATGAGACACTTTGTCATACCCCCACTCTTCTCACGGTAGGAATTCCTACTATGAGATCTTCTCACAGTAACCTTCACAACCCTTTTTTAAGTATCCTCTATGTTCACAACAATAATCATGGATTTCATCCTCACCTCCTACCTACCGTACTTCGACCACATACTAGCAGAACCACATGGTCACCCAACTTGCCTCACCTCGTATCTTTCCACCTTCATCCATCTTCTGGACCAAACCAGATCTCACATGATTGTATCATAAGCTCATGTCGGAACTGATGAAAACACATAACTAGGTTGGAGTTATGAATTCAGAGCATCTCTACTATAAGGACCTAATCCACACCACATCTCCTATGTTTTCCGCTTTAGATCTAGACCTCTCAAAGAACCTAGAAGAAAAATTTTGTCCATAAGTATAAAGAATATTATGCTCTATATGACTTGATGTCCAAATGCTTGGGGATAGCATTGAAGTCAAAATCCATCCAAGTCTAGAAAAAATTTACAACATGTGAAACTGACACTGTGAAGCACTGAAACAAATCTAAATGCATGTGTGATCATGAGACTAAAATTTCCCTGATAGAATCAATCTCGATTGTTTATTGTGACACGTGGAATCCATCCATCCAAATTCAAAGCTCACCTCAACACTAACTATGAGGAAGAACATACTCCCTCCCCTTTTCTCTATAAATATATCTCTCCCTATCCTATTAGATTCATTCAGCCTCCACCGATTAGGTTTTCCCTCCACTATAATTTCTTTCTTTTTGAATTTTTAATTTAATGTTTTATTCTATTAAATCATACTATTTTGTTCTTTTCCCCCTAAATTTATTTATGTTTCTCGCCTCTGTGATGACCTAGTGACTCTTATATCCATGATCATGGAGAGATAACCCATTGAGGGTGGATTAAAGGGGAATCATAGTGATAATAATGAATTCATGTGTTTGATTATCAATCTATATCCTCTCTGATTATATTGTGATAGTGAAAGTGGAATGTGAAGGAGGCAATTATCACTCTATGATCCATTAACATTGTCACACTCTTCCAACTATTTAATAGAAAAGTCTCCCTCCATTTTGGACCACACTATATATGATTAGATTCATGTGGTTCAAATGGAAGAATGGTATGTGATTGTTGTTAGGTGTATGAGTGATTTAATTCACTCAATTGAGGAATGATTCTTACCCACTCACCCAAGAGAATACATGGAATGAATGGTATAATTGATGATAGATCTCATTGGAATTCATCCTTAGGTTCATTTTCATTTCTTTCATCCATCCTCTATGAATTTTCATTTCCTTTCCCTTTCCTGTTTCCATTTAATGAAAAACCAAATGAATAACTCTATCTTATTTCAAAATTAAGAAAACAAAATAAAGAAACATAAGTTATGGGATAGTGATACTCCCTACCCTTTATTTTGAGAGAAGACCTTGGTAATTCACTAGGTTTCATTAGGAGTAAAGTATAAATTTTGTTTAACCATGACCCACGAAAATCATGTGATCAAGGTTACTACACGGTGTGTTTTATTAGAACTACACACTATGTAGTTAGGATTTTTCTAGAATACTTGGTTCTTTATGTGTTTTCCGCTTATATCTCCACCACCACCAGATCTTCCATAAATCACAAATAGGGAGTGCAGATCTAGGGATGATTGTGCTTGTTTCATCACTAGTGGCTGAATTCTGAACACCCAATATACCCATGGACATCCTCCATTTCACCACATTGTCAAACTTTGAAACCCACGAATGGAATCTACTGATCCATCACCTGAATCTCTCATCATACCATAACACACCTTGATCATGCTCTTGATCCCAAATACAGACCCATAAAAATGAACCATCATGCCAATAACTGGATATACAATTGTTAAATTATAAGTATTGGTCAAACTATCATCCAAAGGAAATTTTGATAATGAACATTCCATGAACGATGGTAGAAATGCACAAAATACAAACATGAGGAACAAACCTCAATATTTGTTTGGGTTGGTCATGATTCATTTCTATTAGAATGTAGAGCAAAGAGAAACAATCAAATATCATCAATTCCTATCTATAGGATGATAAAATGATTCCCACAAATCAACCATCAATCTATGAATCAATATTTTAATAAGGATCAACTCAGGTTCAACATTGGATAAAAAATGGGGATAAAATCCACAATACAACATCCTACCTAGAGTTTAGATTGATCAAATGCTTCATTTTCATGTCATTTATTATATTCCAAATTTTGGTAATCTTTTATAAATATACTAGGTATTTTATTTAGAAAAACTATCTCTATTGAATTTTCTATAAAAGTTTTATTTATGGGGGTGAACCCAAATTTTTTGTTATTCTACAGTATTTTGTGTCATTGTCATTGGAGAGATCCTTGGAAACTATTGGCATAGATAATCACAGTGGTACTGATCTATTTTTAAATGATCAATCATCGCTATGAATCTCTCCTCCACAACTCCTAAAATCTATAGGGTTATGCGTCTAACCCTAGGATTTTCCCAAACTTTAGTTTAAATAGGGGGCTAGGTCAGGAAAAATAATAACTATTAAATTAATTTATTTAATTAACATTCTACCACGACCACACTTAATCCAAAAACTCAATGTCGCTAAATTTTATGTCATTCCTAGATTAAAAAATGCATTCTAGATTTAATAGTGAGACTCCATTATATAGTTATTCCATTATTTCCCAAAAACCTGATCACACGTGATATAATATATTTAATATTTTTATTATATCCACATCGAACCTCCCTGGGATTTGGAATTCCATTCCAACTTAGCGTCTAGATTTTAAAATATTACTCAAAATATTCCAAATCCTTACATAGAAAAAAGAAATCATTACATTTATATATGCACCCCACCCAAGTAGAAAACTATGTTTTGACACCCAAATGTTTTGGGGGTGTTTTCCCCAACATCCTAGATAGTGAGGATGGATGGTCGGTTACCCCCTCTTCCCCAATCTATCTTCCAGACGAGGTTCTTATTCTTAGTCAGTGATGTCTAGAAGTAAAAATTTCATTAGTGTTTATGTTTTATTATATTGATGAGGTTGTTCATAGTGGGGGTTGTTCATGGTAGGAGGAGGGAACAAGGTTGATTTCCTTCATGTTCATGATACCCTGTTATTCTAGTTATGGTAATGGTTGATATGTGATGTGATGCCCTAGATTTATTCAGGTGGGATGTGAGGGATAGTTTCAAGCAAGGTACTTGGTATGATGCAGTTGCTTAGGTGTCTTCGAGAAGGGTAATACGCAAGATATGGTAGCATTAGTATGTATTAAATTGGGGTGTGAGATAATAAAATCAGTGGGAAAGTGGTGTGGGGTACCCTTTTATAAATATGATTCTTATTATGTCATTATACTTGGATGCATTATTTGTTGAGCATGCTGAAGTGAGTTTGGGGTTGGTTAGTTGACCAATTGTGGTGTTGTTGGTTCTACTGTTTTTACATAGGTGAATTTGTATGCTCTTTTCACATGTTCATGAGAGTATTTGGGTATGATCCTACTGAGTATACATGTTATTCTCACCCCACATATATACAAACTATTTTCAGATTTATAGGAGGACTATTCAGACAGTGTTGTACATTACTAGCTTAGAATTTGGGGTTGTTGTTGTTTCATTGTCTTAGTATTTTCCTTTGGGTATTTTATTTAGAGACTCTTTGTATTTGTTTAATTTTCACATACATTATGGAATGTTTTTAGTTCCCCTTTCTTTTATATTATCTCATGGATTTTATTTGTGTTCGATTATCCTATCTATCGATCCTACATTATCTTTGAGGATAATTTCTTCCATACGTGATATTTTTATACCCTTGATGCTAATCACCAACCCATGGCCTACTGAATACAGGACTCATAGTTCATTTTTTATCTTCCTTCATTTTTTTCTAGTATGGACACCTTTAGAGGGAGGGGTTCAGGATAGAGTGGTATCAAAGGTTTTTTTGGAGAGATAGGATGTAGTTTGGAGTTTGTAACTCTAAGGATTTCATGGGTTGGTAGGTAAATGGTTTCATTTGATCTTTGTGTGTGACATAGGACAAATAATAATGGATAAAACGTGATATTTTAGTGATCCCCAAGACCCGATGTAAGGAATATGATCCTACTAAATGACCAAGTGAGGTGGCACTACTTGCATGGTAGAGGCCTAGGAGTGGTACATACATCATGATTTCTTGTGTTATTATTTGAATTTGGTGGTTTGGGAAGTTAAAATGAATTAAATAAGACTTAATAAAATTACACACTATCAAACTTAAAGAAGCTTGGTTTTCTCTTTTAGTTATGGATCTTGGATATTATCTGCATGTGGTTCGGGCTGGTGAGGTTCCACAAGCTGACCCGATTTTCTATCAAAGGTTCGAACTGATTGAGGAGGGGGATCAGTGCTAGAGAATGTTGTGATCCTTTTAGTGGAGATATTTGGATAATTATAAGGGGATGTGTCTCTGGTCTAGAGATAGGGTGTTGGTTGGAGGAGCTCGAGATCAACTTCAGTTTGATCTAGACCCAAGTGGGGTACTGGGTCCCACTAGTAGTCAATCAGGTGAGGGGTACATCTCATTAGTGGTATAATTTATACCTCAAGGAGTGAAATTAGGTGGATGTTTTATGGTAAGATTTATAAAATGAGTTTAGAATGGAATTCTTATCATCAAACATGAAGGTAGTGAAGTGGTTGGAGTCTCTCTCTATTCAGCAGGGGAGAATGACTATGTGAGAGCTTGGAATAAAATTTAAGGACCTTTCACATTTTCCCCTAATATTTTCCCTAATGAGGATTCCCATGTGAAGAATCTTTAGGAGGCACTCTGAAATTCTATCCAATATGTAGTTACCCCTTTTACATTTCCAACATACTTAGAGCTTCAGAAGAAGGTGGAGATAATTGAGCATATTCACTCATGAGGAGGTTTACTGTAAGAGGGGAACCAGCTAAGTTCCTCCATGAGAATGATTGTTAGAGGAAAGTATCAAGTGAAAATTACTTATAGGTTTTTACTAGAAAGTATTCGACCTCAGATGCTTCCTTTTCGTCCTTCTAGGGCTACTGGTTTTTCTATTATTTCTGGAGGTCTTAGGCTAATGTGTTTTTTCTGTGGAGGTTGTGTTCATCATTAGAATTAATTACCAGTGGTTCTTAGATCTCATCATGGTGGAGGTGTCTAGGTTTAGCATCATCCACAGTGGCATCAGCCAGTGAGGTCATTTTAGTGGAAGGGGAAACGTGCTTATTCTCCACTGAGAGGAGATAGGGTAGGCAGAGGTCAACCTCAGGATGTTCTTCATCTTAAGGGACCTCAACCTAAGTGTTTTCATGGAGTCAGATGTTAGTATAAAGGTAGGGGATCTAGGTGTGGATATTTTCATGTAGTGGAGGTTACAACACCAGAGGGTCCATATATCATTAGAGGTATGATCATATTTTCATACACTCTTATTTTTCCCTTGTTTTATTCAGGATTTTTTCACTAATTTGTTGCACCTACTCTAGTCTATGCTCTAAGACTGGACATATAGAGGCATCTCATTCTCTTGTTGTTGACTACACCAGTCAGATGTCATACCATCTTGTTTAATATGTTTTTGGGATGTAGAATGATGATGGGGAACATCAGTACTATATATATCTTTTCATGCTATAGAAACATACAAATAATGTTATTTTCTACATTAATTAGTTGTATTTTGTGTGTTTTTTTATTGAATGATTCCAAAGTAATGTCATATTCTCATATGTATAAATTTAGAGAGTGGTTTCCATTGGCGAGTGGGGTTTTTAGTTGGGAAATAGATTTATAAAGCCCCTTATTTCCTTAATGGATGAATTGTATTTGGATTTGATAGACAATGAGATAGTAGAGGTTCCCAAGTTCAATGATGAGTTTATTGATGTTTTCCCCAGGGATATTTTGATACTACCTCTTTGATGTTATATCAATTTTGGAATAGATCTATAGATCGGTTCTTCTCTTGTTTTTTTATATCCTTATAGGATAAAACCTTTTGAGTTATAGGAGTTTAGGATTCATATAGATGATCTAATGTAGAAGGGTTTCATCTAGCCTAGTGTATCATCATGGGGTGATATGGTGTTATTCACTAAGAAGGTGGATAGAAGTTTGAGGTTGTGTATAGAATATTAGAGGTTAAACCACATGATGATCAAGAATCATTACTCTCTCCCAAGTATTGATGATATTTTTGACTAGTTGATGGGATCTAGTTGGTTTTCTATGATATATTTATGGTCTAGATAACATTAGTTGAGGGTGACGGAGGATGATATCCTAAATATTTCTTTCATATGTAGTTATGGTCACTTAAAGTTCATGGTCATGTCATTCGGTGTCATGAATGCACTAGTTGTGTTCATGGGGATCATTAAATCTATGTTCCAAGAGATCATAGACTATTTTTTAGTCATGTTCATCGATGATATTTGATCCACTCAATGTCAGAGGAGGAGAATGTTGATCATATCAAAGCTATCTTACAGATCCTTTGACGCCATTGGCTCTATGGAAAGCTATCTAAGTAAAATTTCTAGAGATGAGAGGTGCATTTCCTTGGCCAAGTGGTGTCTCAATAGGGTGTGACCATAAACCAATTAAAGGTTGAGGTAGTTGTCTCTTGGGAAACATCCAAGAATGTGGCATAGGTTTGTAACTTCCTTGGTCTTGCAGGTTATTACCAGAGGTTCATATATTATTTCTCTCAGATTGCAGTTATATTCACAACCTTGACCATGAAAGACCAGGATTTCATCTAGACTATTTATTATCAGGTAGTGTTTGACAAGATGAAGGGTGCATTGATTAATGCTCTAGTTTCCATAGTAAGGGGTAATGTTTGAGGTGTTTTGTGGAACTTCATGTCTATTATTAGGATATATCTTGATGAAATAGAAGTCAGTGATCTCTTATTGGTCTAGGTAGTTATGCCCCCATGAGAATAACTATTCCTTCTATGATTTAGAGCTAGAAACAGTTGTGTTTTCACTAAATTTGTGGAAATATTATCTCATCATATAATTCTTTGTGGTATTCATGTTGGTTCTAGTCATAGTAGAAGCATATAGTGGTGAGTGATATATTAAAATTTATTTCAATATTTAGTTGTATGAAACCCTAGGAAATGATCTTGCACATCAAATTTATAATTAATCTATTTAATATCAGAAGAAACAAATACTTGATCTTGGTATATTTCTTCGATGTGAATGTTGATCATCAAAAAGACCCTGTTGGATTACCTTCATTGTGGTGTGAGGGTATAAGGATAGAATCCCTCTAGTAGTGATCCACACATGTTCCTTTGATCTCTAAGAAATGTCAATCAATCTTAGGGTGTTAGCACAGTGAATTGATTGTCTTACGTTATTTGTGTAATTTTTCATCCTTTAGTCTTGAAGGAATATCTATTGTGTTTCTCATTTTTGAGAAGGAGATAAAATGAGGAGTTGAGAGAGAATTTTTTGTTCTCAAATTTTTTTTTATTTTTATTTTTGGATTGGATGCAATACACAATAGACATAACCATATATTTATAGAGCTAGGGTTTAGGTTAAAATATTATTTAATTGCATGTTGGCCCTTAAATAAAATTATAATCTTTAATAAAACCCATGTAATATAATAATAATATTATTATTATTATTATTTTGGTGCATGACAACTTACACAATAACAAATATCATTTAAATGAATTATTAATTAATATATGTCATCAAACTCGGTCTTGATCCATTCGAACTCCTATAGAATTTATTGAACTCCTGAATAATTATTTAATTTAAATATTTCATTCATAAATAAACATTTTTGTTTGATATAAATTGAATAAAATTATCCCCATTCTTGAGAATAATATTTATTAAATTAATTAAATTCAAATAGAATTTAATCAATATCATCGAAAACACTTAGTGTGTGGCCCTCTTGAATTCTTTATCATTAGAATTAGGTGGGATTGCCTAAAGTCTAAGATTACTATATAGAAATGGGTCAAGGAACCCAAGAGAGAGAACTTAATATTGCAATTATAAAAACCACATATGAATTCTCACTGTGTAATATAATATCTTTGTCACAATATCTCATCAATCAGGTTGCACATCAGTGTCACCAACCGATTTTCCCAACACATATTTCTTTTATTATCCGAAATAAACACATCCTTTCACCATGGACATGTAATTTAATGTGACAATTCTATTCCAATTAGAGGTTTGATATATTAACTTCTATAAATATGGAAGGGAAAACTCCTTCCTCAACTTATCCATTAATGACATGTCAATTGTGATGTTCCCAATGTTCTCTACCTCACTGCAAACATATGGCATCACAATTTTCATCAGCAAATCTAAGTGTGCAATTCATGGAATGAATTAATGATAATATTAAATTCTAATAAACATTACACATGGTCATAGATAGAATATCTTATGACACCAAAACATGCGAAATTCATACTGGAGGGTTTATTCTCATAATCTCTCATCTTGGAGAATACCAAGTGTTAACTTCATAAGAAGAAGCCTCATGTTCTTACGAGTATTCACACCTAAAATTCTATATACTATGTTTCCCATTATAGTATGTTATACAACTATAGAACTATATTTAAGAATATTTTCATAGCACTTCAAGGTTCTAATCATAATAGGGGACTGTTATGACCTTATCAATGTGACATATAATCTAGGAATTATTATATTAGAGTCTTGAAAAATAATGAACAATATGTAATAATATTTTTTATTAATATTAAATATATCTAATATAAATGTAATCAAAGTACAAATAGTTGGTCATACGACACCAAATCTAACAAAACCCCACTTAGACTATATCCAAATGCCTATGAATTCCAGCCTTCTAGACCTCACATGATAATCATGTTTCTGCTGAGTCAAAGATTTAATCAAGGGGTCCACCACATTTTCTTCTATGGAAATACTTCTCACTACAACTTAACCTCTCTGATAAGAGATAATACTTTCAAAGTATGTTCTTCATCCACTGATGTGACCCTGGATCTTTTGAAAGATCCACCACTATAGTATCATCACAATAGATTGTGGTGGGATATTTATTGTTAGGTACCACTTCAATCTCTTGGATGAATTTTTACATCCATACTCTTCTTTAACTACCTCAAAAGCCGTAATATACTCAGACTCTACTATAGAATCTGCGACCATAGCCTAGTTTGAGCTCTTTCAGCTCATAATACCTACATTCAAAATGAAGATATATCCCTTTTTTGACTTAATTTCATCTTGATCCATTTTGAAATTAGAATATACATATCTTATTATGACTAATTTCTCATATCCTCTATAAAAAAAGAACATATCCTTAGTATGCCTTATATACCTAAGGATAGTATTTACTTACATCCAATGGAGGTCACCTAGTTTAGCTTGATATTTTACTACTACACTTAATGTGTATTCAATATCTATCCTAGTACATAACATAGCATACACAAATGACACAATCACTGACACATATAAAATACTTTCCATTCTATTTCTTTCCTCATATGTCTGAGGACACATTTTCCTAAAAATGTGAATGTCATTTGATTCTAGCAACAATCCCATATAGGATTGTTCCATAATGAATCTATTTAGTATCTTGTCAATGTATGTACTTTAACTTAGGCTGAGTAGCCTCTTGGATTTATCACGATGGATCTTGATCCCAAGAATATTTGTTGCCTCACCCAAGTCCTTCATAGAGAATCATTTATTCAACCATTCCATCACATACTATAAGACTAGTATTTTTTTTCCAATCAGTAATATGTCATCAACATATAGTAATAAGAAAATGACTGCACTCCCACTAAACTGTTTGTAGACACAAGGCTCACACTCATTCTTTATGAAACTAAATTCTGTTATAGATTCATCAAAATAAATTTTTAATTACCTAGATGATTTATTTAATCTATAAATGGATTTTTTTTCAATTTTCATATCTTGTTGGAATTATTTGGAGTCACAAACACTTCAGGTTTTATCATATAAACATATGCTTGAAGGTTCTTGTTAAGGAAGGATACTTTGAAATCCATTTTCTAAATCTCATAGTCATGGTAAGATGCAATGAAAAGTATAATTCTAATGGATTTCAGTATTGAAACTGGTGAAAAGGTTTCACCATAGTCAATGCCTTAATGCTATTTAAACCACTTTGTAACCAGTCATGTCTTATAGGTACTGAATTACCCTTACATGTACATTTTCTTCTTGAATTCCAATTTTCAACCAACGGTCTTTACATCCACTAGAGTATCTACCAAAATCCATACTTGTTTTTTGGTACATGGAATCCATTTCAGAATTTATGGATTATTGCCACTTAGAAACATCTATGCCACTTGTTGTTTCCTTATAGGTTATAGGATCATTATTATCAACTAATAATGAGTCAACATCCTCAATGACTAGAAAACCATTCCGTTTTGGTTCTATAACCTCTCTAGTACTCCAACATAGTACTTGTGTCTCTAGAATAGCTTATTCTTATATGGGGATTTGTGAAATTTGTTCATGTGCTAACTCTTTTATATCTTGAGCATATACTTCATTGAATTCTATCTCACTATCACTGTCTATTTTAAAGATAATATCCTTATCAATAAATATGGGATGTCTATCTACCACAAATTTTTTTTCTAAAGGATTTTATAGGTAGCATCCCTTTGTTTCTTTGGGATATCCTATAAAGATACACTTTGTTCCTTAGGGTGAAAGTTTTTTTATCTGAAGATTCATTAACAAATGCTTCGCAACCCCACAAATATAATTAAGAAAAAACAAGTTTATTTTAATTCCCTAATTGGTATAGTATACCATCTATCATTTTATTTGGAACTTAGTTAAGTATATATATTGTTGTTTGTAACGTGTATCCCCAAAAGGATAATGGAAGACTCACATGACTCATCATTTATCTCACCATTACCAACAAGGATTGGTTCCTCCTTTCGCTTAAACCATTCCATTGAGGCGTATATAAAGGAGTGAGTTGAAATAGTATCCTAAACTCCCATAAATAATCAATGAATTATTGATTAAGATATTATCAACCACATTCTGAGTGGAGTTTCTCAATCTTCTTACCAAGATGATTCTCAACTTCATTCTTGTATTCCTTGAATTTATCAAAATAATTTGACTTATACCTCATTAATTATACATATCCATATCTACTAAAATCATCAGTAAAAGTTATGAAGTATGAGTGCCCACCCCTTACTTTAATAGGATATGGTCTACACACGTCTGTATGAACTAATTCAAGAATAACTTTACCCCTTTCACCTTTCTCACTAAATAGGGCTTTGGTCATTTTTCCTTGTAAACATGTGTGGCATACACCAAGTGGTTTTAGTTCAAAAGAATCCAAATATCCATCTTGATGTAATTTAGTCGAGTATTTTTCATTTACATGACCTAGGTGATGATGCCAAAGTTGGTTGTGGTATGAGTCATGTTAAGTAACTTCATTATCAATTTCTATTACTTGTTTCGCGTAATCCAATGCATAAATACTATTATTTAAATGTGTCTTATCATAAAAAATTTTATCTTTATAAAATAAGCAAAATTTATTCCCAAATTTAAAAAAAAATCCATCTATATTAATTCTAGATATAGAAATAATGTTTTTGGTAATGGATGGAACATAATAACTACCTTTCAAAACCAAGATCATTCTAGTTAGAAATGTGAGGCGATAGTCCCTGATAGAATAGAAGAAAGTTTAGCTATGTTGGTTTCTCGTAGATCTACCTCCCCTCGATCAATCTTTATGAATCTACTTGGTTCCTATATTTGAATACATATGTGATCATCATAAGATTTATCTAATTAATAATTTGTAGAAATATATAAATTTCACTTGATAACAGTTGCACCTGAAGATTCCCCTTTATTATTTGGCTGGGTGCAGTTTTTCTTCCAGTGGCCCTTCTTTCCACATAAAAAATAGATAGCATACTTTTCCCTTACTTGGCCCTTGATCTTCTTCTTCTTTTAAGGGCATAAAGAATCTTTGGACTTATATCTCTTCATTTTCTCTTTCCATTTGTTCACCATAAGGATGGAAATATTTTCACACTTTGTATCCTTATCAACTTGGTGAAGGAGAGTAAGAAGATCTGAAAAAATACTTCCCAATGTTTTTCATATTAAAATTTACAAAACAAATCTGAAGAAACTCTAAGGTAATGATGGAATAATGATATTAGTGCCCATTTATTTGGGTATTTTAAACCCTAGAATCATTGGGCACTCAATGTATCTAATTATCTTGACTATGTGAGGCCCAGAAGGGGAACCATATCCAATCTTACTATAAAAGAGCACCTTGTAAATCTCAAATCATTCTTTTCTATCTCTCTCCTAGAAAAGAACATAGATTTGATCAAGAATTATATATGCATCCATGTTTTCATGAGACATCATGAGTTCACTAAACATAAATGAAAGAATCAAACATTGAAAGTTGACTGTGTCACTCGTGTTTTTTATAGAAAAGTAACTCTTCATCAATTTCCTCCTTGGAAAGCAGATCAAGAATTGAGGATTATAACATGTAAGATTTCCATTCATGTCGTTGCACAACTTGGAGGTGTCTAAACCACTCCAAGAAGTTACCGCCAGTGATAAGGTTATCTTTCTCCAATATTGATCATAGGGATAATTTTGATGATGAGATTTCCATTTTATTATATAATTAAAGATCGTATTATTAATACTTTTTCTTGATTAAAAATTATGTGAGAAGTAATAAATTAATTGATTTTATTAATTAAATATCTCACTATTTTATCTATTATCAATATCCCTCGCAATTTAACTCAGAATGTATAGTTTCTAAGATATTATATTGAAAAGGATCCCCATTACTTTTCTTAATGATCCATAATTTTTCCATGAAAAACATAAGAAAATGATTAGATAGGGGATCTTTCTAACTATGGGTTTGCGGCTCCTTGATCCATTGAGTGGATTTTGTTATCTCATGAGAAATATTTGATAAAAGTAAGTGTCCAAACTTTGGTCATGTATTAAAATTAGTTCTATGGTTTCATTCCCAATCAAGTGATGGAAGGCTTAGTATGACTTAATATTAGGTTGATGGATTTTAATTAATTATGAATAAATTTTATCTTGTCTTGTCCTTTACATGTCTTGTTAATATTAAGTTGATGTTACTTAATTAATTAACCATGTTGGATAAAATATTTATACATATTTCATTTATTTAATTTTTGTATTTGTGTATTAATTCATTTATTTACGTGATCACAGCCTTGCATCTATAAAATAAATTATTTCACTAACATAAATAAATAAATGACTTGTTCATGAGATTTATCTAATGGTTAATTAAATGAGAATACATTAAATCAACCTATGTTCTAAGGGATATAACTCTTATTTCTAGTCTTGGAAAGAGTTACAACATTCCACCTATCCACTTGTGTAACACCTGGGTTAGAATCATTATGGTTCTATCTTGAACCTCCTCCATACACCTTGGGTAACTCAATTGGTTATAAGTATGTATAACTCACACATAGGTGAGGGGAACCAAAGGATTGGTTAAAGGGTAATTAGATAAATATCCTTGGACATGCATGTCCTATATAATAAGGGAGGGAGTGATGACTCGTAGGCCATCATATTTAATTTAATAATAAATAATTACAAACCCATGTAATAAATTAAATTAAATAAATTCCAACATATACACTAATCTTGGTCTAGATCATGAATGTTCATACATGCAATGAATACACAAAGTAAATGGATTACATTCATTTCTTATTCATTATATATTATTAAGATAATTGTTCTTGCATTAATTAATTAATTTCCTTTCACCTTAAGAACCATCAAAGTCCTCTTAAATATAACCATCATAAAGGAATTAATGGAAAATAAATAGAAAACCCAATAATTAAAAATTTATTACAGTTAATTAATTGAGAATTTAAAATTATTTAAAATCCTTATTATATTGTTAAACACTTAAAGTGTTGATCAAAGAAATAAGGTGTTAATATTAAAATTGTCAATTTAATATAATTTAATTCTTCAATTAATTGGGAGACTATATAATATGTACTATCTAGCTACATGTTGTGTGCCTCTATTGTTGTGTATTTGGGTCACACACCTAGGGATTCAGAATATTGACTCGGCTAGACAACATAGCATGAACATGCTAGCTAGACACCATGTATCCACTTTTTGTGTGCCTGATATACTCGCCTGGGTCTTTGGAATGTATCTTAGTAGATTACACAGCGTGTACAAGCCAGCTACACGTCGTGTGGTCCAAATTTCACATGCCTGTGCAATGCACCGAAAGACTAAGAGTGTTTTTTGGTGAGAGACTACACTATGTGGGCCTCCAGCTACACGTGATGTATATCTAATATCATGTGTCTAGATAATAAGACTGAGGACTTGGAATATATCTTGGATGTGGGAATTGATAAACTACCTGTTATGTACACTACATACACATCATGTATACAATAAATGCTCTAAGTTTTCAGTCTCCCATGGTTTGACCATGTATAATGACCACATGGATTGTGTGATTTATGCCACTAACCCATGTAAACTACATGGTGTGTACGCCATATACATGTTGTGTAATTCAAAAACCATGTGTTAGGTTGGTTGATCAACACATGACATACACTACATGCAATAACTATGTTTCATGTTTTGTATCTCGTGGTATGGCCAAGTAAAGTGTACTAGGATACATGACATGTACTTCAACTTCACTCTGTGTAACCCTTTCTTACCGGCCAAAAATTTGGCAGTTTTTTATGGAATCTCTAGTCTTTCTTCATCTATTATTAGACCTTTAAGAATATGAAACACTGTATAAACTTGATTAACATGTTGATAACATGTTAATTCAGAACGGGTTAAGAAATTAATAATATGAAATAAAAATTATACCATGATTTTGTATGGATCAATAATCAAATAAATAATTATAAATTTAAACGTGACCACTCGGATACCACTTGTTGGTTTTGGGCATAGCAAAAGCATGCAGTGGTGGGAGATATATTAAAATTTCTTTCAATACTGAGTTTTCCAAAACCCCGAGTGAGGATCTTGCATGTAAAATTTATAATTAATTTATTTAATATTAGAATAAATGAATATATGGGCTTAGGATCTTTATTCTATGCAAATATTGATCACCCAAAAGACACTTTCATATTTCCTTCATTGTGCTATGATGATCCAAGGATAAAATTCCTTTAGCGGTGATCCACAGGTGCTCCTTTGATATACAAGAAATTCCAATCAATCTTCAGGTGTTAGCATGGTGAATAGATTATCTTAAATTGTTTGTGTTGATGTCTCTTACTTTAGTCTTGAAGAAATATCTCTTTTTTTCTCTTTATTGAGAGAGAGAGAATAAGGAGTTGAGAGAGAATTTGTTGTGCACAACAATTCTATATTTTTTATTTTTGGATTGGATTCAATACACAATAGACATAACTGTATATTTATAGAGCTAGGGTTTATGTTAAAATATTATTTAATTTCATGTCAGCCCTTAAATAATATTATAATATTTAATAAACATCATGCCACATGGTAATTTTTTTTCACACACCAACTTGTACAATAAAAAATGTTATTTAACCGGCTTATTAATTACTATTTTTCACTGGACTCGATCATGGTCCATTTGAACTCTTCTAACATTTATTAAACTCCTGAATAAATATTTAATTTAAATATTTCATTCATCAATAAAATTTTGTGATCAATAAAACATGAATAAAATTATCCTTTGATCTTGATAAAAAAATATGTATTAAATTAATTAAATTCAAATAGAATTTAATCAAGATCATCTAAAACACTTAGTATGTGACCCTCTAGGATTATTTCTCATTGGAATTAGGTGGTCATCCCTAAATTCTAAGATTACTATATAGTAACTATTTAAGGAACCCAAGAGAGAAAAATTAATTTCACAATGATGAAAACCACATATGAACACTCATTATATGATATAATCCATTTGTCACAATATCTCATCAAGATGGTTGCACATCCATGTTACCAACCTATTTACTCGATACATCTTTCTTTAACTATATAAAATAAACACATCATTTCACCATTTCCATGGAATTTAATGTGATGGTTCTATTCTAATAAAAGGATCAAGATACCAACTTTTATAAAGATTTAAGGGACAAATCCTCCCTCAACTTATCAATTAATGGCATGTCAATCGTGATGCACCCAACGTTCCCTACCTTACTGCAAACATATGGTGTCATGGTTTTTTTAGAAAATATAAGTGTGTGATTAATGGAATGAATTAATGATAATATTAAAGTCTAAGGACCATTACACACACTTGAATATAGGGATATATGATGACACAAAAACATGTGTAATTATTACTAGTAGGTTTGTTCTCATAATCTCCTATTTTAGAGATTACTAAGTGAAAATTTCATGAGAAGAAGGTGAAACTGATTAGAATTACTCACACCTGGAAGTCCATATACTATGTTTCCCATAATAGTATTTTATTTGACTGTAGATCTATATTTAATAATATCATCATAACACTTCAAGGTTCTCATCATAGTGGGGAACTACTATGACCTTATCAATGTGACATATACTCTAGGACATTATTACATTAGATTCATGAAGAATAATGAAAATATGTAATAATAAGTTTTATTAATATTCAATATATCGAATATACATGTAATAAAATTACAAATAGTTGGTCTTGGGTCACCAACTCTAACACTTAATAGATCACAAGAGTTTGAGGTATGTCTTTTCTCAGTGTGATCTGAATATGAGAAAACTAAGGTGGATGGAGTTTTTCTATTATTATGACTTCAAGATCTCATACACCTCGGGATAGGGAAACTTTATGG
This sequence comes from Viscum album, assembly GCA_963277665.1. NCBI lineage: Eukaryota > Viridiplantae > Streptophyta > Magnoliopsida > Santalales > Viscaceae > Viscum > Viscum album. Next base: position 614,477,640 of record OY728134.1, read on the forward strand.
ATAACATTCTGAGAAGGAAGTTTTGTAAGGATTTTTTTCAAGATTATAGGGATTCTTAGAGGGTGATTGAGGATTTTTCACCCCTACACTTAGATGTGAGGGTGGTTGATGATAGAGGTTTCTTATTTCAGATGAAAGTGCAGTGTTCTCTAATACAATAGGTGGAAGAGTCTCAATGAGTAAAATTAAAGGTGGAGGTGATGAGGGGTCATATTATCCATAGTGATTCTCTTGAGAGATGGTCATAGGATGGTCACAATCAGATGATGTTTTAGGGGAAGTTTTTCATTCTGGTAGAAATGCATGAGGGAGTCCTTCATGAGTTTCATAGATAAAATTTGGTGTTATATCCTAGTGTATCCAAGATGAAAAATGGATTGAGGATACATTTTTGGTGTCTTGATATGAAATGGGTGGTGGAAGAGTTCATAGCTCGATGTCTGGTTTTAGGTAGGTAAAGGTGGAACATCGTGATCCGGGCAGTTTGTTGCAACACTAGTATGATCTCAAGTGGAAGTTGGATGACATCTCGATAGAATTTGTCACAGAATTACCCTAATATTAGGGATTATGTGATGTTATATAGGTAATAATGGACCGTTTTATGAATTCATCTCACTTCCTAGTGATCAAGTAGTCAGGTGTCGTGGATGTCTTGGAAAAGAGATATATAGATGAGGTTGTGTAGCTATATGAAGTTTTGTGGTCCATTGTATTAGATTAGGATTCTCATTTTACCTTGTGATTCTAAAGAGTATTTTAGCATGTGTTTGGAACTTAGTTAAACCTCAACACTACTTTCCACCCTCATATGGATGGGTAGACATAGCGGGCCATACATACACTAGATGGTATGTTATGGGTGTGCATCTTGGACTTTGATGGATCTTGGGAAAATCACTTCCCATTAGTTGAGTTTTCTTATAATAATAGATACCACTCATCCATCAACATTGTTTAATTTGTGGATTTTTATGGGAGGTTATTTGATTCTCTTTTATTCTATGATGAGGTTGGAGAGTCATCAGTTCTCAGTTCTGATGTGAAGTAGAGAATTATAGAGAAGGTTTACGTTGTTCATGAGATTATGAAGGTAGTGCAGGACTAGAAGAAGTATTATGTCGATTGTAGGGGGAGTCCCTTAGAGTTTTTAGTAGGATAAAATGTTTTCCTGTAGGTTTCTCCTCATCATGGGTAGTGAAGGTTTGGTAGGGGGACTAATCTCTTTCCTCGGTTTGTTGTGACCATTAAGGTGTTGGGGCGTATTATTGAGGTGGATTATTAGTTGGCACTTCACCATGGATAGACAGAACCATGACATCTTCCACATGTCTCAACTCCATAGATATATTTATGATTAATCCCTTTTCATTAACTGAGGAGAGTTGGATATTGAGTACAAAGCAGTGTTCATAGAGTGAATAGTGGAGATTTGGGATCATTGGGAGAAGGTGCTATGTGAATGGACCACTCATTTAGTTTGTGTGTTATGGAGGCACAATGGATTAGAGGAGAGTACATAGGAGTGTGATATGTAGATATGTTCCCATTACTTAGATTTGTTTTTATTTTTCCTTGTTCTATTTTGCTTGATGATTTGATGTTGGGATCTTGTTGGTTTATGAAATGTTTATTTTCCTTGATATGGTGTGTGTTGAATATTTTGTCATGTGAATAGTGGAAAACACCTTCTTAATCAATATGTGTTATATTACAACATTTTTGTAAATTCTATGGGTGATTCAGTGTCTCCCAAAGTGGATAATATCTTAATATGGAAGGTGGATTTCCTTGATTTGTGTGCTTGGGGGGTTATTGTGTGATGGTTGTGGTAATCATTATCTTTGGATATGTAGATATTGGAATAGTTGTGTATATGGTTGTGTGAGGGAGGTGGATTGAGGTTGGTATGAGTTAGTGGTCATGTTTTAGTTGTAATGAGATCGCTAAGAGGTATCTCACATGATGGTTATTCAGACCCTTCCTTTCCATTCCATGCTCCGGGTTTGTTTTGATTCTTGTGGATGAGAATAGTTTAAGTGGTATCTGATGTAAGGGGTCTATTTTTTTAAGACCTACCTTTTTCATTCTATTGTGTCTGGTGCTTTAAGAGCAATTTCAAATTTTATAGGTTATTTTAAAATGATTTTTTAAATTTTAAAGTAGTTTTGAAAACTTATTTGAAAGTTTTTTTTGAAGTTAAATGATTTTATGAATTATAAAATTAATTTAAATGTTTTAAATGTTTATTTTAGGAATTAATTGGATGTTTTTAAAGTGATTCAAATATTTGATAATTGTTTTTTAAGTTTTTAAAAATGATTTAATTAATTTTGGGAGTGTTTTGGAATTTTTTGGAAATGATAATAAACCCTTTTCATAATTATTTAATAAGTTAGTTTAATTAAAAAGGTTGATATTTTCAATGAAATATATACCCTTATATATGAAATTAAATTTCTGTAAGGGTATGGGTGAAATTATAAAGCCTACGTAAGGGAAAACTGAAGATTCATAAGTTTTACCTTGATTTCCAGCCACTAAGTATATGTAAGGCCTAATTTTTAAAGGTTGTGTGAAGGTAAACTCAGTTTACCCTCACCTAGAGAATTGTTATCATTTCAAGATAGGTCATGTTTGAGCTGCTATGTAAGGGTAAGTCATTTTACCCTTATGCAGTAAGCATGTGTTGAGTTTGGGTAGTGAATCTATGTCGTTGTTTAAGGGTAAAATAGGTTATCCCTATATCGACCACCTATTGTTCATAAGGGTAAGGTTTAATTTTCAAATCGTGTATAAGTGTAAGCTCAAGCTACCCTTACATTATCTCTTACATAGTGTTGTGTAAGGGTAAAACAATTTACCCTTGTGTATACCCCCTGTCCTACGTATGGGTAGTGGTATTTCCTTATTTGTTTGATTTTTAACTTATTTTTCAACATGGAGTCTTAAGATGCATAGTGGAGGGGATTTGTTTCAGCATAGAGATTTCGGTTGCAACATAGAGTCTCGAGGTAGAGTTTTAGTGATTCTTCCAAATTTGGAATGGTTATGGTGTGGTTACCTAGTTATGGCATGGAGTCCTAGAGGGGAAATATTTTTTGTTCTATTATTCTTGGGGTGGTTGTGTCATGGAGCGGGGATGAATCGTGGGGTTTTTTATTGTCAGTTGAGTCTAATGGTGTGGTGGTTCATCCTACATCATGGTCTCTTTTTTTTTTAGATCTATGGAATGGAACTCTCCATGTTTATAGGGAACAAATTTGACCATCCCCGCTATAATGTGATCTCTTTCCTAACGTCATAGCCTTTTCCTTTTTCAATAGGTATTCAATGTGGAGAGGGGTGTTGCATCATGGTCTTATGTTTTCCATAATTCTTATAAAATCCCCAACCCCCTCAAACCCCATCATTATTTCATATTTTCTCTCAATTCCTAGGAAACCCAAGTGCATCCCTAGGAGGTATTTCAAACCATTTTCATTATCTTTCTAACCTGGCCTTGGGAGATTGATCCTTGGAGGCTCTGAGTGAGTTTCCTTCATTCCTATTACTGATATTCCTTTCATTATTCATTTTTAGATGGATTATATCAAGGTAACCATTGGTCTTAGTGATTCTTGGGTAAAGGAAAGATGTGGTATATTGTGATCTAGGTTGATCGTGGTGTTTTCCTTAATTTCAATGCTTGGTGGTTGTCTTCCTATTGTTCCAAACTCAATCAATGATTCAGAAATCTTTGTTTTAGGTAGGGTACCTTTCTTCTTTCCTATTTTAGTTGTAAATGTAAAATTATCATGCTTTTGATTTCCTTTGGGGAGATAGTATGCACCTAACTAATGAAGATAATAAATTGGTTTAATTGAAAATAAAGAGTAAGGTAAGGAATCACATATTTTACCACTTTTGATTCTATTGTTATTAATATTTATCATTCTTGATGCCATTACTAAAAATCATGATTGTAGGGAGCCTAATTTGTGTTGGAATTGATATGTTTGTGGAACCCCTGATTGTGTGATTGTTTGATATCACCTTGAATGAAATGTATAATCATGTATATATTGAAAATAAATTGGTTTCCCATGGAATCTTGGCTTGTTTGAGAATTCCTTTGAAAGTAAAGAAGTGAATGTGATGAAATCTCTTTTGTTGAACTGAAATGAAATATGTGAAAAGTGGTTGTGTTATATGGTTGTTTGATGAGATGTGATTGTGATTTGTTGTGGTTTTGGTGAGAAAACTGCAACAAAACTGGGTTTATCAAGTGCTAGGGATTTAACAGTGCTAGCTAAAAACGCTATTAAAGACCCCCTTTAACAGTGCTATTAAAGGGGGTCTTTAATAGCGCTAAAAAAACGTTGTTAAACGGGGATATATCAGCACTTTTTTACAAGTGCAGATAAAAGTATACTTCAAAAAAACATTTCATTAAAAATAATATATTAATATATAAAATATGTTTATATTGGTATAAATATATTTATATTGATATAAATATAATATATATTTTTTGAAATATATAGATAAGGCAAATAGGAATTTACACTTAATATGTAAGATATTTAATGAAAATGGATTATAAAATAACTAAAAAATATTTTTAATTAATAATTTGATTATTATTATTGAGTAATAGTCATTTGATATCAATTTTAAGATAAAAAATCAAAAAAATAATAGAAGATCTAAAATAAGTTGAAAACGTAACTCAAACTTCAAACGATCATAACTTTTGATATGGGTGTCCGTTTGGACTCTACCACATATCAAATTGAAGAATGTGATGAGATTTACATCCTAGTGACTCATGATAAACCCTCCATCACGTTTTTAGAGACAAAAAAATTCTCATAAGGCCTCCAAAACCGAGTTTTTAGTCAGGGTACCCCATTTTTTATCTTTTGATGGATTTTAAGCCTCGTTTATGGGGGTCTTTTTGCCCTTTTTCAGTGGGTAATGAAGTTGTTATTAGGGATTATATTCATATTTATATTATGGATTTTAAATTTTATCATTTTTTATAATGTAATTTTAATTATAATCAAATATATAACAATATGTACATATTTTTTATATATTCACACATAAAAATTTAATTTTATAAATAAATAATTAAACATATTTACATATAAAATATATTTATTAATATATAAACTTATATATAAAAATATATATAAATATATGGATAAAAAATGTGACGAAATATATATAAATATATAGATATATCATAAAATCTAAAACAAAACAGTATAGTGGAGTGGTAAAGTCACTAGTGTATAACGTGGAGGTCTAGGGTTCAAAACTCATTAAAGGTAGGGGAATGCATGGGAGGCTAGGATTATCTAAAGCACCGATAAAGGAGTGGGTGGGTCATGGAAAAAAATTGTATACCCTTTATCAGCAGGGCCTTTATCAGTGCTAAAAAAGCACTGCTAAAGGACCCCTTTAATAGTGCTAAAAAGGCACTGATAAAGGGGAAATTTAACAACACTAAAAAAACGTTGTTAAAGAACCCTTTTAACAGTGCTTTTTTTTTAGCGCTGTTAAAGGGAGCCTTTAGTAGAGATTTTTAGTACTGATAAAAGTTTCAGACTTTTAACTTTTCTTTGATTATCAACGTTTTTTTATCACTATTAAAGGACAATTTTGTAGTAGTGGAATGTGGTTGTGGTGTGTGGTGGTGGTAATGTGGGGCTTGTTGGCATGAGAAGGTGGGTTGTTTGTGATGGTGATGTGTCGTGATAGTTTTCCGATAGTGATGGGATTGAATGTAAATAATGAAATTGGAGTGGATAATGGGTTGGAATGTATAAATGAACTCTTGAATTAAAATGGTAAGTGTGGTTAAAGTGGTTTTTGTTTAATATAAAATGAAAGGGATGGATAAATGAATTTGGTTGGTAATTGGTAAATCTTGGAATTAAATTAACTTGAGATGAAAGATGTAATGTGTCTTGTTGTATGTGTCTTGATTGTGTAGTGTAATGCATTTAGAGGTGGTAACAAAAGTGGTGAAGGTTGTAATGCCTTGTGAGGTGTGGTGAGTTGGGATGGTACTCTTATTGTAAACCCATAGGTTGGGATTGTGTGTATGATATGTATATTTGTGTGTGTGTGTTGTATTTTAATTGTGATTTATATACAAACCCCACCTGAGTCGATCACTATGTGCTGACACCCAAATATTTTGGGAGTGTTATTCCTAGAATCCTAGATAGCAAGAACAGATAGCTAGCTACCCCCTATTATCCACTCTCTCTTCCAGGAAAGGTTCTTATGCATGGGATGTGATGGCCAAAAGTCAAAATTGAACTAGTGGTAACGTTTGATGAGATCGATGAGGTTGTTCATAGTGGGGTTTGTGCATGGTGGGAGGAGGGCACAAGGTTGATTTCCTTCATATTCACAATACCCTATTATTCTAGTTATAGAAGTGGTTGTGATGTGATGTGATGGACTGGGTGCCTTTGCATGGGATGTGATGGCCAATTGCACACGGGGTGTTTGGCATGATGTAGTTTCCCAAGTTTATTTGGGTAGGGTTATAAGGAAGAGATCAGATCACCATGACATATAAAGTTGGGGTGTGAGAGTGGAAAATAATAGGAAAGTGGTGTGGGGTACCTTTTATTGATATTCTTCTTATTATGTTGTTATACTTGGATGCGTTATTTGGAGAGCATGCCAAAGTGAGGATCGGGTTGGTTAATTTACCTGTTTAGATGTTGTTGGTTCTATCATTTGATCATGGGTACATTAATATGCTATTTTTACATGTGAAAGAGAGACTTTGGCCATGATCCTACTAATTATACATGTTATTCTCACCCCACATATATACAAACTATTTTTAGGTTTCCAGGAGGACTAAGCAAATTGTGTTGGATATTACTATCTTGAACTTTGGGGTTGTTGATGTGTCTCCAACTTAATATTTTCTTTTGAGTATTTTATTTAGAGACTCTTTATATTTTTTTACATTTCATATATATTATGGGATGGTTTTGGTTTCCCTTTATTTTATATTATTTCATAGAGTTTATTTTTGGTTGATTATTCTATCTCCTGATCTTACACTATCTTTGAGGTAATTCCTTCCATGAGTGATATTTTTATGCCTTCAGTGCTAGTCGCCAACCTAGAACCTACTGAAGGCAGGACTTGAGGGTTATTATCTCTCTTCTTTTATTGTCATACCAAAAGGGGTGTATTTGGAGGGAGGGTATCATGATATATATTCTCATGGATGGTGTGAAGATTGTGACATTTCCCGCCTATCAATGTCGCCATCATTTTCAACCCATCTTTCAAATTATGGACAAAAATCTTCTCAAATTCTTCATAGCAATGTTAAAATAATAGTCCAAACAATAATAAAGAATGACACCTAATAATTTCAATGCCTCTTCCTTGGTTTCTTTTCCCATTCCCCTACATATTTTTTAAATTTCAGAGCTAAAATTTTCTTTCACATGATGGTAAAAATATTCTTGTTTATCTCCCATAAATATTTTTCTAATAACAACTACAATTGCATTATATTGGTCAAATACAATAATTAGTTAAAGAAACCCAGTAATTTCTTTTTATGTTGTTTAAATACCATGTTCAATCATCATATGTTTCACCCCCAACAATAAAATATTCTTATGGGAGGAGGTTGTTATTCACATCATATGTCGATGTTTCCAACAATGTACCTTTATAAGAACCACTGAGGTGACACCCATCCACATATAATGCAGTTTGATACCCTAATAATAAACCATTGATACAACGACCATGTATAATGAATAATCTATCAGATCTTCCATTTATTAAACCTTAAAACTTTTATATTGTTTCTAGATAGATTTTCATTATCCTATTTCATATAAAATGGATTAATATATATAACTACTCTAGAACACAATATATTTCACCAACTACTTTTTTCCTTAGCTCTATGTGATTGACAGTATGTTGGAGATATACCACAATCTTTGTACAAGTCAACTTTAATCTCATTGCCAGATTTTTCAATATTCAGATTGACCCCATCACAAATAATATATGGAATTAATTATGGTCTTGGTTTGTAAAAAACTATTATTATATCTTGAGTTGAGTGCATGTGATCAATTTGAAAAGCCTTCACACAGAGAAATAGAGTTGAATTCCACAACCCATGTGTTGTTAAGTTCCACATGAAACTCTCAACTTTTCATTTCATAATAATCTTTTCCATACTATAACTTAAAAATTCATATTCAAGGTTTTGTGTAATGTTATACTTGAATATCATATCCCTTAATGTTTTAGCTGAAGGAAAAAAATTTAGACAACATCCACCAACAATTCATTTCACTTTGTATCATTTAACTTTGGCATTAAAAGAGGCACACAGGTTATTGAACAAGTTAATATTCCAGCATCACCATTAGATGATAAATTTTGTTTTGAATTATCACCAACTACTTCAACCCTAGAATTAAAATATCAAATGTAAATGCATCAATAACATGTGAAATATATCTTAATATAAACAATCTTTACATATCATTTCCTTTAATCTATACCCACCATTGATTGCAAGAATTTATACAACCTCAAAATAATATATACATGAAAAAAACTTTCATCAAATGTGAATAATTACTCAACTCCCCTATAGCAACCCAGGCTCTTCATACACAGATATTATATCTTACTAGATGAATATTCATTGCATATAATAGAAATCCACACCAGAATCGTATAGATCTTGTATCTTTGGAAACTTGGACACATAAACAACTTATTCATAAGATTATCCCATTATGTTCTTCATAACTATCCCCCTTCATAGACATATCATTCCTAAAACCTTTCTTTATAACTTGAGGAAAGAAAACACAAGAAAGGGTGAGCTTAAATACTCAATGAGTGTAAACAGGGGATATATCAATGATCACATAAATATAACATGAGAAAAAGGGTATGAGAACATGAGCTTAACATTTTAAATTCATACCCTACATATCATAGATCATAATACTAAGTTATGGCATATATCTTAATAGTTCATAAGACATGAATCATAAAGGAATCAGAGAACATGAGCCATGAGAGTATAATACATGCATAAGACTTAAGTTTTTGAAAAACATATAAGTATAGAAAAACATTTTCTTGGTAGTAAAGGCTCACTACCAAGACTGTCATAGTGGATTGGGTTCACTCCCCAAATCATTGTAGTAGTCGAGGTTCACTTCCAAGACTATCATAGTGGACAAAGTCCCTTACTGAACTAGGTTCACTTCCCATTCCAATCACGTTTATCTCATGAGATATTAATCTTTATCCAATGCATTGGATGGAGATATAGGTCTCACCTGTCACATAATGAAAATAATACATATGTGTACCACAAGATCATAAAACATTCATCATATTATAACCCATGAAAAAATGGGTTTCATAAATATTTCATCATAGCATAACCCATGGAAAATAAACAGGTTTCATAAATATTTCATCTTTTCAACATAATATAACCCATGGAAAAGGAACAGGTTTCATAAACATGTTTTCATTGTAAACATAAACCATAAAGATAATTGAAAGAGCACTGTTGTGGGCGCCCTCAAATGATTAGTGTGATTTTGGGGTACTTAGGTGCAGTAGAGTGGCTGACCAAGGTCGTCTCTCAAAGGAGGAAGTAGATTTAAAACAACTTTTTAAAGGTATTCTAAAAATAAAATAAAATATAATAAAAACACTACTTGAAAGTATGGGGGTTGGTTATAGTTTATTAATCTAGAAGAAGTTTTTTGGAAGAAGATTGTATTTTTTTGTTTTTTGTTTTGAAATGAAATTCGATTAAAATGACACAAAAAAAAGATGTTTTTTTAGACAATATTTAAAAGACGTAATAGATCTAACTATACCTATTCAATAATTTATTAATCATTATCATTAAAATTAATATTAACTTAATTATGATCCCTTAATTTGTTAAATCCAAAACCCTACAAGAATTAACTTTACCACAATGATGAAATTAATTAAACCCTAGGCTAGCTTCGAAACATGTTATCGTAGTACCCTGCTTTGATTGATGTTATAAGTATAGATTATGGTCAGTGGTAAATTAAGGCACATCACCACTCTGTAAATTAGGATTAATTGAGTTTAGGGATTTTATTTGAACTCTACAAATTGATCTCATGTGGTCTTGTATTACCGATTAAGATCGCGCTCTCACAATTCACACAAATCCCGGCCTCTTGTGTTTTGTGTTAATTGTTCAATTGCTCACTTAGTTTATTATAATTTAAAAACTCAATTAATGGATCATGTTTAGTGAATTACATTAGATAATTTATTCAAAATAAATGAATGAATAAGGTGATAGGTAGATCTATTACTAAAAATAACTACTCTTCCATGGGCGGTGTAGTCATCGTAGAAGCGAATTGCATTTGCTATAGTTTAGAATGGGTATAACCCAATCATGCTTCTACTCTTGAGTTAAATACCAAATAGGAAGATTAATGAAGAATACAAATGAACAAAATAGAGGAAAACATAAGAAATTAAATAGGAACTAAGAAGTTTATTGAAAGAGCAAAAACATTACAACAAAGAGGAGGAAGAGAAGAGCAATTTGGAGGAGATCCTAGCTTGAAAGATTCCCTCCTCCAATGGTGAATTGAAATGGCAAGGAACCACTTCACCTATGCTCCCAATCCTCTAAGTCACGTCACCCAAACCCCCACCAAATTATAAAAACACCAATTTATAGAGTGGTGGGGAGTCTAGGTTCAAAGTGGTTTCAAGTGTGAATGGGGAATCTCAGACAAATATTTTATGCCAACTTTCACCACACATTTTACCACCAAAACGCGTGAATTGGCCGGTCTTCTAGAAGGATCATATGTGAGTATATGGTTACCCTATCTCCTCTAAAAATTTGGGCTCAATAAAATCCTAGAAGAAGGAGTTATGGCCTAAATACAGAAGCTTCTCCATTCTGACGTGTCCAGGCCACCTTTGACTTTATGGCCCAATTACTCCATACAAATGCATTCCTTTTATCTAGTGTCCAGAATAAAAGTTGTATACCATGAAGTAAGGAACATAGTTACAAAATATTAAGTTCAAATAATTCAAATAAAAATATTTATGATTGAAATACTACAGTGATTTTGAAAGGGTAAAACCAGAATTTTCATCAAATATTCAAATGAATGATCTAATCCCAAATAATTTCCAATTAAACATATTTAACACAATGTGAGGAAATTATATCATTTATTATCAATAAAATATTCAATAAAATAATGTTTTATCAACTCCCCCACACTTACCCTTTTGCACTCCTGAGAAAAACCTCATATCAAGTAAACATCAATATCAAATCAAAATCAATTTTAAAACACATATCCTTGAGATCAATCAATTTCACACCAAGAATAAAAAGATATCATGCCTCATAAAAAACCTTATTTCAAGTTCTCTATTTATATAATTCAATATATTTCCACTTCATTTATCCTCTCATGCACAAAACACTTACCTCGCTTGAATTTTCTCTCATCACTCAAATATCAATTTTTTTTTTGCAATGTATTTCTCATCCAAAATCATACAAGGGTCACCATAGGCTTGATAAATTCCTACATCGCCACCCGATGTGAGTCAAGGACATATGTTTATCATGAGGACTTTTTAGGGTTGTTCTGTGGCTTTCGGTTGGTAGGATTTAGATGTGAAAAACTCTGAGGCTGAATGAGGATGGCTTGACTCTTTTTGAAGCAAAATTGCATTAATATAATTTTCACTTAAATATAGTCTCCTCATTAATCCCCATAGTATCAATTCAGCTCCATCATCATGAAAATTCATGGAAGGTTTTCACCATTCATCAATTCAGCAACAAAAATGTCAATCTTCTCAAACATGATTTTCTTGAAAGCTCCAGATAGGCATAACTTTATTCCTCAATTAGAAGCTCCAGAAAAGGCACAGCTTCACTTGTCATGAAAGCTCCAGAAAAGGCACAGCTTTCAATATAATGATTTTCTTCAGCAGCAAACACATCTCTTCAAAATTTAATTTTCCACCCAAAGTATCACAAAATGTGGTAGCTCAACACAAGATAGATTTCCCCACACTTATGCTCAACTATATTATGCAATTTCACTTCAAGAGTTGGTTGGATAGGGAAAATTGGATTGTAATGTGGCTAACCTAACAGGATGTGCATGGATTCTAAGGGATACAAGGATTAAATGTTCAAGGTAGGCCATTATAAAAAAAAGATTCTTTGAAATAGGGGCTTTAATACAAAACAAATGCCTCAATCATTTAAACATAAGTACCTCAAACCCTCAAGTTTTGACAGAAATAAATCAAATTCTGGTTAAATCAAGCATGGTTTGGTTCTCTCAAGAAGTGAGGTTAATGTATAGAATATGAAAATAATGGTTCATAAGCCTCACAGGAAAGTGATTTCAAATATAAAGACAGTGAGATGTGGCATGGGATTCAAAATTCAGTGTATTTTTCATGAAATTACTAAATATTTGAACTTGAAACAAAGTCATTTCAGAATTCATCTAAGCTTAGTTTCAAGGGGTAAATTGTTTCACTTGTTGATATGCATTTCAAAATTGTGATTAGAATCATTTAAGCTCAAAAATTTCAAAAAAACAAAGAAAATTGAAAAATAAACACACAAAATTTGAAAAACACGCAATTTTTTTTTTGTTTTTTTTAACAGGAAAACAATTGAAATTACTAAACTAAAGGGTTATCTCCCCCACACTTAAAATATTGCATTGTCCTCAATTTGAACCCATGAGATGATATATGCACATGAAATGCAAAAAATTTTAAATAGGACAAATAATATAAAAGTGAAAGGGTTAGGAACAGCCTGATGTGCTCAAGTGATGATGGGGTCATGCAGTGTGATAAAATCCACTGCATCAGTAGGAAGTCCCTCAATGTATCTCTTCAAACGTTGCCCATTGACTATAAATCTCCTTCCAGTGTCCTATTGTGTGATCTCCACTGCACCATAAGGAAAAACATTAGACACAATATAAGGACCTAACCATCTGGAATGCAACTTACCAGGCATCAACTTCAGTCATGAACTGTAGAGTAGGACTTTCTCTCCAACATGAAACTCCCTTTATTGGATCATTCTATCATGAGCTGCTTTTGATATTTCCTTGTAGAGACTTGAGTTCTCATATGAAGACAATCTAATCTCCTCAAGCTCTTGAATTTGTAGCTTCCTTTGGATTCCATCTTGAGCCAAATCCATGTTGCATTTCTTTATAGCCCAATAAGCCTGATGCTCAACTTCCACAGGGAGATGACACGCTTTCCCAAAAACAATCCGAAATGGGGACATTCCAATGGGTGTCTTGTATGCTGTCCTATAAGCCCACAATGCATCATCCAAGCGCTTGCTCCAATCCTTCCTATTTGGTTGCACGGTTTTCTCCAAAATTTGTTTCAACTCACGATTTGAAACCTCAGCCTGGCCATTTGTTTGGGGGTCGTATGGTGTTGATGTTTTGTGTGTCACCCCATAATTTCGAAGTAGGGAAGAAAAATTACTATTGCAAAAGTGTGTCCCTTGGTCACTAATGATGGCCTTTGGTACTCCAAACCTGCAGAAAATTTGAGCCTTGAAAAAATCCACTACAACATGAGAATCGTCAGTCCTGGTGGCCTTGGCCTCCACCCATTTACTCACATAATCAACAGCAACCAAAATATACAAAAATCCAAATGAACTAGGAAAAGGACCCATAAAATCAATTCCCCATACATCAAAAATCTCACAGAATAATATGGGTTGTTGGGGCATCTCATGTATCTTAGAAATGTTCCCAGTTTGTTGGCAATGAGAGCATGACTTACAAAACACATGGGCATCATGGAATAAGCTAGGCCAATATAATCCAGAGTCCAAAACCTTCCTAGCTATCTATTGGGGTCCAAAGTGTCCACCACAAGCAAGTGTATGACAGAAATGCAAAACAGACTCAAACTCATGATCAGGAACACACCTCCTAATGACTTGGTCACTACACATGCGCTAGAGGTAAGGATCATCCCACACATAAAACCTAGACTCACTTTTTAATTTTTGGACTTGATGTTTCTTTAAATTTGCAGGGATTTCATAGGAAACAATGTAGTTAATTAAATCTACATACCAAGGGTGTGTACCTGAGATGGAATAAAGATGCTCATCAGGGAAAGTGTCCCGAAGTGGTACCTGGTCCAAGGTGTCATCCTCTAGTGTGTGAGTAAGCCTACTCGTGTGGTCCGCCACCAAGTTTTCTGGCCCCTTCTTGTCCTTTATCTCAATATCAAATTCCTGAAGAAGGAGCATCCATCGGATCAGCCTGGGCTTTACATCTGGCTTCTTCAAGAGGTACCTCAGAGATGCATGGTGAGAAAAAAACAACTACTTTATAGCCCAATAAATATGAACAGAAATTATCTAAAGCAAATATGACTGTAAGAAACTCTTTTTCCGTGGTTGTTTAATTTGATTGGGCTGAATCCAGTGTCCTCAATGCATAGGCGATCACATGTGAACGTCCCTCCACCCTCTGAGATAAGACAGCTCCAACCGCGAAGTTGGAGGTGTCACACATAAGCTCAAAAGGAATCTCCCACTGTGGGGGTTGTATGATAGGTGGAGTGGTCAGACGTTGTTTTAGCTCATCGAATGAATTCCTGTAAGAAACATCAAACACAAAATCAGAATCCTTTTGAAGTAATCGTGACATAGGAAGAGCAATCTTACTAAAATCTTTGATGAAGCACTGATAAAATCTCGCATGCCCTAGGAAAGATCTAAAATCACGCACACATGAAGGATATGGTAAGGATGAAATAATATCTACCCTTGATCTATCAACCTCTATCCCATGTTTTGACACTACATGCCCTAAGAAAATTCCCTTTTCGACCATGAAATGACATTTTTCAAAGTTCAGGACCAGATTCTTCCCAATACAACGATTCAACACCTTTCCCAAACTACTTAGACATTCATCAAATGAAGACCCATACACTATAAAATAATCCATAAATACCTCCATGCAGGTCTCAATAAAATCAGAAAAAATACTCACCATGCATCTCTGGAAGGTACCTGGGGCGTTGCAAAGTCCAAATGGCATCCTTTAGTAGGAAAATGTGCCAAAGGGATAGGTGAATGTAGTCTTATCCTGATTTTCCAGAGCTATAGGAACCTGAAAATATCCATAAAATCCATCCAAGAAACAATAGTGTGTTTTCCCAGCTATTCTCTCAAGCATTTGATCAATAAATGGGAGGGGGAAATGGTCCTTGCGAGTGGACTGATTTAGTTTCCTATAATCAATACACACACGTCAACTGTTTTGTACCCTCATTGGAACTAACTCATCTTTCTCATTTTTAACAACAGTAACACCACTCTTCTTAGGCACAACCTGAATAGGACCGACCCACTGAGAATATGAAATGGGAAAGATTATACCAGACTCGAGCAATTTCTCAACTTCTTTTTTAACAACTTCCAGGAGGGTGGGATTGAGTCTCATTTGTGGTTGTCTCACCGGTTTATCCCCACCCTCCAAGAGAATCCTATGCATGCAAATGGAGGGGCTAATACCTGATATGTCAGCCAAGGTTCACTCAATCGCCCTAATGTTCTCCCTCAAAATATTCAAAATCTTTTCTTCATGTTCAAAAGGGAGATTGTTAGCAATGATAACAGGTAATTTCTCACCACTTAACAAGTATGAGTATTTGAGATTTGGTGGAAATGGATTGAGTTCCAGTGTAGGGGGGTGGTGTATGGATGGAGACATAGAAGGAACCAAAATATGTGCACAAAGAGTATCAGTATCCGAATATACATCATCAAAATCAGAGAATAAATCATCAAATCCATCAGCATACTCAACAGCCATGTCATAATCAGAGTTCACATGATCAAGATCAGAATATGAATCCATTTCAAAATCAAATCTTAGAGAGTCTTGTTCATTAGAAACAGGTGTGTAAGTACTCTTAGACATCAAACTAGAACCAATACTCATAATCTCCCTAAGCATAGGACAATCCAATTCCATGGTGTTTTTACTTGGTGGTTCAAAATGGGAGATAACAAATGCAGAATGATCCTCTGAGGGGTACTTCATGGAATCCATAACATTAAATATCACAACTTCATCCCCAAATTCCATGGAAATTGTACCCTCATTGATATTTATGATAGTTTTTGCAGTTTTGAGGAAGGGCCTACCTAAGATAATGGGGGAATGAGAACTTACCTGATCATCCTCCATGTTAAGAACATAGAAATCCGCTGGAAAGATCATGTCTCTTACTCGGACAAGTACATCCTCAAGAACTCCTGCTGGATATGTCGTAGCTCTATTCACCAACTGCACCACTACTCTCGTCGTCTTCAACTCACCAACCTGTAAAGAAGAGAATACAGAGTGAGGAATCACATTTATTGAAGCTTCTAAATCACAAAGAGCATCAGAGAAGTGAAACTCCCCTATGGTACATGGGATGGTGAATGTCCTGGGATCCTTGCACTTTGTTGGCATTGCTAGAGTTGGTGTAATTAGTGCTGAGACATTTCTTCCAATGTTGATCCTCTCATTTCCCTTGAGCCCTCTTCGATTGGTACAAAGTTCTTTTAAGAATTTCGCATACCTTGGAATTTTCTTAATGGATTCAAGTAGAGGAATTTTGATCTCCACACGCTTGAATGTATCCAAAACCTCCTTTTGCATTGCTTCTTCAGCCATATTCTTGGTTTGAACAACCCTATTGGGAAAAGGAAGGGGTTTAGGAGGAACATCATCAATCTTTTTCTTACCTTTATCTTTCTCCTTGGATTGCTCATCAGTTGGTATGAAATGCGGATTCTCTGGAGTAGAGGTGAATCCTGGTGGAATGGTAGGTACAGATGTATCATTCATTTGCTTCCCACTTCTCAATGTGATGGCACTGACATTCCCCTTTGGATTTGGAGTGGGTTGTGAAGGTAGATTTCCAGAATTCTTACTCACAATTTCATGAAGGGTGGTGGCAATCTGGCTCATTTGAGTCTTCAACTCCCACAACTTTGAACCTTGACTCTTCAGTTCATTCTGTTGATTAAGAACAATTTGCTACAAAATATCATCAGTGTTAGAATCTACCTTGGGTGGGGGATTCCCTTGTTGTTGGCTTGTTGATGTTTGAGCTTCAAATCTCCTTTGGGGTTGTTGGAAACCCTGCTGGTAAGGTGGAGGATGCTGGAAGTTTGGTTGAAAAGGGGGCCTTTGTTGTTGTCCAGATCCATACCTCATGTCTGATTGATCCTTCCACCCTTGGTTGTATGTTGGAGCAAATGAATCAAACTTATTTTGGGGATATGGTTGTTGTTGCTGCTGAAATGGTCTCCCAGGGAATACTACTGCACAATCCTCTATCTCTTGTAGTTGTGGGCAATAGTCAGTTGGATGGCTTGTCTCAGTGAAAATGTCACAAGGCCTTGAAGGAGTGGGTTGGGATGTCTTTTGAGCCAAAGAAATCTACCTCACCATAGTGTTCAATTCTTCCAACTTTGTATCAATCAAATGACTTTCAAGAGAAGAAGGACTTACCTGATGTACTCCCCTGACATGTGGTGTACCTCGATCGCCAAATTGTTGGGAGTTTTGTGCCATCTTGTCGATCAATGCACGTGCGGATACTGGTGTCTTGTCCACCAATTCCCCTCCTGCTGCAGCATCCACCATGTTCCTCTCCATGGGTGTGAGTCCTTCATAGAAGTATTGGATGAGGAGTTGCTCACTGATTTGGTGATGCGGACAGCTTGCGCACAACTTCTTGAATCGCTCCCAGTACTCATACGTTGACTCTCTTTGGGCTTGCTTGATCCCCGATATCTCCTTTAGAATGGATGTGGTCCTTGATGCTGGAAAAAATCTTTGCAAGAAAAGATGTTTCAAATCATTCCAACATGTTACATCTTCAGGTTGCAAATAATACATCCAATCTTTTGCAGCTCCATCAAGTGAGAATGAGAATGCTCTTAATTTAATTTGATCTTCAGAAACATTTCTTGGTTTTAAAGTTGATAAAACCACATTAAATTCCTTAAGGTGTTTATTGGGATCCTCGCCAGATAAGCCATGAAACTTTAGAAGAAGGTGAATTAATCCAGATTTCAATTCAAAGTCTGATTCGAGATTTGGGTATGCAATAAAATTTGGTTGATAGTTAATATCTGGTGCATCCAATTCTCAAATGGTTCTATTAAGTTCATTTCCATTATTTCCAGCCATTGGTTCCTCTTTTATGTTTTAATTTGAATTGCTTCCAATTTCAATGTTTCCAGAAGAGAGGAATTCACTAACTGGTTGAATATTGAAACTTCCCGTAGACTGAGAATGT
This sequence comes from Viscum album, assembly GCA_963277665.1. Taxonomy (NCBI): domain Eukaryota; kingdom Viridiplantae; phylum Streptophyta; class Magnoliopsida; order Santalales; family Viscaceae; genus Viscum; species Viscum album. The sequence goes on from OY728134.1 coordinate 614,496,087, forward strand.
CTGATTCGAGCCCTAAGGCTACGTTCAATCTCAGGGTCAAGATCTAAGAGATCTTCGGGATTAGTTCATATCATAAATCAAATAAAAATGAAAATAAATAAAGTGGACCATAGTAAAATAAAAATGAGAAGTTTGATTTGATGGTCTAAAAAAGAAAAGAAGAGGATGAAAAAAAATGAAAACTTAAGAAAGGGGAAAGATGAAAGAGAGAGGTGAAGAAAATAATAAAATGAAAAATAAAAGAAATACCTCTAAATGGTTGAATAAATTACTTGCCTCCCTAGAAATGGTGCCAATTTTAAAGAGCGCTGTCGTAGGCGCCCTCAAATAATTAATGTGATTTTGGGGTACTTAGGTGCAACAGAGTGGCTGACCAAGGTCGTCTCTCAAAGGAGGAAGTAGATTTAAAACAACTTTTTAAAGGTATTCTAAAAATAAAATAAAATCGAATAAAAACACTACTTGAAAGGATGGGGGTTGGTTATAGTTTATGAATCTAGAAGAAGTTTACTGGAAGAAGATTTTTTTTTTTAGTTTTGAAATTAAATTCGATTAAAATGACACAACAAAAAGATATTTTTTAGACAATATTTAAAAGACGTAATCGATCTAACTATACCTATTCAATAATTTATTAATAATTATAATTAAAATTAAAATTCACTTAATTATTATCGCTTAATTTTTTAAATCCCTAACCTTACGAGAATTAACTTTACCACAAAGATGAAATTTATTAAACCCTAGGCTAGCTTCGGAACATGCTATCGTAGCACCCTGCTTTGATTGATGTTCTAAGGATAGCTTATGGTCAGTGGTAAATTAAGGCACATCACCACTCTGTAAATGAGGATTAATTGAGTTTATATATTGTATTTGAACTCTACAAATTGATCCCGTGTGGTCTTGTATTACTGATTAAGATTGTGCTCTCACAATTCACACAAATCCTGGCCTCGCGTGTTTTGTGTTAATTGTTCAATTGCTCACTTAGCTTCTTATAATTTAAAAACTCAATTAATGGATCATGTTTATTGAATTATAGTAGATCATTTATTCAAAATAAATGAATGAAGAAGGTGAGAGGTAGATCGATTACTAAAAATAACTACTCTTCCATGGGCGGTGTAGTCATCGTAGAAGCGAATTGCATTTGCAACGGTTTAGAATGGTTATAACCCAATCATGCTTCTACTCTTGAGTTCCATCCCAAAGAGGAAGATTAATTAAGAATAAAAATGAAAAAAACATAGTAAAATATAAGAAATTAAAGAGTAACTAAGAAGTTTATTGAAAGAGCAAAAACATTACAACAAAGAGGAGGAAGAGAAGAGCAATTTGGAGGAGATCCTAGCTTGAAAGCTTCCCTCCTCCAATGGTGAATTGAAATGGCAAGTAACCACTTCACCTATGCTCCCAATCCTCTAAGGCACGTCCCACCAACCCCACCAAATGAGAAAAACACCAATTTATAGAGTGGTGGGGAGGCTAGGTTCAAAGTGGTTTCAAGTGTGAATGGGGAATCTCAGACAAATATTTTATTCCAACTTGCACCACCCATTTTACCACCAAACCTTGTGAATTGTCCGGCCTTCCAGAAGGATCATATGTGCGGATATGGGTCCTCTATCTCCTCTCAAAATTTGGGCTCAATAAAAGCCCATAAGAAGGAGTTATGGCTGAAATACAAAAGCTTCTCCATTCTGACGTGTCCATCCCACCTTTGACTTTATGGCCCAATTACTCCATCCAAATGCATTCTTTTTATCTAGTGTCCTGAATAAAAGTTGTATCACATGAAGTAAGGAACATAGTTACAAAATATTAAGTTCAAATAATTCAAATAAAAATATTTATTATTGAAATACTACAGTAATTTTAAAAGGGTAAAACTGGAATTTTCATCAAATATTCAAGTGAATGATCTAATCCCAAATACTTTCCAATTAAACATATTTAACACAATGTGAGGAAATTATATCATTTATTATCAATAAAATAATGTTTTATCAATAATAAATAATCATTGTATCATTGGATCATATACCTAGTAAATTATAAGTGAAATCAAGGTTTTTTGTCTTTAATGATTAGAAATACCATTAAAAGATCATTAAAACGTTCTTGAGGAAAATACTCTTTCCATTTTGAAAATCAATTTTCAAAAACTAAAAATTCACAAGATATTTTGAAATACATTTTCTGTGAAAATTGACTTAGAAACTTATAAAGGAATCTTTATAGTATTGATTGGTCATGATGGTAAGAAATTTTGTTCATTTCTTATATGTTAAAAGAAAACAATCCTTTCGAATCTTTGTAAAAAGTCAAAAACATACCTCATTTGGAAAACGAAAAGAAGATTGATTTTAAACCATTCTATAAAAATTCAAACATAGGTAAAAATGACTTTAAAAAAACATTTTATAATAGTAAAAAACTTCTTTAAAATATTTTGAGAAAACATGGATATGGAAGAAGAAAAAATTCGACCAAAGGGAAGAATAAAGTCGATTTTCCTTAAAAAACATATTTTTGGTATCTTGGGTACTTAAGGTGAAAAAAGTGAAAGGAAAACATGTATATTTAATAAATAACTAGTGTATAATAAAATTCATGGGTTTATTGAGTGATATATCATAATATTTCATCATTGGAAACTTAATCATAAACAAACCTGATAAACAATGAGATTGTGACATAAAACCCTTACCACTTTGGTATCATTAGAATCTTAAGTCTCATGAAAAAAATAACCTTATATGGATATATAAATCCCAAAAAATATTATAATAATCATAATAAAATTAATTCATGGTTATTATATACACCACATGAAATAAACAAGTGGTGAATATGGCATGTGTCCCACAGATATAAAAGTGAGACGAAAATCCCATAACTTATGTCTGAATTCCTTCGTACATGTTGGAACATCATGTATAATAAATATAGATTTATTATAAATATATTACATAACCACAAACACACACACACACACACACACATATATATATATATATCATACCATATATGAGTTACTTATAACCTTTTATCACATATTTGTTAACAATTCTTTATTAAAATCACAGTTTCGGGTGATATCTGCTTCGTTTTTCATGTATGTTTTTGTTCAGTTGTTTTGGTTCTTGTAATTTGATAATGGTTACATCATCTCTAGAATTTTAATCATGATATAAATACCATATATATTCATTTTATAAATTTTTATAGTCATTAAAAGTAGATATATAAAAATGAATTACATTGTTTATGGAGACGGTAATTCATATGTACGCATAAACACTGTTTTCATTTTCCAACAGATGGAATGAATGGAAGGTAAATAATATCTCACCTTTAAAGAATCATTATTATACTAGATATATATAATATATATATTTATTAAATCCATCCTTATTACCATACAAGTAAAAAAGAAATGAAAAATGAATTACATCGCTTCGTGGAGGTAGTAGTCCACATGTACGCACAAGAAACATTATCATTTCCAACGGTTTGAAAAGTAAGAAGGTTGATATGATATTATAATTTTAGAAGTATAATTATTTCTTGGGTATCATATATAAACATTACACCCATAAAAATACCCCTCCATAAAAGATGGTGATTAGAAATGAATTGTATCACTACGTGAAAATGGTAAGTCATACGTACGCCCAAGCAATACTTTCACATATCATTTGATGGAAAGAGGATGAATAAAGGTGGTTTCATAATCATAATAACATTTTAGTATATTTAGGATAATGAATTTATTATTTTATGAAGAATATAATAGATTTATAAGAGTTAAAATGGGAATTAAAAATAAAGTGATCGGTTAAGGCGGTTACCTCTCCTTTGAAAGAACTCCTTTAAATCTCCTCTTAAGGATCCTAGGTTGGACTTTTGGGAAGAACAAAACCTCTAGAATGTGGATAAGGAATTTTAAAATGGATTTTGTAATTTTATTTTCAATCTATAAGGCTCGATGTTGTGTAAAGAATTGATGGAGGATGTTTCCTGTTATAATTGAGGTGAGAGACACTTTAAGAATTTCTTAAAAAAATTAAAATTTAATAAAGTCATTCACTAGAAAAATGCTTCCAAATGGACATTTATTCGAATATAAGGTATAAGGGGGGTGAAATAGAATCAACCAATAAAATTTTGGTAGGTTTAAGTGGTGTTTTAAACCATATATTTTGGTCTAACCCCTTAGTTAACTTATTTTAACATTAACTGCGGTAACGTCTCTTTTACTCTTAAAGGGTTGTAATTTTACACATAAGATGAAAATTGACTCAAAAATGGCCAAGGAATGAAATTTTATATGATATCTTATGCACATCGTCCTATTTAGATATTTTTATGATTTTTAAATAATTTAATAAAATATTATTTTGATAAAAATATCATTAATGTCAATTTTGACACTATTCATTTAATTTTTCTTAAAAGACATAAAGGAAAATTTGAAATTTGAATCTAATTCTTGAACACAACACTAATATGTCATATTCATCTATAAAATTCGTGGAACACTAATACTCACTCGAATTATATCACTTTTAATATTTTTAAAATCATTTATTTTATTTTCACATTGATTGAATAATATTGTGTTAGTGTTGTGTAAGTATTTAAGGTAATTATATAATGCCTAAAAAATAGAAATAAATTTCCATCATGAAAATAATTTCATTAAGATCAAAATAGACATTTATATTCATTCATAACTTAGTTTTCTCCCTATATGAACATATGAAAGATATTTAAAACTAAGAGAGTGACATTTTGTAACTTTCTTTGATTTAAATATTATATAGGTCATTTTCATGGACAAGTGTCCATTAAACAAATAAATATTAATCCTAAGGTGATAACGGTCGAATTATTTTCATCTACTAAGAATTAATATGAAAAATTATGGTTTTATCACTTAGTTTTGACCACGATTAACCTGATTTACCCTTTACTGAGGTGGAAAATTTACCACGATTACTATTCATTGACAAAAAATAAAAGGGACATATTTACAAAATTTGAACCTCCTGATTAAAAATATGGAATTAATTTTATCAAATTCAATACCTATAAATGACATAAATTAGTTTTAAAATAAGTGTTCAAAATGTGGTGAAAACCATTTTTTAGAAAAATATAGTTTTTAAGCATAAAACCGAATTTATTTTTATCTCATGTCTAGAAAAATATTAGATGAATGTTAAAATATTTGATTGAGTGTATAATATATGAATTTCATTAAAATAATTCACTATTAGTGATCAATTTAAATTATTAAGATAAAAACATGTTGCACACGTAAAAATAGTTTTTTCAGGAAAATGCCTTTTTACGTATTAAAATGTTTTATACTGAATTCAAACATAAAATTGATTCCAAAGAAATTAATTGGATTATTTAAATTATAAGAGAACAATTTTTTTATTTGAGACCATTTTAAAACAAAATGGAACTTTGTACATGTCTAAAACAAAAATACAGTTTTCAATAAAAATCTACATTTTCACTATTTACTAGAAAATCAATCTTTTCAGAAAATTCTAAAAAAATCATCAAAAAAATTAATATGCTTATTTCAAAAATGATGTTCATTTTATAAAATAAAATTTCTAAAATTTCTATAAATTAATCATAATATTTTCTCACAAAAAAACAATAAAAAACTTTTTTGAATAAGACGTATTTTTGAAGAATAAGCTGACTTTACTAAAAAGAAACTAATTATTTACTAATAATTTATCAATACATTTATATTGAGTAGGGCATTTATATATATTTCATAAAGTATTTAATTCTATTCATACCCGCTAATTTAACAGCTAGGTTATAATTGTTACATTAAATAATAATATTTTAATAGTATATCGCAGTTCGTTTCAATTTGATGTTGCGTGTAACGCAAGTTATTAAATAAATTAATTTTGATTGAAAAAATATATTTCATAAAATCTTGGGGTGTTACATCCCCATCTTCTATAAGGTCTAAAAATATATCATTGTCAAACTTTAATGTGTATTTTAACTCTAACAATGACATATCACACTTCATAACCGATGATGTCAATCTTGACATTTCACCGAATGAGATTCTTTTTTTTAACACTACCAAATGATTTTATATCCTCATGATACATTTTGTTCCTTATGAGTCGTTGACAAACACTCCATCAAAATTAAAATAACATAACATTTCTTTTTGCAAATTATTTGTCATCAATTAGTATTAAAAAACCTACAACATTAACAAATACAATACATTAAAACTCATTTTCACTTCATATTTACATATTAACAAATAATGTTTCTCTAAAAAATATTTAATACTATAAATGCAATTCTTGAAGTGGACATTCATATTTTTCTTTTAGATATTACAAATTACGATAACAAATAACAGAGCATTCGAAAAGATGAGTTGATTGGGTGTGGTTGACGAACAAATTCAGAAAAGGGCAATAGAATGACCGAGGACAAATGCACAATTACACGCTTACCTGGAGAGGACGGGGATGGAGGAAGGTAGACTATTTTAGGCGGATAGGTTTTTTTTATTTATTAAAATAGGTCTAGGTTTAGATTAATTTGGAAAAAGGGTTTATTGAGCGCCACTTCAAGTGGCGCTCAACAACTCGGGTGGCTAGCGCCACTTGAAGTGGCGCTTTTCCACCCTTTTAATTTTTTTTTTCTGGTTTTGTTTTCTTTTTTTTTTGTTTTAATTTTTTTTCACCTCATCTCTTTTTAATAAATAATTTCAAAATAAATAAATAAAATTTTGTTTTCTTTTTTTTTGTTTTAGTTTTTTTTTCACCTCATCTCTTTTTAATAAATAATTTCAAAATAAATAAATAAAATTTTAAAAATAATCTTATAAATATGTATTTAAAAATGCTAAATTAATTATTATTATATTTATAATTATATAATTATGAAATTATATTTATGTATATATATAATTATATGTGTGTGTATAAATATAATTATGTATATATATAATTAAAAATAAATATTTATAAATATAAATCTATTTATATATATTTTTTAAATAAAAAATATATTTGTAATTATATAATTATAAACTAATCTTTAAATATAAATATTTATAATTATATGAATATGAATATATTTAAAATATATAATTATGAAAATATTTTTACATATATATTTAAAATTTATTTATAAATATATTTAATATTCATATATAAATATATATATGTGTGTGTGTGTATGTGTGTGTGTAGAATTATATTTATAATTATATTTAGAATTATATTGTAATTATAGTTATACTTGTATATTTATAATTATATATTTGTACATGTATATATTTACATAGTTATAAGTAACTATTTATAAAAAAAATTGAAATATTGTTAAACATATAGTCTTTCAATACCACCTACTTGAAACTTAAAAATGTTTCAAGTATGTGACTTTGAAAGCCTATAAAATATAATCTAAATGACCAATATGAATGAAACTTAAAAAATGTATTAAAAATATACTAAATAGATAAAAATAAAAAAATTACGTAAAAAATGTCGATAGAAAATATTTTATAGGCTTTTAAAACCACCTAGTTGTAACTTAAAAATGTTTCAACTATGTGACTTTGAACGTCTATAAAACATAATTCATATGACCAATATTAATGAAACTTAAAACTTGGATTAAACATATACTGAATAGATGAAAATAAAAAAATTACGTAAAAAATGTCGATAGAAAATATTTTATAGGCTTTCAAAACCACCTAGTTGTAACTTAAAAATGTTTCAACTATGTGACTTTGAACGTCTATAAAACATAATCTATATGACCAATATGAATGAAACTTGAAACATGGATTAAACATATACTAAATAGATGAAAATAAAAAAATTATTTAAAAAATGTCGATAGAAAATATTTTATAGGCTTTCAAAACCACCTAGTTGTAACTTAAAAATGTTTCAACTATGTGACTTTAAACGTCTATAAAACATAATCCATATGACCAATATGAATGAAACTTGAAACTTGGATTAAACATATACTGAATAGATGAAAATAAAAAAAATTACGTAAAAAATGTCGATAGAAAATATTTTATAGGCTTTCAAAACCACCTAGTTGTAACTTAAAAATGTTTCAACTATGTGACTTTGAACATCTATAAAACATAATCCATATGACCAATATGAATGAAACTTGAAACATGGATTAAACATATACTAAATAGATGAAAATAAAAAAATTACGTAAAAAATGTCGATAGAAAATATTTTATAGGATTTCAAAACCACCTAGTTGTAACTTAAAAATGTTTCAACTGTGTGACTTTAAACGTCTATAAAACATAATCCATATGACCAATATGAATGAAACTTGAAACTTGGATTAAACATATACTAAATAGATGAAAATAAAAAAATTACGTAAAAAATGTCGATAGAAAATATTTTATAGGCTTTCAAAACCACCTAGTTGTAACTTAAAAATGTTTCAACTATGTGACTTTAAACGTCTATAAAACATAATCCATATGACCAATATGAATGAAACTTGAAACTTGGATTAAACATATACTGAATAGATGAAAATAAAAAAATTACGTAAAAATGTCGATAGAAAATATTTTATAGGCTTTCAAAACCACCTAGTTGTAACTTAAAAATGTTTCAACTATGTGACTTTAAACGTTTATAAAATATTATTATTTTATATACAATAATTAATTAGTTAGTAATATAATTATTAATTATTATTTGTCATTAAAATTATTAATTATTAATGGTTAACTCGCTGTGACAAATTTTGTTTATATTGTACCTGTACTTTATAATTTAATAGTTAATTGAAATAAGTTTGTATTTAATAGATTTTTGATTTTCTTGTTATTTGACTTAAACAACAGTTACTTATCATAGTGAATAAGTTTTTTAATATATACAACATTACATCCAAAAACATCAACGACGATGCCCCCCGGTACCACAACGCGGTGTCTGAATGTCACGTCCTCTCCGCGTCCGACGTCCATGTCGCTCCGGTGTCCTCTCTGCAGGTTCCTCCTCTTCCGGTGCTTCTGGTGCCTCCTCATGATGCTGTGTAGAGGACTGACCAAAATCATATGAGGACGCCCCAAAATCATGTGAGGATGCCCCAAAACCATATGGGGTGACATATGGCTCTGAAGCTCCTATAAATGGTAGAAATGGGGTACTGAAGAAGGCCTCGTCGGGAGGACAGGGGGCCGCCATAAGCTGTGTGACTGCACCCAGATCGAAGTCCATAGTAGTCTGCGGAGACGCCATATGCGGTATATAAATGTCTCCCTGCTGTGCAAAATCATCAGTCGGCTGGGCGAGATCGTCTCTCTGTGGTGCGACGACATCTGCAGGAGCCGCTCTCGGATGTCGATGTGGTCGCCTCTGCCCCCCCGGATGTGCTCGTCTCTGTCGTCCAGCTGGCGGCGGCGGTGGCGGTGCATCCTCCTCAGCAGGCATAGTAGGGACATCGTCATCCTCAGGTGCTTCTGCCTGAAGATATAGATCAGGATATATCTGTGGCTCCTCATCAAAAAAACTGTCACGTATCAACCGGAGATGATCCAATAGAGCCACCACATCCCGATGAACTACCTCCCGCAGAATATATGCATGCTCTTGAGGCTGCGTGGAATGTGCAAGCTGACCAATGGCGTCTGCCTGCAAATGAAATGACAATCAAATTAATATCAAAAATGAGTTAAACAAAATTAATAAATCTTAGTAAACATACCAATCGCTGAATGACAATCCCCTGACGTGTAAGGTACATGATGGTATGTCGTCGATACCAGTGTCCATAATCCCCCTGATCAGATAAATCAGAGTGTGATGTGATATATCCCTGTGGAAAGATACTGAATCGTGCACGCCTGTCCCAAAGCTGGATATAGGATGCATGATGTCGTCGCCAGTCTGTCGTCTGTCTACCTATAAGCACAATCGAATGTAACTCGGTAGTCTGTCATGGTGCCAATGGGATATGCTGTATAAAACCGAACTGGCGCATGACCCGGTCTGGCTGGTGCCACTCAATGATGTGAAAGTGAATGAGTGGCACCACTCCAGCACGATCTCCAGCCAAAGCTGTGCAGTATAGTGGAAGTGATGCGTAGACATAACCTGTATAAGGAGTCCATGAAACCTGAAATGTAAACTCAAAAAATAAGTCATATAGTAGCATGACAATGTTACTGAGATTATATTGAAATAACTTAAAATAGTGATAACAAAGCAAATTTTCCTACAAAAAAGTAATGTTTAACTTACATCAACTGGCACTATAGCGTCAAATATCTGTCGGAAGCTATGCACACTATGTCTCGGAGTATGTGCATACTTCTGAGACTGACTCCACCTGGTGAAAAAAGAGTAACCTACGGTAAGTTTATAAAAATCAATAACAAAAGTACTGAATAACCGAAAGTAATGAAGTAGACATACCATCGTCCCTGAGGACAGTCCTGAAGTAGCTCCGGTGCAAGTGGTGCGACAACTTGAGGAGCGATGCGTGGAAAACGCTCCCAGGCCCACATCTGTACTAACACCATGCAACCTGCAATCTGATGTGAATCGGCCTGACAACTGGTGCAGAGAGATCTGTACAGATGTGCTAATACAGCGGATCCCCAACTGTATGTAGCAGTCTGATCCAGATCCTCAAGTAATGGGAGGTACATCATGTGTACCAAAGCGGTGGAGTAGTCGACGCACAACATGCCTCCGAGCAACCGCAAAATTTATGCACGTGTGTGCTAAAGAAGCGTCTCCTCGTCTGCATCATCAGGAATGACGTCGAAATGCTGATCAAGCCACCTCATGCACAAGCGCGAACCCTGGAGGACACCCCGTGCGCTGATGACGTCAATGCCTAGTAGCCTCTGTATGACTGCAACCCAATCGCCGGTACTGGCCCCCGTAACTGCATCTCCATGGATAGGTAACCCCAGCATGTAGGTGACATCCTCTAATGTAATAGTCATCTCCCCCTCTGGGAGATGAAATGTGTGTGTCTCTGGCCGCCATCTCTCAACCAACGCAGCTATCAAATGATGGTCGATGGTTTTGAAGTCACACATAGCGACTCCATAAAAGCCTGCACATCTAAGGTATGGACAAATAGCTGCTGGCGGTTCCTCATGATGGAAACGGTGCGCTCTCCGAACATGAAGATGTCTAACAGGTCGCCACGCCAACACATCGCGCGACACGTGCGTCTCCTGACCAGATAAAAGTGGCTGCTCCATCTGAATGTGCAAACAATAAAACATTAATTTCATGTAAGATATGACATTTATCATGTAAGATATGAAATTTATCATATAATTTTGAAAGAAGCATAAACACATTGGGTTAGTTGTTGTCTCCCGTGTTGGGGTGTTGGGGTGAAGACGTTCAAAGTTTCCTCGTTTTTGTTTTGTAGTCACTGTAAGTTCTTCTTTCATTATACAAAACTGATGACATTTTCATTTAATAGTTCAAATGGTTTTGTTTTCTTATACAGGTACATTCCTTTTATTGAGTTGGTGTTGTCTGTTTAAAGCTACTCATGTAATGTTGATCGTTCGACAAAAAATGTCACGTGAAATCGTGGTACATTTTTCAAAAATTACCCTATTTACAAGTAAGACAAATATGATTAAAAATGGTGAAATGATAAAAATAATTACATGTACAAATTTTTACAGTAACTGATAGAGTACATGATTCATTTTAACCATTAGATGATTGCCCTATGTGTCTAGGGCAACGTGTCTTCGTATGACCTTCCTGGCGGCATATGTTGCACCGCCGTCCAGCTGGATGTTCACTAGGCCAATCCATCTCATTCCGAATACGAGTCGACTTTGGCCTCCCTTTAGGTCGAAGTCTATTGTTGTTCGGTAGAAGCGTGGGTGCGCCATCAGGCAGCTGAAAATTCTGATATTCCCCGATTGGCATCCACGGAGTATTGTAGTAGGAGTTGATGCTCTCGAGTCGATAAGCTGGATCAACGAACTGCTCCCAAGATACGTGTACGTAAGCACATGCAGCAATCACATGGCCGCATGGATATCTCAGTGCCTGAAAGTTGCCACAATCATAGTAACGTTTCTCCAATAAAACAACTCACACACGACCATTGCTACATGCCATAGCATCACCGGGCTCAGCGACCTCAAATCGTTGCTCTGGACGATTAAATGCAGTTACACGGTAAGTTGCGGCCTCCTGAAGAACTGTATCTAGCTCGCGTTGGAAATGGTGTCCATAGTGCATCCCTCTGTTCAAGCCCTCTTCAGCTTGCTTTCCTCATTCCAGAAAGTACTTTACACTACGATAGAAGGTCTCTTGTACCAACCCTGAAATTTAGATTTACGACATTATACAAATATTATATTATAATAGTAACTCTTCTGAGTAACATATATTGAAATATTCATATTTACCTGTGATAGGTAGTTTTCGAACACCCTTGAAAACTCCATTTATACATTATACGATGTTGGTCGTCATATGACCATATCTCCTCCCATCATCATATGTCAACGACCATTTCTTCTTTGGAATTTGCATCATGTAATCATACACTTCTGGATTCACTCTGTAGATATCTTGAAGACGCTCCTCCATCCTTTGTTGTTGAGGCTCATATGCTATCATACAAGCAGTCATCTGAATAGTTATGAAAATAACTACGACAAAAACATTTTAAACAGAAAAGGATGTTCATACCAATTTTTAAGATTGCCTTTTTCATCGACTCATTCTTGAACTTCTTTCGCAAATTGATGGCAATGTGTCGAATACAGTATCGATGATGGGCATATGGTGGTCTCCACGAAAGACCCTCAGACTGTATCGCCTCCTTGATTGCACGGTGGCGATCAGAAATAAGACAAATCCCTTCTGCATCCGTAACAAACTCTCGGAGACATGCCAGAAACCAGCTCCATGATGAGAAGTTCTCTTTCTCCACAATTGCAAATGCTATAGGCAGAGGGGCTCGATTTCCATCTTGTGTGGCGGCAATCAATAAAGTTCCGGTATACTTTCCATACAGAAATGTGCCATCAATTTGTATGAACTGCTTACAATGTCTAAAAGCCGCCACACATGGTAAAAATGTCCAAAATAATCTATCAAACACAACCATTGAGCGGTCAAGTTGGTTCTGTTGGTTAACATATTCAACTGTATGTAACCGATAGACTATTTGATTATTGTGGCGTAGAAGCTCCAACAATTGTGGTAGAACTCGATAAGAGTCATCCCAATCACCATACACTTTCACAATAGCCTTCTGTCGTGCTGCCCATGCCTTCCAGTAAGAGATTCGATACCCAAAAAGCTGTTTGATTCGCTCAATGACCAGAACTACGGGGACGTCTTGACATGCTCTAATCATTTCAACAATAATAGTTGAAACAAACTCAACATCTAATGAAGAGTGTTCCTGTGCCAAGCTTGGGTTCACACATGTGTGTGGAGTAAATCTAGTGATGCGCCAGCTGTGAAAAGTGTTATCAATAATAGCTCGCAGACGCATTTGACAGGTCGATTCATATTTGTCACAACAGATCAAATAATAAGATCTCTTTGACTCTTCTACAACATATGAGTAATGTCTTTCAATGTGATATTGTTTTATCACATTTTTCATTGCTTCTTTGCTCTCAAACTCTCTGCCAATATACAGAACACCGTTATCTGACACTCGATTTATGCCACCAATGATTCCTGGAAATTCTGAACTGGGAGTGATAACTGAATAATCAAATTCTGGCAAGCAATTCATGTCTTCAGTCGACCATGAAGCCAATAGTGGAGGATGGTTCAATGGTCGGTTGAACATCACATGAGATGGTACAGACTGATCTTCCGCATGCTCTTCTTCTTCTTCAACTTCCTCTTCATCTTGTTCAAAATTGTCATCATCCTCAAATTCATCAACCAATGCATCTAAAGTATGTGGAGAACTATCCATTGAAACTGTGGCTGATGGAAATGATGGAATAACTACTGATGTTGATGGAACGTCTTGATGTGAAGGAGCATATGACATAGTCTCATGAATTTGAGATGGGTCAACTTCCAATGTCGATGGAACCTCTATTGTAGCTATAGTGACATACAACTCCATCATTTGATTCTCAGGTATATACTTAACCAATGAAAGTATATATTCTCAATCATCATCATCATTTACCGGATAGGGCACATGCCAAAACCTATCTATAAATTGAAGATGTCTGAATGTGATGGACTCTATCACTTGATTCCTCGCCAGTTTTAACCTCCGATGAATTTTCCTTTGCACAACTTCCAAAGTAGTACATCCTCCAAGCATTACAACAACTTCTGGATGTATACTATAACTACATCCTTGTTCTGTCTCAATTATTTGACCGTTGCAATAAATATAAGCGGCGACCATCTTTTTTATCTAAAAGAAACCACTGTTATTAATTAAATCTGATTAAAGAATCAATTTATGTATGCATGCTTCTAGTAATTTTGGTTGGAATCCTAATCCCTCCACCAAATCAATATGTTCAAACCATATTGATGTGTAACTATTTACACAACCCACAAGTTTATGTTACTTACCCAAAAATAGAAGTCAAATATATTTATACATATCCACATGCATTATATGCATGAGGTACACGAACACGTCATGTAAAAGCATAGAGTTATATGAAATTGAAAGTCTCCACATGAGTAAGCCCGGAGCGACAGATAGCCAACCCCATTCACTTTCCTAGACAAGGCAAGCCTCCAGGAAAGTAGGTGGTCCGACCCAAAGCCCCTCTACCCGAGGATACTTTACTCAAGAGAGCAATCATTTCATGATAATTCTAACACTTAATATGCAAAAAATATATTGAACTACTAAATTCAAGTTCATAACTTCAATTACAAACCGAGGTCAAGGTAGATTGGAAACTAAATTCATTATCATACCTAAAATGTAATGCAAAGGTATATTCCATAAGCAATTTACTACTACTTGGCTAATCAATATAACTAATTCGCTAATTAATATAACTACTTCGCTAATTAATATAACTACTTCGCTGATTAATATAACTACTTCGCTAATAACCTAATTACAATTAATTAATAACCTAATTACAATTAATTAATAACCTAATTATGATTAATTAATAACCTAATTACAATTAATTAATAACCTAATTACAATTAATATTGATTAATTAATTACCTAATTACAATTTATTAATTAGCTAATTACGATTAGTTAATTACCTAATTATTATTAATTAGTTACCTTATTTTGATTAATTAGGTAGCTAATATTGATTAATTAATTACCTAATTACGATTAATTAAGTAGCTAATATTGATTAATTAATTACCTAATTACGATTAATTAATTACCTAATTACGATTAATTAATTACCTAATTACGATTAATTAATTACCTAATTACGATTAATTAATTACCTAATTATGATTAATTAATTACCTAATTACGATTAATTAATAACCTATTTACGATTAATTAATAACCTATTTATGATTAATTAATCAGCTATTTATGATTAATTAGGTAGATAATATTGATTAATTAAGTAGCTAATATTGATTAATTAATTACCTAATTACGATTAATTAATTACCTAATTACGATTAATTAATTACCTAATTACGATTAATTAATTACCTAATTACGATTATTTAATAACCTATTTACGATTAATTAATAACCTATTTATGATTAATTAATTAGCTATTTATGATTAATTAGATAGATAATATTGATTAATTAAGTAGCTAATATTGATTAATTAATTACCTAATTACGATTAATTAATTACCTAATTACGATTAATTAATTACCTAATTACGATTAATTAATTACCTAATTACGATTAATTAATTACCTAATTACGATTAATTAATAACCTATTTACGATTAATTAATAACCTATTAATGATTAATTAATTAGCTATTTATGATTAATTAGGTAGATAATATTGATTAATTAAGTAGCTAATATTGATTAATTAATTACCTAATTACGATTAATTAATTACCTAATTACGATTAATTAATTACCTAATTACGATTAATTAATTACCTAATTATGATTTATTAATTAAAAAATTGTGATTAATTATTAATATTGATTAATTAATTAGCTAATTATGATTAATAAATTAGCTAATTATGATTAGTTAATTACCTAATTATTATTAATTAGTTACCTTATTTTGATTAAATAGGTAGCTAATATTGATTAATTAAGTAGCTAATATTGATTGATTAATTAACTAATTATGATTAATTAATTACCTAATTACGATTAATTAATTACCTAATTACGATTAATTAATTACCTAATTACGATTAATTGATTACCTAATTACAATTATTTAATTACCTAATTACAATTAATTAATTATCTAATTACGATTAATTAATTACCCAATTATGATTAATTAAGTAGCTAATATTGATTAATTAATTACCTAATTACGATTTCTTAATTACCTAATTACGATTAATTAATAACCTATTTACGATTAATTAATAACCTATTTATGATTAATTAATTAGTTATTTATGATTAATTAATTAGCTAATATTGATTAATTCATTTCCTAATTACGATTAATTAATTACCTAATTACGATTAATCAATTACCTAATTACGATTAATTAATTACCTAATTATGATTAATTAATTACCTATTTATAATTATTTAATCATCTAACCTAATTATGATTAATTAATAATGTAGTTACAATTAATTAATAACCTAATTATGATTAATTAATAACCTTATTATCATTAATTATTTACCTAATTATGATTAACTAATTAACTAACTAATCATTTCATTATCTAATTACATTAAAAAAAACCATACTATTTATAAAATACAAACATTATATACTAATTCTATAAATTCAACAACTAAATTATTAAATCAAAGTATTAAATAAATTTAAAAAAAATTTACCTCAAATTTGTGGAGAGGTAGCTACACAGGCAGAGCAACCGAAGAGGCAGGCGAGGCAGGCGGCGCAGGCAGATCAACCGCATAAAACTTTAGAGAGAAGTTTGAGAGAAAGGAGAGGAGGGGTGTGGGGAAAAGATGGGAAAATGGGGTGGCGGAGGCTCCTATTTATAGGGGCGGGGGTGTTTCGGCGCCACTTTAAGTGGCGCTGAAATGTTTAGTTTTTTGAAGGCAGCGCCACTTGAAGTGGCGCTGCATGCTTTTTAAACACACCTTCAGCGCCACTTGAAGTGGCGCTGAAGCTGTTTTCCGCGGAAATGGCCGAGCGCCACTTGAAGTGGTGCTCGGCCTCAAAATCTTTTGAGCGCCACTTGAAGTGGCGCTCAAAACACCCATTCCCCTAAATATTCCAATCATCGACCCATTAAAAAAAAAAAAAAAAAAAAACACCCCTCCAACAAAAATAGCCGAGGAAGGTATTTTGATCGATTAACGTTGAAACGATTCATGTAAACGTTCTCCCATGCTTATTTTTAGATGCCTCGTTCCACCCAAGGCACACTAAAACGAAGAAGCAGGGGAAGGAGATAAGATGAAGAAGCTCCTGTCATTCATGGAGTCGACTCAGACCAAACTGTCGAGGAAAAAAGCATCCGTGCAGAAATCCCAGTTCGAAGGTAATTTCCCATCCCTGAAACCCCCCACCCAACTCCAACTGGAGCCCCAATCCCAGCCCCAACGGCATAACAAAACCAATCAACTGGTGCCCAAAGGATCCACCCAAAAATCCGCCATGGCAGTAGCAGAACCTCAAACTCCAGCCCTGCAGCCGAACCCTAAATCGCCCTTCGTCTTCAACGACCCCGACCTCGCCAAAGCCAAATCACGCTTCGACGCAATCATCTCCCGATACCACGACCTGCCTGCATTCCGCGTCTGCAACGCCGTTCTCAAATCCTTCTCCACCATCTCAACCCTCCCCAGCTCCGTCTCCCTCCTCAGATACATGACCCGTACGGTAGCCTCGTTCAGCCCCGATCTCGCCACTTACCACATACTGCTTTCCCAGTGCTGCAAATCCCTAAACACCACTCCATCCCACGTCCGTCGGATTCTCGACCTCATGGCTGCTGGGGGTTGCCCTCCTCAGCCCAGCACCCTTAACGTCGCAGTCTGGTCCCTCTGTTTCGCCGAGCGGGTAGACGATGCTGCTGATTTGGTGAAGGATTTCTGCCTGAAACACGGCATGATCCCCGATATCCGTGTATACAATTTTGTCATCAAGCGACTGTGTAAGAGCAGAAGCGTGGGCACCATTCATAATTTCATCACTCAAATGTGTGAAGTCTTCAAGATCGAGCCCGACCTTGTTACTTACCAAATTCTGATACACAACGTTGCCAACAGCCAGGATCTTCGCCAGGCCACGAGACTGCTGGGGCTCTTGAGCGATTGTGGGTTCAAGATGAACTCCTATATCTATAATGTACTTATGAAAGGCTGTTGTAAGGTGCATGAATGTGGTCATGTGGCTGATGTTTATACCAAAATGCAGGAGGAGGGGATCGAGCCTGACATTGTCACTTACAATACACTGATTTTTGGTTTATCCAATGTTGGGAGGATCAAAGATGGCAGGGTGTTCTTGGATTTAATGACCGAAAAAGGTTACCAGCCTGATGCTGCTGCCTATACGTCTTTAGTGAAGGCTTTCTGCCGGCTGAGGGATCCATTGGGGGCATTGGCATTGGTGGAGGAGATGAAGAAGAAAGGCTGCAACCCATATGAGTGCACTTACAATGCTTTGCTTAATGGGTTGTGCAGGTGGAGATTGTTGGACAGAGGGATGGAATTGTATGGGGATATGAAATTGGGTGGTATCAAGCTAGAGACTTTATCTTATGCTATATTAGTGAGGAGACTTTGCAGGGATGGTAGGGTTGCAGAAGCATATGAAGTGTTTGATTATGCCATTGAGAGTAGGAGCCTGAAGCTGGTCATGGCTTATTTGGTGTTGGAAAGTACACTTAAGTGGCTGGGGAGGGATAGAGAACGAGGGATCGCTAAATGATCGGTTGGTATTTCTTTTGATAATCTGTAAATTTATACGCTATTCTTTTTGTTGTTCACTGGGTTATTATTATCTGAATGCTAGGGTTTTGTCTCCAGCGGTAAATCTTCCATTGTGCTTACCGTAAACATTACACTTGCTTAACCTGATGCAAATTAGGAATGCCTTGGGGGCTGCTTAGATTCATTTGAAAACACTCATTGAAAAGTGTTCACAACATTTATCACTTATTATAAGCAGTTAGAAAAAATAAGCAGTGTTTGTTATTGTTAGAATTCCAGTGCAGAAAACCAGCCAATATGTATTAATTGGTATGAATTTATGCTAACAACAAGAATTAAACGGGGAAGAAGGAGAAGAGCCTCCTGACCATTACCCTTCAGGACCGTAAAAGGTCCATAAAATCGGGGATATAATTTTTGACTAATTTGTTGGGTGAGGGACTGCTGTTTATGAGGGCGGAGCTTCAAGTACACCTTATCTCCGATCTGAAAATCCACCGCTCGCCTATGCTAGTCAGCCTGCTTCTTCATATAACATTGAGAGTGGGCCAAATGGTGGCGGAGTTGCCGGAGAGCTTCATCGCGATCTCGTAAAGTAGCAGCCACAACCTCCAACTGAATTTCGGAAGGTAGGTAACTAACAATTGTTGGTGTCGGGCGGCCATAAACAACCTCAAATTGGGTGGTCTTGATGGATGAATGCCACAAAGTGTTATAACTGAACTCGGCCCACGACAACCAAAACGACCACTCCGGGGTTGTTCACCATCGAAACATTGAAGATAAGTTTCAAGGTAATGGTTCACAACCTCCGTTTGCCCGTCTGTCTGCGGGTGATAAGCCGAATTGAATTCGAGGGTGGTTTCGGTAAACTGAAATAATTCTGTCCAAAAATTCCTAACAAAGATAGGATCGCGATCGCTCACAATAGGGGTAGGAATCCCATGTAGACGGACGATTTCTCGCATGAAAATTGCAGTTACACCCTTGGCAGTGTAGGGATGCTTCAAAGCAAGGAAATGAGCGTATTTTGACAGCCTGTCCAACACCACCAAGATGATATCATAACCGCGGGACTTTGGTAATCCTGAAATGAAATCCGTAGAAAGATCCGCCCACACCTCAGAGGGTATCTCTAAAGTTTGGAGGAGCTCAGCCGGGGCAAGTGTATAATACTTTGAACGCTGACAAATGTCACACTGGCGGACAAATTCTAGAACGCGTTGTTTCATGTCAACCCAATACAAATTTGCAGCTAACCGACAATAAGTTCTGTAAAACCTAGAGTGACCCCCCCGAGGAGTTGTATGAAACTCAACCGACAACTTGGGTACCCATGGAGAGGCAGCACCAAACAACCATGGTATGTTAGAGTCCCCTGGGGAAAAATAAAATCGGGATGTGAGAGCTTCCCAGCTTGAAGATTCTGGATGATACTCTGGAGATAAGGATCTGTTTGGAGGCCATCCGTGTGGCTGCTACCGTTCTCCCACACCAGAAAAGACTGACACAGATGGCAGACTGCAACCTCATCCCGGCGAGATAATGAATTGGCCGCTGTATTTTCAGAACCGGGTTTAAATTTAACTTCAAACTGGTATCCCAACAGTTTAGCAGTCCAACTTCGTCGGTCCGCAGAGTGGATACGTTGATGTAACAAAAACTTGAGGCAGCGGTGATCAAAGAAAACTGTGAAAGGACGACCCAAGAGATAAGACCTTCAATGAGAAATGGCAACACTAGGGCCATAATTCCTTTCTCGTATATTGACTTGGCGAGAGTGGGGTTCGCCAAAGCTTTACTAAAGCAATGAGACGTCTATTTTGCATGAGGATAACGCCTACACGTCTGCCGAAAGCATCACATTCAATTTCAAAGGCTGCTGAAAAATCAGGAAGGGCCAACACTGGGGCTGTGTGATGGACTGTTTTAAGTGATCGAAAGCTTGTTGGGCAGCCGTTGACCAACAAAACGCAGTCTTTCATGACAAAACAGTGAGCGGGTGAGCAATTTTTTCATAACCTTGGATAAATTTTTTGGAATATCCCGTAAGGCCAAGGAAACCCCGTTCGCCCTTGGTTGAATAAGGTTGGGGCCAGCCCAAAACTGCTTGGACTTTAGAAGGGGCCATAGAAACTCCCATCGAAGATATAACGTGCCCCTGATATTCCACTTCCCGTTGAGCAAACAGACATTTCTTGCGATTGGTGACAAAATGATGATCACGGAGCAACTGTAAAACAACTCGGAGGTGTACAAGAGGTGAACCTTTCAATCACAACTGTAGACTAAAATATCATAAAAAAATATCAATACAAACTTACGGAGGAAGGGGCGGAACAAATCGTTCATAGTGGCTTGGAACATTGAAGGAGCGTTAGTCAATCCAAATGGTATAACAAAAAATTCATAATGTCCACTATGAGTACGGAGCACCGTCTTTTTGATGTCCTGCACCCGCATAGGAATTTGATGGTAACCAGATTTCAGGTCAAGCTTTGAGAAATAAGCCACACCCCCTAGTTCATTGAGTAACTCATCCCCAATTGGGATGAAAAATTTATCCGGTATAGTTATGGGGTTGAGGGCTCGATAATCAACACACAACCGCCACGTGCCATCCTTCTTTTTAACCAACAAAACCAGATTAGAATAAGCACTTGAACTATGACGTATAATCCCCGCCTGCAACATATTATCCACCTACTTTTTAATTTCCGTTTTTTGGAATTGACTATACTGATAGGGTCGTACGACCATAGGACCCTACTCTGTTCAAATCTGATCATATATACCCGTCGTTGAGCCGGAGGCAGACCCCTTGGTTCTGCGAAAATTTCCCTGAATTCTAACAACAGGTCCTGTAGGGAAGAATGTTGTTGGCCAGACAGGTTCAATTGCTCTTTGGAATCACCGCGCCCTAATATCAACCTCTGCCGACAACCTGGAAAAGGATTAGAGGGTCGACTTCCCAACAAAAAAGTTGTGTGGAAAGAACAACCAACTCCTTGGAGGAATTTTTTTGGCCCCCAATGGTAAAACGCATCGTCAGTGCTTCCCAATTGATCATCACCTCTCCAAGAGTCCGTAACCCAACAATACTGATAGGAGTACATGGGCTGTTACAGAGGGGAAGTGCTGCTGGGCAGAGGGACTGTTGGTTATGGAATCTGTCAAAGGGAGATTGGGTGGACTCGCTGGAGTTGTCAAGGGTTTGTTAGCTGGATGGACAGTTGGGGAGTTTCTAGGGGAAGTTGGAACCCCATGGGTGGCCCATGGGGGATATGTTGAGATCCTGGGGGAATATTCTTGGGGCCCACAGTAGTTAGATGAGGCCATTGTAGAGAGGCTCGGGGGGGGGGGGATATGCTGGGGAGTGGAGGGGGGGATATGCTGGGGCGACCCACAAGTGGTTAGTAGGGGCTGCTATAAATGGGGAGGGATGTAGAGAGTGCAGGGGGAATTTGCTGATTATCTGGGTGGCCTTAAAGGCTTGGGATTTCGGCTGTGTGGCTTGGGCGGGAGTGCTAGGTGCCTCTCGAGTTCTCTCTTCTCTTCTTCTTTCAGTCTTCTTCCTCCTCTATTGTATTGTATTTCAGGTTTGTTTCTTACTTAAATACAAGTGTCCGCCCTCTGTTTCTATCATTGGTCCGACCTGCCGCTGCCGACCTGCCGCTGCTGGTCTGCCGCTGCTGGTCTGCCGCTGCCGACCTGCCGCTGCGAGTCTGCCACTGCCGAGCTGCCGCTGCCGCTGCTGCCTCATCGCTCCGAAGCCCTGTCGTTCTTCATCACCATATTTGGCTGGCTTCCTCCCGACCAGAGGAGGCGTGCGCTGTTGGTTCGTCACTCGAAGGAGGCGCCCAACAACACACGCACCACCAGGACTTCGTTGGTGGGGACGCGCCTGTCTGGTTCATGATCAGAGGAGCGTTGTTGTCATGGAGGCCTGTCTTCAGCCTTGAGTTGCTGCCTTTGACCAACACCTGAACAGCCTCGAAGCAGCTCTGTCCATTCTGGCGTCGACAACGATTCCTATACACAGGAAAAAGCCGAGTCCCGGAGGAGCCTCTTTTACTTCATGGCTCAACTGGAGAAAATACCCCACAAGAGGAGACTTGCCTATCACCTATAGCAGCAGCCCAACGGGTGAACCTGCCCATCACCTATAGTAGCAGCCCAACGGGTGAACCTGCCCGTGTTTCCAGGGAGAGGTCTGTCGCTACTGGAGGACAAGCTGCTGCTACAGGAGGAATGGCGTCCGTAGCCTTCTTCGTGAAGGTCCCGGGCGCAGCGGAAGCTCGTGAGTGGATGTGCCCACTTGGCTTTTTGTCATTAGCAATGATCAATCCGGGATCAATACGACGATAAACGCCAGATTCCACGGATCAAATCATAGAAATAGACAAAGAAGAAGAATAGTCCTGGAACCATAAAGGAGGATCATCACATGTTGATTATAATTAATTTAATCAATTGACAAGAAGTACCTTTTATGGCGTTCTTTCTTCGTTGATATTTCTGATCACGTTCCGATGTGATTCGTCGTTGCATCGCAGAAGCCAAGGGTAGACTTCCTCTAGCAGTGATCCACACGTGCACCACATATCTTTGGACGTCGCCAAAGGAATCTCCGGGTGCTAGCGTGGAGAAGCCTTTACTTGCGTTGTCCGCCTTAGATCGCCTTGATCCGATGGAGGTGGATCTCTCTCGGTCTTGAGAGCGTTCTTGGAGGAAGAAGTTCTTTCGATTTTGAAAGAATTCTCCAGAATTGTTGTGCACAACGATTCTTAGGAAAAGTGTTGGGGTTGTGAGGATATTTATAATCAGATTTGAGGTTATAGAGTCATGACAATAAATAAACGTGTTACGCGTTTTATTTATTTCATTAACTCTTATTGAAAACCCTCATGTCGAATCATTAATTTCTTGACATGCGCCCACGCTGATTATAATAAATATCATTTAATAAAACGATATTATTTCCTCAAAATCCCGACTGGAAAAACCACATGGCGTGTAATCATTAATACACGGCGTGTACTCGTTTTTCATAAAAACTACACGGCGTGTACATTCAATGTACACGACATGTATATCTTGTTATTCATTTTTCATTTCTTTTCCAAAATGAAAACTACACGGCGTGTACATTCAATGTACATGGCGTGTATATCTTGTTTTCATTTTATTCTTCCTCCAACATTAAAACGATTTAGGCTTCCTTGAATAATTATTAAACCACATATGAGAATAATCTTTATTCTACTTGAGATATTTGGATACACTTAGTGTGTGACCCTCTAGGCCTCTTTCTCGTTGACATTAGACGGACTTGCCTAAAGTCCAAGATTACTGTCTAGCAACGGGTCAAGACACCAAGAGAAAGAAGTTGACGTCGTATTGACGTATCACCTCATACGAACGCTTACCGTGTAATTTAATCCCTTTGTCTCAATATCTCATCAAGCAAGTTTCATGGCAGTGTCATAAACCTATATGCTTGATCTGTCATTCTTTGACTTCCAGAAATAAACTCGTCGTGACACCATGACCATGGAATTTGGGCGACAGTTCTATTTCAATCAAAGGATCCGAGATATCTATTTCCATAAATATGGAAGGGACAAATCCTTCCTCGACTTATCCATTAATAACATGTCATTCGTGACGCACCCAACGTACCCTACTTCTCTCCAACTGTCTTTGTGACAGTTTTCGTCAGCAAATCTAAGTGCGCGAGTCATGACATGAGTTAATGATAATCTTCCAGTCTAAGGACCATTACACACGCTCGTAGATAGCAATGTCCGATGACACCAAGACATGCGGAATTAATACTGATGGGTCTGTTCTCATAATCTCCCATCTTGGAGATTACCAAGTGCGAACTCCATGAGAGAGAGTCTCGTCTTCTTACGAGTACTCGCAATGACGTTCTGTATACTATGTGTCCTATCATAGTATGTCATCCAACCATAGAACTTTATTTAAGAATATTGTTATAGCATTTCAAGGTTCTCATCATAGCGGGGATCTGCCATGACCTTATTAATGCAACAAATATTCTAGGACATTATTATACTACAGTCATTCAGAATATTGAACAATATATAACACGTAATCAAAGTATAAACAGTTGGTTCTCAGGACACCAACCCTAACACTTTGGGGCTACTGGTTCCAACAGAGGAGGTGATCCCACCTCTTCAGGCGATTGTGCCGCCTAAGGCGCAAACTGCATCGTCTAGCGCGAGACAAGAGTGCAATGCAGAAATAGTCGACTTCAACATGGGCATTGCAACTGCTTTGTATTATGTCATGTGTCATGCTTTACGTCAGTATGGGAATGGAGCTATATATCCACTCAAAATAAGTGTAGTTGGTGGTCTCAGTGGTTGGCTACCATTTTCAAGCACTGTAAAGAGTTGGCTGCAAGAATCAAGCATGCCATTAAGGTGTGCTGCATCCTTGCTCGTCCTTTTTTGTCACGGCTTGGTTGATGACGTTGTTGCATGTAAACACGGGGAGAAGTCTGCAACACTCGCAGGTTCAACTGGGATCCAGGTCACCACAGTTTGGAATTCAGGGATTTTTTGTCCACTGCAGAAAAGCTAACTGCGTTCTTCAGATTTCTATGGGAAAAGGGTAAGACTGGAACTACGATCCGACTGGAGGGCGGGACACGACTATTTCTGTACCAGCTGGTGGGTACGTGGTGTCCACTTCTCTTTCCAAGACCTTGGAAAGAGTTTTGTTGGTGGTATGACACTAAAAAAGTCAAGACTGTTAAACCACACCTGCAGGGAATGGGCGCCACAGGTTGGTACAGTGGTGCCACAGGTTGGTACAGTAAGATGGGAAAAAAACCTGGACACCGTTTATCCACTTGGCTATTTTAATATCTATACCAATTTCCTTCAAGAGAGGGTTCACAGTGTCTCTCACAGGGGTGCTGGCGTTAATTACGGGAGCTCAGCAGGCCCTGATTCATATTTTTTAGACCAAATCAATATAGATTTCAACCTTCTGGAAATGCAGTTGTTGGGAAATCTGGAGTGGCTTCTTGAGGCTATGTATGACATCAACGTGTTGGATACAATCAGCGAGATTGTGAGCATCATAAGCACCACGGTCCCTTTTACCAGGACTGGAAACGAGTCCATCAGATGTGGTGAATTGGTCAAGATCCAAGCCCTGGAGCTGCAGGATTCACAGGACTTCATTTGCAAAGACAAAGTTGAGACTGTTCTTTTCAAATGGAAAGGTGGCGATTTGGCATAACATCCTGATCCGACGACAACAAAAGATGCATCTCCTGATGTGCTCCCTATTGTTTCCCTTGCCCAGAGGGTTCCAGATTCGCAGAATGGGGCACTTGTACTAAAGACCAACCCCCACCACTGCTGTTGCATTTCATTTTAGGTTGTGCCTAAATTTTGTAAATCTGATCACAGCAGGGCGGACCCACGCCGCCACACTATGTGACACGACCACCACCTTGAGGACAAGGTGGTTTTTCAGGAGGGTGCCAGGGATAGGAATACATGGAGTGTTAAAGAGGGGAAGTGCTGCCGGGCAGAGGGACTGTTGGTTATGGAATCTGTCAAAGGGAGATTGGGTGGACCAACTGGAGTTGTTAGGGGTTTGTTAGCTGGATGGACAGCTGGGGAGTTTCTGGGGGAAGTTGGAAGTGCATGGGGGGGCATGAGGGATATGTTGGGATCTTGGGGGAATATTCTTGGGGCCCGCAACAGTTGGAGGAGGTTGTTATAGAGGGACCCAGTGTCACGAATCAAGCCGGAGTGCCATCCAACCCGACACCCGACTAGGTCCGTGGCATGGCCCGAAGGGCATTTCCGATCCCCACAAGCTGACAATAAGTGCCTAGGTATCAACAATGCAACTTGGGAACGATTTCACCCATATAAATAATCATAAACAACCAACTATAATAAATAAACAAAAATTGCATAATCACAACCAAACATGACGCAACAATATTCAGATTCAAGTTTACAACGTTTAAGCAAAACCCAGAGGCTACAACAAAAAGGGAACAAAATACTATCCCAAAAACCACCACGCACCAAGAGGAGCATTGTCCTCAAGCCACCACCGCAACACCTGCAAGGGGAAACCACAAGGGGAAACCACTAGCATCCCGAACCACCATCTCCATACATCTTGCCTCTACCTGTGTCAAACATGACCAAGTCTACTTACACCCAATAGGTGTTAGCTAGCAATGAGACACTAGGTACATCGTATCTCGGTGACAAGGTGGTATAACAACCACGATCAATAACTTTCTCGTGCACGAGCCACTAGGAGGGGACACCCTATGAGCCTAGTGGTCTCTAATCATCATTATCATTTAGTTAGTGTTGTATCGTCAATCCTGCTAGATGAATCTGGGATGAATCATTTCCGATTTATCTAGCGTACTAGTTCTAGTCTGCCCACCTAGATACCCAAGTTTTCCTTTGTGCTCAATTCACATTTCACACACCATATGAATCACCACTTTCACATACACAAGCCAAACAATGTAAGTGTGCTCAATAAATCACAATTTCCACAACCAAAACTACTTTTAAATCTAAACGCACACCAAAACCATTTCAAAATTTGTTTCGCACCACTTGCACAATTTATTAAACATCTCGCATAATTTGTAAAACACTTTCAAGAAGCACAACTAGGGTTTACACATGAAATACCCCCAATTTCCCTTTAGAAAAACCATTTTCAAGCCATATACATATCAAAACCCTTCAAAAACCCCTTTCGCACCACACACATAGATCATAGAACACATTTAAACACTCAAGCAAGCATATCAAATTCGTCAAATAATGTTTAAGCACGAAACCACTTACCTCAAGAGAAGAAACTTCTGGAAAATGGTGGAAAATTTCAACTGCACCTCAATCGAACCCTAGAGAGACAAGATTGAACCATAAATATCAAAATTACACCCTAAAAATCAAGATCCAACCCTAACTCGGACACCTAACCCGCTGGAAAAAGGAAACCCCGAGAAAGAAGAGGAGGAACCCTAGAAAGGAGGAGGAAACCATGAGGAGAGGGACTTACTTGAGAAATGTTGAAAAAAATCGCGCCAAATCCACCTAAAAATGGAGCTCCAAGGGGGGGAGGCGCCTAGGGTGAAGAACCCTAAAGGGGGAGAAAAATGGGTGTTTAGGGTTAAAAATCGGGTAGAGAGAAAAAGAAAAAAATTCAATTTTTAATGACCTGGACAGGCCGCGCGGTTCGCGCGCTCGGTTTACAAACCGTGTGCTAACCGCGCGATAAGGCTTTGTCCAAAAACACCACTTGGGCACAGTTATCTTGGCAAGGGCGCACAGTTTGACAAACCGTGCGCACTATGATGTTTACCCAAAATTTCTCATTTTATTCCAAAAACTCAAAGGGAACCCAAAGTGAAAAAGCTAGATCGAAAATAAATAGAAAAAATACCTCAAAATGAAATCACGGGTGTGACACCCAAAGGGTAACATGCTGGGGAGTGGAAGGGGGAATATGTTGGGGGGACCCTCAGGTGGTTAGTAGGGGCTGCTATAAATGGGGAGGGTTGGAGAGAGTGCAGGAATTTTCTGATTATCTGGGCGGCCTTAAGGCTCGGGATTTCGGCCGCGTGGCTTGGGCGGGAGTGCTAGGTATCTCTCGAGTTCTCTTCTCTTCTTCTTTCAATCTTCTTCCTGCTCTACTGTATTGTATTTCCGGTTTGTTTCTTACTTAAATACAAGTGTCCGTCCATTGTTTCTATCAAATACCCAAAATGAGGTCGAGTCCTCCCTGCTCAATAACATGAACATCGATAATACAAGAAAATTCTCCTAGGACCAACGGTAATTGTTGGCACAACCCTTAGTTGTTATCCGTTGCCCATCGCCCAATTTAACACCCATAACAGAAGTTGGTTGCACAGTCAAATCAAGTATCTGAACCAACCGAGGTGATATGAAATTATAGGTAGCCCCACTATCCAACCAAACCAAAATCGGTAGTTCCCCAAGCTGTCTCTCCACCTTCATCGACAGCTGCACCGCCTTTTATACCACAAGCGGAATAAAAAGGTGCCAAATCATGGTAAGCTACCACCGAACATTCCGCATTGTCTTGGGTAATTGAAGTATTTTTTGACAACGCAGCGGGGCATAGTGTGTTGCCATTCTCCGGCTCAGAATCATCCTCACCCAAAAGCTGGACACATATTTTTGACTTAGTGCACTTATATAGTGGGGTGTATGACGATCCATGCTGAAAACATAGGCCGTGTTTTCGCCGGTCCTCCTATTCGTGAGTCGTTAGGTAACGAGTGTCGTGTCCTCCCAGGTTTGGTTGTTTATGTAATACGGATTGCAAAGCGCCCACGATGCCCTCATCTCGACGGGTGGGCCGTGGCAATGGCGCACCTTGCAGAGGGCCCAGCCGGTTAGGGGCCGCCAAGGGTTCCCTTCACGTAAAGAGCTAATAACGCAAGGAACTCCGCAAAACGAAGTAGTCATACCCTTGGAAACAACCAGTTCAACATGCCTTGCTAACCGCATAGCCTGGAGCCAAGTGTTAGGATTATGTATGCGCACCCAGTTGCGTATATCCTCCCATAAACCATGTAAAAAATAACCAACATATTATTGTTCCAGTTGCCGAGGAACCAAAGAAGCAAGATAATCAAACTGCCCAATGTACTTTGAAATGGTTGTGGACTGGTTTAAGCCTACCAATTCCTTGTAAGAATTTCGTATTTTAAGGCCACTAAATCTCTCCATGAGCTCCTCTTTGAAAACCGTTGGATGCACCTCATCAAGCACCGTAAACCAATGTATAGCAATTCCTTCCATGCTAACCTAAGCAAGGGACACTTTTAAGATCCTGGGTGTGCGATGAATTTGAAAATACAGCTAAGTTTGGGTAAACCATCCACGTGGGTTCGTTCCATCAAAAGTAGGAAGTTCAACTCGTCTTCCGAACCACATCTTATCCAGCACGGTTGTGGGAACCTCCATCATCGGACATGCTGAGTCGTCCAACTGCTCCCCTGCGGAGCTCGCACCAAAATGTAATGTGGAGAGCGTCGGCTCCCCCGACGGCGGCACGTCCTCGTGTAGAGATTGCTTCTCCAGATGATGCACCATATAATGGCGGAACTCAGCTTGATCTCGGTGATCATCTTTTCCCATCGTTTTCGATCCAAGTTAGATCGTTGCCTATCTTGTTCGGCGCTCTGCTGATACCGTGTTAGAGTAGCGACAAAACTCACCATCTCAGTAACCGTCAACTCAAATCGGCCCAATCGTTGCTCCATGTTGTTGAGACAAGCTTGATGTCGAGTCTCCATGTCTGATGAGGTACCCAGTCGCGTGCGGGAGAGTTGTCGTGTGACGCGTCAGCAGTGCGTTCAGTCTTTAAGATACACAAGGTCGGCAGGTTGGACCAAAATGTTAGACTCCTATTCCAAAAAACCAGGGAGTATGTATTAATTGGTATGAATTTAACTGCAAGAATTGAATGGGGAATGAGAAGAAAGAAAGAGGTAAACTCGGAGTAGTCGCTGCTCTCCCGCCCGAGCCGCTTCGCCAAAGTCTAACAGAAAAAGATTCCCCCCTTCCCCCCCCCCCGCGCTCCCACTTATTTCTGAAAATCCTTCTCGCACGTGGCCCACTAACTGCCAGCCTCTGTTAAGACCCTTTTGCTCCTCCTAGCATATACCTTCCAATCCCCTGGTCTGCCTTGGGCTTTAACAGTTATGTTTCCAAAAACACACTTAAATTTTCCAATGTCCTAGAAGTACTTTTCAATAAGTGTTGTCAAATATAGCCTTGGATCAATCGCCTGAGAAGTACTGATATCTAGATTCCCATACACTTATTTGGTGGATGAAATATTGGAGTTAATCATGGGCACTCACGATCCCATGTTCCCCCACCTCCAGAAACTGTTGTGCACGTCCCCACTCAGTAGCAGCTTCCCTCTACCTTTGAGTCGGTTTTTTTGTTGTCTATTTAAGTGTCTGCTGCGAGTCTGTATGTGTGGGTTGTATTCCACCAGAGGCGTGTTCTACACCAAAAGAGTGTCTTGTGGTGTGTTGTGTATCACCAAAAGAGTGTCGTGTGGTGTGTTGTGTACCACCATAAGTGTGTCGAGTGTTCCCCGACAAGTCCAACACCTGTGTGGGCTGTGTAGCAGCAGCAAACGTGCTGCAATTGTGGTGTGTAATCGAAGTCCCACCATTTTTTGTCACTTGTGTTGCAGCATCGCCATGTTTGTATGTGTTCGCTCCATTTCTACTCCAACATTTGGCATCAAAGCCAGCACCGATTCTGCTATGATGTTGGACGGATCACTATCTCCAACGATATCCACACCCCTACCAAAATTTCACACTGATGGCAGTAGTGGAAGTGACAATGGCTGTCGCAACGTTTAGGTGCAGTGGGTGATGGAGGGGCTGGGATGCACAACGCAAGGACTCTGGGACGCGATCGACGCTGTATGTCATTATCCGGGTCATGCCATCTGAGATGCTGACAATGCTCGCCATTGAGAATATGGCTGATCTAGCATGGGAAATCAAAGAAGTCCATGTGCTATGAGCACACCAGCAATACTAGTGGTACGAAAAGTCGTCTGTCTGCTCATAATTGAGGAGTGGATCGCACGCCTAACGGTGAGGGGACATGTCAAGAGTCCCTTTGATGATGAGAAACTCTGCAGCGATGCCGAAGACTACCATCACAGTGATGAGTTGCGAGATACTGAGTATTCTGTCACCGAAGAGCCCGTGAGCGTCGAGCAAGCGCTACAAGAAGACATTACTTGAGGCGAAATCCGGGGGTCATGATTAGGGGGTGATTGTCGGAGTTAATCATGGGCACCCACGATCCCATGTTCCCCCACCCCGAGAAGCTGTTGCACATGTCCCCATTCCGCAGCGACCTCCCCACCTTCGAGTCAGTTTTTTTTGTTATCTATTTAAGTCTCAGCTGTGAGTCTGTATGCGTGGGTTGTATTCCCCCAAAAGGGTGCCGTATGGTGTGTTGAGTACCACCATAAGTGTGAGTATTCCACCATGAGTCCAACACCTTTGTGGGTTGTGTAGTAGCATTTGTGCTGCAATTGTGGTGTGTAATCGAAGGCTCACCGTTTTTGTCCGTTGTGTTGTCGTATCACCGAGTTCGTGTGTGCCAGCTCCATTTCCGCTCCAACATGAAAAACGGGTTTTACGAGCATTCCCTAGTAATAATCATGGCCAGGTATTAAGGAATAGGTCATTTGTCAGTTTTATATCATTTTTGTGTTGTTCCATTCCTAATCCTATTTCCATTAAAGTGCATCCCATGCTCAAGCTTGTTGCTGGAATTTGATGCTCGAGCTGGCTCAGATCAAGTAACAATTTACAAGTTTGGGCTCAGGCTCGACTCTGACTCGATCAAGTTTGATTAGGCTTGATTAAAATACTTTATCATAAATTTTATTCTGAGTTTGTGCTCGAATTCAAACCTTTGGCTCAAATCTGTACTCGAGATTGAAGTTGGAGCTCAAAAACTAGATACATAGATACTGAAAAAAAAACATGTTAAAATATGCATTGCTCGATTAGGCTTGCGAGATATCGATTAAGGTATTTTAACACTTGAACTCGGTTGAAGTTAGTATTTGAGTAGCTTGAGTTTGAGCTCAGTTAAAAAAAAATCAAGCAGACTCTAAGGCCCATTTATGCCTCACAGCCCATATGGGCCTTTGTTTGCACTGATATTGAACTCTAATGTGATTACGTCGGGGCATTTATGCATCAGCATCCAGGTTTACAAAATCAAACCACACTTGTTGAAACCTGTATTCGGTTAATCTAAACATTCAGGATCCGTTTGGTTCATACAATTTTTTTTTGTCTTTTAGACATGCCAAAGGGATGGCCTGGGCTGAATAGGTCTGGGCCCATATGGGCCAAGACCCATTTATGTTTTGATCCTGTTTTGATTTGTTTTTCGTTTAGGTGAAAATTAAAAAATCAGTTTTCCATTCGAGTCAGACAATTAAAAGAATAAACTTTTTTCCTGGTCATTCATACAGTGACTTATTTTTTTTTTCATCAATGAAATAAAATTATATATATATAATTTGGGCTTCATGGTTTATAGGTCCATGGGATGACATGTGGCCATGCAAGCTTGATTTTTATCTCGTATGAGCTTGCCTGTTTAGACACGTGAAAAAGATGGGTAAAAAACAACATTTTACAGGCTCAGTTCATCAATAAATCCATTATTTTAATATGAAACTTTTGAAGTTCATGATAAATTGATTTAAAAAATGAATTCATCAATAATAATTTCAGATATTAAAAGATTATAATTATATAAAATATTTTAAAAGATAAAATTGTTGGTGCCTTGCGGGGCCAGCCTTTATTCATATGGATATGGATGCATGCGAATATGAATATCATTTTCACTTTGTGAGAAATCATGGATTTTCTCTTGTGATTAATGGGTTTAGGCTTATTTTTGCATGTCTATTTTCGGGAACTCGATTGGTGCACTCTTATTTTTTTGTAATTGTTTTTATAAACTAGTTCTCATTTGATAGATTAAAATAATTTTGATGAAATTAAAATGATAAATATGATAAAAAATATGCTTGATATTCATAGGAATAAAAAATAGAAATAGAAATTAAGTTGTGAAACAAGATCGTGACTGGAGTATAGGAATGTAAGCCTCGAGATACACAACCTAAAACTATTAGGTAGTATAGAAATACAAGCCTCGAAGTTGAACTCATTGCGACAAGGTGAACAATTATAACTCAATAGATGGAACAACAATTATGAATGAAAACCCAACTGTCTGGCCTAAAAGAAACTAAGCGAGGATGAGATGTATTGAGCAATAGTGAATCTAAGTTCATGAAATAATGAACCACAAAATAGATGCAGATACTCTCCAATCATTAAGTGAATCCCTTGATCCCGGTAGACACAATCCAATCACTAAACTTTCATTTTTTCATTGTCAGGTGCTTCCGGTTACTTAGAGATCCGGTAACTTGAAATAATGTTTAAGCATAGAATGTGACAAATCCAATGGTCACGATGAAGATCACAAACTAGTTAATGCATGAAAAAAAAATCTCACTCAAAGACAATGGTCGGACTCATGTAAATGAGAAAGAGATATAGGAAGAACAAAATAATGCAAAAACCCATCACAAGATATCATAAAAAAAGTACTGCAACTATATCAATTCCCCTTTATTACACCGCCTCGACACAAAAACTACTTTCTCATGCTAACCACGAGGGAGAGAAAACTAAAGCCCCAAAAGAAAAGAAACTCCTAAAGTCATCTACAAAAACCTCCCATGGATACCAGTTAAAGAAGCTCTAGGAATTGGATTCCTTGAATGCACAACGACTGCCTCTATTTATATACAGCTTCACCCAATGTATCTTCAAATATATCTCTATTTATCTCATCATATCTCGTATCTATATCTCCTCAACGTAAGTTGACCTCCACTTAGATATGTAGCAAATCCTTTATGGCATTTCACCTGTATCTCCCCCAAAACATATCATCAAAATTACAAGGAGTAGTTGGTTGAACTTCTGTATCTGTTTTATATCTGTAATTTGTGACACGTAAGGGAAATCACAGACGATGCGACAAAAATCTAGCTCAAACTCTTCTTCACTGTGTATTCAGACATGACGTGAATCGAACCTTCTGTGGCGCGAACATGATTCATATCTCCCCAAAAATTCAATATCACCTTCATTGCGCCCAACGGTCTTTGTACGTGGCGCGAAGCTTCCCACCAAATCTCTGAATTTTTTGTATCTCTTTACCTCCTCCAACCGCATCGCAACACTCAATCCATAGCGGCATGACATTCTATAGGCAGTAAAGCTTGCCTCCATGTAGTGATTGTCACAATGCCACTAGACCAGAGCGAGCTCATATTCCTTCGTATTTTCTTCTATTTTGCTCTAACCTCCACTAAAGTGCTCATTTGCCTTAAAATACATAAAAACAATGAAAATTAAGTAAGAACAATTACTAACATAATAAAATCAATGAATTTAACATTAGAAATATATGCACAAATATGCCTATTAAATTCCCCCACACTTGGAACCTTGTTTGTCTTTAAGCACTGAACCTCCACCAAAAACACAAAGGAAGTCCATGCTACCAATATTTATATACCAAATTTAACAAAACTAAACAATTATCAATGTGGAAATAAACTTTTAAACTTCGAATAGAAAATATCTTTTCATATCTCTGTTTTTCAAAGAAATCAAGTCAATTATGCATTTTACTCTTCCCCTTTTGAAAATGAAGAAGCTTCTTCTAACCTCCATTCAAGAATCTTAGTTTTTATGACCATGCATGCTAAGTTGTGTTCTGCCTCACTTTAATTTTTTTTCTCTCATCACTCAAGGTAACAATTTAGGTGGAGTTATGCTCATACCTCAAGTACATGCTCCTTACTATAGGCTTGCATTGCACCTCAAATCTCTACCCCATAAAGAAAAATATCACAATTAATCATGAGGACCTCACATTAAGGATCAAATGCTTATGAGGCTTAGGGTAGCTAGGTAATTGATGTGAAAAACATTAAAGCTCAAAAAAAGAGGTTCATCTCTAAAACACATTGCATGATAATCAAAAGTAAAGCTCAATGAAAGACTCTTCAAAGTATGTCATCACCCCATACCTCTCAAACTTAAAGTAAAGGTTCACAACACAATGACAAGTAAAATGAATGATGCACCCTCTTTTTCAACAATTCATTTCCAAATCACGTGTTTTCCAATGTTTTCTTCTTCTTTTTTCAATATTTATTTTCCTTTTTTTTCCAGCAATAATTATTTTTTTCTAGAGGGCGACAATGAAGTACAATGAAAGTGATCATGAACCTTTCCCCAAAGCTAATGAAACACCCCACATCACCTCCTCAATACAAAACATCCTTTTCCACCATGGACAACCTCTCCCCCACACTTAAACCATTGGATATCATGCAAAACACTAAGAGTAAGGTATGAATGAAATAATAAGCTTGTAATGTAGCTCTTCTTTAACAAGGTCATTTATGACTTCTACGGGCTTAAAGAAATATTCAATACCAAGGTAGGTCTCAAGGATAATGGATTAATCATAAAAATTCTCCAATCATATTAAATGCGACTTTATATTGTCATAACTTTGACAAGATGAAATGAAAGTTCTAGTTGGTTTACATGCTCCAAGTATCTCTCAAAAAATGAGTATTAGAAGAAATAAGAAAAATTGGCTTAGAATCCTCTTAAGAATGGAAAACATATGATAAATGAAAATCACTCATGGAATACATAATAACAACTAATCCACATGAATTTCAAAAATTCAAAGCATGAAGCATGTGTAGGGAATTTCAACTCCACAAGTTAACTAGCCCCCCCAAATCACGATTCATTAAATATATTCCGTCATGCTTATCTTTACTAATTCCCACATTTTACTCATTCCATCTTATTTACAATGAAATCTAAAACATGACATCATGAGATTCCTAAGTGATGTTTGCATCCTAGATTAGAAATTGAAACAAGAATCTAAGGTGGGGCATGTATTTTCTCTTAAAACTCAAAAAATTAAAAATACAGGGGAGGTAAAGATAAAGAATTAAAAGTACTACTCCCCTTTCCACATGAAGCTCCTTCTCTCTTCCCTTTATGCCTTTATCATCATGGACCTATAATAGAAAGCAACTAAGTGAAAGCACATGGTCCATACTATTTAAAGCCCAAAAAGATAAAAAGGGGATTGATAACACATCTTAAAATAAACTACTAAACTAAGTCCTATAAATTAATTCCTAAGAAAGAATAAAAAAATCATATTGCCTCCCCCAAAATGCTTTGGTTAAGGCCATTTATCTCGACCTTACATCTTTTTCTCACATAATAGGAGTGTGGTAAAAAGTTACCCGGTCTAGATTTGTCTAATTCAATCTTTGATGTACACCGAGTGTCGCACTTCTCCTCATACTCTTTGAATTCTTCTCATTACTTTGTTGAGGAGAGCACCAAGTAGAAGACAACCCAAAGAATGAAGAATAAGCTCGTGGGCTTTCCATTCCTGATAGAAATTTTCCTTTCTAACTTTCCCCGGTTGCTCTTCTTTAAAATATGCAATTTCTTCTACTATTTTGGCATTAATCACCTCTTATTCCTCCTTTTCAGCATCTTCTTCTATTGAGGCCTTTTCCTCCACTTCTTCTTCCTCATTTGAAGGAGTGAGGGTGTCTTCCTTGGAAATTCCATATTTGGATTTATCATAAAGAGTCTCCTTGGATTCAACCTCCACCTCAGCCACTCCCTTGAATTTCTCTTTAGGTGTAGCTTCAAAATTGGATTCCTCGTTGGTTACCTCTTTTGATTCATTCACCTCTTTAGCCATGCTATATAGGAGTTGCAGTCCCTCTTTGAATGCTTCTTCCATGTTATAGAGGATCTTCTCATCTAAACTTTGGTGTGGTTGTGGAATCCATATTTGAAGTTGTTACTCCCATCCTTGGGTTTGGATCTTCCCTTTGAGTACATCAGTCTGCTGTGACAAATTTTCCATTTGGATTTCCATGCAGATGTGAGTCTTCATTTGATTTTATTTTGTAATCACTTCCAAAAACATGTAAGTGTAAAAAAGAAAATAAGAAACAAAAACCAAAGATAAAATCAGAAAATTGAAAAGAGAGAGGAAAAGTATAACACCCCAGACTCATACACCAGGATCCAGTGCTAAAAACATACTCTATTATTTTGGCTTCAATACCAACAAATGCGGCTCAATTTTAACCGTCCATAATTACAACATTGAAAGGAAATATCGAGTCACTTACATACCCAATACCTTTTAAGTTTATAGTTTTAAAGAATTATAAAAAACTATTTACATAACCAAACCCATGTCTTTCCATCCAAATGATAATTTTTCCCATTATACCCAAATTTTCTTATTTCATGATAAGTCTTCAGCATCTCTCATAAAATTCTCCACACATGAAACCCTTCTAGACATAACTTACTTAACATCATTCCTAATAACCTGGGGAAATGAAAACATAAGAAAGGTGAGCTCAAACATCCAGTAAGAGTAAACATATATGTTAATATTTGAATATCATCAGCGAGCATAAGATGAGCATAAGAGTATGAGAACATAATCAAAATGCATAAACATAACATAAGAGAATTCATACCCATCAAAAGCTAGATCATAAAACTCGAGTCATGACATAATAAAGCTTTAACATAAGACAAGATCCATAAGAGTCCACAATCACGAGCCATGTGGAATCAATATTTATTCAAAGGAACTATTATAACCCATAGAAATCATAGAGACATCATGTTGGTATCTTGGGACATTATCTTCATATCACACTTATAATCACTCATATAAAGGAATAACCTTTATAGTTAATTCCAACATTTTTTAGGAGTAACTTGCAATAGTTAACTTCATCACATTACCCAATGCATTGGAAATTTATATCAGGTTCACTTGTCATTATCAAAAATATCCAAGAACCATAACATGAATAAATTACAAAGCTTACATTTCATCATAAAACTCATAGAATCAACCATTATTCCTTTTATAACTTGATTAACTCATGGAAAAGAAACAAGTTTCA
This sequence comes from Viscum album, assembly GCA_963277665.1. Taxonomy (NCBI): domain Eukaryota; kingdom Viridiplantae; phylum Streptophyta; class Magnoliopsida; order Santalales; family Viscaceae; genus Viscum; species Viscum album. Next base: position 614,534,906 of record OY728134.1, read on the forward strand.
TGATAATATCTTTAAAAAAATCATCATAATCTGTCTAGAGAAAAGACGAGGGTGGTATCATTAGAGAATATCCCCAGCGAATCATTGAAATAATTTAGAAGATATTAAAAATAGATGAATAACTATTTTATAAAATCATTTAAAAATATACTTTTGAAAATAAGAATGAATTCCCTTTTCTTTCGATAATCTTTAAAAAATAAAATTCACAGAGCAATGAGAAAATGTTTTCCTTTGAAAAACCATATAAAAATGTAAAAGAATATTTATAATAAAGAATGACCATGATGGTGTAAAAATCCATTCATTCCATTAATGTTAAAAAAACATTCCTTTCAAACTTTTGTAAAGAGAGTCAAATTTACCCATGTGGAAAACATTAAGACGATTCCTTTTAAAACATTAAAAAATAAGGTCAAAGACCATGGAAAAAAACTTTAGGAAATAATTTATGTTTAGAAAATAACATTCTTGAAACAAGATAAAAAACATGGAGGAAAAAAGTTTAGGTAAAATTCTTTAAAACCTTTAAAGAAATGTTTTTAAAGAAAACCCTTTATGACATTTTAAAACCATTTGAAATAAAGAAATTTAGAAGGAACTTAAAATACTATGAGTATAAAAATATTCATGATATTATATGTCAAGAGGTAGTATGTACACCATGTAAATAAATATAGGTGTATCAATCCAAACATGTCTTAAAAAAGAAAGTTTGAGATGAGAAACCCTTACAACTTTGGTAATGCTTGAATAACAAAATCCATTGAATGAAGAAACTTAATATGATTTTATAAAACCCATAATTTACATTAAGGAATATGTTAAAATACATTAATGGGATAATAAGTACACCATATAAAATCAATCATGGTGCATAACATGAAACATGACTCAAGGAATTAAATATTTTGACCAAGAACCCTTACAAAGATCATGAAATTTGAAATAAGAACCCGTCAATGAAAATATTATTTTGAATAAATGTAAATCCATGTAAAAAAAGTGTAAATAAAATGTAAATAATCAGAGGTTATAACACACATAATCTTGGCATAACATAGTTAATGAATAAGTGATATAACCTAATGAAAAAATTGAGCTAAAAATACCCTTACCCTGAGTCACGACTTGTATCATACATCCACTACCTTACTTAATAATAAAATTATATTAATTATTTACTTTATAAATAAAATATTTATTTTTTATAACCTTATTATTATGTTTCATTCATTTACTAAATAATTATAGTTCACATTGGTCGTTCTGGGGTTGTTCGGTTGATAATCTCTAAACAAGTTTGTTATATTCATAACAGTCAAAGGTCTTAATTCAATGATTTCATAAAATCTAGAAGAGTCAATAGATATGGAACTTATCATTATATAATTAATGAACTTCAATAGGTTATCAAATTGTTACCATCCCAAAAACCTTCTTTAATAAGCCTGCTTTTATGGTTAAAAATAACCATGTTTGTTTACATTTAATTTCATTGTTATAATGGATGATCTACCAATCCAGAATCATAATAATAAAATTAATTGAATATTAATGTTATATTCTATCATAAAATAAATTTTTAATAATATCAATGAGAGTCTTAAATTCATGAAAACATCATTGTTCACATTAGTTGCGTAAAATCACCATGGTGAATGACGTTTTCAAGTGTTCAAAAGAAGGGTAAACATAGTAAATATATAAATTTTATAAAAGGAATTTGATAATAAATAAAACACTGATTTCGGATAAATTTTGACTTATTAATATCATTATTGAAATAGTAAGCATATAATTTGAAATGAAAAGACAATCTTTGAAAAACCTACATTTTGACATAATAACGGCTTATGCAGAAGTGTTCACTGAGAGGTAACAAGTGACCCAACATCATCAATTGATCAAATAAATTAAATTAACTTATGAATGGAATAATGTATTCAATATATATGAATGTTTAATATGATTTCAAGATAAATAATCATAATTATGAAAGGTGAAAGTGTCTTGGAAATCCTTATTATGAAAGGTGAAAGTGGCTTGGAAACTCTTACCTCGATCTTTGAGACACTACCTTTCGATTGAACTTAAGGAATTTGTAGAAGAGAAACTTGATCACTCCGTGGGATTAAAGATGCAGTATTTTAAGTTTTAAGAGGGATTTGGGTAGAGGTTTTAGAAAAAACTGAACTCATATGTGTCTTAGGAAAGGTTAGATTAAGCCCATTTTTATAGGAAAAAATCAATGACATTTTCACAAATATTTAGTTTTTAATGGTTAAAAAAGAAATTCTAAAAATTCAAAGTGGAACTTACATGAACAATGTATGATAAGATCTTCAATTTCCCATATTATTGATTAAAGATTGATTTTTTATGATCTTATAATGATTTAAAAATAATTTTTAAACATTAAATATCATCTGAATCCATTTTCATGACTATTCACATATTTTGACTTTAAAGGCATCAAGATAACATTGTAATTCGAATATAAACACTTCAAAAATAATTAATACTTTATAATTATCCATTAAATTCTTGGAAAATCATAATTTATCCAAAAAATATTACTTTTAATTTTTTTAAACAATTTACTTGATTTTTCCACTACTCGCACAAGCGGTGCGTCGATATTGCGTAAACATTCAAGGTAATTATACCATCACTAAAAATTAAAAATAAATTAATATCATAATTTTTTTATTAATATTTAAAATAAGTATTTAGAACCGTTCATAACTTCTTTTTATATCAATGAAAACATATTAGAGATATTAAAAGAAAGAGAGTGACATTTTGTATTTATTCTTACTTAAAATAATTTAAAGGTCATTATCAAATGAAAAAAGACACAAAATTAGCACAATTTCTAATATAGGATGATTTTGGTCAAAATTAACTCATACAATGAAATAATAGAACGTGTTTGGGAGATTTTGAGGCCTTATCCAATAGTTTAAACCCCATTTAGCCCATTTTACTCTTTATAACAGTGATAAACTTCTACCATAGTTACTATTCATTAGGAATAAAAATAAAATTAACCCTATCACTAAATATAAACATGATGATTCCAAATATGAAATTAATTTTCTAGGTTTCAATTTATAAAATTGGAAAAAATTACTTTTAATATAATTACGCAAAACACAATGAAAATCTATTTTCGAAAAAATTCTCATTTTAAGCACAAAAATAATTTTATAAAAAAAATCATGTATAATGTTGATTTCTATTGAATTAATTGGATTATTATTAAAAAATGAGACTTATTTTACTTTAAAACCAATTCAAAACTAAAAGGTTACTTGTGAAAAATTGATTAAAAGAGAAGAACCAAAAATAGATTTTATAGTCAAACAGGTTCAGGGTCCAGGAAAAGTCCGTCCCTATAAAATTAAAAAAATAAAAAAAGTGGTGAAACAAGGGGGATTACAAAGTTGAGAGTTATTAACACCATACACATCCATATCAATAAGACGGGAGCAAAAAATCCAGGGCAACAAATGACCATCTCGATGAGACCTTCGTGATTGCTCGCTTTGCTAACGCATCAGCAACCTGGTTGGCCTCCCTATAAAATGAGTGAAATACATATGAATACATTCAATAAGTTGAATAAATGAAATCCATGATGTAAGTTTTTTCCATGGGACATTCTCGGACCTTGTCTTCAGAATGTGCACCGCTGTGGTAGATTCAGATTCCACCCATATATGTCTCCATCCATATTGGACAGCATAGTTGTCAACTTTAATAATCTCCCATAGATCAACTTAAATTGCGAAACCAATGCCAATATAATGGTAGAATCAGCCTTTAAAAAATTCCCAATGCATACAGAAGATGCCACCACATCCCGAAGGTCCTGGTGTACCCAAAGTCACCCCATCCACATTCACTTTCAGCCATTGACCTTTTTAAACATTAACTATTCTTAGACTTAAATGATTTAATTATTATAATTAAAAATTGTGTACTTATTTTCTATACATTAATAAATAAATTTTTATTAGGAAAACTTCTCTACATATATTTTATAATTTGGTTACTTCAATTCATACCCTCTAATCCAATGGCTATGTTATAAAAATCATATTTAAATAATAATGTTGTGGTTCATTTGAGGTCAGTGTTGGATGTGGTACATGATATAAAACATAGTATTAATTTAAAAGAATATAAACTAAAATATTAGGGTGTTATATTCTACCCCTTAAAGAAATTGCATCATCACAGTTTTGTATCATATTCGATAAAATGGTTTAAAATATTATTAGAATAAATTCCAAGGAGTGGAAGATAAAACATATGATCATGAAAGAAAAAAAACCTTTTTTTTGAAAACCCACCATGTAAAAGGGTATAATAAAACATCATTTGAAAAGTGGAAAAGGGAAATTGAAAGTTCCCGGTCAGGATGATTGTATCACTGAGAGGGGGAGGCGGTGAATCAGTGATATCTTTGCTTTTATGTTTCCTTGAAACAACCTTAGCCTCCTGTTAAAGATTCAATTCCACACTAAAAACAATTCTACCACACATCCAAAGGAATACAAGTATTTACATGGTTCACTATTCAATAATAATAGCTACATCCTTGGTATGGTTTTGAAATGATCCAATACCACACAATCCACTAGAAATCAATCCTTAGATTACAACGAGTAGGATATACCCTTACACTCGTGTAGTGTAAACAATCCAATAGTGCGTGTGCACCCTCTTAGCACAAATAGGGTAATACAATGTTTTTGTAACAATGCATGTTACCTATGATTCTCTTCAATTCCACAAATATATTCAATTGAAAAAACTTCTTTAATTTATTACCCAGAATAAGGTAAGAACTTCTTGGACTTTGTTATGGGAAAACCAAGTCTGATTTTCCCAGTTAGATTCCTCTGATTAAGATTATCCTCGATATGATTCTTCTTGGTACTATACTTCCTAGTATGAAAAATATCACTTTGATAGAATATGATAGAGATGAATCAGCACCACTTCAATTCTGAGTATGAAAAAATCAGTACGATTCTTCCTCAATATGGAAAACCCAATACAAAAATCCCAATTCTATTAATTCAGCTTGATATGATAATCAACCGAATAATATTGACAAGTAGAATATGGTAATCATCTGAGTATGATAAACACTAAGTACATTGATCAGCTGAATACAAAATTGTGATCTTTTATTTTATCTTACACTTCAATCCGTCAATTTTTTTTCAACAAAAGTGAACACATAAACTAATTCTTCTCTCTACAACCCAAAGCTTCTCTCTCATGAACAATACATTAGTAATCAGAAAAGTACAATGTACGTTTTGGATTTTATAGGTGACCCTCAATTGGATTTGATAGGAATCCCAAAATTTTTCCCACTCAATAAAATTCACCTTAATCTCAATTTCCCCTAAAATCTCGGGTGAATTTTGAATTTTTCAACTCTTCTTGAAACTTATTGATTCTTCTAAAATCTTCACTTATTCTTCAGAATTTAATTTCAATTTTCAGTCCGATTTCAATTCATGGGTCCGATTTTATGAATCTAATTTCTTCAAAACAAATATCTATACTAATTGTAAGAAAGTGTATGAAGAAATGGATAACAGTTCTGGATGCTAAATATGATCATTCATTTGAATGTCACGCTCCCTCCTGATAACTCATTCAACAATCACTGCTTTCAAACCACTTTACTTATTCACTTCTTCTCTTGACCCAGTTGGAAATATAAAACAATTCAACTCTGATACAAAGGCACTTGACCCAATTGAAATACAAAACTTCTTCTTCTCCTATTCTCTTGAACCACTTGAAAAAATCACTTGAAGAGAGAAACAAAGTAATTCAACTCTTGAACCACTTGATGAAGACATTTGAAAACAAATTGGGGCGCATTTTCATCAACTTCCTTCATTCACAAACCTGTTCTTGTATCATGACTTCTTTCACGACTTTAAATTTATTCGAGAATAAATTTAGCATAGTTAGATATCAATTGGAAAGTATCATAACTTTCCATTCATTCAAGCTTATTTCTTTTATTCTCATCCCAAGTATGATCTTTTCTGAATACTATCATCCTAGATACAATCATTGTGAATACGATCATACTGGGTTCAATATTTTCTTTCCTAAGCCTGAGTACGATCATCCTAGGTACGAATAGTTTTTTATGCATATGATGGATGATGGGATGATATAGTGCATAAGTATGATCATTCTATGTATGATCATTATGATTATGATCCTTAGAACCTTCTTTCTTTACTACTCAACCTGAATCCAATTTCCATGAGTACAATTAACCTAGATACGATTATCCTAGGTACGATCTCTTGAGTACAATTCCCAACAACCTTTTCTTCTCAGAAAGCAACCATCCCAAATCTTTTTCACTCCCCATTTATTTCACCAAGCATGCATTATAAGTTATCCAATTAACTTATGATTTACGAAATACAAATCATTAAAGCATCGTCACATTTAATTTTATCATAGTCATGCAGACTTTGATACTTTATCAAAACAATCTATTATTTCATATCGAATCCAGAGTGAATCCAATGATGAACAATTCCTCATTACGATCTTCTCCCATACCAGACCCAAGGTGATTACGATTCCATCCATTATATTTCTCATTATACTTTATTTCCTCAACATACTGATCGTTTGACAAAAAATAAAACCAAAACACAACATGGGCCTAACAATATTCCCCTTTGTATTTATTGTCAATACCCACTTCAACCACTTCAACAACTTGAAAACAATAAGTGGTATTGTTTTTCATTTCTCACCTTTTATTCTCCCTATTTCTTTCTTACTACCCCTATTTATTTTAACTCTCCACCTTTCTATTATCTCTCCCACTTATTGAAAATCAAATTCAAACAGGATATCAAGACAAGTTTCTCACCAATGATCTCAATACCCGGGGTTTGTAACTTTTAATCTCTAAATATAGAAACTTTTCTTCAATATGGGTATCACATGAGTTTCTTAACAAATAACCTTTAACTAAGCAACTCTAAGTCTACATGGGTGAACTAGGTGTAGAAAACAAGAGTGTATAATCAAGGTGATCAATATTGTCCATAAAAAAACTTTCATGTAATACCTTTTCACGATTATTTAGACATTCTCATGATTGGGTAAATCCTTGAAAGAATTTGTTTAAGATAAAAGTAACCTTCACCCATCTCAACAAACATATTATAAAGTTCAGGTGTATAAAAACACAACTTTTCAAAACTGCATGTTTATTACAACCTCATCACTTTTTTTTCAAGAATAATAATAGGCTCATTAATTCAAGCTTCTTTATTTATAATCTTTCAATTCCCTGCATGTTATTACAAATATACAAAGATTTTGGGAATAAGGAGGAACCTAAATTGTTTCTTAGAAGCAACAATCAGACTGAGAGTCCTCTCTTAGACTTGAATTTTTCTTCTTTTTATTGGATTTTACATTGGACGTGATTTCTTCCTTTTGTTCATCATTCTTAGACCATGTAACAAATTTCTTCTCATTTTCATAATATTTTGATGAGGATGTCGATTTTTATTCATCTTTATAAATATCTTTGTTACAATTAGTCTATAACATTATTTCCATTCTTGTCTTTTCTTTTGGTAGGATAGTTGAACAAATTTTCATATCATGACCTTCTTTCTCGTATCCAAAATCTATTGATACATTTTTGTAAAATTTTCTTGTATATTTAGAATTATATTTCTTCTTCTCTTCTTTTACTTATTTTTTTGATTCCTCTAATTTCTTATCCAAGTCAATGTGTTCTGTCTAGATAATTAAGCACTATTTCTTTTCTTTATTTACTTTCATATTTTGAGAATTGTAACGAATCTCTTGTTGTGTCGGTAACAAAATAAGACATATTTTTTCAAGGTGTCCAAGTTTCTCAAACCTTTCACAAATAGTTTCCAATGGTTGGAACCAATTTTCAAACTTTACTCCAACCTTATCAATTTTCTTTAAAACTACCTTTTCTGACTTATTTATTTGTGAGGATTGACCCCCCTAATCATTTTCCTTTCACAACCTATTTAATAATAGTAATATTGTTGGTTTAACCAACACATATTAGCCGCATGTCCAAATCCACCACAATACCAACAGTAGACATAGAAAGAGTATCTTCCTCTAAAATTTTCATACTGACCGGAATTGTAAGAAAGTTTCTTAGAAACCTTATTGTATTTCTTTTTTGAGTCACCAACATTTCTATTATCAATCAGTGTCTTCCTTTTTTTCCCCTTTATCGGATCCAGAAGTATTGGAAACTTTTCTAAATCTAGAATGTTTAGAAACATTTTTCAGACTTAGGGTATTTGGTAACTTCTGAATTACCAATTTTTTTGGTTTTGTACACATACATAACTTTCCTAGCTTTATTATTTTCAAAAAAAATTCCATATTTCTTCCCACCCTTTGATGGTAACGTTTGTTGAACCTTCCTAGGTCTCTCATTACGAGAATTTTCACCAACCTCAAAGATAGAGTTTTTGAAACTTGTAATCTTCAATTCAAATTTAGATAGATTTTTTTGGAAAAGTTTCAACTCTTCTTCTTCTTCCTTAAAATTAACCTCTAGATGATCATTAACATTCTTTTTATCTTCAAGAGATTTATTTACCTTGTCAATCTCTACCAATATATTGTTCTTTTATTATGAAAATATTTCTTGAATTGTTGAAGAGAATTCATTTTCCAAATTCTTGTTTTGCTTTTCAAGTCTTCTAATCTTTCTCAAACATTCTTTTAATTATTCTTTCAAATGTAATTTAAGTTGAGTTTATTATTCTTCATAATTAATTATTTCAAACACTTCATCATTCACTGTTGCAAAAAAAGTATTCTCAATACCATGCTCAATAGAATTTTCAGATTCTACTTCACTTTATTCATTAACTATTGCAATAAACATATTATCTACATTATTTGTAACCTCATTACAATCATCATTCTTAGACAAAAATATTCTAATTTTGGATTTAAATAACTTCTTATCTTCTCTCTTGGAATAGAATTTTTCTTTATCACCCTTTTTCTTCCAAGATTTTCTTGATCTTCTTTCCTCTTCTTTACTTTCTTATTTATCAATTTCTTCTTCATTACCTCTTCGAGGTAAATTGGAAACACAATTTACAACAAATCCATATCCAAAATTTTTTAAGGGAAGTTTCCCTTTATACCTCCCTACACCTATTTTCACTTTTTTAGAAAACAAGGATAAGACATCATCAAGATTTTTACATACCTCATTTTTAGAATCAGAATCTACAACTTCTTCTTCTTCAATAATATTATTTTCTTTCTTGGAATACTTGAAAGAAATTTCTCTATTAACTTTAGTTTTTTTCATTTAATAGCATTCTCCCTTCTCATTTCATAAGTAATGAGAGTACTATGAAAATCATCTAGAGATAATATTTCTAGATCTCTATCTTCTAGTGAAGAAACCTTAGCATCAAAAATTTCAAGAAGAATTCTCAAGATCTTTTCAACAATAGTATAATCTTCTAACTTTTCACCAAGAAATGTGATAGTGCTCACAATGTCATTTACCCTAGTAAAGAATTCATTAATAGATTCATACTCACCCATATTTAGGTCTTCATACTTCAATCTCCATATTTGTAAATTTCCATTATTAACTTTTGTATTGCCTTCATAAATGTTATCCAGCTTATCCCATATTACTTAAGTAGTGAAAAATCCTTTTACTCTCAGAAAATCACTTTCAAAAAGTGATGAGAGTAAATCATTCTTGGCTCTTCCATCATTATTAGTATTTTATTTATCAGCCTTTTTGAGAGGAACATTCTCAATACGAGGAGGGAAACCATCTGTAATAGCTCTTGAAACATCATACCCAAGAGACACAAGATATGAAAGCATTATTATTTTCTAGATATGATAATTCCTATAATTTAAGATCATAATCTCCTTAATGTTCACATAAATAAAATTTTCTATAAAACCTTCTTCTTCAAATACTCCAGTAAAGAATAAGTGAAGGGAACCAATCCTTTGATACCACTTGAAAGTGCCCAGTTAGGATAATTATATCACTGAGAGGGGCAGGGGGTGAATCAATGATAATTTTTCTTTTATGTTTCCTTGAAGTAACCTTCGCCTCCTGTTAAAGATTCAATTCCCTATTAAAAACAATTCAACCACACATCCAAAGGAACACAAGTATTTACAAGGTTCACTATTCAATAAGAATAACTACGTCCTTGGTATGGTTTGGAAATGATACAATACCACAAAATCCACTAGAAATTAATCCTTGGATTGCAATGAGTAGGATATACTCTTACACTCATGTAGCACTATGTAAACAATCCAATAGTGTGTGTGCTCCCTCTTAGCACAAATAGGGTAATACAACATTTTTATAACAACGCATGTTACCTGTACTTATTTTCAATTCCAAAAATGTATTCAATTGAAAACACTTCTTCAATTTCTTAACTAGAAGAAGGTAATAACTTCTTGGAATTTGTTATGGAAAAACCAAGTCTGATTTTCCCATTCTGATTCATCTGAGTACGATTCTCCCCAAATAAGATTCTTTTAGTCCAATTTTATTTCATAATACAATAGATATGAATCAACACCACTTTAATTCCGAGTATGAAAAAATCAGTACAATTATTCCTCAGTATGAAAGAACCAATATGGAAATCCCGATCTGATTAATTCATCCTGATATGATAATCAACTTAATGTGATTGATAAGTCGAATACGGTAATCAGCTGAGTACGATAAACACTAAGTACGCTGACCAGCTGAATGCGACATTTTGATATTGTATCTTCTCTTACACTTCAATCCGTAAAAAATTTTTCAAAAAAAAAATGAATATGAAAACTTCTTATTATCTCTACAACTCGGAGCTTCTCTCTCATGAATAATATATTGGTCATCAAAAAAGTACAATGTACTTTTCACCTTTTATAGGCGACCCTTGAGTGTCTTTGGTGGGAACCCCAAAATTTTCCTCACTTAATCAAATTCACCTTAATATCAATTTCTCCTAAAATATCAGGTGAATTTTGACTTCGTCAAATCTTCTTGAAACTTCTTGATTCTTCTACAATCTTCACTTCTTCTTTATAATTTCATTTCAATTTCTAGTTTGATTTCAATCAATAGGTCCGATTTTAAGAATATGATTTCTTCAAAAAAAAATCTCTATACCAATGGTAAGAAAGTGTATGAATAAATAGACACCACTTATGAATGATGAATACAATCATTCATTTGAATTTTAAGACCCCTCTTGATAACTCATTCAACAATCTCCGCTTTCAAACCAATTTTACTCCTTCACTTCTTCTCTTGAACCAGTTGGAAATATAAAACAATTAAACATTGATATAAAGGATCTTGACCCAATTTAAATACAAAATTTCTTCTTCTTATATTCTCCTGACCCACTTAAAAAACTCACTTGAAGAGAAAAAAAAGTAATTCAACTCTTGACCCACTTGATGAAGACATTTGAAAAAAGATCAAGGCTCATTTTCAGCAACTACCTTTATTCAAAAACCTGTGCATTTATCATGACTTCCTTCATGACTTTGAATTTATTTGATAACAACTTTAGAGTCATCATATTTCAATTGGAAAGTAGCATAACTTTACATTCATTCTAGATTCTTTATTTTCTTCTCATCCCAAGTATAATATTTTCTGAATACTATCATCCTAGATATGATCATTATGAATATGATCATATTGGGTATGATCTTTTCCTTCCTGAGCCTGAGTACGATCATCTTGGGTATGAATAGTTTTTTATGTATACAATGGATGATCGAATGCTACAGTGACTGATTATGATCATTCTGGGTACGATCATTCTAATTATGATCCTCATCACCTTCTTTCTTTCCTTCTCATCACAAATCTGATTTTTATGAGTAAGATCGATCTGGATACAATTATCCTGGGTATGATCTCTTGAGTACGATTCCCAACAACCTTTTCTTATCAGAAAGAAATTGAACTGAATCTCTTTCACTCCCCCTTTCTTTCACCAAGCATGCATCATAAGTTCTCCAATTAACTTATGATTTAAAAAATATGAATCATCAAAGCATCATCACATTTAATTTTATCATAGTCATTCAGACTCTGATACTTCATCAAAACAATCTCTTCTTTCATATCGAATCCATAGTGAATCTGATGATAAGAAATTCATCATTATAATCTTCTCCCATACCGGACCCAAGGTGAGTTTGATTCCATCCATCATATTTCTCATTATACTTTCTTTCTTTAACATACTGATCTATTGACAAAAAATACAACCCAAAAAAACTTGGGCCTAACAGAAATATGAAGGTCACTTAGAATAAAACATAATCGGGTTCCCAAATAAGGAGAATATTAGTGAGAAGTGAAAATATGTACATGAAAGAGAAATCTCTAATAAAGAGGATATAAATTATTCTCAACAATGTTATACTTTTAGTAAAAATAATTTTATCAAGGAAGAAGTTTTGAATTAAAATTTAATTTTTCTCAAAGAGAAAAAAGACCATCAATTCATCAGAAATGTTTGTAAAAGGATAAAATTTTCATTTTAGGATCCCTTTTATAGAGTTGATGGATTCTTTTACCATCAAGATAGAGAACACAAGAAAATATAATTACTCAATTTCTTCAAATCCATAAATGAAATTTCATCTTTTGGTCATGTGTTTCAAATAGTTTCCACCTTTATATAATACCATATTCCAAATTATGAATATATGAGATGAATCTTTATTATGCCTAAAGGATGAAAATAAAATTATAATAGATCATGAGATCCACAAAAGGATGAAAATCTATTACTACCATATTTACTAAAACCAAAATAGTTACAACAATGCAAGATAATATCCAAAATGAATAAACATTTATATGAAGAAAGAATACATTAATCTCAAAATCCTCAACAATAATACCCAAATTTTAACCATTTTTTTCCATAAATAACTAACCCTACATCCCAATTAACCAAAATTATATCAATATTAAAGAACGTATTAAACTAAAATGTTATATTATACCTTTAAGCTCACATCTTAAAAAATGTAATAATATTCTTCCCAAATAACCTTCATGTTAAACATCAAAAATCTATTATGTCTCCCAAAACATTATTAATCACCTTAAAATCCCATAAATTAAAACCTCAAAAGAGTATCTATACCTTTTAACTTATGATCGACTTTAGACTCTTTAACCCATGATGATATCCATAACTATTAAATTATCCTCAAACAATAACATCCTAACCTATAAAGTTATCTAAACCTTTTCTTTTATATCAACTATAACACCCAACCTGCACACCCAAATAAAGTGATAAAAACATGTTCTTTATAATTCTAGATTTGATACCACCAAATACAACTCAATTTTAACCATCCATAATTACAACAAAAAAAGTAAATATTGAGTCACTTACATACCCAATACCCTTAAATTTTAGAGTTTTAGAGAATTAGAAAAAACCATTTATGTAACTAAATCCACGTCTTTCTATCAAAATGATAATTTTTCCCATTATACCCATATTTTATTTTTTCATGATAAGCCTTAAACACCCCCCATAAAATTATCCACACATGAAACCCTTATAGACATAACATACTTGACATCATTCTTCATAACCCATAGAAATGGAAACATAAGAAGTGTGATCTCAAACACTTAGTAAGGGTAAACATAGGAATTAGAAATTAAATATCATCAGTGAGAATAATATGAGAAAAAGAGAATGAGAACATAATCAAAGTGCATGATAATAACATAATATAATTCATACCCATCAAAACATGTATCATAAAACATGATTCATGGTGTGAAGCTTTAACATAATATAAGAGTCATAAGAGTCAACAATCATGAGCCATGTGAAATAAATATTTATTTTAAGGAACCATTATAACTCATAGAAATCATAGAGAAACCACATTAGTATCTTGTGATATTATCTTAATATTACTCTTACAACCACTCTTACAAAGGAATAACCTTCATAGTTAATTCCAACATTCTATGAGGAGTAACTTTCAATAGTTAACTCTATCACATTACCCAATGCATTGGAGCTCTATATTGGGCTCACCCATCATCAAAGCTATATCGAGCTCACCTATCATCATCATAAATGTCCAAAAAACATTTCATGAAAAAATCATATAAAGTTTTGTTTTCATTATAAAAATCATTGAAACAACCATCATTCTATTCATAAATTTATTAACCTATTGAAAAGAAATGGGTTTCATAAAAATATATTTTAAAAAACCATCATAAAAAATCTAGAGAAGATATTTTTATGGTATTATTAGTTCATATCCCTAATGAATCATTGGAATAATTTATAATATTTCAAAATATTTGAAAAAATATTTTATAAAATAATTTATAAATTTACTTTTGTAAACAAGAAGGAATACTCTTTTCTTTTAATAAACTCAAAAACTAAAATTCATAGAATAATGGGGAATTTTTTTCCTTTTTTAAAAAACATGTAAATTTGTAAAGGAATATTATAATAAAGAATAATAAATATGGTGTGCAAATATTTATTCATGTAGCATCCCTCCCCAGATGCCACTTCAAGGTGCCCTATGATAATGGCCATAAGACCTCAAGAATGCCTCCTCGAATGCCAGAGGTTTCCAACTAGTAGTGAGGGACTAGGGTATGTCTATGAGGATACTATTACCTCATTTATTAGAGTGAAGTGATTATATACATACAGGTTAATAAATAGTAGTAGTAGTAATAACCAGAAGATGATAACTAAACAAAATAGATAATAATGCAAGACATGTAATTCAATAAGCATAAGCTGGATAATAATAACAGATACTGAGGATGATGATGGAATTTCATGTACTATAAAACAACAGAAAAGGGGTCAGGGGATACATGCATATACCACATTCTAATAAAATATAAAAAAAGGAAAAAAATGATACATTAGCTTCTAGAGAATATGCTTAGTCCTCTGCCCTGAAATCCATCCTAGAATAGTTAATCAAACACCGAAAGCTAGATGTTTCCCTTTGTGTATACCTGAAACCATAAAGTATACTCGGGTACCAAGGGAATTCCAAGTAGTGTGTGAGATGCAATCTCAGTAGGCTTCCACCCACAGTGTCTAGGCCAATCCATTTCATGCAATAAATAAATGATAAGTGTTCCATAATTAATAAATGAAAGACAAAAATAAAATAAATAATAAAAGGACTGGGTTATATTAATAAAACCATCTAATTATACTTACTTAATCCTAATCTGGAGAGTCTTAACTAAGGGAACCTATAAAGGTAAAGTGTGGGATATAATATGTAAGAAGGTGGACTGTCCCCAAGCTTGTTCTTGGGATTGGAGGACTCGTCCCTATGATTTCAAGACCAAAGGATAATTTCTCATTTAAAAATGTTCATTTAAATTTTAATTCTATTGAGATACATTATAAATATTAAGATTCACGCTGATCCTACCCATGTAAATTCAGAAGTAATTTCCAAGTATCGCTCGAGGGGATCGGTAAAAGTCCAATTCTACAGAGTCCATCCAAGGTGACCCAAGAATGAAGTCCCATGTTTCAATCTAGGCATGGGGTGACAAAGTCAAGAACTTACCTCCGAGTCCATACCTGGTATCACACATAGGGTCCCAATACTCTCTCATGGAATCTTATAACCATCATGCCATCGAGCCCGTCCAAGGGGTCTCCCCAAGGGAACTAGTGTCATTCATCTAGAGGTAAAGAAAATAACGCTCACTGTGCCTATCCCAGTCATAGATAGTGTCACTCTCAACATGATTATAAAGAATTAATATTCATAACAAGAAGTAATGAGAGTCCTTCCAATGGTTCCTTAAATTAGAACCCCATGTTTCACCCTCGACACTAAGGTGAAAGCATTAAACAAGTAAAGTACATAAATAACATGTCTAGAAAGAGGGAAAATTTCATTAGCTCAAGCCTTTATATCTTAGTAGGCATATTGGTCAATGAATTTCCATTGGGAAAACCATATATATCATAAGGCATAAGGATCATGTCCTAATCCCATGGCCAATTCAACTAGTTAAACTCAAGTAATTAATTCAAGGCATTATTTATAAAGAAAAAACCTCAAGGGAATTTTAAAAAATAAGGTATAACAGAAAATAAGGCTTAAAAGGGGATCAAACCCATTGGGGTGACATTATCCAAGGTGATCAACCCAAGGGGTTTATTTTCCTCTAACTCGGGTTGCAAAAGGAAAGGTAATTTAATCAAAAAGTTAGAGGCATCGTAGGAAGGGTCAAAATCACAACACAATGGCACATAATATAGGACACAATGAAATAAGGGTAAATAACCTAGACCACATACCTATCCTCGTAGAGATTCCCTCATCCAACATCGACCTTTTATTTATACTAGAATGGAAGAAATCATAGAAATCCTCAAATGACCTTAAAATGGGGAAAATGAGATTGCACTGATATAGCACAATAGTGGGGAAGAGAAACTTGAAATATAAGGGAGAGAATTTAATAGATTACCTCTAGATTCCTGATGGATCCGATGGTGAGAAAAACGGGTGCCGGATAGAGGAGTTATCAGAGAACCTAGGAGGAGAGGAGATGAGGGTTTTGTTTATAAGAGTAGGAGAATATGGTCACTAGTGAAGGAGGAAAAAGAAAAGGTTTAAAAGATTTAATGAGGGGAAAAAGTGTAAATTCACCCTCAAATATAGGGTCACATGGTTTGTCCATGCGGTTGGACAAACCATGTGCCAAACCACTATATCAAAGGGGAACTTCGCACAGTTAGGCGCATGGTGTGTCTAGCCATGTGAAAACCATACAAAACCACTCTATCCCAAACCTCCAAAGAACTGCATAGCTGTGCACCTAAGGTCTCATGGTTATAGAAAAATTTTTCCCCCCAACACCCCATTATCTACAACCACATGGTTTAGGGACACTATGCGGGTTGGGATGTATGATTTATACTAACCATGCAGTCCAGTCCGTCTCTTCCAAATTCAGGTCTCTAGGCTCCGAACAAGCCCTAGAAACACCCGAGGCCTTCTTGAACTCATTAGTAATCATTATTAGGGGGAAAAATAATTAAAACCAAAAAATAATGGTATGTACCATTTGAAAAATTCAGGACGTTACAACCTCCCATCCTTAAGATAACTCATCCCCAAGTTTCTCTTCCATGTGTGGTGAAACATCATTAGAGAAGAGCTCCAACCACATGGCATGTACATCAGCTTTCCACTCCCAAGTCTCATCTTGTATGCATCTGTGCTTCCATAGTAACTAGACTAGAGGAATTGACCTGCCACATAGAGCCTTCATGCTCCGATCAATGATACGAATTCGATGCTCCTTGAAGTATGCATCCACCTCTAGCTCAATATCCTTAAGATGAAATGAATGGGATTAGTCAACATGATACCATCGAAGCTATGATACATATAAGATTTCATGCATGAAATGATACCTATAAGGTAACTAAAACCGAAAGGATATCGACCCAACTCTATCTACTATCTCAAAAGGCCCGATATATCGAGGTGATAACTTTCCCTATCTCCAAATTCTTATGTGAATGAATCTAGGAAATACACACAGAAAGACCCTATGTCATACCTCAAACTATAGAGGTCTATGACAATGATCGGTACAAGAATTCTGTATGGACTGAGTTATATCCATATACTTATCGATAAACTATAATTTCTCTAAAGTCTCTTGAATGAGATGAGGACCCAATAGAGCTGTGTCACCTACCTCGAGCCAACATAGTGGTGAATAGAACGACCTACCATAAAGGACCTCATATGGATCCATCTGAATCATTGCTTGAAATCTATTTTTGTAGGTAAAATAAAATAAAGGTATATTCTCTTCCCATGAACCTCCTAAGTCAAGGATGTAGGATCGAAGAATATCCCCCAACACCCATATTGTTTTCTCGGACTGCTCGTTGTTCTGAGGGTGATATGCTGTACTCAAGAGAAATTGTGAACCTAGTTCCTTTTGAAACCCTTTCTAGAACTGAGATGTAAAGTGGGTGCCTAGATCTGAAATGAAAGAATAGGGAACACCATGAAGGTGTACTATCTCCCAGTTATAAATCCTTCCTATCTTATCAACAGAGAAGGTCTCCTAGATTGGTAGGAAGTGTGAAACCTTGGTCAACCTGTTGATGATCACCCATAATCATCACTACCTCAAGGGGATATCAACAAGATTTTCATGAAATCTATGGTGTTTTCATTATATTTCCACTCAGTAATGAAGAGAGTCTGTAGAATTCCAGCAGGCCGTTGGTGCTATGCCTTCGCCCGCTAACAAGTGGAGCATCAAGTGATAAAACCTACCATCTACCTCTTCATACTTGGAAACCAATACCAACGACATATATCTCTATAAATCTTGGTAATTCCAAGATGAACTACCCAAATAAAGGCATGTTATTCCCTCAACATCTCTTCCCGTATATCTGAAGGCACCCATACACATCCATGGAAGAGTAGGGTTTCACTTCTATCAATGACCCAACCAAGAGGTGAGTTCTCACCTATGACACTCTCCCTCAAAATGAGGCCCTCAGAATCAGATAAATTCTTCATATAGACCCGCTCTAGAAGGGAGGAGTTCACTTCCAGAGTTTCTAAGACTATTTCCCATGTCGTTCCTAAACCTCAAGATGCATCTCAAAGAAAAAATACATCAACTAACACTCACTACTACCCTCCTTTATGGATTGTTTCTGAGTTTTCCATCTTAATGCATCAACTATGAAATTTCCCTTTTTGGGTGTGTAAAAAAACTAAAAGTTAAATGATTACAGGTATTCCACCCATTTTCACTGCCTTAGATTCAAGTCTCAGTGAGTATAGATGTATTTGAGGATTTTATGATCCATGTAAATAATGAATTTCTCACCCAAAAGATAGTTCCTACAATATGGTAAGTTATGAACCATGAAATCTAGCCCGAGGTCATGCATAGGGTGATTCCACTCATGAGGTCTTAGCTGGAGAGACCCATACACTACAACCTAATCACCCTTCACTAGCACTGCCCTCATCCCAATTCTTAAAGAGTCACAATAAATAGTATAGCTTCTGCCCGGCTTAGGGAGAATCAGGATCAGAGCTGAATTTAGTCTTCCCTTAAACTGTTGAAAGCTTCATTCCAGTCAAATTTCACACCCTTCTTGGTCAACCCCATAATCTATGCTGCCAGGCGTGATAAGTCTTGGATGAATCACCTATAGTATCCAAATATCCCTAAGAAGCCGTGTATTTCAAATACATTCTTGGGATGCTTCTAGGAAACCAAGATGATCATCTTTTATGGGTCAAATAATATACCTTCCTTAGATATTATACGACCCAAGAATTAAAACATTTCTCATCCAAAAGTGGCATTTACTGAGATTCACATATAACTGGTGCTCTCTTAGTGTACTCATAATGATGTTAAGATGGTTGGAATGGTCGTGTCTGGTGAATGAGTACACTAAGATGTAATCTATTATGACCACCAAAAAATAATCAAGATTCGTGTGAAAAAACCGATTCATCAAAGCCATGAAGAATGCTAGTGCATCCATTAGACCGAAAGACATAAACAGATACCCATACATACCATAACTTCTCTAGAACCCTATATGTGGCGTGTTCTATTGACTCACTCACACCTGATATTATCCCGACCTTAAATCGATCTTGGAGAAAACTATTTCTCCTTAGAGCTGGTCAAAGAGGTCTTTAATAAAAGGAAACAAATATCGGTTCTTTATAATAATCTAGTTTAGTTGGCGGTAATTCACATACAATCTAAGGGTACTATCCACCTTCTTGAAAAAAAGGACAGGTGAACCCCATGGTGATGTGTTTGGTTGGATAAAACCCTCATCCTTGAGATCTTCAAGCTACTTCTTAAGTTCCTGAAGCTCTGTAGGTGCCATCCTATATATAGGAATAGACATAGGTTCCACACCTAGTATAAGCTCGATGGTGAAATAAATCCCTCTCACAAGAGGTAATTCGAAGAAATCATTAGGGAAGATATCCCTAAAATGATCCAAAACTGGAGGAAATTCCATCAGATGCATTCCCTAATCACTTATAAAGAGACTGGCCAATTGGGCTGTCACTCCGCCTAGCCTAGTATGCTTGGGTCCAACTTTACTTTCCTAGATACCCCATTCACCCTTACAAATATATGTGTTTACCTAAGGTGATGTAAAATATACTCAATGACGATAAAAATCTAGCTGGGCTTGATAAGGCACATGCCAGTCCATACTGAGAATGATGTCAAAACTGATCATCTCAAGGATGAAGAAGCTCCACAAAAAACAGTACCCACCTATCTCAAGGTGGAACTCCTTAAATTGATTTATACCCTCTATTTGAACTCCTAATGGTGCTTAAAGGGTCATAACACCACAATATTACTCTATAACTAAGCCCATACTTCCCATAGTTGCAGTAGATAGAAAAGAGTGCAATGCACCTGTATCAAAAGGGTTGAAAATAGAGTAGATGCTACTAGAATAGTAACACTAATTATAGATGTCCTCAAACTCTTCTCTTCTAAAGTGGGATGCACTACATAAATATAGCCTAAACCATGACCCTGAGATGTGTTGAGAAAATTATTGTTTTCAACAATACATGTTAATGTTATTTAAAGGGGGAGATTATTAAAAATAATACTCTATCTTTTTATGATAATTTTGATGATCACAAATACCCTTAGTTATTTTCTAATGATTTTATTTAGTATTGTGCAGGAATTTATTAATTTATTTTACTCTTGAAAAAAAGAGAATTTATTACTTATTCAGAATCTTCTTTAGCGCATTCTAGAATCACTATTCACATCTTACGTAGATAAATATAGCGTAGAATCTGCTTTAGCACGTTCTGGAATCACTATTCATACCCTACGTGGATAAACGTAGCATAAGGATGAAAAGCATGTATACTTTTTGAGATAAGAGAAAAGTATGGTTAAACAACCATATGTTTTCAGCAAAGTATGGAAGAAGAACCTTACGTTAGGAAGGAAACCTACATGGATAAATGTAGCATAAGGATGAAAAGAATGTATACTTTTTGAGATAAGAGAAAAACATGGTTAAACAACCATACATTTTCAGCAAAGTATGGAAGAAGAACCTTACGAACCTTACGTTAGGAAGGAACCCTAAGTTTTGGTTATCAACAAAGTATGGAAGGAGAACTGTACGTAAATTCTAAACGTTATGTTTGTTTCTCAAAAGTATGGTTCATCAACATTACTTTTGTAAACAACCATACGTTCTTGAAAAGTATGGATCAAGTAAAAGTATGTATCTTCTACCGAATGTTTGAGTGTTGAAGAAAAAGTATGGATGATCAACCCTACTTTTGTGTTCAACCTTATGTTGTCAACCTTACGTTGTTAACCTTACATTTGAAGACTATGTTATTAACCCTACGTTTTGAGGCCACATCATCAACCTTACGTTTGGCATCGGAAATTTTGACAGACGGTATTTATGTGCAACGATTAGTAAGCTGATTTCTGGGTGGATTTCAAGCCGGATTTAAAGTCGTTTTTAAAGTACGACTTTGAAAGATTCAAAGCCATTTTATTAATGGATTTAAGATCTAATTAAAAGTATCTTTTTATGCCGAGTCTTAAGGGAAGTTACGACCTCTCTGTAAATTCAAATTTTTGAATATCGCGAATCAGAAGGCGACTTTTATGGATCTAAATGTGCAGAAGATATGCTCAGCTTTATTATATATGTTCTCTTTGAAACACCAGGTACAAAAATATATATGTGTGATCAATCTATTATTATTAAAAAATAGAAAACAGAGACTGCGGAAATTCACGATTGATCTGCTGATTCAAAAAGGAGCATCAAAGCTCCGTTCTTTCAAGAAGAAGGAACTTGATAGAATATTCACCTGTTCTACATCGAATATCTACTATGGATCTACTACTGCTGAAGTTGTGAACTATATCTCTATATCTACTACAACTGGATCAACTCAGAACTGATTCCTCTTGAAGATCAATATTTCTAGAGACTTAGATCCATCTGCTGTCAATTGCATTCTGTTGCAATTGTGAAGATCAACTGGAAAATTTCTTTCTGAAATTATTTTTATTCTTGAGTAACTAGCTTCTCGTTATAAGATGTGTAGGTTCGTGTTTGAACCAGAAGGCTTTGTTTTGCCTTGGATTGTAAAGGTTTCAACTGCCTGTACTCAGTTGTGAACCGGTCTGTGGAAAAGAGGACCAGATAGTGAAAATCATCAAGCTCGTGGAGTTGAGCGTTGGTGGAGTGGACTAGGGGCCTTATGTTCCCTGAACCACTATACATATTTGTGTTCTTGTTTTTACTTATTCCACTACACGATCAAATCTGATAAAGTATAAAGGACAGAACTCGTTCAAGAAAAGAGTTATCGAAAAATTGCAGAAGACACAATTCAACCCCCTCTTGTGTATAATCTGTAGATTCAGATCCAACAAGATGCTGCCTGAGTAGCCTGAGCAGGTCCACTATACTGACACTAGAACTCTAAGTCTTGAATGCCTCGGCCATGACCAACTGCTTAGCCCGAAAAACCTGTAGAAGACCAACTTCCATCCTATCAAGAAGTCATTGATCATGCACATGAATTTATGCTATCATAGAACCCCACTTACTTGGAACTGGAGGAAAAAATTGACAGAAACGGTGGAGGTGACCCTTCCTACCACAGACCCAACACCCGATTAGGTTCCTCGTACACTATGTCTTTTTTGTGGTCTAGTATTCCACATTGGTGACACACCACATTTCTGTTTGTGTGTGCCACTTGAATGGTATTGCCTCTGTGTGTACCCTCAAAACATAACTTCCTTCCAATGGATAGTCCACTACTCTGACAGGAAGTTGAACTGATATGTTTCATGTTTCCTGATTCCTTTAGGTTCTACTCAGCAATGAAGGCCTGATTCACTATCTCTAAAATGGTGGTCAACCAAAAGATGTTCACTAGTGAGAAGATTGAATATGTAAGCCCATAATCCAATCACCTCTCAATATTCATATTATCATCAGTCAAGGTTGGTGCGAAGTATTGTAATTAGGTGAAGTGAGCTGAGTATCCCATCACCAACATGTCACCTTACCGAAGGTTTCTAAACCCCCGAATGTGATTGATTCTCAAGGTATGAGGAAATAAGTAATCGATGAAGGGTGTTTGGAAGTCCACCCAGACCATAACCTGCTATCGACTAGCCTAAATCAGAACGTCCCACCAACACTTGGAAAAATCACGTAACACATAGGTTGCGATCTTGAACCTCCAATATGGAGGCATCTTGATATGATTGAAGATGGACTACATGGCCTCTAGCCATGAATCTATAGCCTGGGGTCCTCCATCCCCCGAGAAGATAGAAGGATACTACTACTGGAACTCACATGCCAGCCCTGTCATAGAAAGGGTAGGTTGTAGATAACCCTGAATAGTCTATATGAACCAAAAGAAGCTATCATGGAATAGGGCATCAACACCTAGGGGAAGATCTGCTGGAGGTTCCCTAGGTGTCACTACAGGAGGTATCACAGGTGGATCAGGGCCCACCAACTCTGGAGTATGCTCATCGCCACTCTCTTGGTATAAAACACAAGGTCATCATGATGGAATAAATCTATAATTTCTAATGGCACACCTTAGATAGGATTTATAATAGTTAGGGAAAATGGTTAAGAAAGGATAGGCATGAGGCTATTATACTAAAGAAACACACCCCTCTACCTACTCCTGGAGTCAAGTATAGGTGATCAGAAAAAGTCACAGAAGGATTATAGGAGACATGACCTACTTACCACTACTAAGGTCTGGTCAGGGTCAAGGTCTCATATGTGTACATATAAGGTATCCGTTTTATTTTAAATGATTTATTCATTTTAACTCATTTATGTTTTTAATTTCCATTTAAATGGTCGAATTAGATGGATCACCATTTCCAATTTATAAGGGCCTATACACCTTATAAATTGAAATTTTGAATCCAATTAATCATAAACCTAACACGTTCCAGCCCATGCGACTGATGTTCTATGGATCAATGTTCCATAATTTAGACTTAAGGAATCTGCTTTAACCTATCTAGGAAAATACAGTCAGGATAAGGAATATACTTTAAGTTTCAGTTATGATTTTCAGTCCTATAAGAAAAATTGGGAAATTTCTATATATAAAAATCAAAGAACTTCAAGGAATAATAAACAAGGAACAAACAAAAATCACATGCAATACAAGAAATTCACGCTGAATATAAATATGGAATGGAAAAATGCATGACAATTTAGTCTTACAATGCCTATTAAGATGCATGATTTGATCTAGCCTCATATAATCTGGATAATCGTAAAAGAAATCCCATCAAGATAATAACAATTCAAAGCAAGTGAATCACCCTAAGTTTAAATCCATGAAACTGTAAAAATTCAAGCAATAATAACATTTACCCATCCCAGAAAATTTGAGTTTCCCCCATACGTGGGTTAGCTACTCCTAAGCACAGACTCATAACCAAATTCTTATATCTGAGTCTCCTTTCTAAACCCAAATAGTAAGAAAAAATGGAAAAGATCTCTGATACCACTTTGTAACGTCCTTCCCCATATGCCACTTCAAGGTACCCTAAGACGGTGGCCATAAGACCTCAAGCACACCTCCCTGAATGCCAGAGGATACTGACTAGAAGAGAGGGCCTGGGGTGTGTCTGTGGGGAGACTATGCTCCCATCAACCAGAGTGGAGTGAAATAATATATATATATAGTTTAATAAATAGCAGAATCAGTAATAACTATAAGAAAACTATGGAAAAAATACATAATAATGTAAGACATGTAATACAATAAGCAGAAGCTGAATAATAATAATTGATACTGAGGATGATGAATGAATGAAATTTTCTATACAAAAGTAATCAAGGGTATAGAGGATACATACATATACTACATGCTAAAAATATATACAAAAAGGCCAAAAAATGATGCACTAGAATCTTGATCTTAGGCTCAGTCCTCTACCCCAAACTCCATCCTAGAACAGTCAATCAACCATTGGAAGTTAGTTACTTCCCTTTGTCTATACCTTCAACCATAAAGTCTACTTGGGTACCAAGGGCGACACAAACAGGGTGTGAGATACAATCTCAATAGGTCTCCACCCACAATGTCTAGGATAATCCATTTCATGCAATAAAATAAATGAGCAGTGTGCTATAATTAATAAATGAATGATAGAAATAAAATAAATAATAACATGACTTGGTTCCATTAGGACACTTGTTCAATTCTACCTGCTTTGGACTAAGCCAATTATTATAAACCAAGGTAACCTATTATGGTAAAGTGAGGGATATCACATGTAAGAAGGTGGACTATCCCCAAGCTTGTGCTTGGTCTTGGAGGACTCATCCCTTTGATTTCAAGACCAAAGAATCATTTATCATTTAAAAATGTTCTTTTACCTTTTAATTAAATTAAGAAACATTATAAATATTAAGATTCAACCTAATCCCATCCATGGAAATTTAGAAGGAATTACCAAGTATCGATTGAGGGGCTTGATAAAAGTTCAATGCCATGGAGTCTATCCAAGGTGACCCAATAATGAAGTCCCATGTGTCACTCTAGGCATGGTGTGATAAAATTAAGAACTAACCTCCAAGTCTATACCTGGTATTGTATGTAGGGGACCAAGTATCTATTGTGGCATGATAAAACCATCGCACCATTAATCCCATGAAAGGGGTCTCCCCTAGGGAACTGGTGTCACTCGTCTGGAGGTAAAAGAAACAATGCTCGATGATCCCATCCCAGTCATAACTAGTGTCTCTCCTAACATGTTTAAAAGGCACTAAAAATTCTAAAAATAATGCATGAGAGTCCATCCAATGGGTCCTTAAGTTGAAACCCCTTATTTCACCCTCAACACTAAGGTGAAAGCATTGAACAAGAAAAGTACATATATAACATGTCAATCAAGATGGACCATTTCATTAATTCAAGCCTTTATATCTTAGTAAGAATATTGGCCAAGTAACTAATTCAAGGTATTACTTATAAGGAAGCACCCTCAAGGGAATGTAAAAAACTAAGGTAGAAGGTAAAATAAGGCTCAAAGGCAGATTACACCCATTGGGGTGGCATTATCCAAGGCGATCAACCCAAGGGATCAATTTTTTGCTAACTTGGGCCGAAAAAGGAAAGGTAAGGACTTCAATTTAATTTAATTAAAAATTTAGAGGCATCTCTAGAAGGGTCCAAAATTCAGAACAATGGTTCATAATATAGGATTCAAATAAATAAGGGTAAAGAACCTATACCACCTACCTTATCCTCTTAGAGATTCTCTCATCTAGCATCGACCTTTGATTCAAGCTAGAATGAAAGAAATCATAGAAATCATCAAATAAACTAAAAATGGGGAAAATGATCTTACACCAAGATAATGAAACACGGATGAATAGAAAATTAAAATATAATGGAGTGGATTGAAGATATCACCTCTAGCTTCCCAATGCATCTGATGACAAGAAAAACAAGTGACAGATGGATGAATTATCAGAGAACCTAGGAGGAGAGGAGAGGAGGGATTTGTATGTGGTAGGAGGAGAAGAAGGCCACTAGAGAAGGAGGAAAAATAAAAGTTTTAAAATATTTAATGATGGGAAAATGTGTAAATTCACCCTCATATATTAGGGCACACGGTTTGGCTGTACAGTTAGCCAAACCATGCGCCAAGCCACTACTTTAAAGGGGAACTCCACATGGTTAGGCGCACGAATTGTATAAACATGTGCAAACCATGAAAAAATACTCTGTCCAAAACCTCTAAAGCACCACATGGCCATGTAACTAGGTTCACATGGTTTTAGAAAAACCATGTAGCCCCTAACACCCCTATGTCTACAACCACATAGTTTAAGGAAACCGTGCGGGCTGGTCGGCACAATTTCTACCAACCCTATGACCTAGTATGTCTCTTTCAAATTCAGGGACCCGAGCTCCAAATGTGCCCTAGACACACTCAATACCTCCTTGACCTCATTAGGTATCTTTATTAGGGAAAAAAATAATTTAAATTGAATAATAACGGTCCTTACCTTTGCAAAAATATGGGATGTTATAGTTCATGTTGTAAACATTAAAAAACATTTTTTTCAAACTTATATAAAGAGAGTCAGAAGTGAACCATACTGAAAAAATTAAGAATATTCATTTTAAAACATTTTAAAAGAAGGTAAAATACCATGTAAAATAACTTTATGAAATAATTTATGTCTAGAAAAGAACATTTTTTCTTTAAAACCTTTATAAAAACATTTTTATAGAAAACCCTTTACGACCTTTTAAAACCAAGAGAAATTTGAAATAAATAAATTTAGAAGAAAATTAAAATACCGTAAGTATAAATATATTCATGATATTATATGAATATATTTAGTATATAAACCATGTAAATAAATATAGGTCTATCAATAAAAATATGTCTCAAAGAAGGAAGTTTGTGATGAGAATCCCTTACAACTTTGGTAATGCTTGAATAAAAAATCCATTGAATGAATAAACTTAATACAATTATGTAAAACCTATAATTTCCATTTAATAATATGTGAAAATAGATTCATGGGGGAGTAAGTACACCATATAAAATAAATCATGGTGCAAAACATGGAACATGATGCGAAGAATTAAATATTGATACTAATAAACTTTACAAAGATCATAACATTTGAAATTGGAATCCATTAATGAAAATATTATGTGGAATACATTTTAATCCACATAAAAAAATTGGAAATAAATATTAAACAATTATAGTTTATAATACACATAATCTTTTCATAAAAATGTCAATGAATATGTGATATAACATAATGAAAAGAAATCAAGTTAAAAATACCCTTACCTCAGGTTTTGACTTACACAGTACATATAATAACTTCCAAAATAATAAAATTATATTAATTATATAATTTATTTAGAATATATTTTATGTTTATTACCTTTTTATCATGCTTCTTTCATTTACTAAATCAGTATGGTTCACATTGGTCGTTTTGGGGTTGTTCGGTTCATAATCGCCAAATAGGTTCATTATATTCATAATAGTCAAATGTCTTAGTTAAATGATTTCATAAACTATAGAAGAGTTAAGGTATAATTCCCATATCATTCTATAATTAAGGAAGTTCAATCAGCCATTGAATTGTTACCACCCCAAAAAACCTTCTTTAACAAGCCCGTTTTTATGGTTAAAAATAATCATGTTTATTTACATTTACTTTATTTGTTATAATGAATGATTTAACATTCCATAATAATAATCATAAATTAATTGAATATTAATTTTATATTCTATCATAAAATATTTTTTTAATAATACCCATGAGAGTCTTAAATTCATGAAAACATCATTGTTCATGTAAGTTGTGTAAAACTACCTTAGTGAAAGACATTTTTCAAAAGTGTTAAAAAGAAGGGTAATAAAAGTAAATATTTAAGTTTTATAAAAGAAATTTTATGATACATAAAACAATGATTTAGGATAAATTTTGAGTTATTAATTTCATTATTGAAATAGTAGGAGGATAATTTGAAATGAAAAGACAGTATTTGAAAAACCCACATTTTGACATAATAATGACTTATATAGAAGAGTTATTTGAGAGGTAAAAAGTGATCCACCATCATCAATTGATAAAATAGATACCATTTCCATAGAAATGGAATCATGATATAAATATATATGAAGGTTTAAAATTATTTTTGGATAAATAATCATAATTATGAAAGGTGAAAGTAGCTTAGAAACCCTTACCTTGATCATTGAGATGTCACCTTTTGATTGAACTTAAGTCCTTTGGAGAAGTTAAATTTGATCACTATAGGGTCTTAGAGATGATATATTGGATTTTTTAAGAGGGATTTGGTTAGAGTATTGAGAAAAAACTCAACATATATGTTTGTTAGGAATGGTTAGATTAATCTCATTTTATAGGAAAAAAATTATTGGAATTTTTTGAAAATATTAAGTCTTTAAGGGTTAAAAAAGTAATTCTAAAAATGAAAATTTTAGCCTACAAAGGGTGATGGAAGATGTTCTGGGGGGGGGATGAATAGTCCAGATAAAATAATTATCAAATTTAATTTAAAAAGTTTATTAG
This sequence comes from Viscum album, assembly GCA_963277665.1. NCBI lineage: Eukaryota > Viridiplantae > Streptophyta > Magnoliopsida > Santalales > Viscaceae > Viscum > Viscum album. Next base: position 614,564,245 of record OY728134.1, read on the forward strand.
CAGTGAAAAATAAATGAAAGAACATAGGGAATTTTTATAGTGGTTTGGTCTAAATTAGACCTAGTCCACTTTTATAACTCTATACTATGTGAGAGATACATTGTGCACTAAAATGATTTTTCAAGGGAAATCATAACCCGATTATAACCAAATTTTTGTCGTGGGAGTATAACCAAGACGCTTGAATTTTTCATGGAGAGTCACAACCCAATTAAAACACTAACTTTAGACTATGAGATTCACAACCTGAATGGTCTTGACATTAGAATATGGGATTTACAACCTAATGAAAGTGAAAGATTCTTTTGAATGTAAAAATATGAATCAAAAGTGAGATAATGTGTGAGATATAAGAAGTAGTGTTACAGACGTATGGAACCATTATGAAATAAAAGATGAATGAGAGAAGCATCAGTATCGGTTCTTGAGTAATGTATCAGGACATCTCTCAGTCCCGCTAGACTCAGACACTGTGCATATTATGAAAAAGGCAATTCAAATACATTTCCTAATTGGGGAACATACGAAATGATTTGTCTTGTTTAGGTCCCCCTGTTGGGAGTTGAGTATAACCCATACACACATTTTGTAGTCGGGGGCTTACCTGAGTGGTAAAGGCTCCCTGTAATTTTACATCAGTATCGGGTTCAAATCCGAGTGGGAGTAAATATACATAGGCACTATAGTAGAAAATATAGAGGCATTGTAGTGTGAACTATAGTGGGGAACTATAGAAGTAGTAATATTCATCATGAATGATCTTTCGGCCCACAAATTTGGCCTTTGGTCCACTCGGCCTTTAGGCCATCAAGGGTGCAGTGATGTAGGCATGATGCATGTAGGGCCTTCAGGCCATCCAATGTTGGACATACAATCTATGTAAAGGGATTCATGCCCACTAGGACTTTGGGATAAAAAATATATAATGTAATAAAAGGTGTCTGGTTGGGTTTTTTATTAATTGGGGGGGTATGACCTACCTTTCTGGATTGTGTGTGTGCAGTGTGTGTGTTTGAATATAGTCGTACCCTAAGAACCTAACATAATATCAGGAAATCTCTTCAAGGCAGTAATAAAATTCATAAAATTTTTGGTTCATCACTTGAAAATCTATCCAATAGATGAAAACTTGATTGTATATAACTTGGTTTGTACAACACTTTAAAGTTTAGAGTAAATCTCTTTCGGTTCTCAATTTTTTTTGTTCTTGTAACCATGTATTTGAATGTGTCCTGAAGCCTTTAAATAGGACATGAAAAACTAACATGGAAATCTACAGATGGGAAAAGTAATTAAAATTTAAACTCCATAATTATCCAAGAGAGTAAAAAATTATCGTTTTAGAATAATAAAAAAAATCATTAATATTCAAAAATTAAAAACTAATTCAAAAAAATTTAATTACTTGTTAATTATTTCAAATAGACTCCAAAATAATAGGTCAAATAAATCCCATAAAAATTAAAAGATAATTTGACTGTTTTAATTAAATTTAAAAATACTTTCTAATTTTTTTGTAGTTCTTAATTATTCAAAATTTATTTATACTAAATTAAATACCATAAAATAATACACAAAAATCAACATAAAATATAAAAATTGAAATAATTGAAATATATGTTGTATTTATATGTGAAAATAAAGAATAAATTAAACACCAATTAAATATGTTTAAAAACACTATAAATTATTTTTGGGGATTATATATAATATATATGTATTTTAGAAATAAATAAATAAATTAAAATAATTAATATATGAATATAATAAATCGTATTATAAAAAAAAATGAAAAATAGATCATGCTAAATAAATAAAGTATTAAACTAACCATGAGCACTGAGTGACTGTGAGCTATATGCCTTGCGTCCGGTTAACTTACTATGGCATCAAATCATGTGGTTGGTTCATAATATGTTCGGTATACTAACCATGTGAATATTATAACGTGCGGTCACTAAAGTTACCATAAGAAGTATGATTGTTTGACATTTCAGTATATAGTTGGTTCACTTAAGATGTCATCATGTGATAATTATCTTTCTTATAGTAGGTTTAGATATACACTTATGGTAGGTTTGAAAAATATTCATGTAGTAACTTTATCATATCATGTGATCACTTAAACAATTACACATGTAGTCACTTATAAAAACCCATGGCCACTTAAAATAACACATATGATCACTTTAAAAACAACACATGTAGTTGCTTTGAGAAACCCATAAAATCACTTGACATTATAATATTCAATGATTTTTAGAATGTCTAAATAACATATTCATAATTTGGTCCAATTGAGTTAAATGTAAATAAATTCAATAACTTTACAATGGATTAAAGAACTTATCAGTATGACTTATATATCAAGTGTTATCATTGAAAATCAGTGAAAAATATTATCTAAAAACAACAAAAAAATAACAAAAAACATTGTAGAGATTCAGTCAATTTTTAGATTAAATAAATAAATGGAAAATTCATCCTTCAATACAGTTGAATGAAATATATAAAATATTATTATCTTTTATATGAAATAAAAATCATGAAATTCTAAGTACTATATCTCAAGATATAATAAAATAAATAGTGAGTAATTTTAAAATATATTTCAAATAAATTACGAGCAACATAAAATATTTTGAGGAATTGGAATATTTAAAACGTAAAATTTAAAAAATAAAAAACTCCTAAAATCACCCCTTTTAAAAATTACAACATCAAAACAATATTTTATTGAATTATCCACCATTTTGAATTAAAAAAAGACAATATTAGGAAATATAAAAATAAGAAAATTGGAAATAGAAGTGAAAAAGTTAAATTTAAAATTAGAAAACTTTTCCCTTAATAAATTCATATTAAGGTAATTCAAAAATAAATTAAAATAAGATTTTAAAAATAAATTTCTAACATACCAAGCTCAAATTTAATTTTATAAAACTTTTAAAAATCCAACAGTTTAGTAAAAATATCCACCGATTTATTTTATATTGGAATATATTCAAGAATAATATCAACTTTATTAAAATTATTTCAAAGAAAATGAAAGAACATATCTATATTCTTAGTTCTATAATTAATTAAAGGGTTTTTTGAAATAGAATTAATAGATTGATTATCACAATAAACAGACTTATTTTTAAAATTAAAACCATAGCCAGAAAAAGTTTGTTTAATCCATAAATATTGAGAGAAAAAAGATGCATGAGAGATACAATCACTTTTAGTAGTTGGAAAAACAAAACTTTTTTGGTTTCTTGAACTCCAAGAAATTAAATTCTTACCAAGAAAGTGATAAAAACCTAAGGAAATTTTTATATCAAGTCTACAAACTCTAAAATCAGATTCAGAGTAACTAATCAAATCAACTTTTTTGTCTAGAATAAAATAATCCAAAATTAATAGTCTCTTTAATATATCTAATAATGCATTTGATATCCTTTAAGTGAGATTCCTTAGTATTTGATTGGAATCTATCACACAAATAAACACTAAATATTATATTATTTATAGAACCAGTTAAATATAATGAAATTCTAATCATGCCTCTAAATAATTTAGAATTAACATATTTTACAAAAACATCTGAATATAATTTACAAAGAATACTCATAATAGTTTTAAATTATTTATAGGAATCAAGACCAAAAAGAATGACCAATTATTTAGAATATCTGTATTGATTCAAAAATATTCCATCATTTAATTGAAAAATTTAATGTCTGAGAAAGAATTTCAATTCTCCCATAAGACTCCTATCAAAATCATTTTCCATAAAATTCAAAAACTTGTTGAAAATAAAATAATTTGAATATTTAAAAACAATTTTAGAAATATAAATTTAAACAATTAAAATATCATTAGAAATTCCTTTAATAAATAAAGTATGATCAACTTTACCTTTAGAAAATAATTTTCAATATAAAAAATTAAGTCAATTATACAAAGCATGAGGTGCCTTCATGAGACCATGAAAAATATCTTTGTAACTTAAAAAAATGATTAGGAAATTTCTTATTTTCAAAACGAGGGGTCTGAGAAACAAAAAATTATTTAGTAATAAAACCATTTAGAAACACAATATTCATATCCATTTGAAATAACTTAAAACCTTGAAAATCATAAAAAGATAAAAAAATTCTAATAGATTCAATTCTATAAAAATTTGAAAAAATAATCATCAATATTGATACATTCTTATTAACAATAACCTTGAGTAACAAGTCTATATTTATTCTTAAAAACCTATTAAGATTTATCCATCTTATTTCTATAAATCCATTTAGTTATAATAACATGATTATCTAAAGGGAAATCAACTAAATACTAGAAATTTTATGAGAAAATTGATTGATTTAATCATGAATATAAACAATCCAATTAGAATAATTTTAAGTATAATTAATACTATTAGGAATAAAATTATAAATAGAAGTAGAATTAGCATAAAAATTTCAAAAAAAAATAGTTTTAATTCCAAAATTAGTATTACCAATAAAATTTTCAAAATTATGATCTCTATGAATATTAAATGATATAGGATTATGTTGAGAAGTATTATGCTCCCTCCCAATTGATTCATCCTTATAATGAGGTTTTTATTCACAAAAATTAAAATATCTAAACTTGTTATAACGAACATCAGAAATAGAATTTAGTTTCACATCATTTTTATCAAATATAACATGAAAAAATTCTTCAATAACCATAGTTATTTTATTATAAACTCTATAAGATTTACTTTTATCATAATAACCAATAAAAATATATTCATCCCTTTTTTTCATTAAATTTATTTAAATTATCCTTTGATTTCAAAATAAAAACTTCACAACCAAACACTCTCAAATAAATAACTTTAGGATTTTTACCTTTAAAAAATTAATAAGTAGTTTTCTTCAATAATTGTTTAATAAGAATTATATTTAAAATTTATCAAGAAAAAAAATAGATTCAGCCCAAAAATATCTAGGAAAATTATATCCACTTAACATAGTTCTATTCATTTCAATAAGAGTTCTATTTTTCTGTTCTACAACACTATTTTATTGTGGTGTTCTAAAAGTAGAAAAATTATTAAAATAATCATTCTTTTCACAAAATTTTTCAAATTCTAAATTGTAAAATTCACTTTCATTATCTCTATGACTTAAAATAATCATACAACATATTTCATTTTGAACAAAATTACAAAAAAATATATAGATGAAGTATCATATTTATGTGTAAGAAAATAAACCCATGTAAATCTACTTTAATAATCAAAAATATCTAAAGTGTATTTATTTATTCTAAGTCTATAAGTTTGAGTAAGACCAAATAAATCAAGATTTACTAATTGTAAAGTTCTATTAATACTTATCTGATTGATATGTATGAATGAGACTTTGTGTTGTTTCCCTTTCATGCAATCATCACAAACATAAAGTTGTTCTTTCTTCATAGTAGGTAACTATATCACATTCTCATGTTTAGAGATATTATGTAACATTATGAAGTTAACATGATCTATTCATTGATTCCAAATAATGCTATCACTCTGCACAATATTCAAATACTTAAGATATCAAACTATTAGTTAAAAAAATCAATCACATAAATATTTTCCTTTCAATTAGTATAGAATAATAAATATTTATAAATAAAAATTAAACAGTTATAATTTTTAAATTTTACTTCCATTATATCATAAAATAATTGATATATACTAATTAAATTATGTTTTAAACCTTCAACCTATAAAATTTTAAAAATAAATGTAGAATTCGAAATACCAACTTTGTCAAACCCTTTTAATTTTCCATTTATCTCCAAATTTAAGAGTGCATCCATCAAATAATTTATAAGTGATAAGATTTGATTAGTCTCTAATCATATTACCATAGCAACCAATATCCATGCACCATATTCCATTCTTGATATATTCAAGGAATTTTCCCTACAAAGATCAATTACTTGACAATTTTAGTACTGAAGTTACTTTTGGTCCAATCAGATTAGTAAAATCATTTTTAGTACTAGATAAAAATTTTAAAAAGTATTTTAAGGTAATTTATATAACAAAGATTTAAAAATATGAGTCTTCATAAATCCTAAAGACTACTTAAATCTAAGAGGAAAATCATTTTCATAGTTTCCTTTCATGCCATATTGAAAACATGTAATGGTATATGTAAAAACATTTTTACTTTTAAAAAAATGATTTTGATACAAAATAGGTAATTTACTATCATATCCAATACAATATTTTTTTATTTTATTAAAATGAACCAATTTATGATAATTTTCATGAATAAAAGTAGACAAAATTTTCTTCAGATTTTCAACTTCCCTTTTCAAAATTTCATTAAAATTATAAGTAGATTTCAAATCATAAAAAACATTATAATGAGAAGTAAAAGTATTATTCCTCAGTTTCTCATTATATTATAAAAGGACTTTATTTTCAAAAATAAGTTTTTCATTATTTTCTTTATGCTTATTATATAAATAAATATATTTGAAAACATTATTTCTTAATCATTCAATTTATTCATTTAACTCAAAACCATTTTTATTTTTAGAATCATAGTCAGAATTAGAATATCCAAAATAAAATATATAATCACCTAACCCATTCAAAGATTATATGAATCATAGGTTATAACATTATTTATCATTTCCATAATCTTTATTGGAATCAGATTCTTTGATACAACTCCAACTAGTTGTTAAATCCCTTTTCTCTTTATTTCTGTATGTGTCTTTATTCTTTAGTTTTGGGTAGTCAAGATTGATATAACCTTTATTTCTACACTCAAAACAAGTAACATTTAAGTAATTATAATCATTACTTCCTTTATTATCTCCCTTATGGTTTTATTTTTGAGAGTTTCTTCTAAAGAATTTATTTAATCCTTTATTTTTTTTTATTTTTTAGACTTTGGTCACAATATAATCCATATATTCTTTTTCAATATCCTACATTTTAGAATCAACAGATTCTGTAGAAATAACATTTACAAATTTGAAAGTTACACCTTTTGATTTCAAATAACCCTCTTTGTGTATGTTCTTCAATTATTGTTCATACTGAATATGTGATCCAATCAATTCATCAATATTTTAATCTTTTAAGTTCTTTATTTCATCAATGGTGACCTTCTTTGCATGATATTTCTTTGGTACCACTCTTAGGACTTATTCAAAAAATATTATATTTTCCAATGTTTCTCCAAGAGAAGTCATTCCATTCACAATGCTTGTGAATTTATGGAACATCTAGTTCATAGTTTTTCTTCACCCATATTGAAGTCTTGGTACTCAGATCAAAGAATTCTAAACTTATTTCAAATAAATTTTTCTATGATAAGGTGAGTAACTTATAAAATCTTACAAATCTCATGAGCTATCTTACATACAAAAACATGAATAAACACACTTTTTTATATAATAATATCAAATATTTACTACTTTGTAATTCAAAAAATATTTTGAAGCATCATTTCCTGTAAGAGTATCCAGAACAAAATTTGGTAGTTTGTATGGTTTTACCATGTCTAACCAGTGTTCTATGCTTAACTACTTGAGGTATTCCTATATTATAGATTACCATTAACCATAATCATTTCCATAAAATTTAGGTTGATTATGAGGAATCCATGAATTATTAATGTTTATTCCTTCCATCTTAAAGATCTTTCCCTTACATAGTAAATTCTAGGAAAGGGTTAGTACAATAAATATAAACATAAACTATACAACCAAGAGGAATAAGTTCTTCATACAAGGTGGTCGATATCAGAAAGATAAATAGTAGAATTAATATATCCTTAATAAGTTCAAATTTTGATACCAATTATTTGTATTAGTAAAAATACAATAGAGATGAACTAATAAATACTAATAGGGCCAGCCTTTGATACAAATTGTTGGGTTGGAAAGGGTAATGACCAATTTTATTGAGGGGTGGGAGTGAATAGAATATATATTAAAAATTTTAACATGATAAAATTATTATAAATGTTAATTAAAAAATTTAATTTGTAGAAGAAAATAAATGAAAGAAAATATGGAATTTTTATTTTGGTTTAGTCCAAATTGGACCTAGTTCACTCTTATACCTGTCTACCCTATGAGAGATACATTATGAACTAAACTTATTTTTAAAGGGGAATCGTAACCGGATTACAACCTATATTAAGTATAACCAAGACACATGACTTTTTTATGAATATTCATAACTCAATTACAACACTAAATTTAGACAATGAGAGTCACAACCCGAATGGTCCTGAATTTAGAATTCGAGAGCTATAACCCAAATCAAGAGAAATAATGATTTTGAGTGTAAAAAAACAAATAAAAAGTGAGAACATGTGTGAGAGATGATAAGTAGTGTTATAAATACAAGAAACCACGATGAAATAGAATATTAATGAGAGAAGTACACATAATGGTTCTTGAGTAATGTATCAGGACATCTTTTCAAGGTAGTAATAGAAGTCATAGAAGTTTTCATTCATCACTTGAAAATCTATCCAGCTGATGAAAACTTTATAGTACAAGAATTTGTTTGTATAAAACTTTAAATTTTAGAGTAAATCACTTTTGGTTCTCAAAATTTCATGTTCTTATAACTGTTTACTTTGAATGTGTCCCAAAGCCTTTAAATAGGATTTTGAAAACTAACATTCCAATATCCAACTTGGTAAAGTAATTTATATTCAAACTTCATAATTACCCAAGAGAGTGAAAAATTATCATTCTAGAATAATTTTAACAAAAACCATTTAAATTCAAAACCTAAATTCTAATTTAAACTAATTTAAATCACTCATTAAATAATTCAAATAAACTCTAAAATAATAGGTCAAATAAATCCCATAAAAATCATAGAAAATTTGACTATTATAATTTAAATTTCAAAATACTTTTTAATTTCATGTTGTGTGTAATTATTCAAAATTTAATTATACTACATTATATAAAAAAATAAGACAAATAAATTAACTTAAAATATAACAATTTAAAAAATAAAAATATATGTTGTATGTATATGCACAAATAAAGAATAAATTAAACACTAATTAAATATATTAGAAAAATACTAAAAATTATTTGTAAGGATTCTATATAATATATATATACTTTAAAAATAAATAAATTACTTAAACTAATTAATATTAGAATGCAGTAAATCATATTATAAGAAATAATGAAAAACAGATCATGATAAAAAATTCTAGATTTTAGCAAAATAAATAAATTATTGAACTGACCATGCGAACCAAGTGACTGTGAAGTATATTCCTTGTGGTCGATAAACTTACCACAACATTTAAGCATGCGATCGGTTTATATGACATGCAGTTAGTATACCGACCTTGTGAATATTATAACACATAGTCACTTAAGTTACTTTAAGGAGTATGATAGGTTTAAATTTCAATGTGTAATAGGTTCACTTAAGATTTCATCATGAAACAACTTACTTTCTCACAGTTGGGTTAGTTATACACTAGTGGTAGGTTTGAAAAATCTTCACGTGGTAACTTTAGTATATCATGAAACCACTTAAATAAATACACATATGATCACTTAAAAAAACTCACGATCACTTAAAATAACATATATATCCACTTTAAAAAAAATTCATGTGGTCACTTTGAGAAACCCATGCTGTCGCTTGAAATCATAAGATTCAATGATTTTTTAGACCATCTAAAAAATAGATTCTGAATTTGATCTACTTGACTTAAATATAGATAAATTCAAGAGATTTTCAATAGATCAAATTACTCCTCAATACAACTTCTATATCAATAAATATCATAAAAAAATAATGACAAATATTATCTGAAAATTACAATTTGTTTTAAAAAAACATTGCAGAGATTCAGTCAATTTTTAGAGAAATAAAGAAATGGAAATATCATCCTTCTATGATATTTAATGAAATATATAAAATATTCTTATCATTTATATAAAATAGAAATTATAAAATTCTAAGCACTATAGCTCATGATATAATAAAAATATAGTGAATAATTTTAAAATATATTTTCAAGAAATTATGAGTAATGTAAAATATTGTGAGGAATTTGAATATTAAAAACATAAAATATAAACAAAGAACAAAAAACCACCAACAAATAAGTGTCACATACATGAACCATGCATGATAAAATCTAAAATTTACGATCCTCTTGACTAAAGATATATTTCTTATGATTCTCTAATGAGTTAAAAATAATTTTTAAACATTAAATATTATTTAAAGTTATCTTCATGAGTATTCCCATATTTTGACTTTAAAAGCATCAAGATAAAAATGGAATTTGAATATACCCACTTTCAAAATTTCTAATTATTTATAATTATCCATGAAATTTTAGGAACACTAAAATTCATCAAAAACATATTACTTTTAACGTTTTAAAAATAATTTCCTTGATTTTTTGACCACTTGCACAAACATTGTGTCAGTTTTGCATAAACGTTCATTTAATTATATCATCATTAAAAATTAAAAATAAATTACTAACATAAAAATTATTTATTCATATTTAAAATAAATATTTATAACCATTCATAGCTTGATTTTATCTCCATGATATCATATTAGAGATATTAAAAGAAAGAGAGTGATATTTTGTATTTATTATTTACTTAAAATAATATAAAGGTTAATATCAAAGGAAAATGACACCAAATTATCATAATTTCAAATATAGGATTATTATGGTTTAAATAAACCCATCCAATGAAATAAATTAAATCATTTTAGAGTTTTTTTTGGCATTATCCCTTTTTTTAAACCCCGTTTAACCCATTTTACCCTTTATCATCATGATGAACTTTTACCATGGTTACTATTCATTATGACTAAAAATAAAATTACCCTTATTACTAAATATGTACATCACTATTCAAAATATATAATCCATTTTATATATTTCAATTTATATAATCGTAAAATATTACTTTTAATATAAGTATGGAAAACATAATGGAAAACCATTTTTAGAAAAATTCTTATTTTAAGCGTAAAAACGACTTTATACTAAAATCATGTATAATGTTTATTATTATTGGATTAATTTGATTTTTATTAAATAAAGTATAATTATTTTAATTTCAAACCAATTGAAAATTGAAAGGTACCTTATGAAAACATGATTAAAATAGAAGAAACAAAAATACTTTTTATTTGAATAAAATTTTTACTTAGATTTAAAAAATGTCAAAATTGATTTATAAGTTTAAAAATATATTTGTAAAATAATTATTTTACTTATATAATATTTATTTTTTATATTAAAATTTTTTCATAAAATTTAAAGTCTTTATCGTATCATGATAATGTCATAAAAATGACAGTATTTATAAAATCAGTATTTTTAACTATTCATAAAAAACTAAACTATTTTTGAATGTGACCAAAACAATTATGTTAATATTATTTTTTACATGATGATTTAAAAAAATAATTACTTTTTATCAATTTAAATTTCTAAAATTAATAAATTTAACATTTAAATAAAAATACAAAAATATAAAGAAAACTCACTTTTATAGAAAAATGACCCTTTTAAACATTAACTGTTCTTCAACTTATTTGTTTTAATTATTATCATTAAAAATCATGTAGTTATTTACTTGGAATTAATCAATAAATTCTATTAGAATTTTTTTTTGATATATATTTCATAATTCAGTTAATACTATTCATACTCTCAAATCGAATGGTTTGGTTATAACGATCATATTTAATTAATAATGTCGTGATTCATTTAAGATCAGAGTTTCATGTGGTACATGCTATCAAACAAAATATTTATTTAAAGGAATATAAACTAAAATATTGGTGTGTTACAAAAATACTTGTCCTAACTATTGAATTTAAAGTTATATCACCTTATCCGCAGCAATGACACCAAAAACTTGGTCGAGCTGCAGGATGTCGTTATTATTATAGCTTTGAACTAGTTTAGAATTTATAAAATACAATACACACAATGTAAAACTACCAGGTAGTATAGGAATTCAATCCCCAAGGTTAAACCCATAGAAACAAGGTAAACAACTCTAACTCAAATGATAGAATAAAAACTATGAATGAAAATACAATTACTTAACCTAAATGAAACTAAGAGAGGATGAGATATACCGGTAAATAGTAAATATAATTGAATGAAATAATGATGCAAAAAATAGATGTATATACTCATTATGGTGTCAAAATTAAGTCTAATTGAATCAATTATCCTGGGTAGACAATCTCTAATCATAAATATTCTCTTTTCTCAAGGTTAGATACTTATGGTCACTTAAAGATCACATAACCTGAAACCATGTTTAAATATAGAATGTCACCAACCTGATGGTCATGGTGGGTATTAGATTAGACAAAAAATTAATTATTTCAATGATCCCAAATCATATTTATTTATATTATAATGATTTCTATTTTATATGATAACAAACAGTTTTTTGATGAAAAAATGCTAAGTGTTGGAACGATATTAAGTTATAGTGGATCGACTCCACGCTGCACTAGATCGACCAAATGAGATTTGTTTTCAAATTATTCAATAAAATGTGAAGATAAAGTGACCATGATGATAAAACATATGAAATATTTCAAGTGTCCATGAATAAATTCATATAAGTTTTAGATCGATCACTAATTACTAGAGATCAACTGTAAGCTAGACTATCGAACACATGAAGACAAACAATCAACTATTGTAGTTAGACACATGGCCATTACAGTAAGATAAGTGTCTATTCTAGGTAGGATCAAAATTTTTCTAAGTGTTTAATCAATCGCATAAATAAAATCATCGACCTCATGAAGGAGCTTCAATCGACCATAATTGTCGATGACAAAAACTAAAATTTAGTGAAGTATTGGATCAACCACAAGTTGTTACAATTGATCATGTGTAAACCAAATTAAAGTATTACATAAAAAATAATTGTTTACTTAAGGATCCATCATAACAGTGACTCAATACAAGATTATAGAAACCTATTTCAAGTTATATTCACTTACTAGGATTGGTTGTGAGTACTAAACTATCATGCTCAAGTTTCCAATAGATATATTTTGGCATTTAATGAAGGTGTAAGAGCAGTTGAAGATTTTCAATCTGAGGAAATATTTATTATTATTTTCAAATGGATATGTGAATAATATTCATCTATTGGGAATTTATTGTCTCAACAATATTCTATTAATTCCTATTGATTTTGATGCTCATAAATACCCTTGTTTGTTTTTATAATGAAACTACTTTAAGTTTTTTTAAGGATTATATTTATTGAGAAAATTATTTTTTTATAAAGTTTTTTTGAGTTAAAGTTTTTATATAAAGTATTCTAGGTGAATTTATAAGAGTTCTAGAAGAATTGTTTATACCCTATGTTTTTAAGCATAACATATGGTTTTGAAACCCTACTTTTGGAAATAAAACATACTTTTATACCCTATGTTTGGATTGAACGTATAGATCAGGTAACCTACACTATTATAAAAGTATGGATCATGAACCATACTTTTAGAATCAAACCTATATTTGAGAAACTAATGTATGGTTCAACAACCCAATATTTTGAAGTTAATTGTATATTGTCAATCATAATTTCAAATTTAACCCTATGTTCAACTTGGTAAACTACTGATTTTAAATTCAAGATAGTTTTTGAGATTTACGAAATGGTATCAATGAGATTAATTAATGTTTTTTAAAAACTACTTAAATTATAATTCAAAGGCTCATGTTTATTATATTAAATCATTCACATTTCTAAGGGAAGTTATGATTTTCTTTGAATGTTTTAAATTCAATTAATTAAGATTTATCAGGAGATGTTTAAGATCTATTTAATCTAAAGAAAATTGAGTTTATCTTTTTAAATAGAAAGAGTTATATCACTCATATGTGCAGTTACTTTTATAAGAAACAAAATATATTCTATTCTGAAGTGCTACACTTTGGTGAGATACATGTTTTGATCTTGTGTTGTTTTACTGTCATTCTATTGTTGAAATAATATTGTTCTATTTTTGTATTTCTTAAATATCATTTGAAATTAGGTTCTCTTTGAAGATTTTATTTCTTAAAGAATCTTATCTTTTAAGAAGAAGATCCATAATTTGTTAGTTTCTACTATAACTGTGAGATAAATCTGTTTCTCATCAAATCAATTAATCTTGACTTCTTAGAGTATCTTCTATCCATACTCAGTCATGGTGGAGTATCAAATTCTCATAATAAGCTATGGATTAAAATGTTTTTTTAAAATAACTTGTATTATTATAAGGTGTTCACTGCCTACACTCAGTTGTGGAGGTCTTATGATAATATGACCAATTTAGTGAAAATCACCAAGCTCACTGAGAGAGTGTTGGAGGAGAGGATTAGGCGATATTTGTTCCCTGAACCTCTATAAAAACAACTATTTTCGTATTATCTATTTTCCACCACATAATTTGATTAAATAATAGAATACTGCATATCTTTATAATATACGTAGAGGGATAAAATTTAAATCTGTCAAGATTTATAAAAGGAAACAATTCACCCACTCTTATGTATCTTTGTATTATTCTGACCTAATAATTGGTATCTAAGGAGTACTTTTTTAATAAGTATGATAAGATCTAGAAATATCAATTAAAAGTTCTATGTGATGACAGATATCAGCGATAGAACTAAATGAAGGAATGTCCATGATTCGAGTCCCATAATTCAATGGATAAAATTACAGCTGTTTGAAAGAAAGAATGATTATCTATTTGAATAATCCTACTTTCAAAGTTTACATAAAGATTTTCAAACCTTATTAAATCCCTGAAGAACCAAAAAAGAGGGAACCTACTAAAGAAACTAAGTATGATTTCAATTCAAGAGTTATGAATTCTATTATATGTGAACTTGGTATAGTTGAATTTAATCATGTATTTAAATGTACAAATTCCTATGAAATGGGGAAAACTATCAATTTTTCTTATAAATTAACTGAAAATTTCAGGAAATTAATATATAATACTAAAAATCTAAAATTCGATACCTTTAGATTGAATGATGGTGAAATCATAACTCAGATTAATGGAATATTGACTGAAATATCCAACAGTGTTGTTTCCATGAGAGATCCAATTAAACAACCAATCTAAAAGTTCTAAGAGTCTTACTCTATAAAATGGAATAAGATATTTTCCATAATAAAACAATCCACTCCTATCAGATTTCTAACAATGAAGGATTTTAATGACACTCTAATGATGTATGAAGCCGAAATGGAAGATAAAGATGAAGATAATAAGATGATAAAAAGGGAGAATACCACATTTAAATTTATTATTCAAAAATATGAAAAGAAATAAAAAGAGGAAGTTTTATTCTAAAATGATTCAGAATGATCAGATTCTAGAATAAAACTTGATCATCTAGACAGAAGATTTAGTATTTTTTATAAGAAGAAGAAAGGCTTCAAAAATTCTTTTAAAAATATCAATAAATATAGTAGAAGACTTAAATAAGTAAGATTATATGAATATAAGAAAATGGGACATATCAGAACTGATTTCCCACAACTAAAATTAGAGAACAAAAAATGGAAAATAAAGAAAAGAAGTACTATATGACAATTGATTATGAGCACAAAGGAAAGAAATCCATGAAGGATACTTGGAGTGTTTTTGAGGACTCCAATATTACTTATGAATCTAATTTAGAAAATGATCCAAACAATATGAAAGAAAATATTTTCTTTATGGATAAATAGGAAGAAGCAGTAAAATATTTTTTTTCTTCTGATTATGAAAGTTGTTCTAATAGAAAATTAGTTGTATACTGTTAAATGATTGAAGAAAAGTACAATTATTTGGTAAAAAATCATAAATCACTTAAAAATATTCATAATGATATTTTAAATTAAAAATATTCCATGCTAAAATAACACTTATACTTAAAATAAAAATTTACCAAATCTACCTCAAACTATACTATTCATGAAAGCATATTTAAATAGTTGCAGACTGAAGTAGAGTTATTTAAAAGTGTTACCCGTATATTAACAATAGAATGAGAATATTTAAATCATATTCTTGGTAAAAATATTCATAAAAAGGAGAAATATGGAATAAGGATCAATGGAGAAAATTCAAAATTATATAGAAATTATTTTTTACCTAGTTCTAAGAATAACAACATATCAAGAGTCACATTTTTTTATTGTGGAATTAAAGGTAATTATTCTAATAACCACTGTTTAATAAATACAAAAATTAGTGGTATAAAAAAGGATTTTTTTCTAGAAATATGTTTTTTTAGTTATATAAATTTTTGAAAAATTAGGAAAAACAAGATTTTATTTAATGTTTTTGTAGAAAAAAGGCCACAAGAACAAAAAATAAAGTATGGTATATAGATAATGGTTTCTTAAGAAACATGAGTGGATAATATTCTAATTTTAATACATTTTCAAAATTATATGGAGTCCTAGTTACCTCCAGTGATAATGAAAAAGGAAAAAAAATTTGGAGTTGGATTAGTTGGAGATCAAAAAATCAATTTCTACCAATAAAGTTCTTTATGTTCAAGGGTTTAATCACAATATGATAAGTATCTATAAAATCTATGATTATGGTTTACATATTTATTTCTCTAATAATTTCTGCTCTATTTTTAAAGATAAACTACTTAAGTTCAGAGCACTCAGAACTGAAAATGTTTATACTTTAGATCTCAATTCCTAGTGAGAAAAAAAGTGAATTGTTTAACCACTGAGAAAAATGAATCATGGATTTAGAATAGGATACTTAGACACTATAATGTATTTACTTTTTAAAAATTATCTAATAAACACTCAATCTCTTATTTTCCTAGTCTTAAATTTGATAAAGATAGATTTTGTGATTCATTCCAAATAGGAAAGTAACACAAGTCATACTTCAAATCTATTAACAAGGTTGTTGCATCCAAACTGCTAAAATTTATCGAAATGTATTTTTTTTACTATAAAGATTAGAAATATTGGCTAGAATATATTATGTTTTTTAGTTGATGATTTTTCTAGATTTACTTGGGTTTATTTCCTAAATCTTAAAAGTGTGGTTTTATCTAATTTTGTAATTTTTTTTTAAAATTTTTCAAAATGAAAAATATTTTAAAATAATTTCATTAAGAAGTGATCATAGATAAGATTTTTATAATCAATAATTTAATTATTTTTACTCAAATTTATGTTTTAAACATACCTTCTCCGCTCTAAGAACACTTAAAAAATAGAATTTTAGAAAGAAGAAATTTGACTATTCAAAAAATTGAAAGAAATATGTTAAATGAATATACTCTTCCTACCTTTTTTTGGGAATAACTTGTCAAAATAACTTCCCATATCATGAATAGAGTTTTAATAAGACCCTTTGTTAAAAATACACCCTATTAATTATGGAATAATAGAAAACCTATGGTTGGATACTTTAATTTTTTAGATGAAATATGTATATCTTGAATAATAAAGAAAACCTCAGTAAATTTGATTCAAAGGATGATAAAGGAATATTTTTTAGATATTTAGCTATTTATAAATCTTATAGAGTGTATAATAAAAAGTCAAGGATAGTTGAAGAATCTGTTCATGTGAATTTTGATGAAATGACCCTTTTGATGATAACAAAAATCAAACAGACAAAGTTACTACTTATTTATACAACTCGAGACTTGAATTTCCTAAATATGATTTTAAAGATAAACTAGAATATGATGAAATTCAGGATGGTCTAGAAGAACATGAAATTGGTGAACCTAAAAGTGTCTTACCTAAACAACCCAGAACCTTAAAAGACTATCATTTAGAAACTTTAATAAGAAATCTAGATATAGAAGTTAGGACTATGAGGAGTGTAGGAAATCTAGCTGAATTATCCACCACCTATCTTATTTAGAACCTAAAACTGTAGAGGAAGAATTATAAGATAAAACTTGACTAATATCTATACAATAAGAAATTAACCAGTTTAGTAGAAAAAAAGTTTAGAAATTGGATAGAAGGCCATAAAATCATCCAATAATAGGAACCAAATGAGTTTTTAGAAATAAGAAAGATGACCAAGGGATCCTTACTATAAATAATTATAGATTAGTAGCTAAAGGATATAATCAGGAAGAAGGAATAGATTATAATGAAAACTTTATCCCTTTTTCTAGATTATAATATAGTATAATCCTTTTAAATTATGCATCGTATATGAATTTTAAATTATATTATTTGGATGTAAAATCATCTTTTCTAAATGGATATTTAGCGGAGGAAGTCTGTATCAAACAACCACTAGATTTTGAAAATCCCCATCAACCGAATTATATATTTAAACTTACTATAGCTCTTCATGGCCTTAAACAATAACTAAGAGCTTAGTATGAAATATTAAGTTCTTTTCTACTAGAAAATAGATTTTCTGTAGGATTGGAAGATCCTACTATCTTTAAGATAATATTTTTTTATAATATTTTATTAGTACAAATTTATGTAGATGACGTTATCTTTGGTTCAACTAATAAAAATCTTTGTAATGTTTTTTCAAAATTTATGCAAAAGGAATTTGAAATGATTATGACGAGAGAATTAAATTTATTTATTAGTTTTAAAATCTATCAAAAATATTATGGGAAAGTTTTAAATAAAAGTAAATACATTATTTATTTATTGGAAAAATTTGGACTAGAAAGATATAAGAGTTATACCAATCCTATGTGCACCAATATAAAAATTTATTTAGATGAATCTAGAAAAATAGTTGAAAACAAGTTATATAGAGGTATGATTGATAATTTTCTATATCTTATAGATAGTGGACCATATTTTTTTTCTTTCTATATTTGTGTTATATTTCAATCAAATGGAAAAGAATCCCATCTTACTGCTGTTAAAATATTTTTTATATATTTGAATGGAAATATTTTTCAATATTTACTTTACCCAAAAAACACCATATTTTAATTTAATATCATATTAAGATGATAATTTTAGAGGTTGTAGGTTATATAGAAAGAGTACCTTGATAACTTGTCGCTTTTTAGGAAATTAATTAGTTTTATGGTCAAGTAAGAAACAACATTAAATTTCTTTGTCAACATATAATGCAGAATATATTTCTACTAGCAGTTTTTGTGGACAAGTGCTATGGATGAAACACACACTACTAAATTTTGGACTCAATTTCAATATTATTCATTTTTTATCTGAAAATACAAGTATAATTAATATTTTGAAAAATACTATATTTCACTCAAAGACTAATTATATTGATAAAATACATCATTTTCTAAGAGATCATGTTCTAAAAAAGAATATATCTTTTGAATTTGTTAATACTAAATATCAATATAATGATATTTTCACTAAACCACTTACCACTACTAGTTTTTTATTTTTTTGTGGGGGGGGGGGTTAGGTATATTTAATTTTAAATAAAATCCTAACTATCTTTAATTAATACTTTTCTTTAAAATAAAATAAAAAATATATATTTTTAATAGTTTAGTTTTATTTATTTTTATTAATTACATTTTTTTACTTTGTGTTCAACTATTATTTATTTATTAGTTATTTAATAAATTATGTATTTATTAATCTTTTTAAAAAATAGTCTTTTCAAAATTAAAACCCATAATGATTACTATGATTATTTTTGTCTTGAGAAACTGAACTGATTTAAAAAAAACCATCAAAAGTCCCCCCCTCTATCTCACCCCCAATCTCAAACACTTTCAAATTTAAGAGCTATTTATTTCTATTAGAAACCCTAAAATACAATCCTCAAACCTTCATATTTTCTATAAAGGTGAATACAAGGAGGATAGAATAAAGTGGATCAAGAAAATCTAAGCACCAACACTCTTTAGGTTCTGACAAACGAGTCCTTCAAGGGATGGTCATTGACTCTGAGTGGTTGTTTCATAAAAACATACTATTAAAGCAAGATCTAACTTTTAAAGGTTAATACTTTATTTTAAAAGGTAAAAATATTGATAATGTTTTCAAAAATAAAGAAAAATAGTTTTATAAACATGACTAGTTTAGATTTGGAGACAAAGAGGATATCGTCCCCTTAAAGGTAAATAATGTGTCATTTTAAATCTCTTAAGTAGAAATAGCCAAGATTTTCCAGTGTCCCCATAAAGGGGGTTTTTTAATTTGATATTCAATCTATTAGATATGAATAGAATAAATTTGAGGATATTATGTATTTTTTTTCAACCAACCTTTTAAGAAAGATGCCTGTAAAAGATCTTGAAGGTGACTAAAAGGTATTGTTCAAATTTACTAAATCTTCAATAGTTCTAAGGATTTCCAAGTTATAGAAAATTCTATTTCCTAATATGTATATACTTTTTCTGATGTTAAAATAAATTAAGTTGAATTTATATAGATATATGATGATGTTTGTGAATCACTGCTATCAAAATGAGGTAATAATGTCATTTTTATCCATATAAGAGACTTATTTCTATGATTTTGTATAAAAAGAATAAGATCATAAATATTCAGATAGCTATTATATGCTATCATAGTAATATTATTTCTGCTAGTACCTTAATAAAATTTGGTTTCTTTTGGAGTAACTTTAAAGGAAAGATAATGCCTGTTGGCGTTGATGATCAACAAGTATCTGATTCCCATACTTTGGGGGAGTAAGGAAATCAGAAGTTTTATAGATCATTATAGATTCATGCTGAATAAATTAGTGAATCAAGGATATAAGACATTACTAAGGAAATGATAAGGAGACTCAAGGTTGATTTTTATAACCCAACTATTGAAAGAGTTGTCCACCATTATCTTCAAGAACCCTTAGGATAAACTGACAGTGAGGATATTGTTATAGTCCTAGAAAAATAGAAGAGATTATGGTTTAGAAAGAATAAACTAAGGTTTTAGAAGTTGAAAAACCAATTTTTATGGGTGTAACAATTACCTCAATATAAAGGACAACTGAAAATAGAAATGAGCACGAGGCTCATGCAAAAGAATAGGTTGAAAAGAATGACTAAGATGGTGAGAAACTGCTCACATATGAGGTTGAAACTACTGAACTGGTTGAAAATTAGATAATTTCTATTAGTTCATAATATTTGGAGAATGAAATTAGTAAATATAGTGATAAAATATAATTTATTTTAACTTTTTTATCATTATATAGTGAAAATATTGAAGGTTAATCCATTACTATGATTTAAGTAGGATAACCCTAAAAAATCAAGAATATGAATATTTTGATTCTATTAGTGATCAAATTGAATATTTGGTTTGAAAATTTAATCAGATGAAAGATGTAAATAAAAACTTGCAAAGTGAGATGAAACATTTTCGAAAATATTTGGAATATTTGAAGAATTCAATTGTTCCAAAAGAAATGTTGGAATCAATTAAATCCCAACTGCACAATCTAAGAGAAAATTATATTTCCAAAAGATATTTTGATGCATTTCAAATAGAAATGTCTGAACATCTTGGGAAACTCATAGTAGAATCAGTTTCCAAGTCATATTTTTAGATATTTAAGGAAATACATGGGGAGTCAATTTGAATCAATAATAAGTAGCTCAAGTCCAGAAAGGGATTCCACTTCTATTCATCTAACTTCTTCAAATTTGATACGGAGGTTCAAATATATAACTTTAGTTTTATCTATAATAAATGATTGGATTTAGAATATTTAGTGTTATATTGTTCCCCTTACTATTTTTTTGGACAATAAAAAATATCTTGTTGAAAAATTAACATCTAATGACACATGTATTAAAAACCTTGTCAATCAGTTAAGTGAGATGTTGCAGAAGTTTGTACAGTCTATAGAGACTTTCCATGAGTTTCTAAAATTAAATTTAGTTGAAGATATGAAAATGAGATAGGATTCCATAATTTTGATGAAATAATGGGATATGATGTTTAATCAAAATTATGAAGCAATGATGAGAGAACTCAAGGATATTCATTAGACTGTTTGAGAATCTTTTACATCTAACTCCTCATCTGAACCATACCCTTTACCCTCATCCAATCCCATTTATTAACCTTTTACAACTTAATATTTCTTGTAATAAAAGATGAATTTTAATGAAATTATTTTATTCCTTATATTATGTTTCTTTATTTCTTGTTTCCATGTTAAAAACTATTGAATGTATAGAATAATTTTGTCTTAGCTTATCCAAACATTCACTACCAGTTTTTTGCAACATTAACTGTGTTATATTCAGTTTTTTGATACTTTATTTTTGATATCAAAAAAGGGGATGAAATTTTGGGCAAACAAATCATTTTTATGACTATGATATATTGAAAAGGGGGAATGAGAAACATATTTAAACTAGATAAATTATCTATTTATTTTTGAAAAAATAACATTTTTTTAATATTCTTTGATTTATAAAACTTTATATATGAATTATAATTTCTATTTTATATCTTTTAAAATATATCTAATTTATTTTTACATTTCATATATTTTATATTATTTTCTTATATGGGTTTTTTCGATCATCAAGGGCATGTATTGTATCCACAATATTCTATGAATTCTTATTGATTTTGATGCTCACAAATACCATTGTTTTTTTTAATGAAACCACTTTAAGTGTGTTTCAAGATTATATTTCTTGAAAAAATTATCTCTTTCTAAAGTTATTTTTGGGTTAATTTTTTTGTCTAAATTATTTTGGATGTGTTTATAATAGGACTGCAAACTCTATTTATACCTTGTGTTTGTAAGTGAAATGTATGGTTTTCAAACCATACTTTTGGAAATGAACCATACTTATATACTCTACATTTGGAGTGAATGTATGGATAAAGTACTTTTCAATATTGTAAAATTATAGATTAGGAACTATAGTTTGGAATAAACCCTATATTTTATAAAATAACATATGGTTCACCAACCTAACATTTTAAAGTTAACTGTACGTTGTTAACTGTACTTTGAAAGTTAACCCTATGTTTGACTCGGTCAACTATAGAGTTTAAATTCAAGATATTTTATAATATTTATTCAGTGGTCTTTATGATATTAATTAATCTATTTTAAAAGATGCTTAAATATCAATTCAAAGGATCATGTTCAACAGATTAAATCATTCATATTTCTAAGGGAAGTTACAACTTTATTTGAATGTTTTAAATTTAAATAATCATGATTTATCAGGAGATATTTTTGGATCTGTTTAACCTAAAGAACAAATAGTTTCACTTGTTAAACACCAAGATTTATATCATTTATATGTGTAATACCTTTTATGAAAAAAAATCTGTACTATTATGATGATCTACACTTTAGAGACATATATGTTTTGATCTTGTGTTGTTTGACTATCGTTCTATTGTTACTGCTGCCATTGTTTTGTTGTTATATTTATTGAAGATCATTTGAAACTTGGATCTCTTTGAAGATGTTATTTTCTAAACACTCATATATATATACATAATAATATCCATTATATGTTAGTTTCTTCTAAAACTGTGAGATTTTTTTTTCATCAAATCAATTAATCTTGATTTCTTAGAGTATCAGTTGCTCATAGTCAGTCATGGTGGAGTGTCCTCTTCTCACACTAAGCTATGGATTCAAATAATTTTTATAAAATAACCTATCTTATTGTAAGGTTTCTAATGCATTTACTAAGTTATAGAGGTCTTATGATAAGAGGTCCAATTTAGTGAAAATCACTAAGCTTGCTGAGAGAGTATTGGTGGAGTGAATTGGGAGATCTTTGTTCCCTGAACCACTATAAAAATACTATGTTCTTCTTCTCTATTTTTTTCACTTCATAATTTTATTAAAGAATATAATGTTTTATATCTTCATAATAAACAAATAGGGATAAAATTTGAATCTACCAAGATTTATAAAAGGACACAATTAACATCCACTCTTGTGTATCTTCGTATTATTCGGACCTAACATCATCTATAAATTAAAGGGAGGTTTTCATGTGTGAATTACACATGAAATCTACTGTATAGTCTACTTACATCACTCACCTCCACAACACTCTTTTTTCTACATGACTTTTCTAAAACTGAGATAAAGCTTCCTTACTCACTACATTTTCTCTCACAACCTTTAGAAGACTAGTCAAGGGGAATATAAAATTTATGATCAACCAAATTCACTCATATTTAGAGATGCATTACATTTCCTTTATAATTTTATATCTTTTTTATGTTTCTCTTTGACTCAAAGTTGTGATTATACTTTTTCGAAAATCTATTTGGCACTTCTCTTATTTTATAAATAAGTGTACTCAGATACTCATTCTTAATGTATCTTTGCTTCTTTTTTCTCATATATAACTATGGAATATGATTGGTATGGACTGGACTACCCTATATATAATTGTCTACTTGTAACTTGATTTAGGTTGTGGATCAGTATACTCAATCTATGTTGTAGAATAATTTATTTATAAAAAACTTTCATAGATATGGTTTACATTTAAGTGAAGAAGACTAAGCTCTATCTTGGACTAAAACTCTTCTTTTTAATTCCGCTATTTTTTTTATTATTTTATTTCATTACTTTTTTTCACCGATTATTTTCAAACTATGTTTTAAAAAGAAAAATTAAATAGTTAGAATTTATTAGTGATATATATATACACTATTTAGTGTGAGTAGAATAATTTCAAAGTTAATGTAATTTAATTTATTTTAACTAGTTATTTATTTATGCCTTTGATAATTTGTTTAAAAAAAATAAATTATATATACCTACTATGTTTTTTAAATAGACAATTTTTAAATTAATGGGATTTTAAATTTTAATTATTTTAAAAATAGAAATTTTTATTGGATGCTCTATTCACCCCCTCTTGAGCATTCCACTCGGTGAGTGAACATTGAAGTGACCTAGTAATGCATAATTTTATGTTTTTATTAGAAGATCAATTCACCCCTCATGAGATTTTTCCTAGTTAGAAAAACAAATACTCATTTAAAAGGATATTATTAAAATAACACTTTTAAACTAAAGTAAAAAAGAAAATATTTAAACTAGGTACAAGGTATATAAAAATTTCAAATCATCATAAGGTATAACTAATTTTATATTTATTGGAAGGTCCATCTTTCTATCCCTGAAATACCTCTACTAAACCTACCAGTAGCAGCTCACTTCCACACACCAGAAGTTCTCAAGCTCTTTCTTCCTATCCACGAAAGCACTCGATTAGATGATTGGAAAAACTTTTGATTTATTATCCATAGAATACATCAATCATGAAGGATCAATAAAAGATAAATTTCAATATAAATTTCCAATAGATTCAAAATTAAAACCTTATAATGGTATATCTTAACATATATGCTCCTGAAGAAAAATAGTACACTAATAGCAAGTGCTCTCAACTACAAAAAATTTCAAAGCTTCAAAGCAAAAAAACAAAAACAAAATTAAGAATGCTCAATATAGATGATCATTTATATCATTATGAAATTTGAGGTGTGATTTTATTTATAGGAATAATTATAACAAACTCTAATAACAAAATTACAAAAAACTTGGAGTCAGTTGTAACTAATTCAATAAAAACTTATTGATCAACTCGACATGTTACTTCATCTACCGATGAGTTAACTCAGCATAACTACAACGATTATAAATACAATGAATGTAATATAGCATGAAACTTAATATCACATTTTTTTAAAACATTTTTATTTCTCTAACATTTTAGTTACTAGAATTTTATTCTATGTAAGAATAAAAACTTAAATAAAAACTTTATTCTAGATTATTTTTATATAAATTGTGTTGTGATTTTCAAAATAAAAAAAACAAGTGATTCATTAAATCAACAAGTATGTAATGTTTGTTCTCTAGTGGTAGATTTATCATATCAATTAGTGGTGTGGTCAAAGGACTTAGAGGTATTATTGACATTGAAATTACATATATCATCCTCAATGTCTTTTAATGAAAATTTAGGTTCATGTGAATCCATCTCATCAAAAGTGACATGAATAGATTCTTCCAAAATTTTAGTTCTTTTATAAAAGAATCAATAAGATTTACTAAAGGTTGAATAACCTATAAAAATCCCCCCATCACTCTTTGGTGAAATATTTTCATGATTATCTTTTTTATCAAGAATAAAGACTTTACATCCAATTTTTTTTTAATGTATTTTAACTTTGGATTTCTATCATTCAACAACTCATAAAGAGCCTTTTATATAAATGGTGTTATTATAACCCTATTAATTATATGAAAATATGTATTTATAGATTATATCAAAATATAAATTGGTAATTCATATTCAATAATCATGGTCTAAGTAATTTCTTGGATATTTTTATTTCTTCTTTCAACAAATCCATTTTGTTGAGATGTTCACGGTGAAGAGAAATTATTTCTATATCCATGATGTGAACATAAAGTCTCAAAATATTGATTCTAGAATTTATTTTCATGATCAATTCTCAAGGTATTAATTTTAATTTCACTATAGTTCTATAAAAATTTGGTATACTTTTTAAAACAAGAAGAAACTTCACTTTTGAGAGATAAGAAAAATACCAATGTGAATCTTGAAAACTCATCAAAAATCACATAATCATAATGATTCAAAAGTAAGTGAACATTTCAGTGACCTAGTATCCTACTCCAATACCAATATTCCATATAGAATGAACTTAAGAACTAATTTTTTTAGGAAAACATTGAATTTAAATCCATAACATATACATTATCATTCCTCAATAGAAACTAAATCATGATTAAAAAAATAAATATTACAATAATTATTTTCAAATTTAACTTAGTAACCATCATCACATAATTTATAAATACTAAGAAAATTATACTTTAAACTATAAAAATATAAAACATTAAAAATTAAAATAATTTCAAAGTTACCGATTTATCCAAGGATAATTATTTTTCCTTTTTCATTATCACTAAAAGTGACATGTCCACCATAAAATTTTACTAAATTTTTGAAGATAAAGTAATATCTAGTTATATGTTTTAAAAATACACTCTCTTGATACCAAAAGACATTATTATAACTATTCAATCATTTTAACTATAAATAATTATTCAAGAAATTATTTTGGTACCCACACTTTCTTGGGTCTAGAAAAGTTATAAAATAAAGTTTGAGTATCTAAATTTGTTTCACAGGTTTTTTATCATAGAATTAAAAGTGTTAGAGAAAAGGGTCTTTATAGGTCTATAATAGGTTTCCCTATGTCTAGAAGTTATTTTACCATTACAAAATAAGATATTATCTTTAGAAATAAGAAAATAATTCATATACAACTTGATTTGTTTTCCATATTGATTTTCTATACAAATTATTAATTTAGGTGTTTGTTGATTTCCTAAAATAATATTTAAGATACATTTACCTTTATTAAAATAACCCAAATATTTTTTTAGTTGTTAATTAGCCAATTTTAAATTAGTTTTATATTTTAAAGGTTTGGTATTCCTTTATTTTTCAATTAAAAGGTCTGTTTTGTTAGTAGCTGATAAAGCATGAAACTTATTCATATTTTTATATTTATATTTATGTTCATTCATAGTTTCCTCAAGCACAAAAAAATATTATTCTAATTATTCACTAGTCATTTAAGATTCATCATGAAAATCATTATTATAAGGATTTGAATTAATGTATACCTCAAATGAAATGGACATGAAAAAAAGATATTATTTTTCACTTACATCATCCCTAGAATAGTCTGAATCACTAGAGATATCCTTTAAATAATGCCTGGTGTCCTTCATTTTTTTCTTGGGTTTCTTTCCTTTATCATCATATTTCTTTTTTTAATTAATCTCAGAGGAAAAGCGAATCTTATTCCTCTCAACCCATAGAACTAGTTTACATAGACTTATTTGTACCTTAAAGAGTTTCAAGTATAGGTGGAAATCATTTTTCTTATATGTTTTTTTATGACTTATAAAGATTCACATGGGTATTTTTCTTAGCTATAAAAAGTGAAGCTTCTTCCTATTTTACAAAGTATTCCAAATATATAGAGATATATAGTGTAATTACCATTAATACATTGAGAAGTGATCATGAGTGTGAATTTAAGAATTAATATTTTGAGACTTTATGTTTAGAATATAGATATAAACATAATTTCTCTATGCCTCGAACACCTGGACAAAATGTAGTTTTTTTAATAATAAATATAACTCTCTAAGAAATTTCCTAGACCATGCTTAATGAATATAAATTATCTTTTTATTTTTAGATAGAAGCTATGAATATAGCTTGTTATGTAATTAATAGTGTTTTGATAGGACCTCTTTTATATAAGACTCCTTATGAGTTATGGAATTGTAGAAAACCAATGGTAAATTACATTAATGTTTTTGAATGCAAAGTCTTTATTCTTAATACAAAAGAGAAACTGGAAAAATTTAAACCAAAGAGTAATGGAGGAATTTTTATAGGTTATCCAACATATGGTAAATCTTATCAATTATTTAATAAAATAACTAAAATTTTGGAATAATATGTTTATGTCACTTTAACGATACATATCCACATAAACCTAAATTTTCTTTAAAAAACCTTGATTATCATACGACTAATTTAAAAATTAATAATACCTCTAAGACCAATAACCACACTACCAATTACCATGATAAATCTCATATCAAAGACCAAAATATACCATCCTTATTGAGTAAATGAATAAATTCTTTCTTTATTTTAGAAATAATAACACACTTTATATGAAAATAATCTAACTTGAAGTTTTTGTTTAAGTTGTTATGATTATACATAATGAACTTCTAGTAACTGAAATATCAGATAACTAAAATTGTTTTACAAAAATCTAGTGATTTGAAGTTTTATGTTAGATTAAATCTATTGGATTTATAAGAATTATATTTTGAAGTTTCATTTATCTATTGGTAAATAAATAAGTTTCTACTGACACAGTTACAACTGGCTCTGTTTTTTTAGAATTTTACTTTTGGAATTTTTTACAATGATTCCTATAAATAAAACTACACCTCAAGTGTTATAATAAGATGAATGATCATATAGATCGAGTATTTTTTAATGTTTCTATTAATTTTAAAGATGTGAAATTTATTGTTTTTGGGAGAGATTTTGATTGGTTTAATCTTTTTCTTTATGAGTGTTTCTACCAAGAGATACTATTATAAGTTTTACATTGTGAAGCTCTTAGAAATTTATGTTTTAATTTCTCTTATACCAATCCTATGTGATTAAGGGATTCATGGGATAAGAAGATAAAGTTTTTTCTGATTTTATATTGAGGGATTTCAGGGTTATTATGAAAAAATTCATATTCTTCTCATCTGTGGAAGTGATCTACTACTGAAAGGTTTAGTAGAGAGATTACAATGATAGGAAGAAAAACCTTCTATTAGGTATAAAATCAGGTATACCTTATGATAGGTTGAAAGTTATGGATACCATGGACCTTGTTTAAAGATATACCTTTCGTTTTGGTTTAATTTTTTTAATAATATCCTTTTAAAAGATTAGTTAGTTTTCTAACCAATACTTCATATTTTATTTTTTATTTTTTTGTGTAAACTATTTTATTAGTAATATAAAATACCAATCATTTTATTTACACTATGTTAATTAAATTTCATACAGTATATAATTCCATTACTTCGATCTTTGACTTTATTGGTAATTTTTAATACTGATCAAATTAATACTTAAAGAGAATGAGAATTATATTTTTTCAAACTATAATTCACCCCTTGTATATTTTATTATCCATCATACCTTAGGAAAACATTTGGTACCAAATAAGTATTTACCATTATTATAAGAAAAAAATTTAAGTTTTTAATTCATCTTGTATTTCAATTAGTTTATTTGTTTTTTCAACTTAGTTTACTTACACTAACTATGTTAGTAGAGGAAATATTTTTTTTGATGGTATAAGTACCAGTTGGAATACTCAAAAACATCAATCAAACTGGACCACCTATTTTTGATAGAGATGATTATGATTACTGGAATGATCATATGAAGTCCTATATCAATAATACTTGAGTTGAAAATTTAATCATTTTGATATGAAACTATAAAGTTACAAAGAAGGAGATCATTCAATTTTATCATGAAAAAAAAACTAGAATATTAGGTAAATCATAATATTTTATTGTGTTCTATGATTAGGAACATATATGGCTAGATACATTCATGTGAAACTATAAATGTAACTTGGAATTAGTTTTAGATAACACATTTTAAAACTAAAAAAGTTTTAGAAACTCACAGAGTTTTACTTAGAGTTGAATATCAAGATTTTGGATTACTTCCTAGAGAATCCATAACAAAGATTCATCAATTATTTATGGATCTAATAAATAGTTTACACTCTTTGGATAAAAGTGTGCTATCAGAAGATCAAATCATTTAAAATATTATTGATATTTTACATAAATAATGGGATTCCAAGAGAACATCCATCGATGAAACTAAGAATTTTACAAATTTAATCCTGGATGACATAATTTGAACACTAATTCAATATGAGAGCATGCATAAATAAGATGATAAAAAAGATAAAAAATAAAGAATAGAGTAACATTCACTTCTACTTTAGGTAACCATAATTTTAGTAACTTTAATACTTGTTTTAAGACTTATAAATCAATTATTTCAAAATGAAATTATAAGGCCCCAGCCTTAAACCTTACTTAATCTTGAGTTATTACAAGATTACACATTGAGGATCTTTTCGGGTTTAGAGTTTTAGAGAATTAGATCATAAAACTTGCATTACATTCCACATATAAACAAAGTGGTTACATAAAGATAGTATTCTTCTTTCCCATCAATGGAAACATATTTAAAATAAAACATGGATTCTTTCTTGACACTTCCTTGACACTATCATCATATCATGTACCTTTCCCTTGACCTATGAAAAACATTTCAAAAAACTTGGGATGAGCATAAAAAGCGCAGTAAGGGATATAAAAATATGGAAAGGAAACATGGGTACATATATACATAAGAATAAAATCATACTTTACCCATAAAACATAAGCACTTTAACATACCTCATCAAATCATGAATAAATCATAGAAATCATAAGACATAAAGGTAACTTGAGGCATTCATAACATTCTTACGTAGGGAGTAACCCTCTTGGTTACGTTTGGAATACCCATCACAGTATATTCCATAAATCTCTTCGGAGAAACCTTAATGTTTCACTCCTTCGCGTTACCCAATGCATTGGAGAGCTATATCGGGCTCACCCGCCTTAGTTTATCACAGAACAACCCGTCTTCATAATAATGCCCAAGAACCTCAACATAATCGTATCACATAAAACATGCATAAAGGAAACATAACATTTCCACCTTTAAATCACAAGATATCAATACAACACATTGATATAAAAACATTATGAAAACTATTTTCAATACCAAAATAAAATAAAAAAAAGTAAAACATGGTATTTATTTTTCTTTTAAAAAGAAGGTATGGCTTGTAGAGGAAGCCGAAACTCAAATAACGGTCACGGCGGCGGAGAAGTTGTTGTCGCCGCATACGTACGACAAAAACATTCCCTTTTTTCATTTAGTAAAACGCTATGTATAAAAAATATTCCTTTTGGATAAACGTAAAAGTCAAAGGGGTTTATACACTGTATAAAATAAGGTTGTGTATAAAACAAAATATGCCTCAATGAAAGGAGATTGAGACGAAGTCCCATACCTCGGGTTCGACTTGACTCGATCGTTCTTTAATGTCCTGAATAATAAACTTGAGTTAATTTCTACTTGCTTAAGAACCTTTTTCAAGTTCATTATTCCTTTTATATCACTTATTTCCATGTCATGAACACTATGTAATTATTTAAGTTAATAACGGTCGTTTTAACGATCATTGGTACTTGAGTAAAAAATAAACCCTTTATAATTACAAGTTGTTCATGTATCCATTATATAAAAAATTATAATCATGATGTATGTATCATATATATCCAGTATATACATGCATTTATAATATTACATAATCATTTAGAGGTAAGAAATGAAATGCACCGTTCATGGAGACGGTAAGCCGTACGTACGCATGAACGCTACTTTCATTTCTATTTCATATTTTATAGAATGGAATCATAATGATATAAAGGTATATTATAATTCCAGTATAATATCATATATAATATCATAGTTCCATACTTTATACATCCCACATATGGTATTTAACGAATCAAATCACTTTGAGGGGGCGGTAGTCCGCACTTCCTTCAATGAAGATATCGCGTTTACCCATAATGGAAACCATAAATTTATGCCCAAAATGAAAAATACAGAAGCTTGAGGAAAACATAAACATATTATATATCATATATAAATATAGTGACATCTTAATGTCCACCTTTGAAGGTGTTAAAATAATGTTGAACAATCATCGTTTCGGGAGGCATAAATTCACCATCCACGGAAACAGTATGTCCTTTAACCATTTGATGTAGGTGTGTGTAAGTGTAGCTCGAATAATTCTTATAAAAACATCCTAGTATATTGAATATACTGGAGTTTTTACAAAATAAATGAATAAAAAGAGTTTAGAGGGTTGGAGAAGCAAAATAAAACAAAAGGACTCAAGTGAAGACATTACCTTAAAATCAGGTAACTCCCTTTGGTTTGAGCTCAAAGGCTTCCTTGGGAAGACTTATGCCCAATGTGAGGCTTCAAGGAGTAAGAGAGGGATGTGGAGAGACAAAATGGGCAGGGTTTGGCTGAGCCAAAGGCTTTGAGAGTGTGGGTAAGGAGGTAGAGGTGGGGGCCTTTTATAAGAGGAGAGGATGGGCACTCTTGGAAAGTAAAGAAATGTTACTTTATTTGAAAATGATTTTTGGATTCAAAAGGTCCCACATTGATATAATTCGAGGGTAAGGTGATAAGGGTTCTAAATACACCCATACAATAGGTTTTAGACATGTGTAGGTCATAGATTTCACATTATCATTTCATTTTATTTAAATCCTTTATTAATGAGGTAATCACTGCATCATCATGATGTCATAAATAATTTAATAAATTTAATGTCTAAAAATTATAAAAAAAATATCATGATGTAGGAAATTTTTTTAGATTTCTAATGAAAATTTATAGTCTAAAATATCATTTATGTATACAACATTAAAAATATTTTACTTAGGTGATACATTCTTTGTCACATTTAACATTCTTTAAAAATAAAAAGATAAAAAGTCACTTTCTCACAAAAGTGATTCCATGGGGCCCCCAAGTTTGGCACAAGGTATCCCATGGTCGGCCATGAGACAAACAGTAGCCTTAGGACACATGTTGTGGTCTTTTTGTATTATTATGATATCATTTTATTATCCTTAACTACCTAATTACTCATTAATCAAGATAATTAAAGATAATTACCGTCGTTACTATTCATAATGTCAAAAAACAAAAGAGTATTGATTACATAATTTAGACCTTCTGATTCCAAATATGTAATCCATTTTACCAAATTCCAAACACATAAATTGAAATAATTGATTTAAAAATAATTCCCGTTGTCAAAACAAATAGTGGGTTTTTTTGAAACAATATCTATGAAAAGTTTGACATTAGTTTATACCCAATTCCAAAGTGAAATTAATCCTAATGACCACCATTGGATTAAATGGTAAAAATATATTCTAATTTAACTTTAAAACCAATTCAAAATATAATCTAATCATATAAATAAAGTAGATTAAAAAGCAGTTTTGATGTAAAATACAGTATTTTTCACTATTCATAAAAAAAATGAACATTGTCAGAAAAATACCAAAAATTCACACAAAGTAAATTTTGATGTCCCAATCATAAAGAATAAGTTTATTTTGACAAACATAGCTTATAAAATTGTCAAAATATATATTTAAAAATAGTTTGCCATCAAAAGGCAGTAAAACAATCCTTTAAAAAATATTAGTGTATTCCATGCTTAAGATTGAATTTATATTAATTTTAAGCCTCTAAAACACTATCTAATTCATTAATAGACATAGATAGAAATATCTATTATTCATTAATTACTTGGGATGTTACATCCTTCCCCCCTTTAGAAAATTGCGTCCCCGCAATTTATTTACTTATCGAATAAATGGGGGTACTTATCCCTCATTGCATTTTCAGATTCCCATGTTGCCTCTTCCATCATGTGGTTTTTCCACAAAACCTTTACCTGATTAATCACCTTATTTCGTAACACTTTCTCCCTATGGTCAAGAATCTGGACCGGTTGTTCCTCATAAGATAGGTTCTCTTCCAACTGAACTACCTCTGGACTCAAAACATGAGATGGATCTGGCATATACTTTCTCAACATCGAAACATGAAAAACATCGTGTACCTGAGATAAACTTGGAGGTAAAGCCACTCGGTATGCAACTGATCCAACTCTCTCCAGAATTTCATATGGTCTAATAAACCTTGGACTCATCTTTCCTTTCTTACCAAATCTCATCACACTTTTCCATGGCGAGACTTTGAGAAAAACATGATCACCTACCTCAAAAGATAGATCCTTCCTCCTGTTGTCTGCATAACTCTTCTGCCTACTCTGAGCTGTTCTCATGTGTTTCTGTATCAGCTGAACTTTTTTTTCCAACTCTTCTACCAATTATGGTCCCATCAACTTCCTTTCACCCACTTCATCCCAGAAAGCTGGAGTTCGACACCACTTCCCATATAATGCCTCAAATGGTGCCATCTGTATACTGGAATGAAAACTGTTATTATATGAAAATTCAACCAAAGAAAGATGTTGGTCCCAACTTCCCTGATAATATAACGAACAAGCTCATAGCATATCCTCCAAGGTCTTAATTGTTCGTTATGACTGCCCATCTGATTGAGGATGAAAATCTGTACTAAAATTTAATTCAGTACCCAACGAATTCTGAAGGCCTTTCCAAAAGTTAGAAGTGAACCTGGGATCACGATCAGATACAATGGAGAGGGGAAATCCATGTAACCTGACTATCTCTTTAAGATACAAACGGGAAAGT
This sequence comes from Viscum album, assembly GCA_963277665.1. Taxonomy (NCBI): domain Eukaryota; kingdom Viridiplantae; phylum Streptophyta; class Magnoliopsida; order Santalales; family Viscaceae; genus Viscum; species Viscum album. Next base: position 614,599,304 of record OY728134.1, read on the forward strand.
TGATCTAGGGAAAAAGTATTTCGTATATCAAGGAAATGAGCAGATTTAGTCAAACGATCAACAATAAACCAGATTGCATTATTACCTCGAGGGGTCTTCAGCAATCCCACAACGAAGTCTATGGATATATTCTCCCATTTCCACTCTGGCACTGGTAAAGGTTGAAGCGTCCCTTTCGGTAACTACCACTCTGCTTTAACCTGTTGACATGTCAAACACTTCACAGTAAAATCAGCAATATCTCTTTTCATTCCATCCCACCAGTAATACTCCCGCAGATCTCTGTACATCTTAGTACTGCCAGGATGAACTGAAAGCAGAGAACTATGAGCTTCACATAACAACTCTCTCTTAAACTGTGAATCACAAGGAACACACAATCTCTTCCCAAATCTCAAAACGCAATCATTATCAATGTTGAATTCAGGCAACTTACCTTTCTGAACCAGCTCTACCTTTTTCTGCAACTCACTGTCTTGCTTCTGTGCTTGCTTGATTCTATCTGATAGAGATGATCTCACTGATACCTGAAACAAAACAGAAGAACTTCCTTCACCAAAAACTTCTATTCCAAAGTTCATCAAATCCTTAACCAAAGGATCATGTTCCAAACGCAACATTGCTAATAAAGCATTACTTTTTCGACTCAAAGCATCAACCACTTTATTTGCTTTTCCCGGATGGTAATGAATTGTACAATCATAATCCTTGATTAATTCTAGCCATCTCCTCTGTCTCATGTTTAACTCTTTCTGAGTGAATATATACTTTAAACTTTTGTGGTCAGTATATATTTCACACTTTACTCTATACAAATGATGCCTCCAAATTTTTAAAGCGAAAACAACATCAGCTAATTCCAAATCATGTGTAGGGTAATTACCTCATGAGTTTTCAACTGTCGTAAAGCATAAGCAATTACCTGATCATTCTGCATTAGGACGCAACCAAGTCCTTTCAATGAAGCATCACTGTATATAACAAACTCACCATTCCTAGAAGGTAGTTCCAAAACTGGAGCATTCACCAATCTTCTTTTCAATTCTTGAAAACAATCATCACATTCTTTTGTCCAGATAAACTTAACACCCTTCCGAGTTAGCTTAGTCATTGGAATAGATAACCGTGAAAAATTTCTAACAAACCTTCGGTAATAGCCTACCAAACCAAGGAAGCTACGAATCTCAGTTACATTTGTGGGTCTTGGCTAGTCTTCCACAACTTTTGTTTTTGCAGGATCAACAGTTATCCCATCTTTAGAAACAATGTGACCAAGGAAAGAAATTTGTTGCAACCAAAACTCACACTTGATGAATTTTCCATACAGTTTATTTTCTTTTAAGGTTTTAAAGATAACCCTTAAATGTCTTTCATGCTCCTCTTTACTTTTAGAAAACACCAAAATATCATCAGTTAAAACCACCACAAACTTATCCAAGAACTCATGGAAAATTATATTCATTAAGTCCATGAATACAACAGGTGCATTGGTTAGCCCAAAAGTCATTACTACAAATTCATAATGGCCATATCTTGTACAGAACACGTTCTTCGGAACATCTGCTTCCTTTACCTTCAGCTGATGGTACCCCGATCTCAAGTCAATCTTTGAAAAATACTGAGCTCCCTGGAGCTGATCAAACAAATCATCGATATGAGGCAAAGGATATTTGTTCTTAACAGTGATGTTATTCAAGGCTCTATAATCAATGAAAAGTCTCATTGAACCATCTTTATTTTTAACAAATAAAACAGGAGCACACCATGGTGATGTGCTAGGTCGAATGAAACCTTTCTCTAATAAATCTTGCAATTTCTCCTTCAACTCTAAAAGTTCAATTTGAGCTATTCGATAAGGGGGTTTTGAAATTGGATTAGGATCAGGAACTAAGTCAACAGTAAACTCAACTTCCCGATCTGGTATTATTCCAGGAAACTCATCAGGAAAAACATCAGGATACTCATTTACCACTGGCACATCATTAATCTGAACAGTTCCCTTGTTTTCAACAATGTGTGCAAGGTAACATTCATTTCCATATTTTACAAGTTTCTTGGCCTCTTGATAAGTTATCAACAGTAAGGGTTCATTCTTGTACACAAACTAAAAGTCTTTCTGAAAAGAAACTTCTTTATCTCTACAGTCAATCTTAGCATGGTAAATAGAGAGCCAATCTATACCCAGGATAACATCAAACTCTACTAGAGGTAGAACAATAAGGTTTGCAAGTAGGTTCTTTCCACAGATAAGGATAGGAAGATTCTTATAAATTCTTTTTGCCTCAACATTTCCCCCAGGTGTTTTTACCAATAGTTTAGGAGTCATTTCTTGAGATGGTATTCCCATTTTACTAGAAAAGGTTTCAGAGATGAAAGAATGTGTGGACCCCGAATCAAACAACACACTGGCATAATCTGAAAAAACAAACAAAGTACCTGATACAACTTCATTTGATGGCCCGAAATCTACTGAAGTAGTTGCAAAGGATTTCACCACCCCTTTCTGCTTGTAGTCTAACTGCTTCCCATCACTCAAGCTCTTTGTCGGACACTCGTTTGCATAGTGACCCATCTCATTGCACTTAAAACATTTCACTAACTGTAAATCAAATTTGGTCTTACCTTCACCTTGATCTTTTTCAGTGAAATTACGAGCCTTATGTCCCATCTTACCACATCAGTAGCACTTTACAGAATTCAGAAGACATTCCCCAGCATGCCTTTTGCCACATTTATCACAAAATGGAAACTTAGATTTCTTACCATCAGACTTTTTTGAAGAATTCTTCCCTTTCTCCTGCCAACTTGGTCTCTTCTTCTGCTGGTTGTTATAGAACACTTGATCATCAGCAAACTCCATTTCCACCTTCTCAGCACATCAAACAAGCTTTTCATAACTTTTAAACTCACGAGAAGCTAATTCCCTTCGATATTTTGGCTTTAATCCTGAGTAAAAACGATTGATTTTACTATCAAGGTCTCAGATAAAATTTGGAGCATACCTTGCCAATCGAGTGAACCTTTCTTCATAGGTAGCCACTGAGTCTTCCTCTCGCCTCAATTCCAAGAATTGTTTTTCTATCCTAATTCGAACAGCCTTAGGAAAATACTTTTTAAGAAACATACCTTTGAATTCATCCCAGTCGAGAGCATCAATCTCATTAGCGTCCCTGATATTTTTAACCATCGATCACTACTGATCTGCTTCACCCTCCAAACGGTAAATAGCAAGACTAACCTTTTGATTGTCTGAACACCCCATGACATCGAAAATCTTCTCCAGTTCTTTAATCCACTCTTCAGCTAGCATAGGGTCAGATGATCCTATGAATGATGGGGGATGCTGCCTCATGAAATGTTCCACCACTGACATGTTCCTCTGTGGTTGATCTGGCTGATCTCGTGCATGGATACCACCACCATTTATCGCTTGAGTCAACTGCTCCATTACTGCAACAAACTATTCAGTTCCAATTCCGACCATCTCAAGATGCTGATTCGGAAGGTTATTTCCTTCTGTATGCCTTCCTAGCACTGCTTCCCTGTTTCCTCTGCGGAAAACCATTCTGAACAAACATGTCTTAGATGAAGCAACATGGTAATCTTCAAATACTATATCACTTCAATTTGACCATAAAAAAATATTTTTGGATAATCATTTAATAGAATTATAACTCCTAAAGTTATCTAAACCGACCTATGATACCAACTATAAGGCCCCAGTCTTAAACCTTACTTAATCTTGAGTTATTACAAGATTACACATTGAGGATCTTTTTGGATTTAGAGTTTTAGATAATTAGATCATAAAACTTGCATTACAATCCACATATAAACAAAGTGGTTACATAAAGATAGTATTATTCTTTCCCATCAATGGGAACATATTTAAAATAAAACATGGATTCTTTCTTGACACTTCCTTGACACTATCATCATATCATGTACCTTTCCCTTGACCTATGAAAAACATTTCAAAAAACCTGGGATGAGCATAAAAAGCTCAGTAAGGAATATAAAAATATGGAAATGAAACATGGGTACATATATACATAAGAATGAAATCATACTTTACCCATAAAACATAAGCACTTTAACATACCTCATCAAATCATGAATAAATCATAGAAATCATAAGACATAAAGGTAACTTGAGGCATTCATAACATTCTTACATAGGGAGTAACCCTCTTGGTTACGTTTGGAATACCCATCACAGTATATTCCCTAAATCTCTTCAGAGAAACCTTAATGTTTCACTCCTTCACATTAACCAATGCATTGGAGAGCTATATCGGGCTCACCCGCCCTTAGTTTATCACGGAACCACCCGTCTTCATAATAATGCCCAAGAACCTCAACATAATCGTATCACATAAAACATGCATAAAGGAAACATAACATTTCCACCTTTAAATCACAAGATATCAATACAACACATTGATATAAAAACATTATGAAAACTATTTTCAATACCAAAATAAAATAAAAAAAAGTAAAACATGGTATTTATTTTTCTTTTAAAAAGAAGGTATGGCTTGTAGAGGAAGCCGAAACTCAAATAACGGTCACAGCGGCAGAGAAGTTGTTGTCGCCGCATACGTACGACAAAAACATTCCCTTTTTTCATTTAGTAAAACGCTATGTATAAAAAATATTCCTTTTGGATAAACGTAAAAGTCAAAGGGGTTTATACACTGTATAAAATAAGGTTGTGAATAAAACAAAATATGCCTCAATGAAAGGAGATTGAGACGAAGTCCCATACCTCGGGTTCGACTTGACTCGATCGTTCTTTAATGTCCTGAATAATAAACTTGAGTTAATTTCTAATTGCTTAAGAACCTTTTTCAAGTTCATTATTCCTTTTATATCACTTATTTCCATGTCATGAACACTATGTAATTATTTAAGTTAATAACGGTCGTTTTAACGATCATTGGTACTTGAGTAAAAAATAAACCCTTTATAATTACAAGTTGTTCATGTATCCATTATATAAAAAATTATAATCATGATGTATGTATCATATATATCCAGTATATACATGCATTTATAATATTACATAATCATTTAGAGGTAAGAAATGAAATGCACCGTTCATGGAGACGGTAAGCCGTACGTACGCATGAACGCTACTTTCATTTCTATTTCGTATTTTATAGAATGGAATCATAATGATATAAAGGTATATTATAATTCCAGTATAATATCATATATAATATCATAGTTCCATCCTTTATACATCCCACATATGGTATTTAACGAATCAAATCACTTTGAGGGGGCGGTAGTCCGCACTTCCTTAAATGAAGATATCGCGTTTACCCATAATGGAAACCATAAATTTATGCCCAAAATGAAAAATACAGAAACTTGAGGAAAACATAAACATATTATATATCATATATAAATATAGTGACATATTAATGTCCACATTTGAATGTGTTAAAATAATGTTGAACAATCATCGTTTCGGGAGGCATAAATTCACCATCCACGGAAACAGTATGTCCTTTAACCATTTGATGTAGGTGTGTGTAAGTGTAGCTCGAATAATTCTTATAAAAACATCCTAGTATATTGAAGATACTGGAGTTTTTACAAAATAAATGAATAAAAATAGTTTAGAGGGTTGGAGAAGCAAAATAAAACAAAAGGACTCAAGTGAAGACATTACCTTAAAATCAGGTAACTCCCTTTGGTTTGAGCTCAAAGGCTTCCTTGGGAAGACTTATGCCCAATGTGAGGCTTCAAGGAGTAAGAGAGGGATGTGGAGAGACAAAATGGGCAGGGTTTGGCTGAGCCAAAGGCTTTGAGAGTGTGGGTAAGGAGGTATAGGTGGGGGCCTTTTATAAGAGGAGAGGAGGGGCACTCTTGGAAAGTAAAGAAATGTTACTTTATTTGAAAATGATTTTTGGATTCAAAAGGTCCCACATTGATATAATTCGAGGGTAAGGTGATAAGGGTTCTAAATACACCCATACAATAGGTTTTAGACATGTGTAGGTCATAGATTTCACATTATCATTTCATTTTATTTAAATCCTTTATTAATGAGGTAATCGCTGCATCATCATGATGTCATAAATAATTTAATAAATTTAATGTCTAAAAATTATAAAAAAAATATCATGATGTAGGAAATTTTTTTAGATTTCTAATGAATATTTATAGTCTAAAATATCATTTATGTATACAACATTAAAAATATTTTACTTAGGTGATACATTCTTTGTCACATTTAACATTCTTTAAAAATAAAAAGATAAAAAGTCACTTTCTCACAAAAGTGATTCCATGGGGCCCCCAAGTTTGGCACAAGGTATCCCATGGTCGGCCATGAGACAAACAGTAGCCTTAGGACACATGTTGTGGTCTTTTTGTATTATTATGATATCATTTTATTATCCTTAACTACCTGATTACTCATTAATCAAGATAATTAAAGATAATTACCGTCGTTACTATTCATAATGTCAAAAAACAAAAGAGTATTGATTACATAATTTAGACCTTCTGATTACAAATATGTAATCCATTTTACCAAATTCCAAACACATAAATTGAAATAATTTATTTAAAAATAATTCCCGTTGTCAAAACAAATAGTGGGTTTTTTTGAAACAATATCTATGAAAAGTTTGACATTAGTTTATACCCAATTCCAAAGTGAAATTAATCCTAATGACCACCATTGGATTAAATGGTAAAAATATATTCTAATTTAACTTTAAAACCAATTCAAAATATAATCTAATCATATAAATAAAGTAGATTAAAAAGCAGTTTTGATGTAAAATACAGTATTTTTCACTATTCATAAAAAAATGAACATTGTCAGAAAAATACCAAAAATTCACACAAAGTAAATTTTGATGTCCCAATCATAAAGAATAAGTTTATTTTGACAAACATAGCTTATAAAATTGTCAAAATATATATTTAAAAATAGTTTGCCATCAAAAGGCAGTAAAACAATCCTTTAAAAAATATTAGTGTATTCCATGCTTAAGATTGAATTTATTTTAATTTTAAGCCTCTAAAACACTATCTAATTCATTAATAGACATAGATAAAAATATCTATTATTCATTAATTACTTGGGATGTTACATCCTTCCCCCCTTTAGAAAATTGCGTCCCCGCAATTTATTTACTTATCGAATAAATGGGGGTACTTATCCCTCATTGCATTTTCAGATTCCCATGTTGCCTCTTCCATCATGTGGTTTTTCCACAAAACCTTTACCTGATTAATCACCTTATTTCGTAACACTTTCTCCCTATGGTCAAGAATCTGGACCGGTTGTTCCTCATAAGATAGGTTCTCTTCCAACTGAACTACCTCTGGACTCAAAACATGAGATGGATCTGGCATATACTTTATCAACATCGAAACATGAAAAACATCGTGTACCTGAGATAAACTTGGAGGTAAATCCACTCGGTATGCAACTGATCCAACTCTCTCCAGAATTTCATATGGTCTAATAAACCTTGGACTCATCTTTCCTTTCTTACCAAATCTCATCACACTTTTCCATGGTGAGACTTTGAGAAAAACATGATCACCTACCTCAAAAGATAGATCATTCCTCCTGTTGTCTGCATAACTCTTCTGCCTACTCTGAGCTGTTCTCATGTGTTTCTGTATCAGCTGAACTTTTTTTTCCAACTCTTCTACCAATTATGGTCCCATCAACTTCCTTTCACCCACTTCATCCCAGAAAGCTGGAGTTCGACACCACTTCCCATATAATGCCTCAAATGGTGCCATCTGTATACTGGAATGAAAACTGTTATTATATGAAAATTCAACCAAAGAAAGATGTTGGTCCCAACTTCCCTGATAATATATCGAACAAGCTCATAGCATATCCTCCAAGGTCTTAATTGTTCGTTATGACTGCCCATCTGATTGAGGATGAAAATCTGTACTAAAATTTAATTCAGTACCCAACGAATTCTGAAGGCCTTTCCAAAAGTTAGAAGTGAACCTGGGATCACGATCAGATACAATGGAGAGGGGAAATCCATGTAACCTGACTATCTCTTTAAGATACAAACGGGAAAGTTGATCTAGGGAAAAAGTATTTCGTATAGCAAGGAAATGAGCAGATTTAGTCAAACGATCAACAATAAACCAGATTGCATTATTACCTCGAGGGGTCTTCAGCAATCCCACAACGAAGTCTATGGATATATTCTCCCATTTCCACTCTGGCACTGGTAAAGGTTGAAGCGTCCCTTTCGGTAACTACCACTCTGCTTTAACCTGTTGACATGTCAAACACTTCACAGTAAAATCAGCAATATCTCTTTTCATTCCATCCCACCAGTAATACTCCCGCAGATCTCTGTACATCTTAGTACTGCCAGGATGAACTGAAAGCGGAGAACTATGAGCTTCACATAACAACTCTCTCTTAAACTGTGAATCACAAGGAACACACAATCTCTTCCCAAATCTCAAAACGCAATCATTATCAATGTTGAATTCAGGCAACTTACCTTTCTGAACCAGCTCTACCTTTTTCTGCAACTCACTGTCTTGCTTCTGTGCTTGCTTGATTCTATCTGATAGAGATGATCTCACTGATACCTGAAACAAAACAGAAGAACTTCCTTCACCAAAAACTTCTATTCCAAAGTTCATCAAATCCTTAACCAAAGGATCATGTTCCAAACGCAACATTGCTAATAAAGCATTACTTTTTCGACTCAAAGCATCAACCACTTTATTTGCTTTTCCCGAATGGTAATGAATTGTACAATCATAATCCTTGATTAATTCTAGCCATCTCCTCTGTCTCATGTTTAACTCTTTCTGAGTGAATATATACTTTAAACTTTTGTGGTCAGTATATATTTCACACTTTACTCTATACAAATGATGCCTCCAAATTTTTAAAGCGAAAACAATATCAGCTAATTCCAAATCATGTGTAGGGTAATTACCTCATGAGTTTTCAACTGTCGTAAAGCATAAGCAATTACCTGATCATTCTGCATTAGGACGCAACCAAGTCCTTTCAATGAAGCATCACTGTATATAACAAACTCACCATTCCTAGAAGGTAGTTCCAAAACTGGAGCATTCACCAATCTTCTTTTCAATTCTTGAAAACAATCATCACATTCTTTTGTCCAGATAAACTTAACACCCTTCCGAGTTAGCTTAGTCATTGGACTAGATAACCGTGAAAAATTTCTAACAAACCTTCGGTAATAGCCTACCAAACCAAGGAAGCTACGAATCTCAGTTACATTTGTGGGTCTTGGCTAGTCTTCCACAACTTTTGTTTTTGCAGGATCAACAGTTATCCCATCTTTAGAAACAATGTGACCAAGGAAAGAAATTTGTTGCAACCAAAACTCACACTTGCTGAATTTTCCATACAGTTTATTTTCTTTTAAGGTTTTAAAGATAACCCTTAAATGTCTTTCATGCTCCTCTTTACTTTTAGAAAACACCAAAATATCATCAGTTAAAACCACCACAAACTTATCCAAGAACTCATGGAAAATTATATTCATTAAGTCCATGAATACAACAGGTGCATTGGTTAGCCCAAAAGTCATTACTACAAATTCATAATGGCCATATCTTGTACAGAACACGTTCTTCGGAACATCTGCTTCCTTTACCTTCAGCTGATGGTACCCCGATCTCAAGTCAATCTTTGAAAAATACTGAGCTCCCTGGAGCTGATCAAACAAATCATCGATATGAGGCAAAGGATATTTGTTCTTAACAGTGATGTTATTCAAGGATCTATAATCAATGAAAAGTCTCATTGAACCATCTTTATTTTTAACAAATAAAACAGGAGCACACCATGGTGATGTGCTAGGTCGAATGAAACCTTTCTCTAATAAATCTTGCAATTGCTCCTTCAACTCTAAAAGTTCAATTTGAGCTATTCGATAAGGGGGTTTTGAAATTGGCTTAGGATCAGGAACTAAGTCAACAGTAAACTCAACTTCCCGATCTGGTATTATTCCAGGAAACTCATCAGGAAAAACATCAGGATACTCATTTACCACTGGCACATCATTAATCTGAACAGTTCCCTTGTTTTCAACAATGTGTGCAAGGTAACATTCATTTCCATCTTTTACAAGTTTCTTGGCCTCTTGATAAGTTATCAACAGTAAGGGTTCATTCTTGTACACAAACTAAAAGTCTTTCTGAAAAGAAACTTCTTTATCTCTACAGTCAATCTTAGCATGGTAAATAGAGAGCCAATCTATACCCAGGATAACATCAAACTCTACTAGAGGTAGAACAATAAGGTTTGCAAGTAGGTTCTTTCCACAGATAAGGATAGGAAGATTCTTATAAATTCTTTTTGCCTCAACATTTCCCCCAGGTGTTTTTACCAAAAGTTTAGGAGTCATTTCTTGAGATGGTATTCCCATTTTACTAGAAAAGGTTTCAGAGATGAAAGAATGTGTGGACCCCGAATCAAACAACACACTGGCATAATCTGAAAAAACAAACAAAGTACCTGATACAACTTCATTTGATGGCCCGACATCTACTGAAGTAGTTGCAAAGGATTTCACCACCCCTTTCTGCTTGTAGTCTAACTGCTTCCCATCACTCAAGCTCTTTGTCGGACACTCGTTTGCATAGTGACCCATCTCATTGCACTTAAAACATTTCACTAACTGTAAATCAAATTTGGTCTTACCTTCACCTTGATCTTTTTCAGTGAAATTACGAGCCTTATGTCCCATCTTACCACATCAGTAGCACTTTACAGAATTCAGAAGACATTCCCCAGCATGCCTTTTGCCACATTTATCACAAAATGGAAACTTAGATTTCTTACCATCAGACTTTTTTGAAGAATTCTTCCCTTTCTCCTGCCAACTTGGTCTCTTCTTCTGCTGGTTGTTATAGAACACTTGATCATCAGCAAACTCCATTTCCACCTTCTCAGCACATCAAACAAGCTTTTCATAACTTTTAAACTCACGAGAAGCTAATTCCCTTCGATATTTTGGCTTTAATCCTGAGTAAAAACGATTGATTTTACTATCAAGGTCTCGGATAAAATTTGGAGCATACCTTGCCAATCGAGTGAACCTTTCTTCATAGGTAGCCACTGAGTCTTCCTCTCGCCTCAATTCCAAGAATTGTTTTTCCATACTAAGTCGAACAGCCTTAGGAAAATACTTTTTAAGAAACATACCTTTGAATTCATCCCAGTCGAGAGCATCAATCTCATTAGCGTCCCTGATATTTTTAACCATCGATCACTACTGATCTGCTTCACCCTCCAAACGGTAAATAGCAAGACTAACCTTTTGATTGTCTGAACACCCCATGACATCGAAAATCTTCTCCAGTTCTTTAATCCACTCTTCAGCTAGCACAGGGTCAGATGATCCTCTGAATGATGGGGGATGTTGCCTCATGAAATGTTCCACCACTGACATGTTCCTCTGTGGTTGATCTGGCTGATCTCGTGCATGGATACCACCACCATTTATCGCTTGAGTCAACTGCTCCATTACTGCAACAAACTATTCAGTTCCAATTCCGACCATCTCAAGATGCTGATTCGGAAGGTTATTTCCTTCTGTATGCCTTCCTAGCACTGCTTCCCTGTTTCCTCTGCGGAAAACCATTCTGAACAAACATGTCTTAGATGAAGCAACATGGTAATCTTCAAATACTATATCACTTCAATTTGACCATAAAAAAATATTTTTGGATAATCATTTAATAGAATTATAACTCCTAAAGTTATCTAAACCGACCTATGATACCAACTATAAGGCCCCAGCCTTAAACCTTACTTAATCTTGAGTTATTACAAGATTACACATTGAGGATCTTTTTGGATTTAGAGTTTTAGATAATTAGATCATAAAACTTGCATTACAATCCACATATAAACAAAGTGGTTACATAAAGATAGTATTATTCTTTCCCATCAATGGGAACATATTTAAAATAAAACATGGATTCTTTCTTGACACTTCCTTGACACTATCATCATATCATGTACCTTTCCCTTGACCTATGAAAAACATTTCAAAAAACCTGGGATGAGCATAAAAAGCTCAGTAAGGAATATAAAAATATGGAAATTAAACATGGGTACATATATACATAAGAATGAAATCATACTTTACCCATAAAACATAAGCACTTTAACATACCTCATCAAATCATGAATAAATCATAGAAATCATAAGACATAAAGGTAACTTGAGGCATTCATAACATTCTTACATAGGGAGTAACCCTCTTGGTTACGTTTGGAATACCCATCACAGTATATTCCCTAAATCTCTTCGGAGAAACCTTAATGTTTCACTCCTTCACATTAACCAATGCATTGGAGAGCTATATCGGGCTCACCCGCCCTTAGTTTATCACGGAACCACCCGTCTTCATAATAATTCCCAATAACCTCAACATAATCGTATCACATAAAACATGCATAAAGGAAACATAACATTTCCACCTTTCAATCACAAGATATAAATACAAAACATTGATATAAAAACATTATGAAAACCATTTTCAATACCAAAATAAAATAAAAAAAAAGTAAAACATGGTATTTATTTTTCTTTTAAAAAGAAGGTATGGCTTGTAGAGGAAGCCGAAACTCAAATAACGGTCACGACGGCGGAGAAGTCATTTTCACCGCATACGTACGACAAAAACATTCCCTTTTGTCATTTAGTAAAATTCTACGTATAAAAAAGATTCCTTTTGGATAAACGTAAAAGTCAAAGGGGTTTATACACCGTATAAAAGAAAGTTGTTTATAAAACAAAATATGCCTCAATGAAAGGAGATTGAGACGAAGTCCCATACCTCGGGTCCGACTTGACTCGATCGTTCTTTAATGTCCTGAATAATAAACTTGAGTTAATTTCTACTTGCTTAAGAACCTTTTTCAAGTTCATTATTCCTTTTATATCACTTATTTCCATGTCATGAACACTATGTAATTATTTAATTTAATAACGGTCATTTTAACGATCATTGGTACTTGAGTCAAAAATAAACCCTTTATAATTACAAGTTGTTAATTTATCCATTATATCCAGAATTATAATCATGATGTATATATCATATATATCCAGTATATACATGCATTTATAATATTACATAATCATTTATAGGTAAGAAATGAGATGCACCGTTCATGGAGATGGTAAGCCGTACGTACGCATGAACGCTACTTTCATTTCTATTTCGTATTTTATAGAATGGAATCATAATGATAAAAAGGTATATTATAATTCCAGTATAATATCATATATAATATCATAGTTCCATCCTTTATAAATCCCACATATGGTATTTAATGAATCAAATCTCTTTGAGGGGGCGGTAGTCCGCACTTCCTTAAATGAAGATATCACGTTTACCCATAATGGAAACCATAAAGGTATGCCCAAAATGAAAAATACACAAGCTTAAGTAAAACATAAACATATTATATATCATATATAAATATAGTGACATCTTAATGGCCACCTTTGAAGGTGTTAAAATAATGTTGAACAATCATCGTTTCGGGAGGCATAAATTCACCATCCATGGAAACAGTATGTCCTTTAACCATTAGATGTAGGTGTGTGTAAGTGTAGCTCGAATCCTTGTTATAAAAACATCCTAGTATATTGAAGATATTGGAGTTGTTACAAAAGAAATGAATAAAAAGAGTTTAGGGGGTTGGAGAAGCAAAATAAAACAAAAGGACTCAAGTGAAGACATTACCTTAAAATCGGGTAACTCCCTTTGGTTTGAGCTCAAAGGCTTCCTTGGGAAGACTTCTGCCCAAAGTGAGGCTTCAAGGAGTAAGAGATGGATGTGGAGAGACAAAATGGGCAGGGGTTGGCCGAGCCAGAGGCTTTGGGAGTGTGGGTAAGGAGGTAGAGGTGGGGGCCTTTTATAATAGGAGAGGAGGGGCACTCTTGGAAAGTAAAGAAATGTTACTTTATTTGAAAATGATTTTCGGATTCAAAAGGTCCCACATTGATATAATTAGAGGGTAAGGTGATAAGGGTTCGAAATCCACACATCCAATAGGTTTTGGACATGTGTAGGTCATAGATTTCACATTATCATTTCATTTTATTTAAATCCTTTATTAATGAGGTAATCGCTGCATCATCATGATGTCATAAATAATTTAATAAATTTAATGTCTAAAAATTATAAAAAAAATATAATGATGTAGGAAATATTTTTATATTTCTAATTAATATTTATAGTCCAAAAGATCATTTATGTAGACAAAATTAAAAATATTTTACTTAGGTGATACATTCTTTGTCACATTTAACATTCTTTAAAAATAAAAAGATAAAAAGTCACTTTCTCACAAAAGTGATTCCATAGGGCCCCCATGTTTGGAAAAAGGCATCTCATGGTCGGCCATGAGACAACCAGTAGACTTAGGACACATGTTGTGGTCTTTTTGTATTATTATGATATCATTTTATTATCCTTAACTACCTGATTACTCATTAATCAAGATAATTAAAGATAATTACCGTCGTTACTATTCATAATGTCCAAAAACAAAAGAGTCTTGATTAAATAATTTGGACCTTCTGATTACAAATATTTAATCCATTTTACCAAATTCCAAACACAGAAATTGCAATAATTTATTTAAAAATAATTCCCGTTGTCAAAACAAATAGCGGGTTTTTTTTGAAACAATATCTATGAAAAGTTTGGCATTAGTTTATGCCCAATTCCAAAGTGAAATTAATCCTAATGACCACCATTGGATTAAATGGTAAAAATATATTATAATTTAACTTTAAAAACAATTCAAAAGATAATCTAATCATATAAATAAAGTAGATTAAAAAGCAGTTTTGATGTAAAATACAATATTTTTCACTATTCATAAAAAAATGAACATTTTCAGAAAAATACCAAAAATTCACACAAAGTAAATTTTGATGTCCCAATAATAAATAATAAGTTTATTTTGACAAACATAGCTTATAAAATTGTCAAAAGATAGATTTAAAAATGGTTTTCCATCAAAAGGCAGTAAAATAATCCTTTAAAAAATATTAGTGTATTCCATGCTTAAGATTGGATTTATTTTCATTTTAAGCCTCTAAAACACTATCTAATTCATTAATATACATAGATAAAAATATATATTATTCATTACTTACTTGGGATGTTACATAAATGTAACCATTCAGATCAAATTTAATTAGATGATAATATTAATGATCTTTATCAAATTGTAAGGAAAATTAATAAGCTTTTCGATAATTTAAATTTCTAGAATTTTCATCAGAAATATAGAAAATATTAGAAATAATATTTAGAATTTATATGCTATGAATATAAGAAGATAGGTTATATCATACATGATTTTCCAAAGTTTAAAAAGAAAAATAGAAATAAGATAAGGTATTCTATAAGAAAAGTAAGTAAAATCATGAATTATTTAGATACCTAGAACACTAGTGAACGTGATATATATTTAGAGAGTCCATTAGAAGAAAGTGGAACAAAAATAAAAAAAATATTTGGATTCTATTCAAATAATCTAAGAAAGAAAAAATAATTCATGGAAAAGATAACTACATAATCCCTTACAAATTTAAGGATAGATTCTAAACTCACTTATAATACTAAATATTATTATTCAACTTCATCCGAAGATGAAAAATATAACCCATCAGATGTTGAAAAATTCAATTCATCAGAAGATGATGAAACTTTAAATATTATACCTTAAATGGATATATATTCAACTCTTATGAATAAAAAAATAATAAAATGAAAAGTACCTTTGAGTTTATTAAAGTAAAACTCATTATATCAAATACATGAATTTTAAAATTAACTCTAGAAATTTCAAAACATTCAACTGAATTAGATTTAAAAACCAATTATTTTTTGAATTATATTGATCAAAATTTAGTTGATTGGAAATATTATGATCATGATATAGATAATAATAATTTGATTATTCAACTTAAATACAAATTTTGTTGATTTAAGAAAATTTTGTGTAACTTTACTTCAAGTAAATAAAATCTTGATAAAATATATTAAAAAATAAGACCCTTTAAAACTTCAAGTGGAATAGGATTTAATTTTGATAAAACTTATTTTCAATCAAAATATTATATAACATAAAGTTCACCTTTTGGTATTAAATGTTAAAGAGGAGGACATTGGTGTAAATATTTTTCTCCAAACAGCGTTTAATAATTTTTTTGTTACAAAGCTTTTATTTAAAAAGAACTAGTAGTTGTACAAAACAAAATATTTTTACATATGTGGGTTCTTATAATTTTATCTTCTAGTGTAACTAGACCCAAACATGTGTACATACCTATAACTTAATTTCATATTTTTTCATGAAAATAAGTTGAGTACCAGTAGTAAAAACAAATGGTAATTGGACAATTATTTTTCTCGACATAAGACTGGAGATAATTTAACTTCTAAAATTTAAATAAACTAAAAGGATAAGTCACTTTTAGATCCAATTAATAGGGTGAAATCATCAAAATCAATGATGTTTATTTTCTTAAAAGTTATTATTTCAAATGTTTTATATGTTTTAGGACTTAAGAGCAACCTTATCAATATAATTCAGTTATGTGATGAGGGACATATTGATAACTTTAGGAATGATAATTGTACTATTAAAATATAGGAATATAATTACCATTTATCTATTGATAGGTATGAAAATATTTACACACTCAACTTAGAATAATTGAGTAATCATAATTTTCCTTGTTTAAGTGAAACTGAATACTTATCCTAGTAATGATATATGATATTAGGAGACTGTAACTTCTTGAATTTAACTAAACTTTCTAAGAAAGGATATGTTAAGGATATACTAAAACTAAAGTTTAATTAAACCATAATATGTGATCCTTTTCAATTTTCTAAGTAATATAAGTCAAGTTTTAAATCAAAAAGTTAAGTCTCAAGTACCGAATCTTTACAGTTAGTGCACATGAATTTATTTGGTCTTATAAAAACTTAAATTATTGAAGGAAAATACTATGTGTTTTTATTGGTTTATTATTTCACTATATTTAATTGGGTTTATTTTATCACACTAAAATACAAATCATTTAATCATTTTAAAATATTATATGTTTCTATTAAAAATGAGAAAAACCTACGTCTAATTATTATCTGAAGTGATCATTGTGGTAAGTTTTTTAACTCTGACTTTGAAACTTTTTTTAGTAAAAAATTATAACTCAGAACTATTATTCACCAATAACACCATAGAAAAATAGTGTATTTGAATTAAGAAATATAATTCTTTAGGAAATTACTCAATCTTTGCTAAGTGGTTATTCTGTTGCTAGACATTTTAGGGATGAATTTTATAACAACCCTACTCTTTATTTCATATTAATACATGATTTATTACATAAGGTTACACTTAATACAACCCATAAGATAAAGAATTATAGTGTATTTTGGAATTATGTACATTACATAACAATTTAAAACAGTAAAAACATCATGTTTTTTGAAAATTTCCTTAACATGCTCGCACTTAAAACTACATGGGATAACCTGAGGACATACATAAGAAAGGTGTGAGATATAAATCTGAGTAGGGGAATAAACATGGAATAACATGAAGATAATAACACATGTTAGACAATAGGAATATCAATGGGGCATAAAAAGAGTAGGAATCTAAACATGAACAATGAGACATGATATAACACGATAATCATAAAGGAAATATGGGAAATGTGACAACAACTTAAAACACTCCATCATAAACATAGGTAAAGGATAAATTACAAGACATCATGATTGAAAAAGTATCATAAAATAATTAGGTTTACTATATTTCTAAACATGAAATATCATGATACTAAACATTAACTAATGCATTGGAGTGCTATATAATTTTGTTCACACCCATCACTTTAATTTAATTCTCATGCTTAAGTGTGCCACATAGATCATAAAAAATGGATTAATTCATTCATCATAATATTTTTTTCCAAGATCAAGGAGTGTGAAATAAATACATTTAAGTACCAAGTTAAATAATTACATGTGTATAAAGGTAAAAAATATTTATAGGAAATTGGTATGGTATTCACTAAATAATTGTTTTGGCATAGAAAATCACAGTGACATTTTGACAGCATAGCATCGTCACTTAAAAATTAATAAAATGGGTCAATGAGATAGAAATGGGTATATAATCATTTTTAAATAAAATTGGTAATAATAAGGACATGGAAATACATATCCCAACATTAGTAATTTAAAATATAAGGTATAATATAATAAATAAACTTTAATAAAGGGGAGAATGTGAGGATCCCTTACCTTGAGAGAGTGACTCCAAATGATTGGGAAAGGATACTTGAGATCTTGGGGGAACCTTGGAAGGAATATAGAGAGGGGTGGGGGGCGTAAGGATTTTCTTAAAGTATTTATAGTGAAGATAAATGGGAGCTTGGGTGGGTTTATATAGAAAATGAGTGGGGAATTCTTTATCATTTCTCAAACTTAGGTTTTGGAATCTATATAATAAAATAACCAAAACCAAAAACATTAACATGGTTTTTGACCATGGTTTCTACCAAATGGGAGTGGTTTTCATTATTTTATAAGTCCAATGGATTATATTAATAAAATAATACCATTGTTTATTTGGAAGTGAGTCATACGCTTAAAGAAATTATTTTAAAACCTTAACATATATTAATGGTTTTGAAGGATCCATAAAATATTATTAAATTAATAAAATAAAAATAAAATCACATTATTTTAAATGGAAAGCATATATTTGGTCATGGATACCATTTATAGTATTTATTACATCACTTTTGGGTCATTATGATGTCATAATACACACTGTATATTTATACAGTATTTAATTTTTACCTGAAAACTCATCCGTATCAAAAAATTATGAAAACATCACCATTGAATAATTTAAAATTATGATTCCAAAAATAATATTCATTTTAACCAAATAAATTTATAAATATATGAGTTTTAACTTTTAAAATAAAATCATCATTTATTGAGAAATTCTGGGTTTTTTGACAATAATAGTTTCAAACCCTTATAAAAATTACATTTGACTTCAATAAAAATTATATGATCATTTATATTTAATAAAAATTATTTAATAATAATATATTATTAAAATATTATTTATTTCAAAAATCCATTAATTCATTAAAATACATTCCTTAATTGAATTTTAATATTACCCAAAATTACACTATGTGTTTTATTGAATCAAGATGAAAATTATTTATAAAGTAAAAATAATAAGAAGTAAATATAACAATATTCTATTGGAAATAATGCACATACTAATATTTATGGTATCTTGATATATATCCCTTTAAAACACTAGAAAAATCCCTAAGAGTAAAGTGCATGAGAGTGAGACTTTCATGGGGTGGTTCAACGTACATGTTTTGGGCCGTGATTTCGATGAGCTTGAACTTCTCCTTTAATTTTTTTTGCTCATGCTTAAGTTGTTAGATATCATATTAGTATTGATCAAGGTAAAGTACTAGTTATTCTATCTCTCTCAAAATATCTGATAAATGGGATTCATAGGGTATGATCCTACTGGTTGAGTCCATCACTTCCTTTGTATGTGTTAATTGGATTTCTTAAAAGCCTATATTTATATGAATCATGTGATCATTGTTTAAAGGATATATTATCAATGGTAATAATTCTTAATTTTATTTTAAATATACTAGGATATAATAAATCCAAATAAGTGTATGTGTTTTCTATATCAATAAAATATAATAATACATTTGTTTAAATTTAAAGGAGAATTTTATTTATAAAATTTCAGGTCATTAAAATATCCCTCTTCATAAATTTCACCTTATAAATTTTATTTGACCATGCTAAAATAGATGACGGTAAATCTATTTCATCACTTCCTTTGGTTCCCATTTCACTTCTTCAAACTTCTGGTTTCTCCACAACACTTTAACCAGGTACATTGTATTATTTTATAGAACATTGTCTATATTATCCAAGATCTTCACCAGATGATCCTCATATGAGAGATCATTATCCAATGGTACCACCTATGAATTGAGTACATGTAAGGGCTCTGGTATGTACTTCCTTAAGAGGTATACATGGAATATATCATTTACTTGAGATATTTTAGGTGATAGTGCTAGTCGATAAGCCACTGCTCCAATGCGATCAAGGTTCTCAAAGTGAATGATATATCTTGGACTAAGATTTCCTTCTTCCCAAATCTCATGAATTTATTACATGGATATATATATAGAGGAATAACATGTCTCTAACATCCAAATCTAATTATCATCAAAGATTGTCTGTATATCTCTTCTGTTGAATCTGAGCATCCTTAAATTTTTCCAAATGGTCTTAACCTTTTCCACCATTTACTCAACCATTTTAAGAACTAGCAGTTTTCATTCCCCAAATTCATACTAGCATGCAGGTGTTCTTCATATCTTCCCATAAAGGGCTTCATAGGGATCCATTTGGATTCTTTATTGGAAACTATTATTATACGAGAACTTGAACATATGAATATGTTGATCTTATCCTCCTTTGAAGTCAATTGAGTATGCCCTTAACATGTCCTCAAGTGTCTGGATAGTCCACTTAGATTGACCGTCTATTTGAGGGTGATAAGACTTAGTGAAGTTCAACTCTACATTTAGAGCATGTTAAAGGATATTATATAACTTAGAGGTAAATCTTAGATCTCAATCGGATACAATTGATAGTTGTGTTCCATGTGGCCTCACCACTTATCTAATGTATATCCTTGCAAGTTGATCGATTGAGAAATTCTCTCAAATCTCAATTAATTGTGTATTATTTTTAATAAAATTCACCACAACCTAGATAGAATTATTTCCTCTTGATTTCTTCAAAAGACCAGTAAAAATTTCCCTGGTGATGTTTTACCATTTCTATGTAGGTATGGGTAATGGTTACATCATCTCCTTGGTTTTTTTATTTACACCTCCACTTACTGATATATAAGACATCTTGATGTATACTTTGCAATATCATTCTTCATGTTATCCCACCGATAGTTCTCTCAGAGATCTTGATACATATTTGCACTTCCTAGGTGGATGGAGAAGGTTGAGCTATGTGCATCATACAACATTTCTTTATTTAACTTATGATTTGATGGTAGACCCAGTCTTAACCCAAATCTTACAACTCCTTATTCATTAACATTTAACTCTAAGGATTTCCATTTTCTTATAGTTTCCACTTTCTTCTGAATTACTACATCATCTATTTGAGCATACTTTAACCTCTATAGAAGGGATGGTTGAGAAATAATTTGTGAAATGATTGGTGATGATCATTCCTTTATGATTCCAATGTCCTTCCTTTTCAAATCTAAGAATATTGAATCCTTCTCAAATATCATAAATTATAAAATTGATGGATACTTTATAATTATAGTGACTTCCACTTAATTCATTTTCCTAAGATGGTAGTGAATTGAGAATTCATAGTCCTTAATCAGTTCAAACCATCTTCGTTAGTGCATATTCAACTATTTCTGTGTGAATATATACTTAAATATTTTTTGATCCATATATATATTTCACACCTCTCCACAAAGAGATAATTATTTCATATTTTCAAATCAAATATCACTGTAGTCAACTCTAGATCATACATTGGGTAGTTCTGTTCATGAAATTTTAACTACCTTAAATCCTAGGATATAAATTTGTTATTATATATTAACATAAAACCCATACCTTCTTAGAAACATCACTGAATACCATGAAAATTTATCCACTTGTGGGTAGTGTGAGAATAGGTGAAGTGATAATCCTTCTTTCTATATCCTTGAATTTATCTTTACATTCATCATTCCAAGAAATCTTGACTCCATTCTGAGTTAGCTTGGTTATATGGTTTTAAAATCACAATAAATTTCTCACAAATCAATGATAATACCCATTTAATCTAAGAAAACTATGGATATATATCATAAATATTGACTTCATCCATCCTTAAATTACTTATATCTTTGAAGAGACTATAAATATCCCATTTCTTGTGATGATATGACCCAGTAATGATACATACTTCAACTAAAAATCATATTTTTTGTACTTGGAATAAATATTCTCCTTTCGCAAGGTCTTTAGCAAATTGCTTAGATGCTTCTCATGCTCCTCCTTTATTTTTTTATTATATTATAATATCATCTATAAATACTGCCAAAAATTTCTCATGGTAATCCGTAAAGACTCTATTCATCAATTCCATGAATATTTCTAGAGAATTAGTAAGTCCGATTGACATTACTATAAACTCATAGTTCTTATACCTTGTACAAAAAGTAGTCTTGGAGATATCCTTATTCTTCACCATAACTTAGTAATGTCCCAACCGTAAATACACCTTTAAGAAATATTGTGCTCCATGCAATTGATAAAAAAGTAACCAATCCATGATAGAGGATACTTTATCTTTATCATGATCTTTTTGAGCTCACGATAATCAATGCAAAGATGCATTGACCCATAATTCCTCTTAATGAATAGGACTGGTGTACCCTATAGTGAAACACTTGGGAGTATGAACCCTTTATCTGGATTCTCATGTAGTTTTTTCTTCAGATCCTCAAGTTCTAAAAAATCAATTCTATATGGAGTTTTGGATAATGGTAATTCCCTAGGTATAGTATCACTTAAAAATTAAACCTATCGGCTATAAGGAAGACTGGGAAATTCCTCAAGAAACACATCAACATATTCCATCACAATGGGCATGTATTCAAGAATGATATTTTACTTAGACAAAATCATTTGAGATAGATATGATTTATCATAAATAAATAATATCCATGCTTTAGATATTGGTGCTAAAGAAGATTCATCCTCCTACTTGCACTTGTACAAAATCAGGGGTCGATTTGTGATATGAAGAGTGATTTCTTTCTCACAAAAATATATATCGGTTTTATATAGGGAAAGCCAATACATACCCATAATTTCATCATATTCAACTAGAGGGAGTATGAAAAAGTTCACTGGTAATTAATACCACAAATTTTGATAGGGGAGGAGTTATATACTCGGGTTTAAATAATTTCCCCATTTTCCATTTTCACTAAAAGCTCTACTTCCATGTTTTGTGGTGGTGTTTGAATAGTTATACTAAAATTTAGTGATATGAAGGAATTACTTGAACTATAATAAAAAAGTATTTTCTCTATTCTTTAATGAATAACTAGTGTACCTATCAACACTTTTTTCGGGATCCACCTTAGCGTTTGTGATAGCAAAATGACACCCTTACTACCTTGAAGGTTATTGGCTATCTCTGAAAACCCTTGGATTAGTGTATTGGTTTGAAAAGTTCCATGGTTTCTTATAGTTTAAGAAATGAACAATGCACTAAGGGTTGAATGAAGTATTACTCTACTCCAATGAATTAGTGTGTTTCTCTTGTCGGTAATCTCTAGCTAGGTTCCATTCCTTCCCGCACCTAAATCATTTCCTTTTCCCCTCAGGAAATTTCTAGGGTGCTTCTTTCTATACCTTTGACAAGTGGGGTGTTGAAATTTCTTGGAACCATTAGATTTATCCATTCTACCACCATAATTAAACTCCAATTTCCTCTTCTTATCCCTGTGATACCCTTGAGATTCTCTAATCTCCATTTTGATCACATTGGATAATTTCCTCATAGCTATCAAAGTCTCGAATCGCTAGGGCTTTCTGTAGACTAGGTTTTAGCCCACAAAATAAGCGGTCAACCTTGCATTCAAGGGTAACGACAAAGACAGAGGAATATCATGCAAGTATTGTAAAGTTTTCCTTATACTCCCATATATATTTGTCATATTTTTGCTTGAGGTTAAGGAAATCCATTTCCATTTTAAGTTGGAGAGTGCGAGGAAAATATTTATTGAAAAACATTTTTTGGAATTACTTCCACCCAATCACTTCGATATCTTCCTCATGATTCATATTTTTGATCAATTTCCACCACTGATCAACTTCTACCTCAATACGATAAACAACCATTAGAACCTTATCTTTCTTAGAACATTTAAGGATGAAGAAGATCTTCTTAAGAGAGTTGATCCATTGTTCTGAGATTAAGGGATCAGATGATCCATTAAAAGTTGGGGTCTTTGTCACATAAGTCCCTCAATTTAAAATTGTTCTTTATTAAGGGGATATAAATAATATTCTTGATCCAAAATTCTATTTAGAACCTGATTCAACTGGGAGAGTATCATCACAAAGTTTGTGATTCCTGATCCCATTGGGTTGGGCATATCATTGGGGAAGTCATCACATTGCCCGTTGCATTGATTTTTTACCCGATTCCTATTATTTAAAACCATTAGATCGAATAAAGATAAAAATAGGGATGAGTATTTTTAAAATATTAAACACATAAATTATAATCCAACAACATTAAATAGATAACTTATAAATTACAAGTATTTTCTTATCTTTTGAATTTATAGGATTCAATCTATATTATCCATGATATATTTACTAACATATATTTTTATGGGTATTTTTTAATCCATTAATAATGGTTCATAACGAGCTTATGAATTTACCAATGAATATCTCCCAGGAGTATCAAACCAGGTGTGCAACAAGTCCCGTTGTCGTGCACCAGTTCTCAGTCGAGTCTAGCTCAATGCGGTGTTTTCAGGGTTTACCCATATGTGCATCTGTGCCAGAGCCACATCCACTTTTAGTATCCAAACAAGGATTTATTTTCTTGATAAAACACTTACTATATACTTACCAAAATTTAGGGATGTTTTTTTATACTTATTCTTATCCTTAAATATTTTTCTAGAGTTTTTAAATCCAAATCCAATAAATAATTAACTTTTTATTTGATGCCAACTATAAAAACCCTTCTCTTTATTTCACATTAATTCATGATTTATTACATAAGTTTTCACTTAATAAAACACAAAATATAGATAAGTATAGTTTATTTGGGAAATAAGTACATTATATAACAATTTAAAACAAGAAAAACATCATCTTTATTAAAAAATTCCTTAACATTCTTGCACTTAAAACACCATTGGATAGCCTGGGGACATACATAATAAAGGGGTGAGATATAAAGACCAGTAAGGGAATAAACATGGAATAACATGAATATAATAATACATATTAGAAAATAGGCATATAAATGGGGTATAAAATGAGTAGGAATTATAAACATGAACAACGAGTCATGATATAACATGATAATAAAAAAGGTAATATGGGAAATGTGGAAACAACCTAAAACAATGAATCATAAACATAGGTCAAGGATAACTGCCAATACATCAGGATTGAAAAATTACCATAAAGGAATCAGGTTTACTCCCCATCCCAACTATAGCATCCCGCCTTTTTATCACATAAACTTTCATTACATTTTACAAAACCGAGGATCTTTAAGGTCTAGTGTCTTGGAAACCAGGAACAAAAATACATGAAAGCAACATAAATCATTCTTCTTAAACACTTGAAAGGCTTCTCCTTAAGTTCACACTAGGTTCATTACTGCATCTCATAACCTGGGGACATACATCAAAAGAAAGGGTGAGCAGGAGGCTCAGTAAGGGAAACAAGAGGAACATTTTACATGTGAACTTGATATACTTCAATAAGGACATGAAAAGAACTTTAAGGAATGAGAAAGAAATCATGAGGCATTTCATAATAAAAATAACATTTTTCATAACTTGAAGATGTGGCTACATCATTTAACATAGACAATCATGAACATATCACCAAGGTCCATCCCCAAGGTGTCATTTGAAAATTACCAAGGTTATTCACCAAGGTATCGTGAAAATTGTAATCTCTAGTGGTTACATCATTACCCAATGCATTGGAGCGCTATCGGGGCGCACCCTTAAATTTGCCTTTATTATCATGTGAGCCACATATATCATCATCATACATTTCATAAATAACCCATATAGCATAAAATAAATGGGTTTCATTTCATAATCATAACATTTTAAAAACTGCTTTAAAGACATGATCTTTACGTCACTTTAAACCCAAGGAAAGGCAAAGAGGGTCTCATGTATGTAAATCCCAGAATTAAAAATAGAACATTTTGATATATATGTGAATACCCTTGTAGAAATAAGAGCTTTGAGTATTCACTTTATAATATAAAATAATTTTGAGAAAAGAGAGAGGCATTTTGAGACGAAAATTCTGCAGCATAATGGCTATGTTACAAGGTTTTAGAAAACATTGAAAAGAGAGGGGACATGGGTAAAACATTCATAAATGACCCATAAAAAAGTAGAGGGAAAAAATATAAGAGATTTAAGAACATGGTAATGAAATTTGAAAATATACCATATGAAATGAAGAACATTAAAGGAAGAAAAAAAAGATTTCTCTTGTGAGAATTCGGCAGCCAAACGGCGTCACTTAAACTTCAACAAAATTGAATTGACAAGGTCAAATAGGGTCTCTCATCATATGAACATAAGAGTCCAGTATGATAGATATAGAGATCATACCCCAACATAATAGAAAGGAACTTGAAAGAATTTACATGAAAGTAGAACTTCAAAACGAGAATGGTGAAGAACCACTTAAAAATTCGGCAGCCTAACGGCGCCACTTAAACTTCAACAAAATACTGAATTGAAGAGATCAAATGGGGTATCTCATCATATGAACATAAGAGTCCAGTATGATAGATATAGAGATCATACCCCAACATAACAAAAAGGAACTTGAAAGAATTTACATGAAAGTAGAACTTCAAAACGAGAAGGGTGAAGAACCACTTAAAATTTCGGCAGCCTAACGACGCCACTTAAAACTTCAAAATACTGAATTGAAGCGATCAAATGGGGTCTCTCATCATATGATCATAAAAGATAAGTATGATAAATTTAGAGATCATACCCCAACATAAATAAAAAAGGAACATGAAATACTTTACATGAAAATAGATCTTGAAAAATGAGAAGGGAGAAAGAATCCGTTACAAAAATTTCGGCAGCCTAACGGCGCCACTTAAAACTTCATAAAACGAAATAATGAGAGTAAGAGGGGATCTCTCACTATATTAACATGAAAAGGGCAGTAAGAGGAGTATAAAAGAACATCCTACAACATAAGAACATGGAGCATAAAAGGAATGACATAAAAGAGATTACTTGAAATGAAAGAGAGAGGTCGGATCCCTTACCTTAAAATGTAACTCTTAAACCTCAAAGGTTGGGACCTTGAGGGCTTGGCGGCACCTTGGGAGGACTCCTTGGGAGGTAATGAGACCAGAAATTCGTTGGGGAAGAGTGAGGAGTCGAAATAGATGAGAGGATGGGTTGGTATTTATAGGGAAAGTGAGGGGACAAGGCATTAATGGCCAAGGGACACCTCACATGTGCTTTTCTCAAACCCATGTGCTCTCCCTTGGAATTTATCATGGAGTTAGGCCACATGGGGCCCCCAAAACAATAATTCATCACCATTGGCCGGCCAACCCTTAAAATATCCCATGACATCATCATGACACAGTTATGATGTCATTAAACATACTGAAATCCTAAAACTGTATTTTTACTATTCACTGAAAATTCAACTTTCTCAGAAAAATCCCAAAATTTCACCTTAACCAAATATCAATGCTCTGATTTCAAAAATGAACTCCATTTTATAAAAATAATTTTCTAACTATTTTTAATTTATTTTTTAAATAAATACACTATTCACCGAAAATTCATTATTTTTAGAAAAAACCCCAAAAATTTCCATAACATAATATCGGTGCTCTGAGTTCAAAAATGAAATCCATTTTATAAAAATAATTTTCTAAATATTTTTAATTTAATTTTTAATTAAAAAACACTATTCACCCGAAAAAACTAATACTTGAATAATAATTTATGAAACCGTTATTTAACCATTTTATTGAATCACATTACTTAATCAAGGTGCCTAGATTATTTTAAAACTTTCTTTAAGTGAGATTACTAATCCATTTGGTCATATTACTAATCCTAAGCGGAAAATCACTATTCACAATTTACTATTCATCAAAAATCAAGTTGATCTTATTAGACTCTAAATTTCGTACTGGACATAATTGTAGAAGACCATTTTTTGAAAATCATTACAAATTTTAAATTATTTAAGGTTTACATAAACATTTTTTTTTTAAAATATCCTTATGAAAATTCATCAAAAATATGCATACTATTTTTATCCGGTCATTTGAAAATTCATAAACTTCATCATAAGAAGAAATCCCAATTTTTATTTAAAACAAGGATTACACAAGGCAGTTACGGTCTCATTACATAGCCCCTTATAATACCAGCATAGGACCTAAGAGTAAGGTGTGCTAGGGTGATAGAATCTTGGGGAGGCTCAGTCAACATTGCCCGAGTAGTAATTTCTATCAGTTTGAACTTCTCGCGAAGGCGATTCTGTTCTAGCTTCACATGATGAAGTTCGGCTTGGATTTGGTCCAGAGCAAAGCCCAATGGTGCTACCTCCTTCCCAAGCTCTGTTAGATGGGCTTCGATTGGTCCAAGACTACTAGGTGACGCCATCAAATATTCTTTCTATAATAATTAACCAAGATTACTTATATTTAGAGACAATAATCAAAACATTTTGTTCACAGCGGTCATATTGACCAATGGTCATATAACAGTCAAAACCCACTGGTCTCATTTTAATTATAATCATGTTTATCACATAAAACATTTTTGTTGAGTATAAAAATAAAATAAAATAACACAAGAAATTAGGAAACAAGATTTATTCAAAATTTCGGGCCGTTACAATCTTCCCCCCTTAAGAAATTGCGTCCTCGCAATTTTTAAAATTGGGTTTTGAAATTTCATTGAAAGTCCCACATCAGAAAAAGAGTCAGTAACACCATTACTTTAAAAGAAAGAAAAGGAAGTACAAAGGCCACCCGAGTTTACTCATACTAGGATTCCATGTAGAAAACATGGAAATGGAGGAGAAAACAAAGGGTCACGTTCTAAAGGAGAGTGATAGAAAACATGATTAGGAGGAAGTTAACCACCAGAAAATCCCAAAATTATGATGTGTGTAAGCAGTCTTTGATTACCCATTAGGAAACGTAAACCAACAACGTTTTTGTTTTACGTTCCTTTTCATAACTTTGAGGAATTCATTTACAACATAGAACAAAAACATAAGGAAATATATCTATCTTCATGTAGAGTTTCATACTTTAAAAAGTTTATACCAAAACTAATTTTTTCTCCAAACGATGAGCATTCAAAACTACTTGGTCTCATCAAAACACAGGAATCATCTTCTAGAGAATCACATAATCCACAAAAGATCAACTATCTATTTCTTATATCTTTAAACATTATCCCAAAAAAATAGAAAGGGTAAGGTAAAACAACTCTTCAAAAAGAATCCCATAGGAATGGAAACTACTTTTAAATCTTCAAAGTTCCATGGTACAACCCAAATTTCATCATAGTCCATTCCATAAATAACGGTCCTTAAAATTCCTCAAAATAAACCAAACTAAGATTGAAACCCAAATACAAGAAGGATTTGATAACATAGTCTTCCAAAATAAACTTCATTATTCTTCTCCAAACAACATCAACCACTCCTAACATCTTATAACAAAAGTATCTAACCTAAACATATTTAACCCAATATAGGTTAATCATTCCCATAAGTAACCTAAATTACTATAAGTCCTCCTTAAATTCATAGATTCTTCAAATATAAGTAAACCTTACTCCTCAATGAAAATACCATTGTAATCTATTTACCTTGATCATATAGGGTCCCCAAAATAGTGAACGTCTTCCAAAATAAAAATCATATTTTAATCCCCTAATCATCTCTGTCATATTAATACAGAAATCGTAGCATTTCCTATCACATTGGTTGTTGAGACATGTTCTTCCATTTCCAGCCATTAACTAAGAAAAGAAACTATAATTAGGGGCTTAAATACTTAGCCAATAATCATGAAAAGAAACTTAAAGCATATAAGCATAACTTGTAGTTGAAAAGTATACCCTAACTTGTGATCCCCTAGGTTCCCATCTAGGTTATCCATGATCATATATTCTTATGTGAATCTTTATTTTATTTTATCTTTGTTCCTTTAACAATGGTTCATACCAAGCTTATGAATTTACCAAAGCATATCCCCCGGGAGTGTCGTAACCAAGAGTGCAGCAAGGCCCGTTGTCGTGTACCAGTTCCCGTTCGAGTCTAGCTCAAAGCGGTGTTTTCGGGTTTTACCCCTATGTACATCTGTGCCAGAGCCACCTCTACCTGCTCGTATCCAGACAGGGATGTATTTTCTTGGCAACCCCTTACTCAATACTCACCAAAATACCAGGAAGATTTCCAATATTTTAACTTTTCTATAGGATTCTTCCTAAAGTTTTCATATCCTAATTTCCAGAAATAACTAAACCATCCTTTGATACCAACTATAGAATCCCGCCTTTTTATCACATAAACCTTCATTACATTTTACAAAACCGAGGATCTTTGAGGTCTAGTGTCTTGGAAACCAGGAACAAAAATACATGAAAGCAACATAAATCATTCTTCTTAAACACTTGAAAGGCTTCTCCTTAAGTTCACACTAGGTTCATTACTGCATCTCATAACCTGGGGACATACATCAAAAGAAAGGGTGAGCAGGAGGCTCAGTAAGGGAAACAAGAGGAACATTTTACATGTGAACTTGATATACTTCAATAAGGACATGAAAAGAACTTTAAGGCATGAGAAAGAAATCATGAGGCATTTCATAATAAAAATAAAATTTTTCATAACTTGAAGATGTGGCTACATCATTTAACATAGACAATAATGAACATATCACCAAGGTCCATCCCCAAGGTGTCATTTGAAAGTTACCAAGGTTATTCACCAAGGTATCGTGAAAATTGTAATCTCTAGTGGTTACATCATTACCCAATGCATTGGAGCGCTATCAGGGCGCACCCTTAAATTTGCCTTTATTATCATGTGAGACACATATATCATCATCATACATTTCATAAATAACCCATATAGCATAAAATAAATGGGTTTCATTTCATAATCATAACATTTTAAAAACTGCTTTAAAGACATGATCTTTACGTCACTTTAAACCCACGGAAAGGCAAAGAGGGTCTCATGTATGTAAATCCCAGAATTAAAAATAGAAAATTTTGATATATATGTGAATACCCTTGTAGAAATAAGAGCTTTGAGTATTCACTTTATAACATAAAATAATTTTGAGAAAAGAGAGAGGCATTTTGAGACGAAAATTCTGCAGCATAATGGCTATGTTACAAGGTTTTAGAAAACATTGAAAAGAGAGGGGACATGGGTAAAACATTCATAAATGACCCATAAAACAGTAGAGGGAAAAAATATAAGAGATTTAAGAACATGGTAATGAAATTTGAAAATATACCATATGAAATGAAGAACATTAAAGGAAGAAAAAAAAGATTTCTCTTGTGAGAATTCGGCAGCCTAACGGCGTCACTTAAACTTCAACAAAATTGAATTGACAAGGTCAAATAGGGTCTCTCATCATATGAACATAATAGTCCAGTATGATAGATATAGAGATCATACCCCAACATAATATAAAGGAACTTAAAGAATTTACATGAAAGTAGAACTTCAAAACGAGAATGGTGAAGAACCACTTAAAATTTCGGCAGCCTAACGGCGCCACTTAAAACTTCAAAATACTGAATTGAAGCGATCAAATGGGGTCTCTCATCATATGATCATAAAAGATCAGTATGATAAATTTAGAGATCATACCCCAACATAAATAAAAAAGGAACATGAAATACTTTACATGAAAATAGATCTTGAAAAATGAGAAGGGAGAAAGAATCCGTTACAAAAATTTCGGCAGCCTAACGGCGCCACTTAAAACTTCATAAAACGAAATAATGAGAGTAAGAGGGGATCTCTCACTATATTAACATGAAAAGGGCAGTAAGAGGAGTATAAAAGAACATCCTCCAACATAAGAACATGGAGCATAAAAGGAATGACATAAAAGAGATTACTTGAAATGAAAGAGAGAGGTCGGATCCCTTACCTTAAAATGTAACTCTTAAACCTCAAAGGTTGGGACCTTGAGGGCTTGGCGGCACCTTGGGAGGACTCCTTGGGAGGTAATGAGACCAGAAATTCGTTGGGGAAGAGTGAGGAGTCGAAATAGATGAGAGGATGGGTTGGTATTTATAGGGAAAGTGAGGGGACAAGGCATTAATGGCCAAGGGACACCTCACATGTGCTTTTCTCAAACCCATGTGCTCTCCCTTGGAATTTATCATGGAGTTAGGCCACATGGGGCCCCCAAAACAATAATTCATCACCATTGGCCGGCCAACCCTTAAAATATCCCATGACATCATCATGACACAGTTATGATGTCATTAAACATACCGAAATCCTAAAACTGTATTTTTACTATTCACTGAAAATTCAACTTTCTCAGAAAAATCCCAAAATTTCACCTTAACCAAATATCAATGCTCTGATTTCAAAAATGAACTCCATTTTATAAAAATAATTTTCTAAGTATTTTTAATTTATTTTTTAAATAAATACACTATTCACCGAAAATTCATTATTTTTAGAAAAAACCCCAAAAATTTCCATAACATAATATCGGTGCTCTGAGTTCAAAAATGAAATCCATTTTATGAAAATAATTTTCTAAATATTTTTAATTTAATTTTTAATTAAAAAACACTATTCACCCGAAAAAACTAATACTTGAATAATAATTTATGAAACCGTTATTTAACCATTTTATTGAATCACATTACTTAATCAAGGTGCCTAGATTATTTTAAAACTTTCTTTAAGTGAGATTACTAATCCATTTGGTCATATTACTAATCCTAAGCGGAAAATCACTATTCACAATTTACTATTCATCAAAAATCAAGTTGATCTTATTAGACTCTAAATTTCGTACTGGACATAATTGTAGAAGACCATTTTTTGAAAATCATTACACATTTTAAATTATTTAAGGTTTACATAAACATTTTTTTTTAAAATATCCTTTTGAAAATTCATCAAAAATATGCATACTATTTTTATCCGGTCATTTGAAAATTCATAAACTTCATCATAAGAAGAAATCCCAATTTTTATTTAAAACAAGGATTACACAAGGCAGTTACGGTCTCATTACATAGCCCCTTATAATACCAGCATAGGACCTAAGAGTAAGGTGTGCTAGGGTGATAGAATCTTGGGGAGGCTCAGTCAACATTGCCCGAGTAGTAATTTCTATCAGTTTGAACTTCTCGCGAATGCGATTCCGTTCTAGCTTCACATGATGAAGTTCGGCTTGGATTTGGTCCAGAGCAAAGCCCAATGGTGCTACCTCCTTCCCAAGCTCTGTTAGATGGGCTTCGATTGGTCCAAGACTACTAGGTGACGCCATCAAATCTTCTTTCTATAATAATTAACCAAGATTACTTATATTTAGAGACAATAATCAAAACATTTTGTTCACAGCGGTCATATTGACCGATGGTCATATAACAGTCAAAACCCACTGGTCTCATTTTAATTATAATCATGTTTATCACATAAAACATTTTTGTTGAGTATAAAAATAAAATAAAATAACACAAGAAATTAGGAAACAAGATTTATTCAAAATTTCGGGCCGTTACACCAACATGATTTCTCATGAGACTAAACATTATTGAATGCATTGGAGTGCTATATAATTCCAGTCACACCTGTCACTTTTATTTCATTATGATTCTTAAGTGCGCCACATAGATCACACAACATGGATTCATTCATACTAATATTTTACTAATGATAAAGGAGTGTGAAATACATACATATAAGTACCAAGTCAAATAATTATAGGTGTATAAAGGTGAACACCCTTGATAGGAAATGGGCATGATATTCACTACACAATTGTTTTGGCATGGAAAATCCCAGTGAAATTTCGGCAGCATAACAACGTCACTTAAAAATTCATAAAATTAGTAAATGAGAGATAAAAGAGTCTCTTATCATATAAATATAAAATGGAAAGTAATAGGGACATGTAAAGACATATCCCAACATTAGTAATTTCAAATGTAATGCATAATATAATAAATAAAACTTTAATAATAGGGAGAATGAGAGGATACCTTACCCTGAGAGTGTGACACCAAATGCTTTGGATGGGATTCTTAAGCTATTGAGGGAACCTTGGGAGGAATATATAGATGGGAGGGAAGAGTAAGGATGTTCTCAAAGGATTTTTAGTTAAGGTAAATGGGATATTGGGTAGGTATATACAGGAAATCAGTGGGGAATTCTTTATCATTTCTCAAACCTAGATTTTGGACTCTATATAATAAAATAACCAAAAAAAATATTTCCCATGGTTTATAACCATGGTTTATACTAAATGGATGTTTTTTAATTATTTTATAAGTCCAAGGTCCAAAATTAATAAAATAATACCCTTTATTATCTTAAAGGGAGTCATACTCTTAAAGAAATGATTTTAAAACCTTAAAATATATTAATGGTTTTGTAGGATTCAGAAAGGATTTATAAAATTAATAAAATAAACACAAAATCACATTATTTTAAATTTAAAACATATATTTTGTCTTTTATACCATTTAAAGTATTTATTACATCACTTTTGGGTCATTATGATGTCATAATACACATCATATATCTATATAGTATTTAATTTTTACCCAAAAATTTGACTATCTCAGAAAATTATGAAAAAATAACCATTATATAACTTTGACATTATAATTTCAAAAATAATATTTATTTTAACCAAATAATTTTCTAAATATTTGAATTTTCACTTTTAAAATAAAATTTACATTTATTGATAAATGCTGGTTTTTTTGACAATAATAGTTTTTAAACCCTTATAAAAATTACATTTGACTTCCTAAAAAAATGATATGAAAATTTATATTTAATAAAAAATATTAAATAATAATATATTATTAAAATATTATTTATTTCAAAAATACATTAATTAATTAAAATAAAATCCTTAATTGAATTTGAATATTACCCAAAATTACACTTCGTGTTTTATTGGATCAAGATCAAAATTATTTATAAAGTAACAATAATAAGCAGTAAATATAACCATTATTTTATTGAAAATAATGTAAATGCCCAAATTTTAGGGTCTTTATACATATCCCTTTAATACTCTAGAAAACTCTCTAAGATTAAGGTGCATGATAGTGAGACTTTCATGGGTTAGTTTGGCGTACATGGTTTGGGCTGTGATCTCGATGAGATTGAACTTCTCCCATAAATGGTTTTTATCATGCTTAAGTTGTTGGATCTCAGCTTGGGGTTGGTCAAGGGAAAATCCTAGTGATTCTATCTCTATTATATGATCTTATAAATTGGATTCATGAATGGAATTCCCTTCCTTTCTCGAGAACGTTCCTCACGTGCCCCGTTTTTTTGAATCTCATTCGACCGTTACTCGTCCGACGTCCTGCTCCGCTGCGACGGCGCTTCCTCTGGTGGAATTCGATCCTGGTTCTGATCTGCTGGCCAGTGTTCCTCTTCCCGGTAAGGGGTCGGGTTCTGGGGACCCTCCCCTGGCCTTTTGATGGCCACCCTTGTCCTTCAAGGATACGCTATGCGGAAAGAAATCAGGCGGGCTGGATCTGTGTTTCCCGACGATATCCCCTTTTTCTCACTCGGTTGTGAGGGAGGGTGATCGGATCTTGTTGACGACACCTGCATCGGTGTATAAAGAGGCAGTTTCAGGTCTTAAATGGTCTCTGGTGGTGCACTTCGGACCGGAAAAACCATCTCTCTCGGCCTTCAAGTGCTTCGTGGACTCATGGGGTCTGCGGGATGAGGTTAGGGTTTCGGTTCTTCATAGAGTTTCTTTCTGTCTCGTTTTTCAGTCGGAGGAGGACTTCGTGAAGGCTTGGTGTCTGGCCCCGCGTGGGATGGGGCACTGGCATTTCAGTTTATCCCGTTGGTCGATGGAGGCTCACCAGGGTAAGGAAGGGCCCCGGGCGGCGGTTTGGGTGGGTTTACCTGGCCTCCCTTTACCTCTTCAGAACTGTACCTTTCTGAAGGTGATGGGGGATGCGCTGGGGGGATTCCTATGCTCGGATGCGCGCACTTTTAGTGGTGAAGAGATCATGGATCCTCAGATTTGTGTTGAGATGGACTTATCTTCTCCTGTCCCGGATTCATTGTCTGTGCATGTGCCAGACTCTGTGTTTTGGAAACAGGATTTAGTGTTCCCGGTGTTCCCCAGATATTGCTCGTCATGCCTCCTCCAAGGGCACTCAGCTCATTTATGCAGGCGTGGAAGTCATAAGGTTCATTTGAAGCCTGAACGGCCTTTCAAATCTAGAGATTTGATGGCCAATCATATCGGGGGTTCGCTCTCGTCCCGTCCTTCACTTGTGGATTCAGAGGTGATCTCTGGTTGCGGGGATGCTGGGGGTCCCAGGCCGGAGTCATCTTCCAAGTTCTTGGATGCCAATGAGGATCAACTATTTTCGGGTGCCGGCAGGGAGTTAGTTAATGTCTCTTTGAGTCCCAGGGGGTCCTTTTGTAAGGATTCCTTCTTTATCTACACCCCTAGGCCCTTCAAAGACTGGATGGACTATTTTCTATCTTCTATACCGAAACGGGTGGTGTTTGATGGTCAAAAATCCTCCCTGCCTTCGGCCACGGGGGAGGAGAGGTTGGTTAAGAAGAGGGCGGACCTGATGGCCAGTCCAGCGGGGCACAATTGAGGAATCGTAGGGAGGATTCCACTCCTATCAGCAGGGTGACCAAAACGCCTGGGGCCAATGCTAGGCCATGTGTTTCTTAATGTCGTCTATCCTCATTTGGAATGCCCACGATTTGGGGGCTCGGGTGAAGTCCGATTTCATTGCTTTGGAAGTCAAGAAAAATGATATCTGTATAGTTGCAGTTCTGGAGCATAAATAGAAGACTGAGAAGATCAAATACTTTGCTCGTAAACTTCGCATGCATGGGTCCATGCATGCTGACCCGATTAACAAGCACATATGGATTTTTTAAAATAAGGATTGTTCGGTGGATTTGGTTGAATCGGGAGATCAATTTATCACTTCGAAGGTCAGGAGGGGGACATAGTGTTTCTTTTTCTCGTGTGTGTATGGAAGCTGCGGTCTCTAGGAATGGAAAATTCCATGGCATAGTCTCGGGGCCTTCGATCCTATGGACATACCATGGATTGTTGCGAGGGATTTTAATTATGTTTTGGACCCCTAAGAGAAAAAGGGTAGAGGTGCGTTCCCTCAGAAATCTAGCATGGACTTTGCCCAGTTTCTGGAAGATAACGACTTACTTGATATAGGCTACACAGGGGACAACTTCACATGGTGTAATAACCAATCAGGCAAAAGGAGATGCTGGAGTAGGATAGACCGGTGCCTGGAAGACAACAACATGATCTGCATATTTCCAGATGCAAAGGTTAAACACTTAGTCCGAGGGTTATCTGATCATTCCCCAATTTTAGTTTCCCTGGATCCCAGGCAGGAGCAACAAGAATCGTTTCGCTTCAATCCCTGGTGGGAGCAAAGGAATAGCTATCTTCGGTTTGTCGAGGAGTCTTGGAAGGAACCAGTTCAGGGGCACACGTGGGTGGCTATTCATAACAAGCTCAGGCGCTTGAAACAGGGGCTGATGTCTTGGGCTCAGGAGCTTCCTCATTTTGATCAAAGCCTGGAAACTCTTAAACAGAGTATAGAAGGTTTGGAGACTAACTTGGAGGAGGAGTGGGATGGCTTGGCTTTTGAGGATCTCGTGGAAAAAAAGGAATGCTGGGCTATGGAACTTCTCAAACAGGAAAGGTTGGTTTGGGATCGCTCTCAGGTGAGGTGGCTTCATAAAGGGGATCGGAATTAGGCTTACTTCCATTCATGCATTAGAGAGTGAAAACGCATATCCTTTCCTAATCTTCTTATGGATGATGGTTCTTATTCGAATGATAGGGATACGATGGGGGGGTCTGGTGGCATCCTTCTTCAAAGATCTTCTTGCTGGACCTAAACCGGAGATTCTCTCCGGGTATCCTAGTGGGCAGAGTGTTTTATGAGAGGTTATTCCGAAGCAGTCTTCCTCTTCGGATAATGTGGCTCTTGAGGCTATTCTGGAGGAGGAGGAGATTCTTGCGGCCATGCATCATCTCAACCCGGACAGCGCCCCCGGGCCTGACAGCTTCCCAGGATCCTTCTACAGGGGGGCATGGGGAGTGGTTAAATATGATATAATTGTCGTGGTCCAGGATTATTTTCGGGGTGGAGGTATCCCAAGGGTGGCCAGTGCAACTACATTGGTGCTTATACCCAAGGTTAGTAACCCTTCCTCCCTGTCTCATTATAGGCCGGTGAGCTTATGCAACTTTCTATATAAGATTTTGGCGACTATCATTAATCAAAGGCTAGCCAAGTTTCTTCCTGTTTGGATTTTTCCAGAGCAACATGGGTTTGTGAAAGGGCGCTCTATTCAAGGAGTGATAGTGCTTGCTCAGGAGATGATACGGGATATCGAGATGAAAACACATGGCTCGAACTTGGAAATCAAGGTGGATATGAGCAAGGCTTATGATAGGCTTGAATGGAGCTTCATTAATAGAGTTCTATCATGTATGGTCTTATCAGACAAGGTGGTGGGCCTTCTTTTCAGGAGTTTTATCTCCCTATGGATGGTGGTGGCGTTTATGGGGAAAGTTCATGGCTTTTTCAAATCTACTAGAGGTCTTCGGCAAGGAGATACTCTATCTCCCAGCATCTTCATCCTGGAACAAGATTCCCTCAGCAGGCTCATTAATAGTGGTCTAATTCAAGGGAGGATATCTCCTTTCAAGAGAAGAATGAAGGTTCCCTCGGTTTCTCATCTAATGTTTGTGGACAACACCATCATTTTCATTAACGGCGGGAGGGATTCGGTGAGAGGCATCATGAACATCCTGATAACTTATTTCCACTAGATTGGACAGATCATAAGCTCTTCCAAGAGAAACTTCTTTGTCCCAAAATAGAGCACGGATAGTCGGTTGGCCTCTTTATGTAGGCGACTGGACATGCAACGTGGGGAGTTGCCTCTAGAGTACTTGGGCACCCCGATTTCATCGGGGAGACTTCGGGTTTGTGATTTTGACACCATTGTGTGTAAGATATCAAATATAATATTGAACTGGAAAAGCAAATTTCTATTGTTTGGAGGCCGGATAGCTCTGGTTAACAGCTTCCTCTCCTCCATTCCCATGCATGCGATGGCTGCCTCCAAAGTACCTCAAGGTGTGATCAAAGCAGTTTACAGGATCCTTTGAAACTTTTTGTGGGATTCCAAGGCAGAGGGTAAGCGACACTGGGTCTCTTGGGATAATATGGAGAGGCCGGTTGGGGAAGGAGGGAATGGTGTTAGGAGCCTGCGTAATTCGATCAACTTCATGCATGCAAAGCTAGATTGGGAAGTTTTGGAGGAGCACACGTTATGGGGGATCTCCATGTCGACGATTGGTGGGGAGCACAAAGTGGATACTCATGGATACAGGTCTACATTGTGGGTGAAGATCTACCCCCTGATTCAACGCCTTCTTCCGTATGCCCGATGGATTTTTGGATCAGGGGATGTACTTTTCTGGCATAAGAACTGGGCTGGTGTAACGTTGGCCTTCCTGGGGTGTCCTGCTCCTATGATCACGGTGAAGGAGGCAATTTTTCATCCCAAGTTTACGGAGGTGGTGCTGAGTCTGGAGCAATAGGATCTCCTCGCGTCCATTGATCTGACTTCAGGTCCGGATCTGTGTATGTTTTCTCCTTCGACCTCAGGAGTCTTTTCTACCAAGGAGTTTCGAAGGAGGGAAATGGAACAGACTTCTCATGATGAGTGTAATGGAGTGGTATGGTGCCATTTTATTCCTGAAAAATATAACTTTCTTCTATGGCACCTTAGGAGGAATGCAGTGGCCACGAATGAGAATGTCAGGAAACTTGGTTTGAGTTTTCCATCAGATTTCCATTATTGCAAGAGCAGGAGGGAGGAGAGTGTGAACCATTTATTCTTTGAAGGTGATTGGGCTTTAGTGGTATGGAGGTGCTTCGGAGGCCCTATTTTTAACAGGTCGCGGTAGTGGGATGTTTCTTCCTTCCTGAGGGAATGGTTTCAGGGATCTAACGGGCTGGTGAAGGAGTGCATGGCTAGATCGGGGATTTTGAGTGCAGGGTGTTGGTGTTTGTGGCAAGCCAGGAATCAGGCGAGGTATGAGGGTGCATGGACTTCGGCAAGATCCATTATAGCAAGGAATAGGTTCTTGATCCTGGACTGGATCTCTCTTCACAAGGAATGGAGGGATGCTCCAGCGTTTGGAAGGCTTCTGGAAAGGGGCCCTCGACTTCTTCCTTCTAATGCTGAGGTGCAGGGGAGTTGGGTATCTTGGCTTCCACCTGCTTCCGATTTCAAATTGAAAACGGATGGATCTTGTCTTGCTGGTGTCATGAAAGGAGGAGGTGTGGTTCGTGACTCTAAAGGGGATGTGAGGTTGTCCTTTTCTACTCAATTTGGCAGGGGAAATCCTCTTATGGCGGAGACCATGAATATGCTCACGGGGCTCATGTTGTGCGTTCAGGAGGGTGTGGTTATATCCCAGGCTGAGACGGATTCCCTTATCCTTCATGATTCTCTTCTGGGTAAGTGTGGTGTTCCTTGGTCCATATCATATCCTGTAAGGAAGTGAAGATCTCTGATTCGAGATTCCATCTATGTTTCCTACTCACGGCGGGAAGGGAACAAAGTGGTTGATCACTTGGCTTCCTTAGCGGTTCAGCCGGCAGGGCATGACTGCCTCATTCACCCTAGTAGTTTGAAACTGAAGACGGTGAACTTAATTAGAGGGGATGCCCTCGGTTTACATTATTTTAGACCTCCTTAATCTGGGGAGTTTTCCTTGTGGTGTTTT
Source organism: Viscum album (assembly GCA_963277665.1). Classification (NCBI taxonomy): domain Eukaryota; kingdom Viridiplantae; phylum Streptophyta; class Magnoliopsida; order Santalales; family Viscaceae; genus Viscum; species Viscum album. The sequence continues at coordinate 614,640,332 of OY728134.1, forward strand.
TTGGCTCTTCTCTTAATAAAAAATTTATCTTGGATGATAAATGGGATTCATAGGGTACGATTCTACTGGTTGATTCCATCACTTCCTTTGTCTGTGTCAATTGGGGAAATCCCATGGCTTCTTCAAGACCACTCATGACCTTCGACAAGGTGACCCGATTTCGCCAACTCTGTTTATTCTTATGAAGGACACTCTAAGGATATTGTTGAATAGAGGCATTTCCAATGGAAGCATTATCCCCTATCAAAGGAAAAGGAACCTTCCTCCCATATCTCACATAATGTTTGCAGATGACACGATCATCTTTTCAAATGTAGGGAAGAGGTCCACAAGAGCCATTAAGAGTATTATGGAAGAATACTTCTACTGGAGCGGCCAGATGATCAACCAATCCAAAAGTAACATTTATATCTCAAACAAATGCGCGGAAATATGGGACAACTCCACTTGCACTAGTATGAAAATACAACCTAGAAACTTCCCAATGGAGTACCTCAGTTCACATATCTCACTAGGAATAATGCGCATTTGGTACTTTGATCAAGTGGTTAGCAAGATTATGGGTCATGTCCTCAAATGGAAGAGTCATTTCTTATATTTTGGAGGGAGAATAACTCTGGTTAATAGTGTTCTAGCCACAATTACGATGCATGTTTTGGTGGATAATTTGGTTCCTAAGGGGGTGATCAAATCCATAAACAGGATCTTGGAAAGTTTTATTTAGGATGCACTGGCAGAAGGGAAAAAATACTGGATTTCATGGGAAATGATGGCTCGAACGATTCATGTAGGGGTGATCAATGTTAGAAGTTTGAGGTACACTCTCAGGGGCATACACACCAAACTTTCATGGGATATTGTAGAGGGGTTTAATCTATGGGGGCGGAAGATTAGGGATAGTTTAGACAATAACTTGGAGATAGATATAATGCAAGGATCCTCTCTCTAGAAATTGGTTGGTCCTATCATTCTGAGACTTCAACAACACTCTCGGTGGATCGTGGGAGAAGGAAAATTTTTATTCTGGAAGTAAATCTGGGTCGGAACCGTGCTGGTGGAACCATGTTGGACTTCCCGGAGTGTCCGGTACCTTCGATTACCTTCAAGGATGTGAGCTCGCACCCAGAATTCATCAAGGCAGTGCTTGATGAGGACCAGAAAGAAATATTTGAGTCTATCCTCCTCAACTCAGAACCAGATAAGTGTGTCTTCACCCCCTCAATGTTTTGGAAGTTTAATACAAAGGAATTACAAGGGATTTCAACACCCCGGGAGCAACAGGAAAGCTGGAATGATCTGTTGTAGTGCAAAAAAATCCCAAACAAATATAACTTTCTTCTGTGGAGGATTAGAAACTCCGCGATTCCTTCTGATGAAGGTATTAAGAATACGAGTATCAATATCACCTCCTACTGCCAGTGCTGCAACATAAATTGGGAAGAAAGCGCTAACCATATCTTCTTTGAAGGTGCATGGGCACAAGAGGTATGGAATTTATTTGGGTTATTCATGGAGAATTCATCTCCATACCCACGGGACACATCGTTTATGGAGAGATGGTTTCAGGGTACTACATACAGAGGTCCCAAGAGGGTGGCGAGGACCATCATCCTCAGTGATGGGTGCTGGTGTCTATGGAATTCTCTCAATAAGGCCAGATTTGAGGGGTCTCTCTCCACAGGTTGGTTCATCATTATGAAAACCAATTTTATGCTAAGAGATATGGTCTACCTTGTTGAAAATTGGTGATATGCACCCTCCATGAAGTTTCTATATGGATGTCCTTCCTCGAACATCCCCCCATCAGATGGAGTGTGGGGTCGTTGGATTAAGTGGTCTCTTACAACTGAAGGTCTGAAGTTAAATATGGATGGTTCACGCATCTTGATGGATATGTAGGGAGGCGGCATGGTTCTTAATATAGGAGGGAGTTTGTTCTTGGAATTCATAGCACATTATGGCGATGGTAGTGCCCTTCAGGAAGAGGCTAATGTAGTTCTCACTGGGCTCATGTTATGAAAACAGAAAAACACTGCTCTATTAGAAGTGGAAACAGACTCAAGGATTATTTATGACTCTCTGATGGGTAGATATTCCACTCCTTAGAAAGTTTCATACACTATCAGGAAGTGCAAACATATCCTTGACAACAAGATTCAGATCACTCACACATAGAGAGAGGGGAACAAGGTTGTAGATTATCTTGAATCTATGGGAGTTCCAAGATCCAAATTAATTTGTCTCCCCAATGCAGCCTCTCTCAAGGAGGAGGGGATTAATCTGATTTGAGGTGAAGTCCTCGAGCTTCATTACTTCAGACCCCCCTAATCCTGGGATGCCTTTCCTTCCCCTTCTTGTTTTTTTCTCTCTTCTTTGTTTTCTCTCTGTACCTTTTAAAAAAAAATATATAAAGATGATAATGATGTTAAATGACTATATTATCAATGATAATGATTATTTATGTTTTTTTATATCTGATAAGATATAATAAAACCAAATAAGTGCATGTGTTTTATATATCCATAAAATATAATAATATATTTAGTTAAAATAAAAGGAAAATTTTATTTATAAAAGCTCAGGTCATTAAAAATATGTAGGTACTTTTTGTTATACTATAAATAGATTTTTTACTTAGACTTTTTTTAATAAAAATATTTATGAGTTATGGTCTGAAATAAATCCAAAAATTTCTTACTTAAGAGTTTTTTGTATGTAAAATATTGATCCTGAATACAAAAGATCAGTTTCATAAATTTGATCAAAAAACTTATGGATTTATTATGGGTTATTCTAAAACTAGTAAGGCTTATAGAGTTTTTAATAAAATAACTAACGTTATTGAATAAATATTTCATATATATTTTTTGAATACAATCCATTTGTTTTTGTAATACTATCATAAATTCATAATACTGATGATGTTTTCAAAAACAATTCTCTTAATTTATCAGAATATAATTTATAACTATTGATTATAAATCTTATAGAATAAAGACCATTAAATTTTTAATCTCCAAAATCTACTTTAATAGAAAATGTATATCCATTAGTTAAATATCATATTACTAATTTACCCAAAAATCAGTTGATATTAAGGAATAATCCCTCCAATTATATTATTATAGATTTAATTCGACCATAAAAAATATAATGTTCCCTAAGAAACTATTGTCAGAATCATGCCTTACTATCAAAATTTGAACCTAAAATAGTAGGTGATGATTTATGTGATGAAAGTTGGATAAGGTATATGTAATAAGATATCAATCAATTTAAACAAAACAAAGTTTGGACTATATTTTAACATCCTACAAATTTATCAGTAATTAGAGTAAAATGGTTTTTTAGAAACAAATGAGATGAAAGTGAAATTATTATTAGTAATAAAGAATTATTTCTAAAGTTAATTTTCAAGAAAAAGGAATAGACTATGGTGAAACCTTTACACCAGTAGCTATATTAGAACCTATCAGGATCTTATTATCCTTTGTAGCTTATTTAAATTTTACTTTATTTCAAATAGACATGAAAAGTAATTTTATTAATGTTTATTTTCAAGAGGAAGTTTATGTTAAATAACCTCCTAATTTTGAAATACTAAATTTTCAAAAAAATTATTTAAAATTACTAAATAACTCTATGGAATTAAAAAATCCAAAAAATATTAGTATGATAAAATTACAATATATTTAATTCAAAATAATTTTTTTAAAGGAAGAACTAATCCAACCCTTTTCATAAATAAAATTATTAAAAAAACCATTTTTATTAAAATATATGTTGATGACATAATTTTTTATTTAAAAATAAAATCTATTTCTGATAGTTTTTCTAAACTTATAAAAAATGAATTTGAAATAAGCATGATGAGAGAACTCAACATTTTCCTTTGTTTTCATGTTTTTCAAAATCCAGAAGGAAATATTCTAACTCAAAATAAATATATTAAGGATTTACTTAAACATTTTAGTTTTGAAAATGATTCAAATATTAATACTCATGTTGAAAATTATATCAAACATGAAATTTATTTAAATGATAAATAGATATACCAAAAACTTTATATAATTTTTATTGGAAGTTTACTATATCTTATTTCAAGTAGACCATACATGATGTATTCAATATTTTTATGTGTGATATTTCAAGATAATCTAAAATGATCTCATTTGAAAGATGTAAAAAATATTTTTAGATACCTTAAAGGTAATTAAAAACTTGGATTATTTTATTCTTATGGAAATGTTTTTTCTCTCAAAATTTACTCATATTCTATCTTTGTAGGATATAGGTTAAATATAGAATCTACTTCCATTTCATGTCATTTCTTTGTAGAATCTCCAGTATCTTGGTCCATCAAGAAAAAAAATTCCATAAAACTTTCTACTACTAAATAAGAATATATAGAAGCCAAAAGTTATTATGCTCAAGTGTTTTGGATGCAACAAACACTCAAATTTTGGTTTGAGTTTTACTCAAACTTATATCATTCATAAAAATACTAATTACATTTCCTTGTATATAAATCTACCACATAAATCATGAGAAAATCAAATAAATGTAATACACCATTTTATTAGGGATCACACACAAAAAGAAGATATTATTCTTAACTTTATTGGAATGGAAAATCAGCATGATGATATTTTAAGAAAATCTATCACTTATGATAGATTTGAATTTATTAAAAAAAATGGGCTTGGTCAACCTTAAGTGATCTTAAATCCACTTATTATTTCATCTATCTCCTTAGTTGAAAAACTCATCAGGAGGAGAAAACATATATGTATTTCATACTTATCTATTTTTCAAACTTATCATTTTTTTCTAAAATATTGACATTTTTCTAAACATTTCCTTGGACGATCCTTAAAAGAGGAAAATCATCCATTATTTTTTGGAATATAGCTCTGGGGAGGTTTAATTTTTAACTATTTATTTCATTATTTTCTTGCTATTATTGTTAAAAATATGGGAAGATATTATTTTTTCATAAAAAAATTAATTAATTTTTGTAGGGAGAGTTGTTATTATTTCTAAAAAAGGTAGTTTTTTTATTTTTTATTTAAATAAATTTGAAATTTAATTTGTAAAATAATATTTATGATGTAATGCCCTGAACCCAGAAGCCCAGAGCCGGTACATTACTTTATTTAATTGGAATGATTACAAGAAATCAAATCCCAAAGGACCGATTAGTTTAGTAGTCTTGGAAAAACTAGGTACATACATGGATCCCATTTTATACTGGGAAAGGAAGCAATTTATAATACATAACAAAAGCTAATAAACTGCATCCTCAAAAACTCAATAAATGATTTATTATTCATAACCTAGGGAAGGAAAACAAATTAAATGGGTGAGCTCAAATGCCCAGTAAGGTTTATATATAGCGGAAGTATGAATAAATAATAAGTGAATCTTAATCAATTTACATTATCAATATACCATGGTGAATAAATGAAAAACATTTCCAATAATAAGCTGAGAATAAAAATGCATCCATAGATATTTTCATAGTGAAAACCCCATGTATAGTAATAACTAAATAATGAATAAAGAGAATTATTATTATTTGGACATCATGTATCTGGAACATGAACCATTATACCATCGAGACAATTTAAGTATGTGGGTAGAAACCCATATGATTTTTGGAAACAAACTTGAAGGGTTTGTCGCTAATGGATTTTTCTCATGAGACCTTTAGATACATTGAAATAATTATTTATACATAGATTTAATACAAGAACAATATGCCTTTTTGATATCCTTATTGAATAGAGGATACATATTCATCAATATTTCCCCAGTTAAAATAGCATTCAAAATAAGAACCGTTTGTGAAATGGTATACAGATTAAGGAAATAATCATATCCATGATACAAGAAAATTTATATTTAATAGAATCATAATTTCAAATGAAAAATGATCTTAAAGGGGTATTATATACACCACATAATAAATATTAGGTGCACAATACCAAGTAAGTCTCAATGAAATGGAAATTGAGACAAAGTCCCTTACCACATTGTAATCAATAAAATCATATGACCAAACATTAATAATAACCAAATAAATCACATAATACCATTAATATAAAGATAATAATGATATTATATATCAAATTGCAGTACAAAAACACTATATATAATAAATAAGTGATGAACAATGGAAATATCATGGAATTAAAAGTGAGATGAGAAACCCATTACCAAGATCATATCGTTAGAGTGAGGATAAATCAATGACATAATTATGTATAAAAAATATAAATCCATAAAATATAAGTAGATATATAGTATAAAAAAATAAAATTTCATTCATAAATATTCTCAGAAAAACATAACCAATGACAAAGATGTTTAACTTAATGAATTGAAATTGAGTTAAGATATCCCTTACCTCAGGTTTGAATTACTTCAAATTTGTTAAAACCTTATGTATAATGGTTTGAATAGATTTATTAGTTTGTTACAGAACTAAAATCATGTTTATAATACCTTACATAATATTCTTATAATATTTTCCACACATTTATTAACAATATTTTGTTATTTCTATAGTTTTGGGTGCGTTCTTTTCATGGTTTCCAAGGTCAATTTATTATGTTATTCCTTGTCAAAATAAAATAATAAACCATAATTGATAAAATATATATATTTAGGTCATTTTAAACAATTACATGTGAATTATAATATCCCATGATTTTAGAAAAGTGAAACGAAAACACATCGTCCACAAAGGCGGTGATTTGACACAACACAGATGACGATTTCATTATTTATGAATATAAGAAGAAAATAAAAGATTTTATAAATCATATACCATATATAAAAAAAATTACAATATACATATGATATTAGAGTTTTCATGAATAACTGGATAATAGGCAAGGATAAGGTATAAGTGAGAAAGAATTTAAAAGAGAAGAAGAAGAAATCTTACCTCTTGAATATTTATCTTTTGAAACCACCTTAAGGCTCTTGAAAGTGGTCTTTTTGTGAGACCAAAATAAAAATAATGTGTCAAGGGATGAGGAGGATGAAATATGGAAGATTTTGGCCAAACAAGAAGGATTATGGTTATGAAATTTGTGAAGGAAGGAACCTCCTTTAATAAGTGAGTTGAGGGGAAACTTAGGAATTACTCAAATTATTAAAATTTAATAAATGTAATATAGGGTTTAAGACTTCAAAAATGGACTAAAACTAAATGGGGTTTACATTTTAGAATTAATATTATCATTTTTTGAATTTTTCAATAATTTTCATATTTTTAAATAATTTAATAAAATATTTGATTCATGAAAAACAATTTTGTCAAGATAAAAACTATTAATAACTATGACTTTAAACATATCATTTTTTTAAAAATCGATTAAAATTTCATATTATATCACAGAAATGTCATATTCATCTAGGGAATTTGTGAATTAGCTTAAAAATATAAAATTATATTTATTTTATTATTTTTAATATCATTTATTTGATTTATTAATTAATTAAATTAATACCGTATCATCTTTGTGGAAGTCATTATGGTATTTATTTGTTATCTAAAAATTAAAAATAAAATTACATGATAAATATAATTTTATTATATTTCAAAAGAATATTACTTTTTTAATAAAACCTCTAGAAAATATCATATGTAACGCCCCGACCCCAGCTACCCAGAGTCGGTGCATTACTTCGTAACATTGGCATGATCACAAAAGATCAAGTCTCGAAAGACCGATTAGTTTAGTAGCCTTGGAAACACTAGTTACATTCGTAAACGTTACATTACATCATAAAGTGAAAAACTACAATAACATGGTCTTCATAGTCCACACTCATATCCTTTTCTGACTACCCCTGCAGGTCATTCATAAAATACTTCTTCACATCCTGGAAAAATATTAAAACATTGAAAGGGGTGAGCTCAGATGCTCAGTAAGGTTAACAATATAGCGGAAGCTTTCATAAATAAACATTAACATTTAAGGCAATGTATAACTAAAACAAAAGCCTTTTAAACTTGAACTTTAACATAATATGGAAAAAGTAAAATGAGATAATTCCATTCACTTCTTCACATGGATATTCTACTGGTCGAATAATCACATGCAATATCAATAACCACTTTCATAATGAGGGAATGTATAATGCCAGACATTCTGAAACATTTTGTCAAGGCCTCGGCCAAGACGTCTAAAATGATTAAGGCCTCAGCCGAAACCATAAATCAAATTGGGAAAGGGCCTCGGCCAATTCCACGTCTAGTTGTCTCATGAGACCTACCGATGCATCGAGGAGCTATAGCGGGCTCCACCCGTCACTTATTAAGTCCAATACATTCCTCATATGAATAGGTTTAAACATATCATAAACCATAACATAATCATATCACATAAAACATGCATAAAGGAAACATAACATTTCCACATTTCAATCAAAAGATATCAATACAACACATTGATATAATAAAAACACTTTAAAAACCATTTTCAATACAAAAATAAAATAAAGTTAAAACTTTGTATTTATTTTTCATCAAAAAAAATGATGGCTTGTAGAGGAAGCCGAAACTCAAATAATGATCACGGCGGCGGAGAAGTCGTTGTCGCCGTATATGTACAAAAATCAAAACATTCCCTTTTTTTCGTTTAGTAAAACGCTTCGTATAAAAAGATTCCTTTTGAATAAACGTAAAAGTCAAAGGGGTTTATACACTGTACAAAAGAAATTTGTGTATAAAACAAAATACGCCTCAATGAATGGAGATTGAGACGAAGTCCCTTAAAAAGATAATTTTTAAATAAAATATATCTATTATGTGTATTCACTATATGTACACATAAAGAAAGTATAAATACAATATACAACATAATAATATCATGACATAATTTGAAAGTAGGAGATTAACCCAAAGAATGGAAGTTGGGTTATGAAATTCCCTTACCTCGTGTCTGACTTGACTCAACCATTCTTTAACCTCCTGAATAATAAACTAGAGTTAATATATACCTTATTAAGAACCATTTTCAATTTCATTATCCTTTTTATATCACTTATTACAATGATATGAACATTATGTAATTATTTAAGTTAATAACGGTCGTTTTGTCGATCTTTGGTACTTGAGTCAACAATAAACTTCTTATAATTACAAGTTGTTTATGTGGTAGAATATACATTATATCAAGAATTATATACATGATTCAGATGTCATATATATCATATATATCCAGTATATACATTCATTTATAATATTACGTAACATTTAGAGGTAAGAAATGAAATGCACCGTTCATGGAGACGGTAAGCCGTACGTACGCATGAACGCTACTTTCATTTCTATTTCATATTTAATGGAATGAAATCATAATGATATAAATGTATAATATAATTCCAGTATAATATATTGTATAATACCATTTACTCCATCCTTTATACATCCCACATATGGCATTAACGATTCAAATCACTTTGAGGGGGCGGTAGTCCGCACTTCCTAAAATGAAATTATCGCGTTTTACCCATAATGGAAATCATAAAGTATGCCATAAATGAGAAATACAGAAGCATAAGTAAAACATAAACATATTATATATCATATATAAATATAGTGACATCTTAATGGCCACCTTTGAAGGTGTTATATGAGTGTTGAACAATCATCGTTTCGTGAGGCAGAAATTCGCCATCCACAGAAACCGTATGTTCTTTAACCATTAGATGTAGGTGTGTGTAAGTGTAGCTAGAATACTTCTTATAACAACATCCTAGTATATTTAGGATACTGGTGTTGTTACAAAAGAAATGAATAAAAAGAGTTTATGGGGTTGGAGAAGAAAAATTAAACAAAACAACATTAGAGAAGACATTACCTCAAAATCGGGTAACTCATTTGATTTGAGCCAAAGGCTTCCTTGGGAAGTATTCTGCCCAAAGTGAGGCTTCTAGGAGTAAGGGAGGGAAGTTGGTAGAGTATTTGGGTAGAGGTTGGCCGAGCCAAATGGCTTGAAAGTGTGAATGATGTGGTAGAGGTGGGGGCCTTTTATAAGTGGAGAGGAGGGGCACTCTTGGAAAGTAAGGAAAGTTTACATTATTATACAATGCTTTTCGGATTCTAAAGGTCCCACACTTATATAATTAGAGGATAAGGTGATAAGGGTTCGAAATCTACCCATCCAATAGTCTTTGGACAAGTGGAGGTCTTAGATATTACATTATCTTTCCATTTTATTTAAATCGTTAAATAATGAGGTAATCGCTGCATCATCATGATGTCATAAATAATTTAATTTATTTAATGTCCAAAAATTATAAAAAAAATACTATGATGTAGGAAATCTTTTTATATTTCCAATGACTATTTATAGTCAAAACTATGACTTGTATAACCCCATGTAAAAATTGTTTTAGTAAAACATTTCATGTTTGTGTCATTTTTTACTTTAACATTAAATAAAAGGTATTTATGTCATTTTCCATCTAAAGTGGCTCCATGGGGTCCCCAAGTTGACCCATGGGTTGTATTGGTCGGCCATGACTCATAAAATAGTAGTAGGACAAGTTTCAAGCTCATCTCATATTATTAAAACATTATTTTTACCTTAAACTACACTAATTACCTCTAATCGCGATTAAGAACTTAAAAGTTACTATTCACCAAAAAATTATTTTAATCTCATTGAACCACATTTTACTTCTTAATGACAACCATGTATGTCGGATTTTTGAAAATCAAATCACAGAAGTGGTAATATTTCATTTAAACGAAAAATCAGTTATTTAACTACCACTTAGTGGTTTCACTATTCATCAAAAATTGAAGTTTTTCAGAACAATGCCAAAATTTCACCCTAAGGTATAATTGATATTCCGAATTCAAAGTGATGTCTATTTTACAAAATTCCAAACATATAAGTTTCATTAATTAATTTTATAATTAATTCCCGCTGTCACAACAAATAGCGTGTTTTTAAGAAACAATTTATATCAAAAGATTGGCAATTGTTTATATCCAATTTCAATGTTAAATTAATTCTAATGACCACCATTGGATAAAATGATAAAAATATATTCTAATTATACTTTAAAACCACTAAATAGTATAATTTATCACAATAAATTATTTTTATTAAAAAAGTTGTTTTAAGTATTTTTCACTATTCATAAAAAAATTGGAAGTTCTCAGAAAGTTACAAAAAATTTAACTTAGGATAATTTCGATATTACAAATACAAAAATGAAGTCCATTTTGAAATATAAAATTTCTATAATTTTAAAAAGTGGTTATTACTATTCATAACGGCTACTTTGATTAGTCGCGGTGTGTTAGAACTCGAACTTGCGTACAATGAAAGCTATTGCATTATTGAATGAGAAGCGTATTGTGGAAGCTCGGGGTGTTACATTATCCCCTCCTTCAATAAATTGCGTCCTCGCAATTTGAAATTTTTCTTTGAAAATAAAAGGTTGAAAAGAGAAAATACCTTTGAGGAAAACCCACATCGGAAATAAGATTCATAAAATTTAGCCTTAATAAGAGGGAAAGGGAAATGAAAAAGTCACCACCCAATTATGATCTCGATTAGGAGAACATTGGTGGCAATTAGAGACATATAATTGGAGGAAAAACGTAAATATTTGTAGGGAGTGATTGAGGTCATCAATCACAATCAACTGTCAAATTGAGGGCCTCAAAGCCTTCAATCTATGTTGATTTAAAATATCATCAGTTCAACAAGACATAAGGTATTAGGATAACACATTTTTTTTGTTTTAATATCCCTTTACTAAAGTTTAAGAATTAATTTATTCATTGAATAAGAGATAGGTATATATATATTTATGCTTGACAATTAGAGTTTCAACCTTCAACTCATCTTTCACTCAAAAAGATAACAGAACTCAAAAATATTATACTTATCCTAATTGTATAAGGTTCCAAATGTTAACACATACCATTTAGATTAGTAAAATTATTTTGTAATAACCAGGGACTTCCTGTAGGCTAGTGGTAGGAAATAAAGGCCTGTCGCACCATGATTGTGGGTTCGATTCCTGCAGCTTTGTCCGACGCGACGGGTTATGCCCCACCCTGCAGGTTTTCCTTTTCCTAAAACTATAGTATCACAATATTCCAAAAATAATCTTCATAAATTTTTTAACCTTAAACAATACTATCCAAAGATCGACTTAATCCACTCCAACCTTTATAATTATCCAATATACCTCTGTTCAGACTTTCTCTAAAAGGTCTCTTAATTCCAAAATCAAATTATCAGATTCCCCAAACAAAGTAAAGTTTCTCTTATTGTCACATACTAAAAATATAATTACCTTCATCATATTAAAACCTTACTGAAATCAACAAGTACTGCAGTACAATCCTTATATATATATATCACATTATTCTAATAACCAGAATATAATCCATGAGTCTAAAAGCACCATTACATTAGTTATTCTGCTTCAACTGTAGTAACAGCATAAGATTGGCCTTGATCCCTTGGCCTTTTCTGAGGTAAGTTTCCCTGACTCTTAGGACATTCATTTGCATAATGACCCATTTCTCTACAATTGTAGCATTCAACTTTGATAGCCTCTTTCTTTCCCTTACAATCACGAGCCTGGTGACCCTTTTCTCCACATTTATAACAAACTCCCATTCTTTTTAGGCAAGTACCAGGGTGATTATTCCCACAATTATCACATAATGGAAAATCCTTATTTCCCTTTTTCCCTTTATCTGTCTCTTGTTCCACCGTTCTCTTCTTCTCTTGCTTTACTTTGTTGTCATAAGACTTAGAGAATTCCTTTTCTGTCTTGATAGAACACGAGACAATATCTTCGTATGATGAGAAGGTTTGTGAGACTAATGCTCGATGGAGAAATGGTTTTAACCCATCAAATAAACGACCAATCTTACTTCTTGGGTTACGTATATAATCTGTAGCATGTCTCTCTAACCTTGTAAAGTTGGCCTCATACTTTGCGACATTCTCATCCTCCTTTTGTCTCAAACTCAGAAATTGCCTTTCCATATCTGCTCGATGGTCATGTGGAAAGTATTTTTCTAAGAAAAGCTCTTTGAACTCTCTCCATTCCATACTTGATACTTCTTCATCTTCCTTTGTATTTTGAATCAGCGACCACCACTGATCGGCATCTCCAGTGAGGCGGTAAACTGCCATGACAACCTTCTCCCTTTCGCTACTCCCCAAGGCATGGAATATTTTCTCTAAGGAGTTTATCCATTGCTCAGCTACTAACGGATTTGTACCCCCATTAAATGTTGGTGGTTGTTGCCTCATGAAGCGGTCTAACATTGATCCTCCACGTTGTGGATCAAGGTGATCCATACGAGTAAGGTTATTATTCATAACTTGAGTGAGTTGTCCCAGTATGGTAATAAGTTGATCAGCACCAGTTGTATCTCCAGATCCACAATAATTATCTTGAGCAGGAGGGCAATCCCTACACAGAGTGCGTGCATTGATATGGTTTCCATTCCTTCCACTAGGTGCCATTTCTAAACAATGGCATAAACTAGATTAGTTTATGAATCAAAATACATAATTCCATACTTGTAAAATACTTAACATAAATTGAAATATTTATGGATATAATCCATAATCATAAAAAGGTTTTATTTGAGGAAGTATATACTCATAACCGTTCATAGTGGTTTGTAAAGAAAATGGGAATTATCCAAAGCATATCCCCCGGGAGTGTCGTAACCAAGAGTGCAGCAAGGCCCATTGTCGTGCACCAGTTCCCGTTCGAGTCTAGCTCAAAGCGGTGTTTTCAGGTTTTACCCCTAGGTACATCTGTGCCAGAGCTGCCTCTACCTGCTCGTATCCAGACAGGGATGTATTGCTCGGAAAACTAACAAAATCTCTACAATAACAAAATTCTAGGAAGTTCTTCTATACTAATCCTCAAAGTCTATCTTTGGGCTATGTGCTCTAATCAGAGTTTATCTAAATCTAGCTTCCAAGGTTAGTACTAAACTGACTTTGATACCAACTGTAACGCCCCGACCCCAGCTACCCAGAGTCGGTGCATTACTTCGTAACATTGGCATGATCACAAAAGATCAAGTCTCGAAAGACCGATTAGTTTAGTAGCCTTGGAAACACTAGTTACATTCGTAAACGTTACATTACATCATAAAGTGAAAAACTACAATAACATAGTCTTCATAGTCCACACTCATATCCCTTTCTGACTACCCCTGCAGGTCATTCATAAAATACTTCTTCACATCCTGGAAAAATATTAAAACATTGAAAGGGGTGAGCTCAGATGCTCAGTAAGGCTAACAATATAGCAGAAGCTTTCATAAATAAACATTAACATTTAAGGCAATGTATAACTAAAACAAAAGCCTTTTAAACTTGAACTTCAACATAATATGGCAAAAGTAAAATGAGATAATTCCATTCACTTCTTCACATGGATATTCTACTGGTCGAATAATCACATGCAATATCAATAACCACTTTCATAATGAGGGAATGTATAATGCCAGACATTCTGAAACATTTTGTCAAGGCCTCGGCCAAGACGTCTAAAATGATTAAGGCCTTGGCCGAAACCATAAATCAAATTGGGAAAGGGCCTCGGCCAATTCCACGTCTAGTTGTCTCATGAGACCTACCGATGCATCGAGGAGCTATAGCGGGCTCCACCCGTCACTTATTAAGTCTAATACATTCCTCATATGAATAGGTTTAAACATATCATAAACCATAACATAATCGTATCACATAAAACATGCATAAAGGAAACAAAACATTTCCACATTTCAATCACAATATATCAATACAACACATTGATATAATAAAAACACTTTCAAAACCATTTTCAATACCAAAATAAAAGAAAGTTAAAACTTTGTATTTATTTTTCATCAAAAAAAATGATGGCTTGTAGAGGAAGCTGAAACTCAAATAATGGTCACGGTGGCGGAGAAGTCGTTGTCGCCGCATATGTACAAAAATCAAAACATTCCCTTTTTTTCGTTTAGTAAAACGCTTCATATAAAAATATTCCTTTTGAATAAACGTAAAAGTCAAAGGGGTTTATACACTGTACAAAAGAAATTTGTGTATAAAACAAAATACGCCTCAATGAATGGAGATTGAGACGAAGTCCCTTAAAAAGATCATTTTTAAATAAAATATATCTATTATGTGTATTCACTATATGTACACATAAAGAAAGTATAAATACAATATATGACATAATAATATCATGACATAATTTGAAAGTAGGAGATTAACCCAAAGAATGGAAGTTGGGTTATGAAATTCCCTTACCTCGTGTCTGACTTGACTCAACCATTCTTTAACCTCCTGAATAATAAACTAGAGTTAATATATACCTTATTAATAACAATTTTAAATTTCATTATCCTTTTTATATCACTTATTACAATGATATGAACATTATGTAATTATTTAAGTTAATAACGGTCGTTTTGTCGATCTTTGGTACTTGAGTCAACAATAAACTTCTTATAATTACAAGTTGTTTATGTGGTAGAATATCCATTATCTCAAGAATTATATACATGATTCAGATGTCATATATATCATAGATATCCAGTATAGACATTCATTTATAATATTACGTAACATTTAGAGGTAAGAAATGAAATGCACCGTTCATGGAGACGGTAAGCCGTACGTACGCATGAACGCTACTTTCATTTCTATTTCGTATTTAATGGAATGAAATCATAATGATATAAATGTATAATATAATTCCAGTATAATATATTGTATAATACCATTTACTCCATCCTTTATACATCCCATATATGGCATTAACGATTCAAATCACTTTGAGGGGGCGGTAGTCCGCACTTCCTAAAATGAAATTATCGCGTTTTACCCATAATGGAAATCATAAAGTATGCCATAAATGATAAATACAGAAGCATAAGTAAAACATAAACATATTATATATCATATATAAATATAGTGACATCTTAATGGCCACCTTTTAAGGTGTTATATGAGTGTTGAACAATCATCGTTTCGTGAGGCAGAAATTCGCCATCCACAGAAACCGTATGTTCTTTAACCATTAGATGTAGGTGTGTGTAAGTGTAGCTCGAATACTTCTTATAAAAAAATCCTAGTATATTTAGGATACTGGTGTTGTTACAAAATAAATTAATAAAAAGAGTTTAGGGGGTTGGAGAAGAAAAATAAAACAAAACAACATTAGAGAAGACATTACCTCAAAATCGGGTAACTCTTTTGATTTGAGCCAAAGGATTCCTTGGGAAGTATTCTGCCCAAAGTGAGGCTTCTAGGAGTAAGGGAGGGAAGTTGGGAGAGTATTTGGGCAGAGTTTGGCCGAGCCAAATGGCTTGAAAGTGTGAATGAGGTGGTAGAGGTGGGGGCCTTTTATAAGTGGAGAGGAGGGGTACTCTTGGAAAGTAAGGAAAGTTTACATTATTATACAATGCTTTTCGGATTCTAAAGGTCCCACACTTATATAATTAGAGGCTAAGATGATAAGGGTTCTAAATCTACCCATCCAATAGTCTTTGGACAAGTTTAGGTCTTAGATATTACATTATCTTTCTATTTTATTTAAATCGTTAAATAATGAGGTCATCACTGCATCATCATGATGTCATAAATAATTTAATTTATTTAATGTCCAAAAATTATAAAAAAAATAATATGATGTAGGAAATTTTTTTTATCTTTCCAATGAATATTTATAGTAAAAACTATGACTTGTATAACCCCATGTAAAAATTGTTTTAGTAAAACATTTCATGTTTGTGTCATTTTTTACTTTAACATTAAATAAAAGGTATTTATGTCATTTTCCATCTAAAGTGGCTCCATGGGGTCCCCAAGTTGACCCATGGGTTGTATTGGTCGTCCATGACTCATCCAATAGTAGTAGGACAAGTTTCAAGCTCATCTCATATTATTAAAACATTATTTTTACCTTAAACTACACTAATTACCTCTAATCGCGATTAAGAACTTAAAAGTTACTATTCACCAAAAAATTATTTTAATCTCATTGAACCACATTTTACTTCTTAATGACAACCATGTATGTCGTATTTTTGAAAATCAAATCATAGAAGTGGTAATATTTCATTTAAACGAAAAATCAGTTATTTAACTACCACTTAGTGGTTTCACTATTCATCAAAAATTGAAGTTTTTCAGAACAATGCCAAAATTTCACCCTAAGCTATAATTGATATTCCGAATTCAAAATGATCTCTATTTTAAAAAAATCCAAACATATAAGTTGCATTAATTAATTTTATAATTAATTCCCGCTGTCACAACAAATAGCGTGTTTTTAAGAAACAATTTATATCAAAAGATTGGCAATTGTTTATGTCCAATTTCAATGTTAAATTAATTCTAATGACCACCATTGGATAAACTGGTAAAAATATATTCTAATTATACTTTAAAACCACTAAATAGTATAATTTATCACAATAAATTATTTTGATTAAAAAAGTTGTTTTAAGTATTTTTCACTATTCATAAAAAAATTGGAAGTTCTCAGAAAGTTACAAAAAATTCAACTTAGGATAATTTCGATATTACAAATACAAAAATGAAGTCCATTTTGAAATATAAAATTTCTATAATTTTAAAAAGTGGTTATTACTATTCATAACGGCTACTTTGATTAGTCGCGGTTGGTTAGAACTCGAACTTGCATACAATGAAAGCTATTGCAATATTGAATGAGAAGTGTATCGTGGAAGCTCGAGGTGTTACATCATACAAAAATATTATTATAATTAAAAACTATAATGAGACAATTTGATTTCATTTACAACAATATTATCATACAACAAGCGATGCATCGACGTTGCATAAGCATTAATGTTAATTATTTCATTTATAAAAATTAAAAATAGAATAATATCATAAATATAAATTAATTAGGTTCAAAATAAAATTATTAATTTATTCGTTATGTATATTCACTCTTATACATAACAAGACATCTTCTTAAATTTGTTATTTTGTTTCTTCTTGCCCTACGCAAGCATTGCACATATATTTAGATAATACTCATGTTATATAACAGTAAAATTAGAAATTAACACGAAAATAGATAAATAATACATAATAATTAACAAATAAGTCATGTATATAATTTTTATCACTCAATTATTATATATAAATTACCAATTTTGACTTTGTCAGCGTTGTGCATGCACTGCATCAACATTGACAATTATTTTTTTATACTTATCATGAAAAAATATACTTTTCATGTTATAAATTAATTTTGAACAAAATTATACTTGCAATATACTTATTTAGTTATTAAATAGTTTAAATAAAATTTTATATCATAATAATATTAGGATGATGTCACGAAAAATGCCGTATTTTATAAAAAACTGTATTTTTTTTACAATTCACCAAAAATTAAACTATTTAATAAAAATCCCAAAAATTAATCTAAACCATTTTTTGATGTTTAGAATATAAAAATGAACCCCATTTTTTTTTCTAAATATGTGAAATTTAATTTTTAATTAAAATCATCATTTACTCGAAAAATACCAATTTTAATATTATAACTAATTTTATGACACTTTGAAAAATTAACTAGGGTTTGATAAAATTATCTTATAATCATAGGAAAAACAAATATTGATTCATGAATACATTTTATTAAAATTAATTATCTTTTAAATTTATCCATTAATTATAAAATTGTAATTCATTATTTATTGCTCATAAAAATACCAATACTTAATTATTAATTTTTAAAATATTCACTCTCATTTATAAGGTATCTAAATTCTATTTATACTTACATGGGTGATGTTAAAATTCATAAGGGTACATTACTATTTATAAGGGTCAATTTACTATTCATAAGGGTACATTACTATTCATAAGGGTCAAGTTACTATCCATAAGGGTACATTACTATTCATAAGGGTCAAGTTATTATTTATAAGGGTACATTACTATTCATAAAAAAATTAAGTTGATCCTATCCAACTCTAAATATCTTACTGAATGCAATCGTGTATGTATGATTTTCGGAATTCAAATTATAGAAGCGGTAAAATTATGTTTAACGGCTAGGTTATAACTATCTCTTATAACAATTTTTTGTTTCACATAGACTTAGTGTTGCATGCATAATAAGTTATCTAATGAGTTGAAATTGTTCATACCATAAAATATTTGAGGTTATATATGACATATGTTTTGTCCTTTCATCAATATGCATATTTATGAGAACCACTCATACATTAAGAGAAAACTTTTGGGATGATATCAATATCAAATACCTATATAAGGATTAAAATATCAAGGATTTTTCATATTTATTTTTATTTATATATTTTCTTTTATACTATAATTTTTATCATCAAAAGTATCATTCTAATAGTTTATCTAAAGAAGATTAAAACCTAACCAGTGAAGATTAATGTTTTCATTTCTATTGTATTAAAATAATTAGATATAGCCGAAGCACTCTCTATGTTTTTTGGTAACTAAGGTGAAGTTCAAAGTATGATAATGTTGAATAATGTTTTTTATTATAAGGATATTACTAATATGATATTTAATACTAGGGGAGAAAGTTTTGTTTTACATGAACTCTCTTTATAGGAAGATCTTGTCAGATAGGAAAGCATGTTCAAAATATAATTTATGTAGTCAAATTCAATTATATCATCCATTCTAAAAGAAAATTTTGAATATCTAAAGATTAGTAGAAGTTATGGAATAAACCAAAAAATATAATCATAAGATTCTCAAAAAAAAATTAATTTATAATTTCAGATTGTATTTTTTATTTCTTTTGTATTTATTTTTGAAAATCACAAAGTAGGAGAAATTTAAAATTATTTTTTTCTATTTTTCATCTTGTATATCCATTTATCTATATATTTTTTATTTTTTCTAATAAATATTTTTCCAAAGGTACATACATCTTGTTTTCTTGTAATAATGTTTGTTTATATCTTATTCCAAAACAAAGGGTGAAAAATTCTCTATCATGAAGACTACAAGGAGCTTTATTTTTAATATTCAGTTCCTCTCATCAAATTTTCTTGTGTGTATTGTGTTTTACAAAAATGGGAATATTTCTGAGCCAATGAATCACTTATTTATTTATTTCATAAATCAAAATACAATTTATATGAAAATGATTTATCTTTATGTTTTTTTAAGTTATCATGATTATGAAAAACGAACTTCTAGTAACTGAAATAACAGAGAGCTAAAAATATTTTATGAAAATTTGGTGATCTAAATTTTAATTCTAGATTACACCCATTAGATTTAGAATCACTGTAGATATATTGAGTTAACTCATTGGTAGATAAATAAACAAGCGAAGCTCATCGATAGATGAAGAAGTTTCTACCGATGCGGTTACAATTGACTCTATTTTTTGTATAATTTGGCTATTGGGGTTTGTTTAAAAAACCACTATAAATAAAATCAAACCTAGATCATTATAATAATATGAATGATCATCTAGATTGATCATTTTGAAATTTTTTGTACATTTTAAAGATTTTCAATTTCTTGTTACTAAAAGCGCTTCTAATTAGTGTAATATTTTTAGTTCAAAGTGTTTCTATTAAGAGATACTATTGTAAGGTTCTCATTGCTATATATTAGAAATTTTTATTGTAATTGTTCTTATAATTATCCTTTATGATCGAGGGATTCCAGGGATATGAAGATAAATGTTTTTCCAATCATCTGATTGAGGCCTTCTATGGTTAGGAAGAAAGAGATCAACTACTTCTGGTGTGTGGAAGTGAGCTTCTACTGACAGGTTTAGTCAAGATATTCTAGGGATAAAAAGACAAACCTCTTTATAGGTATAAAATTAAGGATACCTTACAATAGTTTTAAAGTTATGTATACCGTGGATCTGGTTTAAAGATCTACCTTTCACTTTGATTTAAAAGTATTGTATTAATAATATACTTTTAAATGAGTATTTGGTTTTATAACCAATACTTTTGTATTTTATTTTATAATTTACATTTTATTAGATCTTTCATTAGTAATATAAAATATTGATAATTTTATTTCCATTGTGCTAAAACTATTTCATATAGTATATAATTCCATTACTATGATATTTTACTTGATCAATAATTTTAAAAATCGATCAACTTAATACTTGAAGAGGATAAAAATTTTATGTTTTTTTAAACTAAAATTCACCCACACTTGTATTTTATTATCCACAATACCTTAGAATAAAAATATGACCTTGAAGATGATTTTTAAAGGATTAAGCAATTAAATTCCTTGAGAAATTAGGACTCACAAATACCATCCTTTAGATGCTGTTGTTGGTGATCAAGATAGAGGTACAAAAAATAGAGCATCTCTTAGAAATAGGGTTGAACATTAAGTTTACTGATCACAGCTAGAACCAAAGAAAATTATTAAATAAATTAGCGATGAACACTGGTTAATGGTTATTGAATAAGAATTGAATCAATTTTAAAGAAAAAAAACATGGGAATTTATTGAGAGAACCAAATAATACCTCATTATTGGAACTAAATGGGTGTTCAGAAATAAGGTTGATGAATATGGAACCATAGTTTGAAACAAATATAGATTGGTTACATTATTGAGGATTATTTTTTTGAATACTACTAGAATATAATACTCATATTCATTTTAAACTATATCAAATGGGTTTTCAGAGTGAATTATATAGTGGTTATATTATTGAGGATGATTTTTTTGAATAAACCCTTGGATTTTCAAGTCCTCATTTACCAAATCATATTTTTAAACTTTCAAAAGCTCTTTATGGTTTAAAATAGGCTCTGATATCTTTTTTATGATAGGATTAACTCTTTATTAATTTAAATTTATTTTTCAAATGGTATATCTTATCCTACCCTATTTATGAAAATAATTTCAAAATATGTTTTGGTTTTCCAAATCCATGTTGATGGAATTTATTCTAATTTCATCTAGAAAATATTTTTGTATAGAATTATCTAAACTTATGAAAAATTAATTTTAAATAAGTTTAATGGGTGAGTTAAAATTATTTCTTGGTTTTCATATCTTTCAAAACAAATAAGGATTTTCTTATATCAAATAAAATACACAAGAGATTTTTTAAATGTTTTATAATGGATAAAACTAAAGTATATAATAATAATATGAGTACTACTTGTAAATTAGACTTGGATAAAATTAGGAAACTAGTTAACCAAACTATTTATAGATGTATTATGTGGATTTTACTATACTTAACTACTAGTCAGCCTAATATTATGTTTTGTGTATGTATGTGTGCATATTTTTAATAAAATCCTAGGGAATATCATATAAATTTAGTTAAAATAATTAATAAATACCTCACAAATACAAATAATTTTGATTTTTTCCACTCTAGAGGATATTCATTTTAGTTTGTTAATTTTTTTAATATGGATTTTAGTGGTTTTAAGTTAGATAAAAAAATCACCTCTAGAATATGCCACTTTTTGGTAATGTAACTAGTTTTGTGGTGTAATAAGAAATAAAATTCAGTTGCATTGTATAATATTGAAGTTGAGTACATAACTTCATGCAGTTTTTGTACATAGATTTTGTGGATGAAACACACTCTACTAGGCTATGGATATAAATTCATACATTTCCTTATAAACTGTGAAAATATAAGTGATAATTAAAATTTTCTAATAATATTATCTCACATTCTAGGACAAAACATATTGATATAAGACATTAATTTTTTAGGGATCATTTTTAAAAAGGTGATATAAATATTGAATTCACTAGAACCGAACAAAAACTTACTGATATTTTCATTAATCCCTTGAATATATAGAGAATTAATTATATTAGAAATGAACTAGCAATTATTAACTATTATTAATACATATTTCATTATTTAGCTTAATATAGTTGTAATTTAGTAATAAAGGTCACGAGTGATAATTAAGATTAAGATACCATGAGGACTGGCCATGATATATGTTAAGCTACCAGGACAATGCAAGATTATATAAAGTTAGTAATGTGTTAGTTCAACCTACCATAAATCTATTAAGTAACCTCATGTTATGTCATACGGTTAGTCAAGATACTAAGACCATATTTTCCAATTTTTAAAATTCACACAGTTCTCTTTTAATTTATTTCTACTGATTTATTTTATTTCCTTACTTCTATTCCCTAAATTATCTAAATAAACCAAATTTGAAATCAATTTAGTTTATCTATAAATCTAAAACCCTTTTGACCCTTAAGCTACACCTATTTCCACATTCCTTTTCTAAAACCTTTCCGCTTTATTTTTGAACCATGAAACTCTCTAAACTCTATAAATATGGTTCATACAAATTTAATATTGTATTTTTTTCCTTATAATGAACAAAATTTTTTAAATAAAGGAATTTATATCTCAAATATATCTGTTGAGCCACCAAAATTTTATCTTTCAAATTGAATGGTAATGCTGGAAAATGAAGTGGATACAGAATGGTTAAAATTTATCAGATCATTAGTATAAAAAGTGATTTAGTAACATGGATGGAGTGAATGTATTAGTAAGAATAGAATAATTTTCTATCCAATATTGTTTAATTATTTTTATTTGAATGCTGGGTTTAAAGCTATTGAGAAGAAAGATTTCATCCTAACCATAGTGAATGGAGAAGAGTTAGTGTTTTCTTAAAAGTAGTGGGAAAATTGATTGCTTGTTCCTCATGAAGTATAATTCAAAGGTTTCCAAAGCAATTATATTATTGGTCATTCAACTTATAAGTTTGAGAAAGATATTAAGAAGCCAAATAGATATAGAAACCCATAGATACTGAATTCCATGAAGCTAGATGGAGAATATATATTATTGACAAAGTTATTATAATATCCATTCTACCCAAGGAAAGGTGATTTTAGTTTTTTAAGGAACCAAGATATTTTATTTCTATATATATTGAAGAATTGTGTAGTCTGATTGGATTTATGATGAGGCATATAGATGAAGTGTCTAATACATCTTCTCGGTTCAAATATATTTCTTATCCTAAGTTTATTTATTCTTTTATTGAGTCAAAGGGACTTTTTCCTCAAGGGGAGGAATGACAGTTAACTGAAAACCTTTTAGAAAATATGGATAAATGATAGTGAGAATCTGTATGACAAGTAAACTACCTTAAAGAACCCTATGAGGCTATAGGACAAATCTGACCCAAGTCTTGAACCTAATAATGTTTTATAATATTATTCTAAGGAATGAAATTATAATATCGAACCAATGAAAGTTCCTACATTTGGAGCTATTTTATATGGACCTACTAAGACCCCATGAGTAGTTACCTTTAAGATAAGAAGAATTTGATGATGATTATGAGATGATAGAACAATCCCTGATAGAACCTAATGAAAAAATAGTTTTTGAATATGAAGAGGATGAGTCTAGTGAATAGTTCATTCCTTCAGATGAAGAAAAGTAATACAATGAAGTGAATGTGACAAATCTAATATATTAGGAAGGGGTAGAAAATATTTTTGATACTCCACTTTCTAAGGGTTAGAAGTACCCTAGATGTTCTTTATTAGGTATTGATTACCCTACTTATGATTATGATGATGATGATGGTGGTGGAGGAAGTCCACTTAAGCATGGTAGATCTTCTATTATAGTTTCACCTATAATGGTTAAAACATATTCATTAGATAAAATTGATATGGATTAAAGGATTGCGATACCTTATCTAAGCTCTGGAAGACATAATGAAGAATAGTTATTGCATCAAACTATATAATACGTTCTAGATGATATGTTTGGACCAACTTCTCTAAAGCATCTTGAATCTAACCCAACTATAATTCTTGATCCAAGAAGTATTGGTCCTGTGTATGATTCTTCTATGCAGATAGAAACAACTAAATTATCAAAAAAAGTTGAAGTGGCTAGTAGGAAATCACCTCCTTCATATAATGAAACTTCACCTCCGTCCACTTATTCATCAATTTTCAAAAAATATAACTTG
Organism: Viscum album; assembly: GCA_963277665.1. NCBI lineage: Eukaryota > Viridiplantae > Streptophyta > Magnoliopsida > Santalales > Viscaceae > Viscum > Viscum album. Next base: position 614,665,374 of record OY728134.1, read on the forward strand.
AATGAGTTCAAATTCAATCTATTAAATTTTATAAAGCTTCTAATTTTGGATTTTGGAATATATTTGATACATATAGAGAAGAAGGCATATCCTTGACCATATCCACTATTATGTAGGACATCCGTCCAAGGATATTTTGAAAAATAGATCTCATGGAAAAGGAAATTCAAAGGATGAATAGGGAAATAAGATTTCTTAAAATATATTTTCAATATTTAATGAGGAGTAAATCTCATAGATACCTTAGTCAATTTTCACAAGCCTCTACTTCAAAATAACCTCATATTGCCTCAAACTCTCCCGCACCTATATTATGGCATCTATTGATTAAGGATTGATCAGGAAGATTGTAAGGGACGACTTGAATACCATCCTAAATTATTTTTTAGAAACCATAGATATGATGAAATATACATATGCAACCTGGGTTGGTAAGATTTTGGATTTGGTAAGGGATGATGCTAAAATGATTAGAAAAGATAAAGAAACCACCACTAAGGCTATTAAGTATTATTTTTAAAGGATTTTTACTAAGGATTAATTGAATCCCTTGTTTCATAATTTGGTTAGAAATCTTAAGACACCTCCAGTGACTCAACCCTTCAAGACTCTAGTTGACCATCTAAAATCACTTTCACCTATATTGGAGATTTTTTTAATGAAAATAAGTAGTTTTTGTAGGTTATGGAGCATGAATCTTATACTTTTGGTGACTTCATTGGGTTGATGGAACCCTATTTGTATTTATTCAATACTTTAATGGTTATTAAATTTTTTATTTATGTCAGACTTTATATATGAACTTCATCTTTAATTTCCCCAATACTTACCCTCACAATACCTACCATAGCATCATTTTTCTATACACTTACTTAGGCTATGTGGGATCTTAGACTTGTTTCTCATAGTATTGTTATTAGTGAATTTTATGGTCCTCTTTCTAATCAAACTATTGAAAATTATACTAGAAAATGAAAATAACCTTTAGATCCCAAAGAAAAAATAGAATTTGATTATTATTCTGATTGGACTTCCTAATAGGGAATCTTTATATTTTTGACATATTAAAAACTTTTTTAATGTATATTTAATTTGGTGTTTTTTTTGAAATTTTTCCTTTAATGAATTATATGATGTTATTTCTTATTTATATATCTCTTTAGTATTTCAAGTTATAATAATTAATTTATTATATCTTTAGTCTCTTTTTTATAATCCAAAAAATGGGAGAATAAATATGGAAATTATCAATTATCTTGAAATTATAGGAAAAGTTCTTAATTTATGTGTTGAGTAATGTTTGTTTTAATTTGAAAATTTTTCTACCATGATTTTTGATCACAAAAAAGCAAGTGATTGTTATAATAGTCCAAAAATTACTTATTTTAATGACCCCAATCATGCTTTTTATTATTATAATGTTTTTTATATTGTATGATATTGATTTTTTATTAAAAAATGATAACTATTGGATAAATCAGAAGTTATAGTGGATCGAATGTGACTTGAATTGGATCGACCACATGACCAATATATTGAATACATGATATTTTTTTTAAATTCTTATATTTTCTTTGAGGATAAAGTGATCATGATAATTAACCACATGAATTATTTAAAGTTACCATGAATAAATTCATCTAAGTATTAGATCAGATACATGTTACTAGGGATCAATTATAAGGCAGACTATTGACCACATGAAGGGTATGTTGATTCAAAATACATCTATATACCTTTTATTTTAAAAATCCCAATTCAAACTTTATTTATTTATATATTTCTAACATTTTTTTCCCAAGTTATAAATATGTTTTATAGGAAAGTTTATAGTTTTAATGGATGGATAATATTGTTTCTATCAGATTGATATTTATACCTATTATATCAGACATACATGTACTATATATATTAGATAGATGAATACAATTTCATCTACTAGACGGTTTATAAAGTCTAGAAGATGTAATATAATGAATTCTACTATAAAAATTTCTACCAAGTATACCATACATGATTTATTGGATGAACACAAACATGTATACCAGATGAACACTTACTAAGTCTACTAGAAGAGGATGAATAATATTATCAGATGAAGAATTTTTAATCTATCAGAAAAAATATTTGATAATTTTAATGGTGTTATAGTATGATGACCATCATATATAATGTTGTTAAGATGAACCAATCAAGTGAAGAAGGAGTTATTCCAATTCTGTTGCAACTAATCCTAAGAAATGCAGAATATGACTTTTGGATATTGTCTATAAATATATCTTCATCCTTGAAGAGAATATTATTTTGAACATCAATGATATAAAGTTTATTAAAAAGTGTTTGTAACGCATTGTTACTGAGCATGCTTCCTTTGTAAATTTTAGAGAGTTTTTCTTAAGTCATCTCTTGTGAATTTATCTTTGTAAATGCCTTGAGATATTTTTTTATAATTGATGTTGTGTCTAATATAGCGCATCAAGTGATATTGAGGTTTTAGAGAGAAAAAATAGTCTGATCATCTGAATGGAGGGTTCTTGGGTATAGGGAAACATAGTTTGTTCGATCATTTTGATCCAGGGATTCTAATTCTATGAAGACAAACTTTATGATGAGTTAATTTGTGGGTACCCAAATTCAGGTTTAGACACCTCCTTGATACTTAGGCTTAAAGTGTACACCTTTTTATTATAAAGGTTTTGTGTATTTTCTTATATTATTTATAAAACCTTTATTAATTTTTCATCATTTATAATTATAAGTTTTTACATACTTCCATTGTGTATTGTTTTAGAAAAGTTTATATACTATTTCTTATAAACTATTTCTAACTCTGATTACAAAATTCATTAGTATAAATATTTTTTTGATAAATTTTTTTGGATAAATTTACTTAAAGAGGTTTTAAAAATTGTAAGTTTTAATTTTATAAATAAAAATTTACCCCCATTGTATTACATTATATACTCTTACAATATAATAAGACAATTAACTATTCCATTCAGACAAGTGATCATGCCTGTCAGAAAAGAAACCATACCATAAAGATTCAAATTTTTTCTAACTGATGAATATATCACATAAAGAAAATCATTAAACACACAAAGGGGCTTTAATAGACCATGGATATCTATGGACCACAACTGAAATTTAGTAAAGTCTTGGATCGACCACACATATTTTTAATAGACCTTGTGTGGAATTGCCAAAAGTTTTGTATCAATAATATGTTTTAATATAAGGATCTACCATGGAAGTGACTGATCACAAGACCCAAGAAACCTAACACAAGTTAGTGTTAGTTATCGAGATCAAGTGTGAGTGATGAACTATCATGAATTAGTTTCTAATGAATATATTTTTGAATATAATTAATGTGTAATAACAGTTGAATATTTCTAGTTTAAGGATATATTTATTATTATTTTCCAATAGCTATGTGGAGAAGAGTCTTCTATAAATTAGAGGAAGTCTTGCACTTGGAGAGTGAACATGAGACCTACTATCTAATTACATCTCACCCCTCCATCCATGACACTCTATTTTCTACATGACTTTTCTAAAACTGAGATAAATCTTCACCACTCAATATATTTTATCTCATAAATTTTGGAAGATCATTCAAGGAGAATATAACTTTAGTGGTCAACTGAATTTGATCATAGCTAGAGCTGCATTACATTTCATTTTTAATTTTCTAATTTTCATTGTTTATATTTACTTTTGAGTGGTTCTTACACTTTTCTAAAAATATATTTTGCACTTATCCTACTTCATAAATAATATTACTCAAATAGTCTTTCCTTCTGCATATTTACTAATGTTTTCTCATGTATAACTATGGAAGAGGCTTGGTCTATCCTAGATCTCTCTATGTGTAGTTTTCCACCTATAATCTGATCTAGGTTGTGGATAAGTACACCCAATCTAGATTGTGGATCATTTCATTTCTAATAAACCTATTTAAAAGTGTCTTATCATTAAGTAGAGAGGAATATGTTTCAAATTGGAACCGAACCTCTTTTTTTTCAGTGTGTGTTTTATGATTTTATTTTACTGAGTATTTTCAAACTATTTTTGAAAAATAAAATTTTGATAGTTAGTATTTATCACTTAAATATATATATATATATATATATATTGGTGTGATTAGAATAATTTCAAAATTAAAATAATTTAATTTGTTTTAACTAGAAATTTATCACTACATTTGAGTATTTTTTTCAAAACATAAAATTATATGGACCCGCTATATTTGTTAATTGAAACATTTTTTAATTGAGGAGATTAAATTTTTTAATTATTTTAAAAATTGATTTTTTATTAGAAGCTCAATTCACCCCCATCATGAGAATTCCATTGAGAACTATAGTGGAGATCAAAAACTAGTTAATACATAAAAAAACACCCTCTCACTCAAAGTTAATGACCATGATCATGTAAATGAGAAATATATATTGTAAAAATGAAATAATGAAAAAAACAATCACAATATTTCATAAAAAGAATAATACCTCAATTAGATCCATCCCACATCATTAAATTTCCTAGTAAAAAATACTACTCTCTTATGACATCCCTGAGGGGGAGAAAACTAATGAAAAAAATAAAACAGACTCCTAAAAACATCCATGACAACCTCCCCATGGACAGTATCTAAAGAATATCCCGAAATTTGATTCCTTGAATAAAAAATGGTTGCCTCTATTTATAAAAAACTTCTCCCAATGTATATTCAAATATATATCCATATATATCATCATATATCTCCATAATTTAATCCATAATCCACTTATATATAGAAAATACTTCATGACATATAGAACGTATCTCCCGGAAAACATATCTTGAAAATCATTTAAGGAGTGAAACTGAATGAACCTCTATATCTTTTTATATCTATAGTTCATGAAACATAAGGGTAATCATAGAACAAAGTGATTCTAAACTTTACTTTTTCCATATAGACATCCATGGATCTACAGTTTAAACTCACTAAATCACATCATTGAAAAACCTCAACATATACTCTTCTTCACTATGTATTTAGAAGTGATGAAAACTAAAATTTCTACAGTGCGAACAAGATTAATATCTCTCCAAAAATATAGAATCACCTTCATCTCACTACAATATTATTCATACATAGAACAAAGATTCCTGCTGAATCTATTAAATTTTTGTATCTCTATGCTTACTTTAATCACATTACGATGCTCGATCCATTGTATTGGGATATTATCTAGGTAGTAAAGATCACTTCCATATGGTTATCATTAAAATTCTACTAGAATAATTATAGCACAAGATCCTATTACTTTGTATTTTATAATATTTTTCTTCAACCTCTATTAAAGTTATCCTTTACCCTAAAATACATTAAAATAATTGAAATTAGGTAAGAAAAATTACTAACATAATAAAATTAGTGAATTTAACATTAATAATATAACATAAAATATGGATATCAATGAAACTGATTGAAAAAAAAATTATTTTAAATCAAGACCTCAATTTTGATTATAAATGGATTACGATTACAACACAAGATGAAACATAATGTTGAATATTGGTGAAAATGGTGTAGAAGAAAAAATTCTTTTAAAAATTAAAATAAATATACAAGAGATAAAGAGAAAGTATGATCAAAAAATAAAATTTCATTTTTACATTATCAATTAAAATAAAATAGTTATGTTTCCTGACATATGATAGAGATTGAGAAAGTGAATGACCATGATAATTGAAACTCCTAGTAAAAGAGGTTTTCACACCCAAACCCATACTTTAATCTTTATTTTATTTATTTTTTATTCCCTATTTTTTTCTTCTTTTTTAGGTCTTTTTATTTTGAAGTTTATGAAATTTTAAGGAATATTTCCCATCACACAGTTAGCATATGGTTAGTTCTAACCATGTAGAGGAAGTGCCAGAGGGTTTTCACTTTTAATAAAGTTGATTCACATTGTTGGAACAAGGTTTGCCTAACCCTATGGCTAAACCATGTGAATCCTTCCATTATGTCCAATGAGGTACATATATTTGTATAATTTTTTAGTAAACTATATAGTCAAATTGTACGACCTACCCATAAATTTTAAAATATGAAATGACTAAAATACCCTCCTTGATTTTTAACCCTAAACTCCTTCCTCTCCTCCTCACTCAACCATGGTGAACCAAGGGAGCCCAGGGTGTCCTCAACCTCACTTTTACTTGGAAAATTTTCCCTCCTTTAATTTTTAGCATGTTCTAGATTTGGATTTTCCCCCATCATTATTATTTGGTTTGAGTTCCTTCCTTTATATTTAGTTGTGGTTCTCTCTTTGCTGAACCCAAGGAGGGATTTTGGCTCTAAGTTGTTATGGATTTTATTCCTAGGGTGTGAGGGTTGGAAATTAAATCCTTCACTCCTTGTTATTCAAGTTTTGGTTCATCTTCACATATTCCAGGTAAGTGTTTCCATGATTTACTTTTTTTTAACAATCTATGTTATGAATTTTTTTTATAAATTCTATACCTTATAAATTATACATGCTATGGGTTTTTTAAATGCCCAAAAGGGTTTTCCTAAAAAGAGATGGTGTTTCAAAGAGGGTGTTTTCAATTTATAATGGTTTTATTAGAGAAATATCATGGGTATTAAGGGTGTTTTGTTTAGGAATTCACTTTAATGGACTTTATATGTTTGAATTTTTTCTTATGTAATCTATTTATTATAAATTTTTATGATTTATGACAAATTACATAGTAATGTTATGATATATTATTTTATGGTTCCTATAAGATTATTAGTTTTTAAATATATGTTTTCCACATTATTTCTAAATGGATTTTCAAATGTTCCATAATTTCAAATTATTTATCAAATGAGGCTCATATATATACACATTTATGCTTGTATGTATATGTGTGTATATATATATATATCAAATTGTGTCTATATAATATGTATATATCTATCTAACTACACCCACCCACAAACACACACAATTATATATATTTATATATGTCTATTATTTTTGAAACTAAAGGACTGTTTTTCACTTAAATAGTGAACTCTAAATTTTATATTATTTTGGATATAAATCTTAAAATTAGTTTTTGAAAATAAATTATTAGTTTCAAAATGCAATGCTCGGTTGGAAATTTAAGTAAATGGGCCTTCTTCAAAAATGCATGACATAGTCTCTTAAATATTTATGAATATATATTTGGCATGTGTTTGACGATGGATGTGATTATTTTTATATTCATTATATGAGTTAGAACAAGGGATTTAGGGAGGAGTGTGTGTGAGGGTGGGATGAGGTTGGTCATGAAAATAGTATGCCTTTTATTTTGTTACCGACATGTTTATAATAAGGAACATATCCTTCCTCACCATTTATCACTAACATTATGAGGATCCTAGGTTCCTTAGTGAGATATTGAGAGATGATTACTATCTTTCCCTGATGAGATAGAATATATCCCTATTGGTATGGTATGAGACTAGGAATTGAGGGAGTTTCACTAGTGAGGCTAGTTGAGAGAAGTTGAGTGATTATAGACTAGGAATGCATCATTAGAATGATGAATGATTCTACCCGAGTATTTCTAGGATAATTTTATTGGATTTTTAGGAGATTACCATGATTATATACACTTTATTTTTATTTATTAATTAATACAATAAATTATAATTTTACTTTTCTTTCATAGATACATGATTTTCCTACATGATTTAAGTTATACAATTTTTTTGGGTCAGTTCTATGCTTAATATTATGGTTTAGTTATTCAATTATTGTTCCTTAATATATTGTTGGGTTTCTTTATTATGTTGTTCTAAGGAAATGGGTTTAAAAATAAAAAGTGGATTTCAAAGGTAGGTTTTGAATGGAATACTTAAATAAGATTTCTTAAGTTTCACAAATTATACTTTTTTGTTTCAAGGGAGGATTTAGAAAATATATATGAGTTATCTCTATTGAAATGAAAAGAAATCTATTTTGAAATACTATATTTCAAAATAGTGTTTCTAGACTATTTTGTAAAAGAAAATGCATGAAATACTTGGTGAAATACTACTAGGATGTTTATTCTCACACCTTAGTTACACCACTTTATGTTTTTAGATCGAGTGTATTTCTTGTAGGTTCAGGTTCTATCTTTGGATTATTTGTGATGAAAACCAAGTAACCATGGGATATTGGGATTTGGATTTGGATTTAGAGACTTATTTTTTATTCTTCTTATTGGTTTTTTTTGAATTGATTATATTTTAATTATTATAGGTATTTAATAAGTTGTTTTGAGGTTTTTTTGAGATTTTTGGTGAAAATGGGATAAGAACTAGTGTTGCATAGTTTTCTTACATAACCTAAAAAACCGTGTAGTGCCTGTACACATGGTTTTGTGAGATACAAGTGTTTTGTTTAATGGTTGGTGCATGGTCCAACAAATCATGCAGAAAAACTATGTATAACCACTAACCCCTTTAAAATTTGTGCGTTTTGGTTCATATCCCTCTTGGATTTCTTTTGGTCTTATGTTATTGATGTTTGAGGTGAATTATAGAGAATTTTATGATATTTAAATGTTATTTGTATTGATTTTGTTAATATTTTTTAAATAAAATTTTGATTTAAAAGGGGAAAAGGATTGGTCTTGCAAAATAAATAAAGAGGTTATCAAAGAGTATTTAATTTTTTTTGGATGTTTTGAAACATGAAACTAATTTAGAAAGAGAATGTGATTTAAGACTTGTTTTTAAATGAAATTTCATGATTTTAAATAGGGTTTATGTGTAAAAGTTTTAATTTTAATTAAAATGGTTGTTTTTAAAATGGGTGTGGGGATTTATTTGTATGGGTCCTTTTTTTATTTGAATAGTATAAATTTAAAAGTTTTGATTGACTTTATTCTTTTGTTTTATAATCTATATCATGATTTATAGAAAATAATTTATAGATAGTAGAAATTTATGTTTTTGGCTTTTTATTAGCTGAGTATCTCTTAGGGTTCAAATGTGGTTCTTTTAGTTGTTGACCCTTCCTGGACTCTAAGTAGTTTGGTAGAGTTGAACCCTCTTTAGTTTTCACTTATTTTACATGGTGACCAATGTTATAAAAAGGATATGTAGTGGCTAGATAAAACTTAGGGATTACTAAATTCTTTGAAAACACCATAATCCTTAAGAGTAAACACCATCTTGGACTTATTCGAAGGACTGAGTCTAGAATGGTGGAGGACAATTGTCCCCCTTTAGATGAAAAGTACCATGTCTTGTGAATTATTTAAGACCACATTCATCCAATGGAATTTTCCTAAGTGGGTGAAGGTGGAGAGGTAAAAAAATCTTATGAATCTTCAACATGGTGATTTTTTGGTCAAGGGTGTTGGATTAATACAACAACTCATTATTTTAATGATCATAAATCATGTTTCTTAGTTATTAATATGTTTTATATTGTATAATAGTAATTTTTTTATCAAAACTATTAGAAATGGATAAATCTTAAAGTGACAATATAAACCTACCATATAAAGATATTCAACTAACCATAAAGGTCAAGTGTCTATATTGAAGTGACTGTATGAAAAAATAAGTAACCATGTGTAAAATGATAAAAATTTCTCTAAGTATTGAACTGACTGCATTTATACTGAACCGACCATGTGTCAAGTGATCGCTAAATCAAGTGACCGTAATCTCAAATAAGCATAATGTGAAGTGATCTAAATCTAGAGAGATCATGCCTAAGTAAAGTATAGTGACCATATCTAACATAAGAAGTGAGGAATATTTAAAACTCCAATGAATATATTTTGAAGAATTTACTGAAGAGTAAGATAATTTAATAATGATGGATTAGATTAATAAGTGCGAGGATTAATTTCCGAATATTCTATAACAAATAATTATATAATGTTATCTCTTTAATAAGTAGAGGCACTCATGAAAAAAATACTTATACTGAAATACTGATCAGACTGATTAATTCTATATGTGCTTCCAAAATAATTTGTTTTGGTTTTGATATCTCGGTGCAATATCCATCCGAATCATTTTTAGGGACATATTTAAAGATAATTGATCAACTGAAGCTAATCAGATTATGCTTCTTCAAACTCTCTATTATTATATTTTATCTCTCTATTTTTAGCTTACCTTTGAGATATGTTTACATTACTCTATATATTAATTAGAACATTATCTTTCACTATATTAGAGAGTACTAGATACTCTATATTAATATTTTTTCACCTTTTATCCCATGAATAACTGTGGAAGGGGCTTTATATAGCTTGGACTACTTTGTGAGAAGTAGTAAATGTAAAACATGATCCAAGTTATTTATCCATTTATTGTTTAATAAATGTTCTTGGTAGTGGGTGAATATAAATTGGATAGGATTAGGTCTTGACTTGATACAAAACCTCTTGTTTTTATTTCCATTGTGTGTTATTTTTTTACTTTGTTTTTTAAAAATAGTTTATTCCTTCAAAAACTCCTTTCCAAATCAATACTATGATAGTTAACATTATTAAATGATTTATATACTTTGTTTGATGTGATTATATTTATTTAAAAAGTTAAATTTATTTTAAATTTGTTTTAATTGGGTTATGATTAATCCTTTTAGAGATATTTGAAAAGCATCAAATTATATATTTATAATTTTTTAGTTAAAAGTGATTTCTTATAAACTATGGGATTTAGTTTTAATTTTTTTTAAATATAAAATTTTATTAGAAACTCAATTCAACCCCTCTTGAGTTTTCCACTCTAACCAAAATTTATCATCATAGGACTTATTTTCTTTCTCTATGATTACTTTTTACCTTGATCAAGTTTTTATCAAGATATTTTTAATTTATATTTGTTATATAATTTTTTATTATAGATAATAAGTCTAAAGGTTATGAAATAAACAATACTCCTTATTTTAATGGTCAAAAGTATGCTTAGAGGAAAATTAAAATGAAAATTCATCTCGACAACATGGGTTTTGGAATTTGGTGATCCATTGAAGATAAATATAAAAAAAAACTAAAAATAATAGAAAATAACAGGATGATACAACTAAATATTATTATGATTCAAATTGAAAAGACATAAATTTTTTATTTTTCACTTTAAGAGAGGATAAATTTAATAAGATATATTATTTTGATACTACTTATCAAATTTGGTATACCCTTTTTATGTCTCATGAAGGAACATCTAATGTTAAGTAATTGAGACTAAATACATACACTATTAAGTATGATACTTTAAAAATTAATCCCGATGAATTTATCTTTAACATGTATCTTGGGTTAAATTAGATCATAAAAACTATGATTACACTTGAAAAAAATATGGTTGATAAAGATTAAGTACTAAGGATCTTGAGAATTCTACTAGATCATTAGACAAGTAATATAGTCTTTATTCAAGATTCACGTGAAATCATCAAACTATTAGTTAAATAGATAATTATAAAGTTAATGATGTATGGATAAGATATAAAATTAAAAAATGAAGAGGATGAACTAAAAATAAAATATATTACCTTTAAAGAATCATAGTAAAAATACAATGAAGTTTTAAAACATAACAATAGAAGTGGAAGTAAATATAATACATAAATTTATGAGGAAATAACTCAGATATCCAAAATATTTAATAATTTTTATATAAAAAATAATTTTTTTGTAAGTTAAATTATAAAGGAAAGTTTGATAAATGAGAAAATTGTAGGAAATATTAGAAAAAATATGACTCATCTAATGAGATTACCAACTATTATTTTAAGAGGAAATGACATTTAAAAGATAACTATCCAAATATTAATTATAATAAGAGGCATGAGGACAAATATAAAATACTAAATAGAGAAATAAATTCTAATTGGAGTAAATATAAGGATATCTATAATGACTCAGATTCTAGATGATAATATGAAAATGAAAAAAGAAAATTTATTCCTTATGGATTCTGCTTCAGAGGTACCATATATTTCATTTTATCATATATCTAATGAATCTAAAATATAACATAAAGAATTATAAGAATATTTTTCTATGCCTTAAGATCCTTAAATGAGTAAAAAGATAAAAATAAAAATATAAAATGGTATATGTTTTATGCACTGTAGATAAATTTGGTCTTAGTATAAAAAAGGAAAAGAATTCCAATTTGTTATAGGAAAATACTATCTAAAACTAGTAAACAAACATCTTAAAAAAAATTGAATAATTTTTTGATAGCATAAAAACCTTGAATATTATACTAGGTAAACAAAACCAATACAAAATCCAAATATGGAATTGGGTATGGATCTGAACAGGAAGGGAATCTGTATAAAAATTATTTTATTCCTAGTTCATAAAACAAGAATTTATTTTCTAGGGAAAATACTAGTTTTGGAAGTAATTCTAAAACTTTTGGAAGTAACATTTATTTTACATCTAAATATGTTATTTTTGTTGTAAGAAATCCTATTAAATAAATGTGTCTTCAAAAGAATTTATTTTATAACTTATCTAGACCTAAGAATATATGGGTTCCAAATTCATTTCATGTTTGATTTTACTTATGAAAAATGTTTGAAAATATCCAGAAAAAATATATAGTATTAGGATAGTGTATATTCTAGACATATAATCAGAGACTATTCAAGATTTAAGAATCTTATAAAAGTGGATGGTGGACATGTCACTTTTAGTGACAATTCAAAAGGAAATATTATTAGACTCAGACAAATTGGTAACTCTGAATCCGTCCTTGTTTATAAAGTGTTATTTATTAATGGTTTAAAATATAACCTTATTAGTATTTCTCAATTATGTGATGATGGTTTTAATATGTAATTTGAAAACAATGATTCTAATATTTATGATTCCAATCATGATTTAGTATCTATAGCTTTATGAAATGATAATGTTTTTTCTATTAATTTTGATTCCTTATTCTCTAAAAATGTGTCTTGTTTAAGTCCTTTTCATAGAGAATCTTGGCTATAAAATACGAGGCTATTACACTGTAGCATATAATCACTTAAAATCTAAATAATAGGGGTTTATTTAAGGATCTACCCATATAGAATTCCCTAAAGACAAAGCGTGCAATATTTATCAAATGGGAAGGAAACACAAAATATATTTCAAATGAATGAAAGAGGTATCTATATCTAAATCACTAGAATTGATTCTTATGAATTTATTTGGACCATCTAGAGTTTCTATTTTAGTAGGAAAACACTATTCCTATGTTATTGTTGATGATTATTCAAGATATAAATGGATGTTTTTATTTTTAACAAAAGTGAATATCCTTAATGTTTTAAAAAATATACACAATCAGTAGAGAACCATAGTAGACTCACCATCAAAACCTTGATAAGTGATCATGGATAAGAGTTTAAGAACCAAGATTTTGAATCTATCTACTCACTACATGGATATACTCACAATTTCTCTACACCTCAAACATCTCAACAAAATGGGGTTGTTAAAAGGATAAATATGACTCTTTAATAAACTAACCGAACTATGCTAAGTGAATATGACTTACCTATTTATTTTTGGGATGAAGCTATTAATATATCTTGTTATGTAATTAATATATTTATTATCAGATATATCTTGAAATAGACTCTATATTAATTATGGAATGGTAGAAAACCCAAAGTAAATTATTTTAGAGTTTTTTGATGCAATATCTATATTCTAAATACAAAGTAGAATATAGAAAAATTTTCACCAAAAAGTTATGAAGGAATTTTTATTGGTTATTTAACCACTAGTAAATCATATAGAGTCTTTAACAATAAGTCATATGAACTAAAACCTGCTATAGAAAATCATAAGAATGATATGTGAAATTGAGTATCAATAATACCACCAAATATTCTGATATTTCTACTAATTTAACTGATAAATATCCTAGCATAGACCATCAGATCCTTCCTGACCTAGAAAAAGACTTGGAAGAACAAAGTACTTCAGTTCATATAACTATTAGAACCCTCAAAAACCATCTCCAAGATGCTATTGTAGGATACCTAGATAAAGGTACTCAAACCTGAGTCTCTCTAATAAACTAGGTTAAAAATCAAGCCTTTATGTCACAAATTGATCCTAAGAACATAAATGAATCAATCAATGATGAAAATTAGGTAATAGAAATGCAAGAAGAATTGAATCAGTTTGAAATAAATAAATTCTAGAAATTATTAGATAGACCTAAAGACTACCTAACCTTTGGAACTAAGTGGGTATATAGAAACAAGGTTGGTAAACTTAGAAAAATTATAATAAACAAAGATAGATTGATTGCACAAGGATATAATCAATAATAAGGTATTGACTATCAAGAAACATTTTCACTAATATGTAAATACCCATAAATTTGAAGGAAATTTTTTTCTTAAATTCTTTGGAATTTTACGAGTCCACAGTTTCTAACGGCACTTGATTCTGAGGCCCAGTGTGCCCAGAATAATTTTTCGAAGTTTTGTTAAGCTTAAATTAATGCGAGTAAGCGGTTTTATTGAAAAAGTGGAATAAAACAGAAAAGGTTATTCGGATCAGAAATCCGAGGGCACCGTTGTGCTAAGGATGGCGGGTTTACCCTAGGAATGACTTAAGTTTAGTCGGTGCGGGCCTCCTGTGAGAAATTCCAAAAATGACATAACCGTAAATAAAATAATTAAATAAATTATTTTATTTTTCAAATGGTTATAACTCACAAATGGTAGCTCAGATTAAAAATCCGAGACCACCGCTGAACTCGTGAGGGCATTATTTATTTAATAAGATACTAACTTTTTCCAGCATGGGCCACCAGAAAAAGTTAGTTTTTGGTCGCAAATAAAATAATTAAGTGACAATTATTTTATTGTAAAATTCATAACTTCTAAACGGTAGCTCGGATTAAAAATCCGAGAGTATCAATGGGTTCATTGGGCCGTGTTTTACTTAGGCAAAGCCTAACCTCGATCGGCGTGGGTTGAGGGTGACTGATAATAATTTTCCAAACTTTTTTTCGGGTACATTCAGTAAACGTACATGCGGGTTTTTCTATCTTTTGAACCGGTGCTCGGAATTGAAATCTGAGGGCACCGATGAACTCGCAGTGCCGGTAATTGCTTAAGGGGACCTTTACCGTAGTTTTTATTTAAGCAGGTTGAGTTTTATTAATTTTGGAGTTTAGTTAAGAAAAGTTAAATAAATTTTTTAAAACAAATTTATATCTAAGGAAGTTAAATCCTCCCATGTGTGGATATATGAGAGGTGGGGCCCACATGAGCCCCAACCTCTCATCTTCCCATAACTCTCTCCAACTCCCCTTTAACACCCCTTCAATTTAATGTGCCAACCCTCTTCATTAATGAACAAAACATCTTTTAATTATTTGGCATGTTTTCGAATTCTCTTGAAATATTTATGCCAACTCATTAATAAAGGGTTATAATTTATTATTATGGGTGTTGGCATAATCTCTGGTGGGGAGAGTCTTGAGAGAGGGGATTTGGGAGGATTGAGAGGACTTCTTTCCCTCATCGAAGAATGCAAAGAACGCCGCCACCAACCTCGGCTTCTTCCTCCTCGACGTTGACGAAGCGACGCCGTCATCCCGCGACAACGTCAACAGAACAACGATAGCATCTCCTATCTTCTTCAAGCGATCAACCTTCTTGAATTGAGTTAGGGTTTTAATATTTAAGTATGATAAATATCTCTGTGTTAATTCCTCTTGTTCTTGAATCTCAACAACGGTGGCCAAACAAACATGGTCATCGATCCGCACATAGACCGTGAACCTTTCTGTTTTGTTCCTCGTGCATTATTATTCGCCAAATAATTAAGCATGCTAAAAACTCAATGTTACATTGAGCGCGACATACGGATGTGGAGATTTCGACCCGAGGATCACGAATCTACGATTGTCACAATTTTCAGGTTTTGAACGAAGATACAGTGACCCATGGAAGGGGAGACGTGACAATGTGATTTCAGCGTGTGTTCAAGGCATGACTTCAGGTGAGTTAGGCGGTGCGACTATTGTGGTGGTCAGTGAGGCTCCGGGAGAGCAAGGCAACACGAAAAAGGTCGTCTGGCGGTGTGTGATGAGTCTGAGGCGGCTCCGGCTGACAGTCCGGGTGTGCAGCTGGTGGCCAGGTCGTGGGGTACGTGACTGTCGAGGGAGGACCATGTCGCAAGGGTGGTCGGCGCGTGGCAGGCAAGCAGGGCAGGAGGCAGTAGATTGGGCGGAAGAGGACACCGCGTGAAGGACTAGCCGATAGGGTTTGGAGGTTTGGGTTGTAGGTGCTAAAACGTGAAGGAATTGATAGATTGGAGAGAGAAAGTTTAAGTTGATGATATAATAATAAAAAGAAAGGAATTAATTGATGTTGTATGTTTCCAGCAAGGGATAAAAAAACATGGATTGATTTGGAGTTAGGAATAGTAAATAAATAAGTAATTAATAATAATAATAAAATATTTTTGTTATTACTTTTGATGATAAACACATTTTTGTCTGCAACTTCCCCGTACGACCTCGATTTTACGAACCGTCTGCGGCGGTGCGACCCTGATTTCGAGACGGACATTCCGAGTCCAATATTGAATGTCTTTTTCGGGTTTTTGGATCGGGTACCAGAAATGCTCAAATAATAATAATATATTATTATTATTAAATCTTCGACCCGCCATAACTCCTGCGTGCGACGTCCGATTGGCTTGCCATCAGTGGTGATATAATCATGTCATTAATACGGTCGATTCAAGTCTAATGTTGGATACTAAATTCTGGTTCGTGGCTCTGGGTCACGAAACACCGAATAATAATAATAATATTATTATTACGGGATCTTTTATCGGACATATCTCTCTCATACGGTGTTAGAATGATGAACCGTTTGCGACGTTGTGACCCTGTAATTAAGATGGATGTTTCAAGACCAATTTTGGATATTTAAGTCGAGGTCGAGGCGCGGGCCCCTGGAATTTAAGACGGATGTTTCACCAGATATCCATTTTGGACCAATGGGTAGTCCATCTCGTGTATTTTTCGGTATGGATCACAATGGTGTGACCGGTTTGGTTAACCGATGTCATTTGAAGTATGGCCAGGTTGGTTCGAACCCGAAACCAACTGGGCCCCTAGGACTAAAAGGCTAATAACTCACAGACCGGGCGTCTGATTGACACGCCGTCTGTTGCGTTGAAACCCCTATGACGAGTCGGTCCTTTGAGATTCTTCCACATGAGTTTACGTGACTCTTGGAAGTATCGAACAATAGCTCGTAGAGTGGACCCTCCCGGAGAGGAGTGTACGGAGTACATAGACCTTTTATCTGGATGAGACCTGATGACTGCTTATCTGATTCGAGTCGGAGTGACTTGTATAGCCCAGTGGGGAGCACTACTCTGTTTGGGTGGCAGACCCACGGTGGGGAGCACTACTGTGTTTGGGTGGCAGACCCGGGGTACTCGACAGAAGGTGTACCTCTGTAGGCTATGAGGGGGAGCACTACTTTGTGAGGTGGCAGACCCATGGCAGGGAGCACTACTGTGTTTGGGTGGCAGACCCGCAGTGCTCGACAGGAGGAGTACCTCAATAGTCTAAGGTTAGTGAGCAGCGCCTCAGATTTGTGACAGGATCACTGTACTCATCATAGGAGGAGATCTTCAGCAGTTGTGGTTTCGATATCATTAATGAAAATCCTGTTTTGAGCTGAGTTAATGACCTTTGTGTTTTCCTCATGATTGAGATGAGTTACTTGATAACTTAGGTATAAGTATGGGATTATACCTAAGTAAGGGTTATTTGATGAGATCATTATTTGTGGTTATCCTTGTTGGATTTAGTGATACCTTTAGGGTCTCGGGGTCCTTACTGAGTATCGTTATACTCATCCCTACATGGGCTATGCCCGCACCTCATTGTGTTGGATGCAGATGACAGACAGCACTGACGGAGGCCGAGTGTTCGAGGACTAGACGACACCTGGAGGTGGACCTCACGACGAGTCGGTACCCAGAGGTGGACTTCACGATGAGACAATACTCAGAGGAGGTTGACTGACGAGAGCGTTGAGGAAGATATCTATACCTACCCTTCAGGTATGATTCGTGGTGGACGACCCAGGAGCTGCTACCATTTTCCGGCTATTTGTTTTTTCTGTTGTACTTTCATTTAGTTGTATCTGTACTTTTCAGCTGGGTTTGTATTCTGGCCCATTTAATTTTCAACACTTTCTTTTGTACTTAGTGTTTGTTTCTGCTTGTAATATGTGGTGTTTGATTACTTTATAAAGGCAATTCCTTCCCTATTTATCGGGATTTACGCCTTTGGTGCTAGTTGCTAGCCCCTGGCCTATGGAAGGCGGGCTTGGGGTAGTCACGACATGGGCCCCGAGGACGGGTCGTGACAAATTGGTATCAGAGGAGTTGGTTCTACCGCAGAACTCAGAACTATGATCATTCTTTTCTATGAAGCAATAGTGTTAAGGGTACCGAGTGTGGTCTTCAGTTCAGGGAGTCCAGTGTTGGTGCGGCGGCCAACATATCCATACACCAGGACCCCGACTTCTGATTTTCGACTTAGTGCACGAAAACACTGATTGCATGTGTGTTTCCAAAAGTTTTCCTTAAGTCATCTCAACCAGGTCATCTCACCAGGTATAAATTGTTTGACAGTGTCGCATCTGTTCATGATGTCTCTATGCAGACAGTTAGTTGGAGTTTCGAGAGAGTACCCGATGAAGACCCACCGAGTGATGAGGCTCCGGTGCAGGGCCCTCTTACTATGTTGGCACCTTCGGGTGGTGTACCAGCAGCACCACCACCCATTGGGCAGTAGATTCCACCAGCCATACTAGCGAACGGTGCATGCCGACAGAGCGCATTGCACGAGTTCCAGCAGTAGAGGCCTTCGAGGTTATGAGGTGAGGCAGATTCCCAGGCAACAGAGGACTGGCTGGAAGCGATTGCTAGAGTTTTCCGCCTAGTTGAGACACCAGTAGAGTAGATGGTGGACTGAGCTACTAGTGTTTTCCAGTGAGTGACAATGAGGTTGGTCTGTATAGTGATGAGGCTTCAGTACGTGGACCGATGCCTGAGATAGTAACTTCGGGTAGTGTGCCAGCTGTATCACTACCTATTGGTCAGCAGTTACAACCGACGGTACCGGTAGATGAAACTTGTAGACTTAGTGCCTTACATGTGTTTCAGCACCAGATATCCCTCATGTTCCGAGGTGATCCTGACTCATAGGTGGCTGAGGACTGGATTGAAGAGGTGGCTGAGATTTTTCTAGAGCTTACACAGCTTCGGCAGGACGACATGTCAGAAGCTGAGTACTCAACAAGGCATACCAATCGTTCCGGGTACTTGATGACTACGATAAGATCAGTGCTTTAGAGATTATACCTCTGAGTGAGGTGTGTTTAAGGATATCCGAGTAACCACTCTTTCCTCTATGCATTCCTACTTATGGTAGGGTGCTAGAGAGAACCTTTGTGGTTGAATGTTCTTTGGATGATCGGTTATAGCCAGTGAATGTTAGCAGTGGGAAGATGCGAACTGGTGCCAGTATCAGAGACTTGGGTGAGGAAGTGTTAATGACAGATGAATCTGCAGAGTAGCAGACATGGAAGTAGAGCTTGGAGAGCAGCATGAGGTGGTGTACATTTCGACATGTTACAACCACCCGCCTTTGTAGTCCCCACCAGGTTCAGGGAGTTAGAGGACAGGGGAAGAGAATAGCTGCATGCGGTCACATAGTGTGACCCAAGGGCTCTAAGAATGATTTGAGGTACGGTCTGTGTCTACTACGAGATGCCATATCAATAGACATAGGTACCAATCATTCCTTCCTTCCACGAATCTTGTCCCAAACCTAGAGTTTCCGGTTAAAATTGTTGACTTGACCCTCATGTCTAGAGATACCTTTGAGAGGAGACTCGATAAACACACTTACACCAACATGTGTGATCTGACCCTTCAGGAAAGAGTTTCGGTTGGAACCTCTTGGTGGCAGTGTCGAGGCCTTACAACTTTAGTTTGGGTATGGACTGGGCAACCACAGTTCATACACGGATTGGCGATATTAGGAAAAAAGGTTATGGTTTATCTACAATGTTGGGATAGGGTTTTCCTTGGTCAGCGAAAAGAAAAACCCAGGCAGCACAGGATGGAATCATACATAAGAGGGTGCAATCGATCACTCAGGAGTCGTCCATACTTACCTTTGTGCCAGAATTCTCCAGAGTTGCAGCACCACTTCTAGCAATGACAAAGAAAGGGAAACCCTTCGTGTGGTCAGTTAGATGCCAGCATAGCTTTCTAGAGCTGAGACAGAGATGGTTCACTGCAGTTGAGACTGCATAGAGCAGACAGAATTCCTATGTTGATAGGAGACGGAGACCACTTGAGTTCGAGGATATCGACCATGTATTCTTACAGGTCTCACCTCGATGAGGTCTAAGGAGATTTGGCCGGGGTGACAAGTTATCTCCAAGATTCATCGGACCTTTCCAAGTCCTCAGCAGTGTAGGCAAGGTGGCTTACCGCCTGGCCCTTCCACCTCAATTTCACTGGATGCACAACGCCTTCCACGTATCACAGTTGAGGAGATAGGTGCACGACCTGATGCATATCATCGACCACGGGGAGCTGGACATCGATGACGGGGCGACATTCTCGGAGGTCCCGGTGGAGATCGAGGATCTATAGGAGTAGGTACTACGTGGATGATCGATTCCTCTGGTGCGCATTTGTTGGCAGCATGAGAACCTCCAGTAGAGCACATGGGAGCGGAAGGCTCAGATGCGTGCTCAGTATCCTCATTTGTTACCCTGGTTTATGTTGTAGCTTTACGGGGATGTAAAGACCTAAGGTGGGGATAATGTAAAGACCTGTAAATTTCAAGGAAATATTTTTCTTAAATTCTTTGTAATTTTACGAGTCTGCAGTTTCTGACGGCACTTGATTCTGAGGCTCGGTGTGCCCGGAATAATTTTTCGAAGTTTTGTTAAGCTTAAATTAACACGCGTAAGCAGTTTTACTAAAAAAGTGGAATGACTATTAAATGGTTATTCAGATCAAAAATCCGAGTGCACCATTGCGCTCAGGATGACGGGTTTACCCTAGGCGCGACTTAAGTTTAGTCGGCGCGGGCCTCCTGTGAGAAATTCCAAAAATGACATAACTGTAAATAAAATATTTAAATAAATTATTTTATTTTTCAAATGGTTATAACTCACTAATGTTAGCTCGGATTAAAAATCAGAGACCACCGCTGAACTCGTGAGGGCATGCTTTATTTAAGCAGATACTAACTTTTTCCGGCACGGGCCACCAGAAAAAGTTAGTTTTTGGCCGCAAATAAAATAATTAAGTGACAATTATTTTATTGTAAAATTCATAACTTCTAAACGGTAACTCAGATTAAAAATCCGAGAGTATCGATGGGTTCATTGGGGAGTGTTTTACTTAGGCAGCGCCTAACCTCGACCGACGCGGGTCGAGGGTGACTGATAATAATTTTCCGAACTTTTTTTCGGGTACGTTCAGTAAACGTACGTGCAGGTTTTTCTATCTTTTGAACCGGTGCTCAGAATTGAAATCCGAGGGAACCGATGAACTCGTAGTGCCGGTAATTGCTTAAGGGGACCTTTACCGCAGTTGTTTTTTAAGAAGGTTGAGTTTTATTAATTTTGGAGTTTAGTTAAGAAAAGTTAAATAAATTTGTTAAAACAAATTTATATCTAAGGAAGTTAAATCCTCCCATGTGTGGATATATGAGAGGTGGGGCCCACACAAGCACCAACCTCTCATCTTCCCATAACTCTCTCCAACCCCCCTTCAATTTAATGTGCCAACCCTCTTCATTAATGAACTAAAAATCTTTTAATTATTCGGCACGTTTTCGAATTCTCTTGAAATCTTTATGCCAACTATTTAATAAAGGGTTATACTTTATTATTATGGGTGTTGGAATAATATCTAGTGGGGAGAGTCTTGAGAGAGGGGATTTGGGAGGATTGAGAGGACTTCTTTCCCTCATCGAAGAACACAAAGAACACCGACGCCAACCTCGACTTCTTCCTTCTCGACGTTGACGAAGCGACGCCGTCATCCCGCGACAACGTCAATGGAACAACGATAGCATCTCCTACCTTCGTCAAGTGATCAAAATTCTTGAATTGAGGTAGAAGTTTAATTTTGAAGTATGATAAATATCTATGTGTTAATTCCTCTTGTTCTTGAATCTCAAAAATGGTGGCCAAACAAACATGGTCATCGATCTGCATATAGACCGTGAACCTTTCTATTTTGTTCCTAGTGCATTATTCGTCACCAAATAATTAAGCGTGCTAAAAACTCAATGTTACGTTGAGCGCGGCATACGTACGTGGAGATCTCGACCCGAGGATCACGAATCTGCGATTGTCACAATTTTCGGGTTTTGAACGAAGATACAACGACCCACGGAAGGGGCGATGCGGCGGTGTGATTTTGGCGTGTGTTCAAGGCATGACTTCAGGCGAGTTAGGCGGTGCGACTACTGCGGTGGTCAGTGCGGCTCCGGGTGAGCAAGGCAGCATGACAAAGGCGGTCTGGTAGTGTGCGGCGAGTCCGAGGCAGCTTCGGCCGGCAGTCCAGGTGTGCAGCTAGTGACCAGGCCGTGGGGTACGTGACTGTCGAGGGAGGACCACGTCGCAAGGGTGGTTGGTGCGTGGCAGGAAAGCAGGGTAGGAGGTAGCAGATCAGGTGAAAGAGGACACCGCATGAAGGGATGGTCGATAGGGTTTGGAGGTTTGGGTTGGAGGCGCTAAAACATGAAAGAATTGATAGATTGGAGAGAGAAAGTTTAAGTTGATGATATAATAATAAAAAGAAAGGAATTAATTGATGATGTATGTTTAAAGCACCCAACAAGGGCTCCAAAAAAACTTGGATTGATTTTGTGTTAGGAATAGTAAATAAATAAGTAATTAATAATAATAATAAAATATTGTTGTTATTACTTTTGATGATAAAACACATTTTTGTCTGCAACTTCCCCGTACGACCTCGGTTTTACGAACCGTCTACGGCGGTGCGACCCTGATTTCGAGACGGACATTCTGAGTCCAATATTGAATTTATTTTTCGGGTTTTTGGATCAGGTACCCGAAACGATCAAATAATAATAATATATTATTATTATTATTAAATCTTCGACCCGCCACAACTCCTGCGTGCGACGTCCGATTGGCTTGCCATCAGTGGAGATGTAATCCTGTCATTAATACGGTAGATTCAAGTCTAATGTTGGATACTAAATTCTAGTTCGTGGCTCGGGGTCACGAAACACCGAATAATAATAATAATATTATTATTACGGGATCTTGTATCAGACATATCTCTCTCATACGGTGTCAGAATGACGAACCGTCTGTGACGTTGCGACCTTGGAATTAAGACAGATGTTTCAAGACCAATTTTGGATATTTAATTTGAGGTTGAGGTGCGGGCCCCATGAGGCCCGGTTCGCGCGTGTTGCGGTGAAATGAAACTTTTTCACCGGCTATCCATTTTGGACTAATGGGTAGTCCATCTCGTGAGTTTTTCTATATGGATCACAATGGTGTGACCTGTTTGGTTAACCGGTGTCATTTGAAGTACGGCCAGGTTGGTTCGAACCCAAAACCAACTGGGCCCCCGGGACTAAAAGGCTAATAACTCACAGACCGGGCGTCCGATTGACGCGCCGTCTGTTGCGTTGAGACCCCTACGACGAGGTGGTCCTTTAAGATACATTCACGTGAGTTTACATGACACTTGGAAGTATCGACCAGTAGCTCGTGGAGCGGACCCTCCCGGAAACGAGCGTACGGAGTACAAAGACCTTGTAGCTGGATGAGACCTGATGAATGCTTGTCCGATTCGAGTCGGAGTGAATTGTATAGCCCAGTGGGAAGCACTACTATGTTTGGGTGGCAGACCCACGGTGGGGAGCACTACTATGTTTGGGTGGCAGACCCGCGGTACTCGATAGAAGGAGTACCTCTGTAGGCTATGAGGGGGAGCACTACTTTGTGAGGTGGCAGACCCATGGTGGGGAATACTACTGTGTTTGGGTGGCAGACCCGCAGTGCTCGGTAGGAGGAGTACCTCAACAGTCTAAGGTTAGTGAGGAACGCCTCAGAGTTGTGACAAGATCACTGTACTCGTTAGAGGAGGATCTCTTCAGCAGTTTTAGTTTTGATATCATTAATGAAAATCCTGGTTTGAGCTGAGTCAATGACCTTTGTGTTTTTCTCATGATTGAGATGAGTTACTTGATAACTTAGGTATAAGTATGGGCTTATACCTAAGTAAGGGTTATATGATGAGATACTTATTTGTGGTTATCCTTGTTGGATTTAGAGAGATCTTGAGGGTCTCGGGGTCCCTACTGAGTATCATTATACTCACCCCTGCATGGGCTATGCCCTCACCTCATTGTGTTGGATGCAGACGACGGACAACGCTGACGGAGGCCGAGTGTTTGAGGACTGGATGACACCTGGAGGTGGACCTCACGAAGAGTCGGTACCCATAGGTGGACTTCACAATGAGATGGTACTTAGAGGAGGTTGACAGACAAGAGCGTTGAGGAGGATATCTGTATCTACCCTTCAGGTAGGATTCGTGGTGGACGACCCAGGAGCTGCTACCATTTTCCGACTGTTTGTCTTTTCTATTGTACTTTCGTTCAGTTGTAGCTATACTTTTTAGTTGGGTTTGCATTCTGGCCCATTTACTTTTCAGCACTTTCTTTTGTACTTAGTGTTTGTTTCTGCTTGTACTCTGTGGTGTTTGATTACTTTATAATGGAAATTCCTTCCATATTTATCAGGATTTACGCCTTTGGTGCTAGTTGCCAGCCCTTGGCCAATGGAAGATAGGCTTGGGGTAGTCACGACATGGGTCCTGAGGACGGGTCATGACATAGTAGCTAGACTTGAATCCATTAGAATACTTATTTCATATACAATACATCTTAATTTCAAACTTTTTCAAAATGTTTTCAAGTGCGTATTTCTAAACGGTTATATTATAGATGATGTTTTTGTTGAGAAACTTATTGGATTTCAAAACCCTCATTTTCAAAATCACGTTTTAATTCTTTCTAATTATTTGTGTGGTTTAAAATAGGATCCCAAATCTTGGTATGATAGACTCAACAATTTTCTTATATTAAATAGTTTCTAAACATGTATCTTTGAACCTACTTTATTTATAAAAATAATTTAAAATGATGTTTTAGTTCTTAAAATATATGTTGATGATATTATTTTTAGATCATCCAAATTCTCCTTGTGTATTGAATTTTATAAAATAATGAAAATAAAATTTTAAATGAGTTTAATGGGTGAGTTAAAATTATTTCTTGGTTTTCAATTTTTTCAAGAAAAAGATGGAATTATTTTAAATCATACTAAATAAGCAAAGGATATTTTAATTTTTTTTGGTATGCATAGAACCAAAGGTATATATACTCTTATGATTATAAGCTGTAAGTTAGATCTAGATGAAACTAGAAATTTAGTTGACCAAACTACATATAGAGGTGTGATTGGAATTTTTTAATACTTAACTGCTATTTAACCTGATATTATATTAATTTTAAGTATGTTCACCCATTTTTAAGAAAATACAAAGGAATATCATTTGAAAGCTATTAAAATAATTTTCAAATACCTCAAAATAGAACTAATTATAGTATGTTATACTCTAAAGGTCATGGATTTGAATTAGTTAGTTATTATAATACTGATTTTGGAGGTCGTAATTTAGATATAAAAATAACCTAGGGAACATGTCATCTTTCAAGAAAGTATCTAGTTTCATGGTGTAGTAAGAAACAAAATTATATCACATTATCTATTATTGAATATGAGTACATATATTTAGTAAGATGTTTTGTACAAATTATGTGGATGAAACACACTTTACTAGAGTATGGTTATCAATTTTGATATGAACCTATACATTGTGATAATATAAGTGATATTAATATTTCTATAAAACCCACGTATTATTCTAGGAAAAAAACATCGATGTAATACATCAATTTTTGAGAGACCATTTTAAAAAATGAGATATTAATCTTGAGTTCATTGTCCAAAAACAATAGTTTGTGGATATTTTTTAAAAAGACTATAAATATATAGATATTAGATTATATCATACCTGGCTTAGGAATGATTAATTATTCCTAAATATTTCATTTCAATTTATAAACATTGTGTTTATTTTATTCTTATTCCCAAATATTACTTATTTATTAATTATATTATAATACTTCACATATTAATTTATTAATCCTTATCTTATTTTAAGTTCTATATGATGTTTTCTATACTATGACAACAAGTATCATTGAAAATAGTTCATATAGCCAATTAAAGTAACTATTTTTTTTCACATAGTTAATTAACCAAGCATGAGCCCTATAATTACTAAAATGCATGTCATACAGTAATTATACAAACCATGAATTGTTTAAGTTACCAAAAGTATGTTTTTACAGTCAGTTAACCTAATGTGACTATTTGATTATGAAATTTTAATTAAACATTTTTGTGGGATTTCTTTTCAGTTTATTATTATTTTATTCTCTAAATGATTGAATAAAATTTAAATAAGAATTTTAATTGTCGCACATCTCCTTTTTTATCTTCCTAACAACCCATTGTCTTTTTTGAATCCCTAGATATTTTCTCTCTCATATATCTCTTTTCCAAGCCCCTTTATCTCTCGAAATCAAACCCAAGCCTCTGGAGTTCCAAATAGTTGTATAAGGATGGTTTAAATGAAAATAGATCATAAAGTTCTATCTCCTATTTGTTTTACTCATTAAAATGGATCTAAAAAGGATAAAGATATCTTGAGTAGTATGATCAAGACTCACAACCTGCATATTCTAGATCAACTTGTTTATATGAAAAAAATAGTGGATGTTGAATGGCTTTAGTTGGGAAAATCCTTGGTTTTGAATTCGATTCAAAAGTAATGGTGAATTTTTTTATTTAAGGATAATGGTAATCCAATTTATCCGCATTTGTTCAAATATTTTTATGAAAATATGGATTTTTTTCTAGTAATTTAAGATACATCATTCGAATAGTTGTAAATGGAGAAAATATAGTATTCTCTTTGAAGCCATGGGATAAAATATTGAATATTCTCATATAAGAGAATACAAGGATTATTAAAATTAATACCCTTTTAATCATTATCATTTTGAGTTTTTGAATTCCCTTTAGGAATTAAATTTGAAAAATACTCCTATAAAACCAACTATTATGGAATTAAATGTGGAGTGGATATTGTTGGTTAAATTTATCCAACATCTGATTAACCCTAGGAAAGGATACTTAAACATTTTGAGGCATCAAGATCTATTTTGTTTTGTATTTGATGAAGAATGGGGTTTAAATAAATTTATCAATCAATATCATGAGTCATATGGATGAAATGTGTAGTACCTACTTTAGATTTAATTCCTTACCTTACCATAAATATATCTCATACCTATTGTATTTTAAAGGATTAGTTTTTGAAGGGGAGGAAAGAGACACTTCCTTTGTTGTTCTTTACTCAAATAAGAAAATCTATAAGTATATGAAGGTTAATTGGAACCCATGATAAAGGGAGTGAGTATATGATAATGATAGGATTTATGAGAAGTTAAATACTATTAAGGATCTTGTTAGAACAAGAGATAAAGTAGATCATAGTCTGGTACCTGCTAAGGTGGTTGAGTATTCTTCTAATGAAAATTAAGTTACCTCCGAAATTAAATAATAATAAACAGAAGTGTTCGATTTTAGTGTTTAAGCTGGGGAAACACTTGAAGAGGCCAGATATCACACTCCTATTATGTCTTTTATATCTATTGATTATCCCCTACCTATAATATCTCAAGAAGAAGAATTAAAATATGGATACCTTGATGACTATGAGGTATCCGTGAGTGATGTTTTAGAAGGAATAACATGGGAGGACAGTGACTCTGGTGAAACTGAAATAAGTAAATAAAGTTATAATTTTTTTTATGCTTTAAGCCCTATCATTGGAAGTAATAATAGAACAATTAAAAGGGAAACAACTCCTCACTGGAAGGAATCTGATGATTGTTATGATAATGGTTCCAATCCAACTGGGCATGGTGGATTTGCTATCTCTTCTAATCATAGAGTACCTGTGGGGTATCTAATTATTGATATTGATTTTCAAGAAAGATTTAAAGTATCTCCTCCCAAGAAAATACTTGACCAGGTGATTCAAGAGATGCTCGAACTAACTCCTAGTAATGTTTTTGAGCAACTAGTTGAGAGAAATGTGATAGCTCCTCTTGGATTTTCCTGCACATATCTTTTTTTAAGTTGATGAGGAAGAACCTAGGGTAGGACTAGAAGTTCCGTCTTTGAGACCATAAAATGTAGTGATTGAAGGTGAGTTGGATGGTAGTCAGTTTACTTATGAACCATCTACACTAGTACCATCTTATACTCCTTCTATATCCTTTGTGACTAAAGATGATTTGAATATATTAAAATCGTTATGGGTTTTTTTGAAAGAGTTGTTCATTGGTTTTGGGAACATAGTGGAACCCATCATAGAAGAGGAAATATCAAGGATAATAACTCTTTTTTATCACTCATTTTCAACCCAAAATTTATCTCAAGATATATCTTATAAAAATGATATTGAGGAATGTAAAGCTCAAGTTAGAGCCTTGTAAACATATCTTCAGGACATAATGATAAAGTTAGACCATAGGTTTCTAAAAGAAATTTTTTATCCTTATATATCTATTGATCCTCCTATATCCTTCTTATTTTCACCTCTTTCTCCTATGAAATGTGTTGTTAATGAAGATTCAAACAGATTATGAGATATTATTTTAAAGTGATATTTTAGGAGTTTCATAAGACCAAAGAAATAGTTTTTTAGGTATGTAAAGAAATATGTTAGAGAGAGAGACAAAATTATAAGGGCTATTGAATTTATCTCACCTAGATATTTACTAAGTATTATATGAAGAACATGTTCAGATCCTTAGCCAATGATCTCATGATTTCCCCTTTGACTCAAGATTGAAACACTCATGTGGATAAATTAAAAGTTATTACTTATATTCTGGAAGCCTTTATAGAGAACAAGGAAGACTATTTTCAGGCCATGGAGCATGGTTCTTGATATGTGAAGGACCTCACTAGAGTTCTTAATCCATACCTTTATACTGTCATTCAAGAACCTCCTGCCTTACCTATATATTGAATTCCTACTTTTACCAATTCTACTACCAAACTTTTTAGATTGTCTCCCAGGAAAGATATTCAGTGTCTTCACCCAGTTTCTTGGTGTGTGATTATTCAAGAAACTTCTCCTATATATTGAACACAATGTACACCTCCTGCCTTATCCTCCACATCCAAAGGAAAAGATCTTACTCTACCTTATAGCATTATATATGTTGTGTTAGATTCTGATTCTGATTAGAGTATCTGATAAGGAATTTCTTTGTAACCATTTTTGAGTTATCAATGAAATACATTATTTTCTCCATGTGTCTCCCTTTCTCAACTTGTTTTTCATATTTATTCATTAATTTTTTTAATATATTTTTGATGTTTCCTTTTACATCTCCACATACCATTGGAATAATTATTTATAATAACAAAAGGGGGAGAAATGCTGTTTTAATTCATTTCATATTCTCTATAAAGATTTTTGATCATAAAAAATGAGGATATTATTATCTTAATACAACAACTTCTTATTTTAAGGCTAAAAAATAATGTTTCTTAGTTATTAATTAATTTTTTGTTATATTGTAGTCAATTTTCATTTTAGCTAAACTTTCATAAATGGATAAGTCTTAAATAGAATTCATCAACCTACTGTATGAAGAGGTTCAACTAACCATAAAGTTCAAGTTTCTATATAGAAGTGACTACATAAACAAAAAAGTAACCATGTGTTAGATGAAAAAAATTATCTAAGTGTTGAAATAAACACATGAGTATAGAACCGACTACATGGAGTGTTCAGGTGACCTTAAGAAGGATTTAACCTACCACATTAATACTTCAACTCACAGTACAGAATGACAATATTTTTTAGTAATTATTGAACCTACCACATGAAGAACTGAAGTGACCACATGTTTAAAGAAAGTGAACATGTCAAGCGACTACAAGATCAAGTTAGCACAATCTCAAGTGACCTCAATCTCAAGTGATCGTAAGTATAAGTGAATGTGAGATTAGGTGACCACAAGCTTAAGTGACTTCAAGCTCAAGTAACTGTAAGGTGAAGTGATGACAAGATAGAGTGACCATGCCTAAGTAAAGTCTAGTGATCGTATATAACTTAAGTAGGGAGGAATATTTAAAACTCCAATGACTATATTTTAAATAATTTAATGAATAGTCATAGAATTTAAGGATTCCTAATCAAACTAATAAGTATGAGGACTACTTTATCAATATTATCTAATGAATAATTAGAGAATGTGATCTATTTAAGAATTCAATCCAATAATGGAAAAAGGATTTAAATGAAATATTTATTAGATAAAATAATTTTCTATGTGATTTCACAACACTCTGTTTTGGTTTTGATCTCCTAGTTTAATATATATTAGGATCTTTTTCAAGGATAGATTTAATGACAATTAATCAAGTGTAGCTGATCAGATTGATCTACTTTAAAGTCTATATCTTCCTATCTTTTCTCTCTATGTTTTTATTATATTCGAGTTGTGTTTAAATTACTATATATATTAATTATCACATGAAGCTATACTATATTAGAGATTACTAAATACCCTATATTATTCTTTTTTACCCCTATAATCCCATGCATAACTGTAGAATATGTTATGTGTAGCCTAAACTACTTTGTGTGCAATTTTAATTATAAAACCCAGTCTAGGTTGTGGATATTTTTAATGTTTAATAAAAATTCTTGGAAGAGGGTGAATATCAAAGTGGAAAGGATTAGATATTATCTTTAGACTGAAATACTTTTACTTATTTATAGTGTGTGTTAATTTTTTTTCTTACTTTGTTTTTAAAAATCAGTTTATTACTTTATAAACTTATTCACAAATAAATAATCTGATAGTAATGTTTAATTAGAGATTTATATATCATTTTTGATGTTATTATATTTTTTTTAAAGTTAAATTTATTTTAAAATTGTTTTAATTGGGTTGTGATTGATCCTTTGGGAAATATTTTGAAAACATAATATTATATATTTATAATATTTTATATTACGAGGATGTTTTTATAAATTGGATGATTTAGTTTTAAATTGTTTTTAAATAGAATTTTTTATTAGAAAATCAACTCACCCCCTCTCTTAAGTTTTACACTCTAACCAATAAAGTGTTATGCCACTCAATTTAGTGAATTGGTTCCTTTGTCTCTAGAGTTGGTGCTTGAGAACTCACTTAAGTGTAAGATCCCAAGTTTTTATTGAGGTATGATTATTTTTGAATTTTAGTTTAATTCCTTAATATTGACCTAATGGGAATGCCTAATGAGGTTCCTAGGGTTTAGGGGTGTCTGGGGCTTGTTTGTAGCTTGGAGGATTAGTTTTTGGAAAGGGTAACTGGGCCACATGGTTAAATGAAATCATGAATCTCAGACCGCATAGTTTATTTTAACCATGCAGGGTGGTTCAGAGATCTGTCCAGAGTTGCATAGTTTAATGAAACCGTGCAACCAGATCTGCATTCTAGTGTGAACCATGTGCAATTTTTAGAAGAGGAAAAAATATGGTTTGCACACACTTTCCCAAATTGTGCACATGAACTGTGCGAGGGTCGTTTTGAGGTAGATATGGGCACAAAATTAGCAGATGGTTTGGCCACCCATGCCTCCAAACCATGCAACCCAATTTAAAAGGGTGAAATTTATATTTTTACCATATAGATTTTAATGTTTAAACCACTCTCTTCCTTCTTTATTTCTAGTAGATAGTGGGTTATTTTTCTCCCGTTGAAGCTCCTCCTTCTAGGATTTTATGTAGTTTCACTATCTGAACTCTGATTCGTGATTCGTTCATCTCATTAGATCAGCACTGGTAAGTTCTCTATTCCTCTTGCACCTTTTTTCAAATTTCTTCATATAAACAGAGTTATTTTGGTTCAAGATAATATGATCTATTTCTAGGGTATTCATCCACTCTTCCTTTTTCTTCCAATTTAGATCAAGTTAGGAGTTGATACTGGATGAGAGTTCTACCACGGGCTTATGGTAGGTGGTCTATACCTTTTCCCACAATGTCCAGTTTTTTTATATCTAGTTTCTATTATTCTTCATGAGAGACCTTCTAGAAATTATCCTAAATTAATTAAATTCCTTGAATAAATTATTAGAACCTTTACATATTTCCCACTTAGTACCATGATATGGTTGGATGTTTTCAACCTCGACCTGGACCACCTGTTTGGTGAATTTATGTACCTACCATATGATACACCACCCCGTTGGGTTCATGTGAGAGCTCACAATATTAGTGGGATACTTAATGAATTAAATGAGATATTAAGAGTGAGATTATACCTCCTTTACATGTTTTAACATGTTATTGAAATGTTTAAATGGATTAAATGGAAAACATGGATGAGTTGGAAGAAATCATGGATCCTATATGATTATGAAATGGGTTGTGAACTGATTAATGAATTGGTTTTGATTACATTTAATGTCATGGAAATTTATACACCATGGATTCATAATTTCATTAAATTACATGTATATTTCTACTACATGGATTCAGAACTACGTTGAATTCCCTGGACATTTATACTATATGGATTCAGGATTATGTTAAATTCCATGTACATTTCTACTCTATGGATCCAGATTACATGGGATGCCTTGGATATTACTACTCCATGGATTCGAACATTGCTTATGATACTAGATTACTCTTCATAGGCCACATTGGATATTTTATCATGTTTCAAAATTAACCCTTATTATGGGTTCTTAATTACAATTGTTATACCAGACAATATCACTCTTGCATATTCATTTATATAACAGTTATATATTTCACACTACTTAGATTATATACACAGACTAAACTTTCTATATATACCATTGGTAGTGGCCTACTAAGTTTTATCTCACATCCTATTTGGACTGCCATTGGGTACCCAAAAAGACTTTATGGATGTAGGCAGGGGTCGGGGTAAACACCCACTTTACAATTCATGATTTTTTTTCAATTCTTAAGAGTGTGGAGAACATGACTGATCCACGCTTGTGATTCTATCTGGACATAGTACCTTTTTTGTCTATTTTTAATTTTGTCACATGTATTGTATTGGATTCATATTTCCATGTATTGCCTACCATTTTTTATAAATACATGACACACATCTTTTTGTATATGATATTTTCCTTAACTTTGTTTACTTTTATTACTATCATATAGATATTATCTTCCATTTTCTAGTTATTGATACGCTTACACTATTTATTTATGTGATTACACCACCATGCTACAATCTGATTATGAGGGTATTGTCTCCCCAATGTACCACATTAGACCCTATCTACTATTCGGTATCCTCTGGCATACATGGAGGAATACTTGAGGCCTTGTGACCCACTATCTCAACGAACCATTTAGTTTCTTTAGGGTTAGGACATTACAAATAGGTATCAGGGAATCTTTTTATTTTCTTACCTTACTATTTTGAGACAATAGATGGGAGATTAGGAATGAATTGGGACTTGGTTATAAGCTATACCTGGGATTGGCTAACCCATGTTTTGGGTAATTACCAAGTTTCTTGTAATGAGAGTTTTTTGTTCTATATTTTTACTATTATAGTTGATTTGATTCCACCATTGGGTGAAAAAAATGATATTCGATATTGATTGTGATTTTAATTTTACTGTGTTCCGATGAGGTGAGGGAATGCCTCTCATGCATCATTTTAGGCACTTAAAGGGAATGACATTCCATGCATATACCATGCTATATTGGATTAATTGGTTGAATGAATGACATTGATTATGTGGGAATTATGTTAAATAATTCTTATTGACTAATGTTTCTTTTAGAATATCGAGAAAAATAATGGGTACTTAAAGTGACCACCTTAACCTAATAGTGTTTTACTATATAGGCTAAAGCAGACACCTTAAGTGGTCAATTATGGAATGTTGAGCCATGAACCATTGGTCACATGGGTTAGAACGTGTTATGGTTAGGATTAAATATAATCCTAACTTCAATTTATAACATGTATGGGTCCTTATAAATTGGAAATATAAATCCATATAATTCAACCATCTAAATAGAGTTGTAAAATGAATGTATGAATTTAAAAGAAACTGAATTATGAAATGGAAATATTGCTGTTAAATGGAGTTTCCAATTTAAATTTAAAGGGTGTTTCATTTATAAATTAAAATTGATAGTCCATATACCGAGACATATGTTGTGAAACAGAGATCTTGACCCAGACCTGACCTTAGTAGTAGAAATTAGGATGTGTCTCTGGTGTTCTTTATGATAGTTCATGTTACCCATTATTGTCATTAGGAGTAGACAGAGGGGTGTGGGTTGTTTATAGGAAGGATTTTACCTATCATATGATTTTATCTGTGATCTTGTCATTACCGAATTGTTTATGAGGCATGTTTTTGAAATTTATAAAGATATCCCACCATGATGGACTCTACTCACGTTTCATGAGGGTGGTGGGACCTGGGAAACTTGTAGAACCTTGAGTAGTGACACTTATGAAACTTCCTATTATTCCTGATATGGGTATTGATGCCCAGTTATGAGGGAGTTTCCATGATTTATTCATACCATTCATGGAGACCAACATACTACCATGTCTATGAAAAAGATGGTGTGTGTGTTCCAATAGTATCATCCACCCACTTTTTTAGAGGATGGTGGCCCACAGGCTGCTAAGATGTGGCTTGAGACTATTTTATTGATCTTTGATCACCTGGAGACTCCTCCAGAATGGAGAGTCAATCTTGCGACGTATATGATTCGGGAATCCTCTAAGTTCTATTGGGATTTCCTCACCAAGTTGATAATATTCGAGATATAGTTTGGAGGGATTTTCAATCTAGATGTTATGAATACTTATTTCTTGATACTTTGAGAGCTAAATGGTCTAGATATTTTATGTGTCTGGAGTGGGGTGTGATGACCGTTATGGAGTATTCATCTCACTTTATAGAGATTCAGTGATTTACACCTATTTATCTTACTGATGATCCATCTAAGACAAGACACTTAGAGGAAGGTGTCAATCATGCTGTTTGATCATAGGTGAGTGTGTTTTGGTTGAATCCCATAACAAATATAGTAAATCAGGTTTTTATTACTGAATGAAACTTGAGGGAAGATGGGGGCCTAAAGTAGGGTAGTATAGCTTATCAACCCATTGGTTTAGTTTCAAGTGGTAGGAAGTGATGTTTTGAGACTTCTAATGAGGGGAATACCATACAGGGTGTGAGTGATGATATCTCTATATTTTTTCATTAGTGTGGAAGGAGGGACACATGAGGAGCTAGTGTGATAGTGTCCTATTTAAGTGCAGAGATTGAAATAAGATGATCCATATACAATGTTTTTGTAGGAACTTCCCTCCATTAGCCAGTGTGAGGGGGTCAAAATTGACTCTAGATTCAGGGGTGGGATTCATAGATCCATGTCAGGATGGGAGTTAGGGTACTAATGGTTGTTCAGGCTGAGGAGGTGGTCATGGAAAAGGGATCCATACACAAGTTTCACCTTAACAGTAGGGTGGAACTACTCAGGATAGTGAAGCTATTTAATAGGTCCACATTTCAGGTCAGATATATTTAGTATAACCTATACCTGAGGAGTATAGTGTTGGGATATCTATAATGATAGGTACGATATTAGTAGAATATACCCTAGTATCTTCCCTTTTTTTGATATAGGTTCTTCATATTATTTCATATTTGTACCTATTGTAGAGATCCTTGGGATTTATGTTTAGTTTTATAATGGCGTGATGACACTCGATACTCCATTGGGAATCATATTGGATAATGTATGCTAGTGTGGAGAGTTCCCCCTTGAGATAGGTTGGTATCACTTTTTATGGAATATATTTATCCTTGAGATGATAGGGTTTGATGTTATACTCAAATAGATTGGTTGGTTTCTTACCATTCCCATGTCTATTGCTATCACTAGAGGGTATCCTTCACATCACCATGGGATGGTAGGTATATCCATAAGGTTTAGTGGGATGTCCAGGCTAGTAGAGCTGGACCAGAGCATAATGGGATGCATGGCCTAACAACCCATATTTCTAGCCTTTATCTGTATGTTCAGGGAATGAGATAGGATGAGTTTCCTTCAGTAGTAGATTATTTTAGGGACATCTTCCTAGATGATTTTTTTGGTTTACCTCCTGAGAGAGATGTGGAGTTCTCTATTGAGATGGTTCCTGAAGCTACACCAGTTCCCATTTCTACTTATAGGATGGATACTACTAAGATGTAGGAGATCAAGATACAACTCAAGGAATTATAATAAAATGGGTTTATATGGACCAATACTTCTTAATGGGGTTAACTGGTCTTTTTTTGAAAAATGAGGATATAACCCTTGACCTATGTGGGGATTATCAAAAACTGAACCATTTGATAGTTAAAAATCATTATCCTTTACCCCAGATATATGATCTCTTTGATCATATCTGAGGAGTGTGGGTTTTCTAAAAAAATATTTTAGGTCAGAATATCACTAGGTTCATGTCAGGCTGATATAAAAACCTCATAAATCTTTCCATAGAAGGTATGGACTTTATGAGTATCTAGTCATGCTGTTCGGTCTCACGAATACGCCAACATTTTTCATGGATTTTATGAATTGGGTTTTCTACCCATATTTCATGGTAGTTTTTGTGGAAGACATATTGGTGTATTATTAGACTCAATACGATCATTACAAACACCTTGAAATTGTTCTTAATACACCAATAGATCATAGGTTGTATTCCAACCTCGCTAAATGTTAGTTATAGAGAGATAAATTTCACTTCTCGAGTCACATAATCTCAGAGACAGGAGTATATATAGACTCAAAGAAGGCGAGTACTGTGGTTTCTTGGGAACATCCTAATAATGTCTTTGATATCTATAGTTTTTTGGGTTTTTATGGTTATTAGAAGTGTTTAATCCAAGAATTTTCATGTATAGATATGCCTCTTACAAGTTTAACCAAGAAGGGGGGTGAAGTTTGTATGGTATAAAGCATACGAAAAGGATTTAAAAGAGATTAAGGGAAGATTGAATTTAGTTCCAATTATGATCTAACCGGAGACTAGAATGATCTATATAGTTTACTTTGGTTTATTAGGCATTTATTTTGGATTTTTCATGATGCAGGAGGATGGAGTTGTAGTCTATGGGTCTCTCCAGTTGAGACTTCATGAGTGGAATTACCTGACACACAATATTGAGTTAGCAGTAGCTGTTCATGCCTTATGTTGTTGGATTCATTACCTAATAAGAGAGATTTTTTTGGTATACATAGAATAGACAAGCCTAAAGTACATATTTACATAGTAGTACTTGAACCTTTGGTAGAGAAGGTGGGTTGTGTATCTCTAGTCATTTTATTTTTATCTATACTATGCACCTAGTAAAGGAAATGTGGTAGCTGATGCTATGAGATGAAAAAATCAGACCCAGGAAGTGTAGGAAGAGAGTATTTGTAACAACCGAGACTTTTATGAGAAATATTTTGTTTTTATGTTATATAAATCATCAAAGGAATCTTTCACTACACACAACACTAGCTTGGCTTGCTTTACACGCAACCGCGGCCTTCCTCGATAGCTTGCGTCTTACGCAATACCGAGTTTCACTAAACAATGATATGCTATTAAAATATTATTAAAACTAGCCATTATGAATATTATTAACTTAATTTTGAATTTTATAACATTTTAATTAAACTTATACATTTTCTAGAATGAGGTATGAAAGAAAAATCAGTTTTTTGGATGAAAGAAGTATTTTTCAAAAAATGCAGTTTTACCGCCTTTTGATGGAGCACCCACATTAAATATAGTTTTTGAAAGGTTTATAAGTTCAACTTGACAAAATAAAATTCTTCTTTAGAATCAAGATAAAAAAATTTACTTTGGATAAAATTTTCATATTATTCTGATAATTTTCATATTTTAATGAATAGTAAAAACACGCTATATTTTAATTAAAAACAACTTTTTTCATCACAATACTTTATATGGTTAAATTATAATATTGATTTTTTTAAAGTATAAATATAATATATTTTTAATATAATGTTTGTCATTAGCATTAATTTTACATTGAATTCATAGGTAAAAACATTTCAATCTTTGTCAATATTTTAACTTTTAAAACCCGTTTTCTTAACAACGGGATTAATTTTAAATTAATTACTGAAACTTCTGTGATTTGAATTTTGAAAAATGGATTCCATATTTGGAATCAGTGGGTCCAAATTATGTTAATAGTTTACTTTTATTTTTTTTGATATTATGAATAGTTACTACGGTGATTTTTTTATTTACTACGGTTAAAGGTAAATAGGGTAATTCAAGGTTAAAAGAATATTATAATAATTCAAAATTACCTTGAAACTTGTCCTAACCTTATTGGATGAGTATTGGCCGACCATGGGAATCCTTGGGTAGATTTTGGGACCCCATTGAGCCACTTGGTAGTGACAATGACAACTTGGATTAATTAATTTAATGTAAAGACAAAATTAACATTAACAAAAATATTTTAGTAATTAATTTTTATAAGGGGTTGTATAAATTATATTTTCGACTATAAATATTCATTGGAAATATA
The DNA here is from genome assembly GCA_963277665.1 of Viscum album. Lineage (NCBI taxonomy): Eukaryota > Viridiplantae > Streptophyta > Magnoliopsida > Santalales > Viscaceae > Viscum > Viscum album. The sequence continues at coordinate 614,704,280 of OY728134.1, forward strand.
AAAATATTTCCTACATAATGATATTTTTTTTATAATTAGACACCAAATAAATTAAATTATTTATGACACAATAATGATGAAGTATTTACCTCATTAATAAATGATTTAAATAAATAAGATTATAATGATTAAAATATTTTCCAAAACATGTCCAATTCTGACTGGATGATTTTATTTCGACCATGAGTCATCTTATCTTCGTCATTAATGATTTTTGGACCTTTTTAAACCGAAGATAAGTTTATAATAAAATAATATTTCCACACTTTCCAAAGGTGCCTCTCTCCTCCCTTATAAAAGGGCACCTCCTCCCTCTCTTCCTCACACCAATTTGAGCCTTCAAGCTCGGCCAACCCATTCCCATTTCACTTCCCCAATTCCTTAGAAACCTACTAGAGGTACTCGTCTTCTCAAAATACCAACTCTAGTGCCTTAAGAGAAAGTTTAAAGGAGGCACTTCGAGAAAGAGGTAATACCTTCTACCGTTTTCTTCAAGTTCCATTCTTCTTCTACTCCCTCTTCTTTAGTTGTTTCATTATGAGGTAATAACATCAGTATCCCTCATATACTGATATGTTATTATAAATATGAAACAACCCTATTTCACCTCTTATCCATCCTACGAAAAACGAAATCACCGCGCGTGCGTACGTACAAAATACCATCTCCACGCCGTGGTGTAATCTGTTTTCCATCACCACCTTACTTGGATGTGTATAATGGTGCAAATAAATAACTATATATGATTATTTTAAATTGGTATTAATTCTGAAATAGTATACATACACTCCAATACAATTCCACAATCATGTGAATGATATCATCGCTCGTGCGTACGTACGGAATACCGTCTCCACGATGTGATGCGATTCGTTCTACATGATCTTCATTGAATAATGATTATATAAATGAATTGAATGAATAAATATGATATATAGTACACTAATACCATTCTGGAAATGAGGTATCTATAACCTAAAGAGAATAATAAGAATTTATTCGACAAAACACGCATAAGAACAAAAAGTAATAAACACCCGAATAACAACTAGTAATGAAATATTACTAATAAGAAGCTAAGAATATGACCATATATGATATCATAACAATAAGTATGATTCTGTAATAAGTCAATAACATTATTTAAATCATTATAAAGGAGGTTTGGACACTTACGAAGCAAATCAGACCTAAGGTAAGGGAAAGTATCACAATCTCATTTTTATCCGAGATTGTTTATACTTTGGTATTTACTGGGGTGTATTTTATCATCCACATCCATGTTTCCTCAATATGTAATATTATTTCCATCCACCTACAATTTTTTAAATCCAATTTTACCATTTGGTGAGTTTTTAGTAAAATATATGAAAGGAATCTTTTGTCGTTTTTCGTACGAGGTACTTTTTGACTTTTCTGACAAAAGTAAGAGAAGAATGTTTTTTTTAACTTATACGACATGAATGGATTTTTAAAAAATTATTTCCAAGAATCTTCCATTACAAGTTTTCAAGTTTATTTTTAATCAACTTCTTTTAGTTCAAAATTATATGACATGATAAGAAAGGAAAATGTTTTTGAAGTAGAAAGGATATTTTCCTCAAGAATGGAGTTCAAGTGTTTTATCAAAATTATTTTCCATCTAAGATAATATAGGGTTCTATTTATATCCCTATTATTACATTGATATGATTATATTGTGATGGAAATATTTTTATGAATTCCTTTATCTTATATGAATTGTTTTATGATGTCATGATGTTTAAGATTCCCATTTTTATTACATGGGTTATGCTATGATGTATGGTTTATGATTTTGTGGCACACATAAGAATGATATCATTATGAGATGGGTGGGACCTATATCTCCCTCCAATGCATTGGGTAAAGATTTTATATCTCATGAGATAGACATGGCTGGAACGACAGGTTAAACCGGTTCAGTGAAACAGGACTGAAACGAGGAGTGAACTCGGTTCAGAAATGGACTTTGTCCACTAAGATAGTCTTGGTAATGAGTCCTGACTAATAAGAAATGATTATCTATGATTATTTGTGTATTCCACAAAGTTTCATGTTTTAAGTTATGATTATTGGGATTACATTTCACTACCATGATTTATCCCATGTTATGAAATTATGATCTCTTTTACAGGTTAAGATTTCAAAAATGTTATGTTCTTATGAATATGATGTGATTGATATTTTTTTTTACCTTTACTGAGCATTTGAGCTCACCCTTTTTTATGTTTTCTTTCCTCAGGTCAGGAAGAATGTTATTAAGTAAGATATGCCAAAAAGGGACTATAGATATGATGAAATAAATGGGAGACAGTGTAGATGCTTTATGAACCAGTTGTTTATGTTTCCCAGTTTCTAAAGACACTATACCTATACGGTCCTTTCATGGTTTTTTTATATGTTATAATAAGTATGCTTCAATTTTGAAGTATTAACCATGTATGTGAAGTATGGGTCATTATAGTTGGTATCAGAGGAAAGGTATAGTCAACCTTTGGAAACTAGGATGTGAAAGCCTTAGTAAAAAACCTAAGGATATGTCTAAGCATAGAACACAATCATAGTGTTTTAGAAATTTCCATGAACAACCTATGATAAGACCTTAGGTGTAAAATTTTTTTCTTGATTATTTGGTTTTATTTTTATAATTAGTGTTTCTCACACTATTCTTCTTGGTTTTAGTCAATGGTTGGAACCCGAAGGAACCGTGTTAATGAGGAATGCGATGGGTAATGCAATGATTTTCCCCCTGAGAAACCAAACTATATGGGAGATGGAATAAAAAATCTTATAGCCATGCTCACACAACTTTCTAAAGATATGAATCATGCAGGACTTCCAAATGAGCAAAGGAAGGAGCAACATTCTATCGAATCCTTCATGAGGTAGCGTCCACCTTCATTCAGCATGTCTTCTGATCCATTAGTGGCTGAACAATGGATCAGTACCACTAAAAAGATATTTTCAGTTCTTCAATGTTCTGAACATGATAAAGTCATCTTAGCAGTGTATCGTTTGGAAGGTGATGCTGATCAATGGTGGAATCTTATCAAGAATACGAGGCAAAGAGATGAAATTGAGTCCATGGAATGGGACAAGTTCAAGAACTTATTTTTCAATAAGTACTTCCCTCGTATTATTCGAACAAAGATGGAGAAGGAGTTTCTTGAACTAAAGCAAAAGGATGACGAATCTATTGGTACCTATGAAGAAAATTTTACAAGACTTGCAAGGTATTCTTCTGGTATTATTATCCAACCTGAGAGTAAGATCGGTCGATTCTTTAGTGGCTTAAAACCAAATCTTCGAAGGGCGTTAGCCATAAGGGACTTCAATAGCTATGAGGAAATCGTTCGATGTGCTCTCAAAGTTGAGATGGATATTGGAGTAACCCATCAGTCATATGGGTTTGATAAGAAGAGGAAAATGGAATTCAAAGGAAAATCTAAAGACCACACTGAAAAGAAGATGAGTTTTCCCTTATTCTCAAAGTGTAGAAAGAAACATGGAGGAAATTGTCTTAAGGGGACAAGCAAATTTTATAAGTGTGGAAAAGAAGGTCATCGGGCAATTGAATGTTTAAATAATGGGAAGAAGATGTCTAATGATGCAAACAAAGGAAGGGATACACAGAATGAACCTACTACACTTCAATGTTTCAAGTGTAAGGAGATGGGGCATTATTCCATTCAATGCCCAAATCCAAGGGTTGATGATGATGATCGACATCAACAAAATCTTAAGGCCAAAGACAAAGGAAAGTCACATGAAATTACTATCGGCGATGTGGAGTACGACAACGAAGTGGTGAGAGGTACACTTACCATCCACTCTAAAGTAGCAAATGTTTTATTTGATTCTGGATCCACCCACTCTTTTATTTCTGAAGAATTTTCTAAGGGTATCACCGTATTACCTCAACAATTAGATGTTGAGTTAGCTGTGACAACTCTTAATGGCACAACAGTCGCATCAAAAGTTTACAATTCTTCTCCGATTGAAGTTTGTGGGAAAGTGCTTCTTGCAAATCTTGCGATCCTTCCTATAGTGGAATTTGATGTGATTCTTGGCATGGATTGTCTTTCTTTATATGGAGCTCATATCAATTTCCAAAGAAGGGAAGTCACATTTCATATTCCAGATCAATCTATGATCGTCTATCGATGCAAGGATGAACATAACCTTCCAGTGGAAATTTCTTCCATCTTATGGGTCTTGATTCCACTAAATGAGGGTTATTTATCTCAAATGGTTAGAGAGAAACTCATGATTAATAATATGCCCATTGCACAAGAGTATGACGATGTCTTTCTCGAGGATTTGCTGGGTCTTCCACCAAATTGTGAAGTTGAGTTTTCAATAGAACTCGTACTAGGTGCTTTGCCTATTTCAAAGACACCTTATAGAATGGACCCAATTGAGTTACAAGAATTGAAGAAGCAACTCCAAGAGAATCTTGATAAGGGATTCATACGCCATAGTGCGTCACCTTAGGGAGCACCTTCTCTGTTTGTTAAGAAGAAAGATGGATCAATGAGACTCTACATTGATTATCGAGAACTTAACAATATCACTGTCAAGAACAAATATCCTCTCCCACGCATTGATGACCTATTTGACCAACTACGCGGAGCTCAATAATTTTCCAAGATTGATCTTCATTCAGGGTATCATCAATTAATGGTCAAAAGTGAGGATATACCAAAGACGGCTTTCCGTACAAGGTATGGGCACTATGAATTTATAGTGATGCCATTTGGTCTTACTAATTCCCCTTCCATCTTCATGGATCTGATGAATAGAGTCTTTAGAGACTATCTTGATCAGTTTGTGGTAGTATTTATAGATGATATACTTGTATATTCAAAGAGCAAGGAAGAACATGAAGATCAATTTAGAATTGTATTGAAGACCCTGAGAAAGGAGAAGATTTATGACAAATTTACCAAGTGTGAATTTTGGCTTCAAAAAGTTTCATTTTTGGGTCACATAATCTCAAAATAGGGGATATCTATGGATCCAGCAAAAACAGAGGTTATCGAAAGATGGTCGAGACCAATAACAGTAACCGAGATCCGAAGTTTTCTTGGTTTGGATGGATATTATCAACGTTTTGTGAAAGTTTTTTCACGATTATCTAATCCACTCACCAAGTTGACTCGGAAAGGAGTTAAGTTTGTTTGGACAGAGGAATGTGAAGATAATTTCAAGGAGTTGAAAATAAGGTTATCCAGTGCACCTGTGCTTACACTGCCTTATAGTGGAGAAAGGTTTGTGATCTATAGTGATGCATCCAAGAAGGGATTGGGGTGTGTTCTCATTAAAAATGATATGGTGATAGCTTATGCCTCACAACAGTTGAAAATCCATGAGCAAAATTACCCAACTCATGATTTGGAGTTAGCTGCGGTAATCTTTGCATTAAAGATTTGGAGGCATTATCTTTATGGAGAAAGGTGTGACATTTATACTGATCATAAAAGTTTAAAGTATATTTTCACACAAAAGGAGCTGAATATGCGCCAAAGAAGATGGTTGGAGTTGATTAGGGATTACGACTGCTCAATTCATTACCACCCTGGGAAAGCAAACAAGGTGGAAGATGCATTAATTCGACAAGACCATGCTAGCTTATCCATGATGAGGATCACAAAAGATACTATATTTATGGATTTACAAAGGATGGACCTTGGAATTATAATTAAAGGGGAAAAATCGTATCTTTCTCAAATGAATGTTCAACCATCTATACATGTGAAGATTAAAGAGGCACAGAAAGAAGATGTCGAGTTACAAAAAAAGGTTAGAAATGTTCCTGAATTCAACCTTGATTGTGATGAGATAATAAAGTTCAGGAATCGGGGTTGTGTTCCTCCCATCCCTGAATTAAAGAAGGAGCTGCTGGATGAGGCTCATAGTTCTTCATTCTCTATTCATCCTGGAAGCACGAAGATGTATAGGGACCTGAAAGGGTACTTTTGGTGGGATGGCATGAAAAGAGATGTTGCTGAATATGTCTCTCGATGATTGGTTTGTCAGCAAGTTAAAGCTGAGAGATAGAAGTCTAAGGGAATGTTACAACCATTAACCATACCCGAATGGAAATGGGAAAAAATCACTTATGGACTTTGTCACCGGACTTCCTAAAACATCCAAAGGCAATAATGCTATCTGGGTTATAGTTGATCGTCTTACGAAGTCGGCACATTTCATTGCTATTAGAGAGGATTTCTCTCTGGATCAGATTTCCAGGATATATGTAAAGGAAGTGGTAAGATTTCATGGAGTACCACTTTCTATTATATCTTATTGGGATCCGAGGTTTACCTCAAAGTTCTGGCGAAGTCTACAGCATACTCTGGATACAGAGTTGAGTTTCAGCACTGCTTATCATCCTCAGACAAACGGTCAGTCTGAGAGGACAATTAAAACTCTGGAAGATATGTTAAGATCTTGCTCTATGTATTTCAAAGGTGGTTGGTATCAAAACCTACCTTTGGTGGAATTTTCTTATAATAATAGATTTCACTCTTGTATTCAGATGGCTCCTTATGATGCTCTCTATGGAAAGAAATGAAGGACTCCAACTTACTGGGATGAAGTTGGGGAAAGAAAGCTATTAGGACATGATCTCGTTGATGAAATGACAAAAAAGGTCGGATCTATTCAACAACACATAAGATCAGCTCAGAATCGACAGAAAAGTTATGCTGAAAACCGAAGAAAAGACATAGATTTTGAATTAGGTGATAAAGTGTTCTTACGAATATCTCCCTGGAAGAGGGTCATGAGATTTGGAAAGAAGGGAAAGTTGAGCCCTAGATATATCGGTCCTTTTGAAATTCTGGATCGTATTGGGAAGGTAGTTTACCAATTGGCACTTCCACCGAATCTCTCTCAAGTTCACGATGTGTTCCATGTATCTCTCCTGAGAAAGTACATACCTGATCCTTTACATGTACTCAGCTCAGAAGTTGTACCGCTGAAACAAGATCTTTCTTATAAAGAATAGCCGATAGAGATTCTGGATCATAGCGAAAAATTCCTACAGAACAAGACCACTCGCTTGGTGAAAGTTTTATGGAGGAACCACCAATTATAATAAGCTACATGGGAGCTTGAGGATATGATGAGGGAGAGGTATCCTCATCTGTTTGTTACAAAGTGACGAATTTCGAGGGAGAAATTCATTTTAAGGGGGGTAGAATGTAACACCCGAGACTTTTATGAGAAATATCTTGTTTTTATGTTATATAAATCATCAAAGGAATCTTTCATTACACACAACACTAGCTTGGCTTGCTTTACACGCAACCGCGACCTTCCTCGATAGCTTGCGTCGTACGCAATACCAAGTTTCACTAAACAACGATATGCTATTAAAATATTATTAAAACTAGCCGTTATGAATAGTATTAACTGAATTTTGAATTTTATAACATTTTAATTCAACTTATACATTTTCTAGAATGAGGTATGAAAGCAAAATCAGTTTTTTTGGATAAAAGAAGTATTTTTCAAAAAATGCAGTTTTACGGCATTTTGATGGCGCACCCACATTAAATCTAGTTTTTGACAAGTTTATAATTTCAATTTGAAAAAATAAAATTCTTCTTTAGAATCAGGATATAAAAATTTACTTTGGATAAATTTTTCATATTATTCTGATAACTTTTATATTTTAATGAATAGTAAAAACACGCTATATTTTAATTAAAATTTTTTTTTTCATCGCAATACTTTATATGGATAAATTATAATATTTATTGTTTTTAAAGTATAAATAGTATATATTTTTAATATAATGTATGTCATTAGCATTAATTTTACATTGAATTCATAGGTAAAAACAATTTAATCTTTGGCAATGTTTTAACTTTTAAAATCCGTTTGCTTAACAACGATATTAATTTTAAATTAATTACTGCAACTTCTGTGATTTGAATTTTGAAAAATGGATTCCATATTTGGAATCAGTGGGTCCAAATTATGTTAATAGGTTACTTTTTTTTTGATATTATGAATCGTAACTACGGTAATTTTTTTTATTTACTACGGTTAAAGGTAAATAGGGTAATTCAAGGTTAAAAGAATATTATAATAATTCAAAATTACCTTGAAACTTGTCCTAACCTTATTGGATGAGTATTTTCCGACCATGGGCATCCTTGGGTCGATTTTGGGACCCCATTGAGCGACTTGGTAGTGACAATGACAATTTGGATTAATTAATTTAATGTAAAGACAAAATTGACATTAAAAAAACTCTTTTAGTAATTAATTTTTATAAGAGGTTATATAAATTATATTTTCGAATATAAATATTCATTGGAAATAAAAAAAGATTTCCTACATAATGATATTTTTTTTATAATTTTTAGACACCAAATAAATTAAATTATTTATGACACAATAATGATGAAGTATTTACCTCATTAATAAATGATTTAAATAAATAAGATTATAATGATTAAAATATTTTCCAAAACATGTCCAATTATGATTTGATGATTTTATTTCGACCATTAGTCATCTTATCTTCATCATTAATGATTTTTTGACCTTTTTAAACCGAAGATAAGTTTATAATAAAATAATATTTCCACACTTTCCAAAGGTGCCCCTCTCCTCCCTTATAAAAGGGCACCTCCCCCCTCTCTTCCTCACACCAATTTGAGCCTTCAAGCTCGGCCAACCCCTGCCCATTTCACTTCCCCACTTCCTTAGAAACCTACTAGAGGTACTGGTCTTCTCAAAAGACCAACTCTAGTGCCTTAAGAGAAAGTTTAAAGGAGGCACTTCGAGAAAGAGGTAATACCTTCTACCGTTTTCTTCAAGTTCCATTCTTCTTCTACTCCCTCTTATTTAGTTGTTTCATTTTGAGGTAATAAAATAATTATCCCTCATATACTTATATTTTATTATAAATATGAAACAACCCTATTTCACCTCTTATCCATCCTACGGAAAATGAAATCACCGCGCGTGCGTACGTACGGAATACCGTCTCCACGCCGTGGTGTAATCTGTTTTCCATCACCACCTTACTTGGATGTGTATAATGGTGAAAATAAATAACTATATATGATTATTTTAATGTGGTATTAATTCTGAAATATTATACATACACTCCAATACAATTCCACGATTATGGGAACGATATCATCGCTCGTGCGTACGTATGGAATACCGTCTCCACGATGTGATGCGATTCGTTCTACATGATATTCATTGCATAATGATTATATAAATGAATTGAATGAATTGAATGAATAAATATGATATATAGTACACTAATACCATTTTGGAAATGAGTTATCTATAACCTAAAGTGAAGAATAAGAATTTATTCGACAAAACACGCATAAGAACAAAAAGTAATAAACACCCGAATAACAAGTAGTAATGAAATATTACTAATAATAAGCTAAGAATATGACCATATATGATATCATAAAAATAATTATGATTCTATAATTAGTCAATAACATTATTTAAATCATTATACAGGAGTTTCAGACACTTACGAAGCAAATCAGACCTAAGGTAAGAGAAAATGTCACAATCTCATTTTTATCCGAGATTGTTTATACTTTGGTATTTACTGGGGTGTATTTTATCATCCAAATCCATGTTTTCTCAATATGTAATATTATTTCCATCCACCTACAATTTTTTAAATCCAATTTAACCCTTCGGTGAGTTTTTAGTAAAAGATATGAAAGGAATCTTTTGTCATTTTTCATACGAGGTACTTTTTGACTTTTCCGAAAAAAGTACGAGAAGAATGTTTTTTAACTTATACGACATGAATGGATTTTTAAAACATTATTTCAAAGAAGATTCCTTTACAACTTTTCAAGTTTATTTTTAATCAACTTCTTTTATTTCAAAATTATATGACATGATAAGAAAGGAAAATGTTTTTGAAGTAGAAAGGATATTTTTCTCAATAATGGAGTTCAAGTGTTTTATCAAAATTATTTTCCATATAAGATAATATTGGGTTCTGTTTATATCCCTATTATTACATTGATATGATTATGTTGTGATGGAAATATTTTTATGAATTCCTTTATCTTATATGAATTGTTTTATGATGTCATGATGTTTAAGATTCCTATTTTTATTACATGGGTTATGCTATGATGTATGGTTTATGATTTTGTGGCACACATAAGAATGGTATCATTATGAGATGGGTGGGACATATATCTCCCTCCAATGCATTGGGTAAATATTTTATATCTCATGAGATAGACATGGCTGGAATGGCAGGTTAAACCGGTTTAGTGAAACAGGACTGAAACGAGGAGTGAACTCGGTTCAGAAATGGACTTTGTCCACTAAGATAGTCTTGGCAATGAGTCTTGACTAATAAGAAATGATTCACTATGATTATGTGTGTATGTCACAAAGTTTCATGTTTTAAGTTATGATTATTGGGATTACATTTCACTACCATGATTTATCCCATGTTATGAAATTATGATCTCTTTTGCAGGTTAAGATTTCAAAAATTTTATGTTCTTATGAATATGATGTGATTGATATTTATTTTTTTACCCTTACTGAGCATTTGAGCTCACCCTTTTGTATGTTTTCTTTCCCCAGGCCAGGAAGAAGGTTATTAAGTAAGATATGCCAAAAAGGGACTATAGATATGATGAAATAAATGGGAGACAATGTAGATGCTTTATGAACCAGTTGTTTATGTTTCCCAGTTTCTAAAGACACTATACCTATACGGTCCTTTCATGGTTTTGTTATATATTATAATAAGTATGATTCAATTTTGAATTATTAACCATGTATGTAAAGTATGGGTCGTTATAGTGTTGAACATAAGTCAATAGCATTATTCTTTGAGTTACACTTAGAGGTGTAGGATTTTCATGACCAAACTTTTCTTTCATATGTGGAAGTGAATTTCACTCTTCTGGATAGGGTGAGGATTATAATGTTGTTAGATTATGAGGTCATAGTCTTATGGGAGAGCGTGGTAGGTGAGGACCTTCTTCTTGGTTGGATTATTAGAGATGATAAGATTCTATGCATACATGAACACATTTGGGTTTTACCAGACATAAGTGAGGAGATGATGCAAGAGTTTCATGACTCATCTTGGGAAGTCAATCCCAATGTAACTAAGAGGTATTGGTATTTATGACACCAATATTGGTGGCCGGGTATGAAATGAGAGGTAGATGGTTTTGTCACGAGGTGTTCTAAATATCAGCAGGTTAAGACAGAACACCAGTGACTCGTAAACCTTTTATAGTAGCTTCCAATACCTTAATGGCAATGAGATGATGTTGTGATGGATTTCGTGATTGGGTTACAAAGGTCACCTCAAGGTAGTGATGATATATGGTTTATTATTGATAGGCTCATGAAGCTCTCCCATTTTCTATATGTTAGGGAGACCTTATTAATATATGATATCGGGAGAATGTATATCTATTAGATTGTGCACCTTCATGGGGTTCCTTATATTGTTGTATCAGATAGGGACACCCAATTTACATGTAGGTTTTGGAAAAGATTAAAAAGGACATTGGGTATATAGGTGATTCTGAGAACAACATACCACCCACAGAATGATGGATAGTTATAGTGCACTATAAAGGTTATAGAGGATATTCTTAGAGCATGATCCCTTAATTTTGGGGGTTCTTAGGAGTGGCATATACCCCTGGTATAATTTTACGACAAAAATAACTATCAGGAAATTGTATAGATAGAACCTTATGAGGATTCATATGGTAGGCCATGATAATCACCTCTATACTAGTTATAGGTAGGATATACAGTGTTTGTTAGACAACATATCATGTAGAAGACTTCAGAGTAGGTCCAATTGATTAGAAAGAGGATGGATACTGAATAATCTAGACATAAATCCTACACCGATCTTCATTGATGACCCCTATAGTTCAAGGTTAGGGATCATGTCTTTTTATGTATCTATATGAGGCTAGGGAACATATGGGTTCATAGATAGGGTAAGCATTCACCATGATATATTTGGCCTTTCGAGATTTTGGGGAGAGTCAGGCCGGTAGCCTATTAGTTGTGGTTACCTCAGAGGTACCGAGCTGTGCACAATGTCTTCCATGTATATCAACTGCATCATTATCACTCAGACCCATATCATACTCTACAACCAGATGACATTGAGTTACATGTATATGCATCCTTCAAGGATGATCAAATCCATATTTTTGATTGGGGAATGAAGGATCTTCTAGGCTAGCCTGTCCCTTTAGTATGGGTGCTATAGAAGTATGGCCGTGTATAGGATGATACTTGGGAGTGGGAGGCAGATGTACTTTTGTAGTGGATAGAAATCTTTTTAGATGCTTCACCACCCTCATAATAGAAACTTTGGGTCAAGTTGTCTTAATAGGGCCTGATTGTAAGATTTTGGGTTTTTTGAGGTACATATATTTTGAACTTTTGTTCAATTCCTTGGTTTGATCCTAATGTGAATTCATAATGAGGTCATGGGGGTTTTAGAGGTCTACTAGTCATGTTCTGATCCCAAAGGCTTAGTTTTTTGAAATGGAAGTTGGGCCATGTGGTTATTAGAAACCATGCAGCCCAGGCCTCATAGTTTCTCCTAACTTTGCAGGGTGGTCCAGGGCTCTATCTAGCGCCGCACGGTTTGATGAAACTATGAAAACTGAGATGCACACCCGTGTAAACCACCTATAATTTTTAGTAGAGGAAAACAACATAATTTACTCATGGTTTCCCAAATCATGCACATAAACTGTATGAGGGTGGTTTTGAGGCAAAGAGGGGAGCATGGTTGGTGCACAGTTTGACCAACCGTGCGACCAAACCATGAGACATAGTTAAAAAGAGTAAAATGGATATTTTTACTCTATAGATATAAATGTTTAAACCAACCTATTCCTATTTTATTTCTAGTGGATATGAGAGGTTCTTTTCTCCCATTAAAGCTCCTCCTCCTAGCCTTTGATGCAGTTTTTTCATCCAAACTCCGATTTGTGATCTGTTCATCTCGTTGGATCCATGTCGGTGAGTTCTTTGTTCCTATTTCACCTTTATTAATTTGTATTAATATCAAAGAAGTTATTTTGGTGAAATATAATATACCCTATTTCCAGGGTATTCATCCGTTATTACCTTTTCTTCTAATCCAGATTGAGTTAGGAGCTGATACTGAATGAATGTTCTACCACGGGCTTACGATATGTGGTCTATACCTTTTCTCTTAAGGAGTAGTTATTTTGTAGCTAGTTTTCATTATGCTAAATGATGGGACTTTTGTATTTTCTCCTAAATTAATTAAATTCCTTGATTAAATTATTAGAATATTGATAGGTTTCCCACTTAGTACCATGATATAGTTGGAGGTTGTCAACCTCAACCTAGACCACCCATGAGGTGAATATATATACCTTCCCAATGATATAACACCCCGTTGGGTGCGTGTGAGAGCTCAACATCTTAGTGAGAGCCTTAATGAATTAAATGTGATATTAGGATAAGGTTTATTCCTCCTTTCCATGTGTTCACATGTTATTGAAATGGTTAAATGGATTAAATGGAAAATGTAGAATGAGTTGAAATAACTCATGGATTCTATATGATTATGAAATGGGTTATGAAATGATTAAAGAATTGGTTACGATTACATTGAATTTCATGGAAATTTATACACCATGAAATTAGAATTTCATTGAATGTCAAGGACATTTCTACTCTATGGATTCAGAACTACATCGAATGAAACAGACATTTATACTCCATGGATTTAGGATTATATTGGATGTTGTGGACATTTTCACTCCATGGATCTAGATTACATGGAATGACTTGAACATTAATAATCCTTGGATTCAACCATTGGGTTTGAAATTAGATTACCCAGAATAGAACATAGTAGACGTTTTATCATGTTTTACAGTTATCCCTTATTATGGGTGCTTGATTATAGTTATTATACTAGATAGTATCACTCATGCATATAAATTTATATTACAATTATATATTTCACATTTCTTAGCTTATATACACATAGTGGAATTGTTATAGATACTGTTGGTGGTGGCCTACTGAGTGTTATCTCACACACTATTTGGGCTACTATTGGGTACCCATAAAAACTTTATGGACCGGGTGAAGTGACCAACTTATGATTCATGATTTATTGAATGATGATTAGGAGTAGGGGAGCACAAGACTAAACTCTGCTCGAGATGTTATCTGATGATAGTCCATTTTTTTTTCTCTTTTTTCACATGTATTGTGTTGGATACATATTTCCATGTATTTAATAGATTTTGTATATAGAAATGACACATATAATTTTGTATATGATATTTCCCTTGGATTTGTTTATTTTTACTGCTATCATTTCTATGGTTATGAGGTTATAATATCTCCACTCTACCACCTTAGACCCTTGCTACTAGTTGGTAGCTTATGGAATACGATAAGGCATGCTTGAGGCCTTGTGACCCATCGACTCAGGGAATTATTTAGTGGATCCTGGGTTAGGATGATACATTAAGGAACTTATTTTTATGGGGGGTATTTTACCCAAACTATGATATTTTATTCCTCTATTTGATCCAAATTCACTTGAGGATGCAGTTAATAAATCCTTGATGGTGGAGATGATTTATGGAGTCCAACTCTACAGTTGTGGTGACCCTATTCCTTTTGGTGTAAATGAAGTATTAGAATATTTTGAGAAATAAAACTGGGATGTACATGACTCAAGGAATAAAAGTAACTTTGGAGGATATTCTCATCACACTAATGTCCCATTAGTGAAGAAGTTCCTTCATGTGTGACATCATTGCAGTTGATTCAATAATTTTAAGTCCTCTTACTTGAAAGTCCTAAAGACCTGTTACAATTATTGTTGTTTGGACCATCTTAAAAGGTTATGTAGATTCAATCATTAACAAAAGAAGGAATCATCATCATAACTTTGATTTAGGTGGTAGTCCAATGTATATTTCATAAGGTATCTCCATTTATTTCTTTTAACCTTTATAAATCTTTTCTCATTTCTTGATTTGAGTCTTTTTTGGGGGGTTTTCATCTATTGGACCATTAGGGAGAGTTTTTTTCTTTATGAAATTATGGACGGGGGTTTCAGGTTGAGGGTCTAATTTCTGGCCCCTCATTTAGAAGGGGGTAGGTGGTGTTTTTTGGTGTTTTCTCCTAGATATATCATTCCTATTTGATCCACCATATTAAGTGAAAGCATACTATGGTGGGGTGAGATATTAACAGTTTTAGATCTTCAATTATTCTTTTTATTATTATTTTTAATCCTATATTTTGGTTCCCGTGTATTGGTTCAGGCTATATTATTTTCCTTTGGTAAGTGTGTCTGATCTAGAAAGTTATCGAGGTGTCTTTTGTGTTTTAAAATCTATGTCTTCATATTGAAATTTGGTAACTTTTTGGGGGTATAAAGTATAACATCCCGAATCATTGTTGTATTTATTTTAAATGGTGTTAATAAAAAATATTTAAAATTTAAGAACAAAACAATGAATTTTTATTAATAAATCACCAACTTCATATATCTTTACAAAACTAGAAACCATGAATAATTTAGTAAACTCACTATAAGTGCTATACACACAACTGGATAGACCCTTATCAACAAATTAATTCCAAATATGTAACCCACTTCCGTTGAATATACCATAATTAGAAAAGTGGTAGCAAGAAGAATAGAAAAAATACAGAGAACAAGTGGGAAGTAGAGCACCATTATGGATGCAATAAAATAACTTCGAAATATTTTTATTTTTTTTGAATACCTTAAGGAATAGGTATTTATAAGACCTTTTTATTTTGACTATTATAATGTATTCGTTGGAGTTTTAGTAACTATTAGTTGACTTAAAAATAATAATAATAAATTTAAAAGATAGATTCAAATAATAATGATAATAAGAAAATAAATTAACATTTAAAATGTTATAAGTAACCAAATGAAAATTTTAAAGAATGAAGAAATAATAATAAGTAAAACAATTTTACTTTTATAATTATTTTATTTACTTTTATTTTTTATAGAAATTTTACTTTAACAAAAAAAAGTACTCAAACACCAAAAAAGGAAGCCTAGTACAACCACTGCTTAGGTAGGCACTAACCAAGACCTTGGTGGGAGTAAGAGTACTCAGTTAAGTCATTTGAACTCGTAGGAAGACTTTGAATGGGCATAGTTCCCACTAGGGTTAGGCACGGACCCGTGTATCGGGCCCACTTAATGGGCATATAGTATGGGCCAATAACCTACAAAGCCCATGTATAAGGCTCATTTTTTGTATGTGCTTGTATTTTTGGGGTAGTGCTGTCACGATTTGTATTATAAGGAATCTCCAGAACATAGAAGGATTCGATGTGGGATGACTTTTAAACCACATGATTCAATCTGAGTCATCTGTTCAAGATTGAGATGATCTAATTCGTTCACTTTTTTCTCCATTTTTCTTCTTCAATATTCTTCTTCCCTACATCTATGAACCGATAGACCTTGATGCCGCCATGTGCCACTTCGTCTTCACCACTACTTTCCTCTTCAACTCATGGCTAGTTTATTGCTGAATCTACCAAGTGACATGATTAATTTATAAAAAGTATAAACCAAATTCTTGACCAAAAATCGGATAACATATTTTTTATCTGACTTCCGCATCAAGCTAATAATATATATATATATATATATATACACACACACACATTATTATACCAATTTCCATATGATTTATACAAACAAACACTCTTTTCTAAATCAACACATGTTAATATTTCAAATCCCTCAGTTATTCATTTGTACAAAAATGAAGGAGAAACATCAATAAATAAATACACACACACACACACATATGCATGCATGCATCCATACATACATGCATGCATGCATACATACATACATTCATACATGCATGCATGCATGCATGCATCCATCCGTACATGCATGCATACATGCATCCATCCGTACATGCATGCATGCATGCATCCATCCGTACATGCATGCATGCATGCATCCATCCGTACATGCATGCATGCATGCATACATACATTCATACATGCATGCATGCATGGATGGATGCATGCATGCATGCATGCATCCATACATACATGCATACATGCACACATACATACATTCATTCATGCATGCATGCATGCATCCATACATACATGCATGCATGCATGCATACATACATTCATACATGCATGCATGCATGCATGCATCCATCCGTACATGCATGCATGCATGCATACATACATTCATACATGCATGTATCCATACATACATGCATGCATGCACACATACATACATTCATTCATGCATGCATGCATGCATATGTGTGTGTGTGTGTGTATGTATGTATGTATGTATGTATGTATGTATGAATGAATGTATGTATGTATGTGTGCATGTATGAAACAAGAGATTTGGGTTCATCCAATTTAAGGTAAGATATTTTTTTGATTTAAATATATATATATATATATATATATTCTCAAATTATATAATATATGGATGTTAGTATCTTAAAAAATTTATCAAGTCTATGTTTTAGAAAATAAGGTCTCTATTTTTTTCAAACTTGATTTGAATTATAACACTTCTAAGAGAAGCATTTGAAATCCAATCATTTATTTATTTACTATTTAAACGAACTATATATATATATATATATATTATTCATTAATTAGAAAGTCAATTAATGTTAAAATAATTATTCCATGATTTTAAATAATCTATTTTAAAACAATATCAAAACTCTATTTTGTTGATTTTTAACTTTAAATTGTTTTTCTCTTACAAATAATTTCTATGAGAAAAGTTATAATTTTATATAATCAATATATGTTATCATATTATATGTTCCTTATATTTAAATAAAATTTAAAATGATAAAAGTTATCATTTTATGTATGAAATACTTAGGTATGTCCATGAATTTTATTTATAACATTAGATATGGCCATCATCTAAGATATTGTTGACATTCCATGAATTTTATTTTAAGCATTCATTTTAATTTCAATTCAATTATGTTTATGTCATATAAATATAAGTAATTATTTTTAAGAATGGGTTTCTACTAGACCATTCATATTATCTTAAAAATGGGATTCTTTCTATGTAAATAAGTTATAATATTACTTTCTTATATGAAAATAATTTATTTCAATTTTTTTAGATTATGAGTGAGAATGACAGGACCATTACAAATGTTTCTTGAAATTTGGAACTAGATCATAAAATGATATGATTTTTTATGGGGATTAAACCCATGAATTCAAGGGGAAACTGTCTTACATGTGATACATCTAAGTGGCAACATGGTTTTCTTATGACCTTCAAAGTATTATAAATAATCCATAAATGTTATTATTTAAAAAAGGAGAAATACAAGGAAGTATTTAAAAAAAATTATTATTTTGGGAAATAAAAGGTTTTCAAAATAATATGAATTATTATGGATATTTATAAAATGTTTCAATTCTTTGAAAACCTTTGGATATGTATTTATTTTATCAAAATTTTTATTTGATAAAAGGTTTCTAATATATTTATATAGTTTTCAAAGAAAAATATATATTTTCAAATGGTTTTGAAAACCCTTAATGGGAAATTTAATTCTCATCCTATGTTTTAATAAAAAATTTATAGGTTTGTTAGAAATTAAAATGATGTTTTTTTCATATAAGAAGTTAGTGAATATGAAGAAAATTGTATAAAATTTTTCACAACTTTGAAAAATTGTAATGTACTTGTACAATTCTCAAAAACCTTGACCATGAGAGGTCATAGAATATAAAATTCTCTATGTATTTTTTAGCTATATTATATAAAAAAATACACAAAATTTTCATAACTGAATTTGGAAGCATTGATTTAGGTATTTACAGTTGGTATCTGAGTGACGGTCTAGATAATTATGGAAAATTAGGATAAATTAAAAATTTAAGCATTCCTTCTTAGTAAATTCTTTTTTTTCCATAACATTTCCAGATGGAAGTTAGAAGAAAAAGAAAAACTCTTTTGTCCCTTCTAGATGAATTTCTCAAAAAGATAATTCTAAAATCATGATAAAATGATTTTGAGCCCTTTTCAAACCTTCGACTCTCTTGTAAACTTCTTTACAAGATGCCCAATACAGTTGATATACTTTGATTTTTTCGAGGATTAGTTTTTGTCTATTATTCCATTGTTCATACTAAAATACCATATCTATCATGAAAAATAAAATACTTTGAGGGTATTTTAAAATTTTTTACCCTATTCGATCATTTTGAGTCTTAAGTGTACTTTTTGGAAGCCACAGAAGAGGGTAAACTTCATGCAGCCTTTATGTGTCAAACTTTTTGTTTCATTTTATATGAAAGATTAAAAGACTTTGAAATATTAGAAGATGAGTGTTATTAATTATTTTATAGGAATCAATCCCACTCAAATGTATCTAAAACTCATACACCTCATAAATTTTTATCAACATCTTATCTATGTTTACTTGAATTTTACCCAAAATTTTGAAGTTATATATGGGAAAATGAAGTCGAAGAACTTGAAACTTCCGTGAGGATCGATTTGATTGGAAGAAACCTTTCATTTCACAAGAATCACCAACATTGGATATTTTGGAGAAGGTATGAATTAATTATTATAATGAAAATTTAATAATTAGTAAAAATAATAAAGTTATTTGTGTAGGAACATCAAGGTTGAAGTTCAGTAGAAGAAGAAGTTGTGTGTATTTATGAACGAATTGTGAGGGAACAATTCAATTGGGGGGGGGGGGGGAGAATGTAACATCCTAGATATTTGATGTATTTTTTTTATTTAATTTTTTTCAATACAGAAGAGTTCAAAATTTTAGAAAAAATAAGGAATATTTTATTAACAAAGCACTGGATTCATACATATTTACAAAACTAGAAACCATGGATAATTTAGTAAGCTCACTATAAGTGCTAGAAACACAACCAGAGCACCTCTTATCAATAGAATAATGCCTAATGTGTAACTCAATTCTCTTGAATATTCTATAATTAGAAAATTGGTAATAAGAAGAATATAAAAAATAAAAAGAAAAAGAGAGAATTAGAGCACCATTATGGATGCAAGAAAAAAACTTAGAAAGATATTTATATTTTTTTCGAATACCTTAAGTCATAGGTATTTATAAGAACTTTTTATTTTTATTATTAAAATTTATCCATTGGAGTTTTAGTAGCCGTTAGGTGACTTAAAAACAACAATAATAATTTTAAAAGACTGTTTCAAATAATAATAATAATAATAATAATAATAATAATAAATTAATGTTTAAAATGCTATAAGTAACCTAATGAAAATTTTAATAATAATAATAAATAACAATAAGTAAAACAATTTTACTCTGGTAATTATTTTCTTTACTTTGATTTTGAATAGAAATTTTACTTTAACAAAAGAAATATACTTATCCACCACCAAAATAAGCCTAGTTCAACCACTGCTTAGGTGGGAATTGTCTAAGCCCTCAGTGGAAGTAGCTGTACTTAGGTAATCCATCTAAGCCTATAGGAAGAATTTTAATGGGAATAACACCCACTAGGGTCAAGCAAAAACCTGTGTATATGGACTGCTTAATGGGCACATAGTATGGGCCAATAACTTATAGATCCCATGTGTAAGGCTCATTTTTTGTGTGTGAATGTGTTTGTAGTATTTATATCATGGTTTTTTATTTTAAGGAATCTCCAAAAAATTTAATTATTTGATGTGGGATGAGTTTGAAACCACATGATTCAATCCGAGCCATTCATTCGAGAACAAGTTGATATGAGTCATTCACTTTTTTCTCTATTCATCTTCTTCACTATTCTTCTTCACCACATCTATGAACCAATAGAACTTGATGCCACTATATTACACTTCTTCTCCACCAATTCTGTCTTCCTCAACACATGACTATTTCATTTCCGAATCTACCAAGTGGTGTGATTAATTTATAAAAAGTATAAACCAAATTATTGACCCAAAACCAGATGACATATTTCATCCAGCTTTCATAGAAAGCTAAGAATATAATATATATATACATTATTATGCTGATTTCTTTATGATTTATACAAAAAAACTATTGTCTTAATCCGTATAGGTCAATATTTTTTATTATTCAGTTATTCATGCTTACAAAAATAAAGGAAAAACATCAATACATATATATTATATTATATATCAAACTAGATAATCTGAACACCTGGCCATATAAATCCAAACCCATGAATGTTTTTCTTTATAAAAAATATGTACCCAATATAACATTATGATTCCTCACCAAAAATATCTTAAGATAAATAAAATATGTATAATAAAACTATTATATAAACCCTCTCCTCCTTCACCCCAAGAAATACCCAACTCAACCATTCCCAAAAATTCTTCTCTCTTTATTTATTCTCTGATTCCAAGAACCAACAACTTTGGGTTCATCCAATTTAAGGTAAGGGATGCTTTTGATTTATAAATTTATATATATATATATATTATCAAATTAAATAATATAAGGATGTGATTATTTCAAAAAATTTATCAATACTATGTTTAAAAGACTCTCTATTTTGATTCAAACTTGATTTGAATTATAACCCTTATAAGGGAAGCATTTCAAATCCAATCATTTATTTATTTAGTTTTTCAAATAAATATCTCTCTCTATATATTATGATATATATTATTCATTAATTATAAAGGGAATTAATGTTATAAATAATTATTCTATGATTTTAAATAAGATATTTCAAAACAATATCAAAACTCTATTTTTTTATTGTTTAACTTTAAATTGATTTTTTTTCTTAAAAATAATTTCTATGAGAAAAGTTATTATTTTATATAATCAATATAGTTTATCATATTATGTATTCCTTATATTTATATCAACTTTTAAATTATAAAATGTTTCATTTTAAGTGTGAAATTATTAGGTATATCTATGAATTTCATTCATAACGTTAGATATCACCATCATTTAATATATTGTTAAAATTCCATGAATTTTATTTTAAGAATTTGTTTTAATTTATATGAAATTATGTTTATGTCATATAAATATAAGTAATTATTTATAATAATTGGTTTCTCCTAGTCCATTCATATTATCTTAAAAATGGTATTTTTTCTATGTAGAGAAGTTATAATATTACTTTCTTATATAAAAATAATTTATTTCAAACTTTTTTTAGATTATGAGTGAGAAAGGTAAGACCATTAAAAATATTTTCTTTAAATTCGGTACCAGAGTATCGAATTATATGATTTGGTATGGGGAGTAAACCCATGATCTCAAGGTGATGTTGTCTTACATGTGATATGGAGAAGTGGACACATGGTTTTCTTATGGCCTGCTAAGTATTATAAATAATCCATAAAATTATTATTTTCAAGAAGGATAAATCCAATGAAGAATTTCAAAAGATTATTATTTTGGAAAATAAAAGAGTTTCAAAATAATATGTACTCATTATGGATATTTATAAAATGTTCCAATTCTTTTAAAACCTTTATATATGTATTTATTTTATCAAATGTTTTATTAGATAAAATATTTTTGAGAGATATATACAATTTTCAAAGGAAAAAATATATTTTAAAATTGTTTTAAAAATCCTTACTAGGTAATTTAATGCTCACCCTATGTTTTGATATAATTTTTATAGGTTTAATATAAATTCAAATAACGTTTGTTTCATATAAGGAAGAAAATAATGTGAAGACAATTGTATAAATTTTTGTACATCTTTGATAAATTTTAATTCATTTGTCCAATTATATAAAACCTATACCCGAAAAGGTCCTAGAATGTAAAATTTTATGTGAATTTTTTGGTTTTCTTATATAACAAATACATATAATTTTCAATATTGAATCCAAAAGTGTGGATTTGGGTCTTTACAGAAATTTTTACGGTGGGGATAATTTTTACACCTAACCTTGACTTTAATTTTTATTTTATTTATATATTGGTCCCTCATTTTTTCCTTTTTAGTTCTTTTTATTTCAAAATTGTTGAAGTTTTAAGGAATCTTTCATGTTGTAAGGTTAACAGATAATTAGTGCTAACCATAAAAAGCCCATGTGTGTGTGTGTGGGGGGGGGTGGGGGTGTTTTATTTTTATAGAGTTGATTCACGTGGTTGGAGAATGTTTTTTCCTACCTATGTGATCAAACCATGTGAATAATTCCAGTGTATCTAGTGAGGGTCACATGGTTGGTGCACAATTTGGAAAACTGTGTGGCCAAACTATGTAGCCTACCCAAAAATTTTAATATATGAAAGGAATAAAATACCCTTGTTTTATAATAATAAAATCCCTCCTCCACCTCAATAAATCATAGTCTACTTTAGGAGACATGGGTAACCTCCCCTTGCCTCCTTGAAATTTGGCCCTCTTTCTTTATTTTTTGTTGAGTTATTACAGTTTTTTATTTTCCTTTTCTCCCTTCATTCTTCTCTGGTTTACGATCATTCCTTTATCTATTTATATGGTTCTCTATTCGCTAAAACCTTAAAAGGATTTTGTCTCTAAGTCATCACAGACATGATTCCTCGGGTGTGAGGGTTACTACTTGTATCATTCTTTACCTTTTTATCTATGTTTTGGTTCATTTATGCTTGTTCTAGGTAGGTGTTTCCATGATTTCTAATTTTTCCTAAAAATAGATGCTATGATAATATTTTATCAATGCTCTACCTTAGAAATTATATATTTTATGGATTATTTAAATTCCAAAAATCAAATGAGATGATGTTTTGAATAATTTTTTACAATTTTAATGGTTTTCTTGGAAGAATCTCATGGGTATTAAGGGGTTTTTGTTTAGGAATTCACATTAGTGGAATTTATGTGTTTTGAATTTTTTATTTTGTTATATATTGACCATAATTTTTTATGATTTTTGATTAAGTATTTAGTTATGTTGTATGCTATTATTTTATGGTTCTTATAAGCTTGTTATTTTTTAAATAATGTTTTTCCACATTATTTTCAAATGATTTTTCAAATATTCTATGATTTCAAATTGTTTCTCAAATTAGGATCACATATACAGACACACACACATTTATGTATGTCTATGTATGTGTCTATATATATATATATATCAATTATTTTGGAAACCAAATTCTAGTTTGGAACTTAAAAAGGGAACTCTAAATTTAAAATTATTTTGAAAATTTCTATTCAAAGTTGGTTTTGAAAATGAATTATTTGTTTCAAAACATGAGTCACATTTGGAACTTCAAGTAAATGTATTTTCTTCTAAAATAAATGTAACCCTTTTCTAATGTGTCATGAATCTATAATTGGAATTTTTTGATGACGTATATGATTATTATTGTTTACTTTATATGATTTGGAACATGGGTTTTAGGGAGGAGTGTGTGTGAGGGTGGGTTAAGGTTGGTCATGGGAATAGTCTTCTTTGTATTCTATTACTGGTGAGTGTTTGATAAGTCACACATCCTTTGTTACCAATTATCATTAATATCATATAGATCCAGGTGTATTAGTGATATATTGAGAGAAAATTACTATCTAACCCTAATTCTATAGACTAGATCCCTCTTGGTATGGTATAGTCATATAACTTGAGGGAGTTACACTGGTGAGGCATGTTGAGTCTTTACAAGTGGTAATATACTAGGAATGTATCATTAGTCTGATAGATAATCCCACTCAAGAACTTCTAGGATCATCTCACTAGATGTTTAGGAGATGCCCATGGTTATGTACTATTTGATTTCTTATTTACTACATTTTTATGCTTTTTCTCTTATTTCTTATCTCTATAATTTATTTTCATCAATTTAGTGATACTCTTCTATTGGATCGTTTATACACATAATGTTTGGTTTTACTTATTCAGTTATAATTTCTTAATCTATTGTTGGGTTTCTAATAATGTGGTTTTAAGGAAATGGTTTTAAAAATAAAAATAAGATTTCAAAGGTATGTTTTAAATGTAATACTTAAAGAAGGTTATTAAGTTTCTCAAAGTATTATTTTGGGTTTCAAGGTATGATTTGGAAATTATATAGGATCTATATTTCTTGAAATGATAAGAATATTTTTTAAAATATTGTATTTCAAACTAGTGTTTCTGGAATGTTTTGAAAATGGAAATTCATAGAATCCTAGGTTAAATCATAATAGGTTGTTTATGATCACACCCTACTTACACCACTCAGTGTTTGAAGATCAAGTGGATTTCTTACAAGTTTAGTTTTTGGATTTGAATTTTTCATGGAGCGGTCACTTTTTTTAGGGATAGATAGTGACTCAGAGTCATGAGTAGATCGTATTAGGTATTTTTCGATTATTTTTTGTGTCATACTTGTGTTGGATAAGTAATCCTTCTTATTTTATCTTAGTATATTCTTCATTTTTTTTTGAGATGATGCATATTTTTTAAATGCCTTATTAGATCTTTTTTAATTTTAAACTATTTATTTTTTATTTTATAGTCATCAAATATATTGACACACCATTATAAATCCTTGATAGAATTACACTTCTTATTTAATAATATTTATTTATGTGAAATCATTCCCATTGAGTGTATTCTGATACCCTGTAACTTGTTTCCAATCTACTGGGATATAGAATTCCCCTTAGGTCATATCTCAGAATGAATTAGTTTTCCTGATTAGGGGTGTCCCAGGTTAGTTCATGAAATAGCCCATGGGAATCACTCCCATGGAAATTATGATATCCATCTTAATTATTTCAACACTACATGTTGTATGTAATAAATTTCATGGAAGATTATTTATACTTAACTTAAGAAAATACCATGGAAAAAATAAGTGAAGTGTAAATAATATAATTTAATTCTATGTCATTTTAAACCATATCATTAAAAAAACTATCTAGAAAACTTAGTGGAGAAATAAAAATGAAAGGAAAAAGACTACAATAATAAAAAATCCCCCATATTTATAAATAATATAATGTATAGTCTAAACTTTCCAATTTTAAAAATAAACTTCCTAAAAGTTGTAGTTAGTAACAATTTTGTGAATAAATTTATATAATAATTTCCATATCACCATTATTTTTTAAACTCATAGATGAAAAATAATTTTGGTGAAATATATTCTGTCTTATCACCTTTGATACACCCACCTTTTAATTATTCTATATAAGAAACATTATCCTCATATATAATGTTAAAGCTTCTGGGAACAACTTAAGTGGTCAGTGTGATTCCCAATAATGTTTTTATTGAATACAACTGATAACCTAAGGTACTTGATGAACAAATGTGTTAAATAGAATGAATAAATCTTGAGTAACTTGATGAACGTAACCCTGGAATTTTCTATTGATTATTTTCACATTTAAATTATAATAAATTTAAAATCAAATTATCACAAACTAGAAAATTATTTTTAATCAATTCAATTTCTTCTATAGTGGTCACCTCATTATGATTGATAATCCAAACTTTGATCCCTCTTATTGTATTAAAACATGCTTCATAAATATAAATACATCTCTCTTGGTATTCTAGGTGCAGGCGTATAGGAATGAAGCACCATGAGTCATTCTCCATTGATCACAATAATAAATACCTCTTATTCTATCTTGTTATTGAGATGGAGAGAGGAATATTTTATCTCAGTCTTGAGAGAATTCTCTAGAGAGAATTTGTTTTTCACACCAACTTTCCATCTCTAAAAATGTTATAAATCAGATCATAAACTTAAGGTGAAATAAATAGTAATTGTGTCAATTCCCTTTACTTAATTATTTATTCTAAGTAAATACCACATCAAATAATAATAATAATAATAATAATAATAATAATAATAATACTCTCATGACATTCACTAAAATTTTAGACTAATATATCATTTCCATTGGGACCTTTTAATTCCTCTCGTCAATCCTCCTTAGACATTTATTGAACATTGGATAATAAATTTTTATTTAAATAAATGTCATTATACTATTCATTCAAAGAATAAATAAATATTGTATTCAATAAACTCACTAATACTTATTTATTTAATATTTTACTCACATATATCCTAAAATAGAATAACTGGAGAATTAACATATAAAATTAACTAACCTTGAATAATTATTATTCTACAAACTAAGAATAATATTTATTATTAATCATAAATTCAAATAAAATTTAACTGAGATTATTAATAGACTTAGTGTGTGATTCTATAGGCCTCTTTCTTAGTGGAATTTAGATAACTTTCCTAAAGTAAAATATCAGTTTCTAGTAACACATTAAGGAACCCTTAAATAAAAAAATTAATTTTTCAACAACACCTCATAAGAATGATTACTATATAATATAATCCCCTGGTCATGATATCTCATCAAGTAGGTTGCATACTTGTCTCATCAACCTATATGATTGATTTATTTTATTATACTCTTTGAAATGGACGCGTTGATGAACTACCGTGGATATTTATTTAACCAAACAATTCTATTTTAATCAAAGGGGAAATATATCTTTTTTCCAATAACATGGAAAGGAAAAAAAAAATCCTTTTTTGACTTGTTAAATTAATTTCATATCACTTATGATGCACAAAAAACATGTTACCTCATTGTAATCATATATCATCATAGTTTATATCCTTATATAAAAGAATATGATTCATGATATGTATTAATAATAATCTCAATTTTAAGTAACAATATAGAAATTCACAAATAAGAATATCCAATGACACATGTAACATATGGAATTTATATTAGAATATTTTTCCTCATAACCTCCCTATCTTAGAGATTACCAATGGATAAGTTCATGAGACTAAGTTTTAATGTCTTATGAGCCTCTAATACTTGATAGTAAAATACCATCTATGTCTCATCTGATAGATGTCATTTATATTATAAGACATATACTTAAGAATATTGTCATAACATTTCAAGTTTTTCATTATAGTAGATAATTTATATAAACTTTTTATATGACATATTCTCTAAGAAAATTACCACATTAATATTAGTCATAAGAACACTCATCATGTGATAAGGTATTTATTAATATTTTGATAATAAAATGTATAAAATTAAATGGTTTTTGGGACCAAAATCTAATATAATCCCACTTACACAAGATGTAATTGAAAATAACTTTTGGTCCTCTAGCTCTTACATGATATTAATTTTTTTAGTGAGATAATAATTTAGTCAACGGGTCTACTAATTTTTATTATATGGATACTCTGTTTACTATGACCTCACCCATTGAAAAAAATCCCTCAAGAAGTGATACTTAATGAGTATATGGTTTTTTCGTTGATGTGAACTTGTCACCTTGGATAGATCTACTATTGTAGTATTATCATAATATAGAGAAAAAAATATATATTACAAGTTATAACATCAATATCTAAGATGATTTTTTGTATCCAAACTACTTATTTAGCTACATCAGAGACTGTTATATACTAATAATATACAGTTTAACCAGTGACCACTAGCTACTTAGCTCTCTTCCAACTCATGACTCCTATATTAAGGACAAAAAAAATATCCTATCAATAATCTAAGATCATTCTGATCTATTTGGAAACTAGATTTTATGTATCCCTTGATATCTAGTTCCTTATCTCCTTCATAAAATATGGACATATCCTTTGTATGCCTCAAATACTTCAGGATTATCTTTAAAACCATCCAATGCAACTCTCCAATTTCTACTTGATATTTTTACACCATGCTCAAGGCCTAGACAACATCAAGCCTAGTACATAGCATGATATACACGATTGATCCAATAAAATATGTGTATGGGATTATACTCATTCTTTATCTCATATCTTATGTATATAGAGACATTTTCTTGGGGAGATATACACCATGTGACATTGGTAATCCTCCCTTATATTTATCTATATCGAATCTCTTTAATACTAGATCAATATATATACCTTAACATAGTCCAAAAAACCTCTTAGATCTATAAATATGGATATTAACCCCTTCTTGATATATATTTTTCAAACAGTTCTCATTTATATGAAAAAGATGATGATTTTATATATTGGTGTGATATGATTCATGTAAAGTTGATTCATTATCTATTACAATGAATTTATTTTTATATTACAATATATAAATAAATTTATTGAGATGTGTAATCCTATAATATATTTTATATTTATAAAAGTAAAAACTATTATTTTTAAACTTGAAAATAAATACATTCATATCTAAACTAGAAACATATATTATGATTTTGGCTACATTGGGAACATAATAAAAATTATTTAAAAATAGAATCAATACAATTAGTAATGTGAGATGGTAGTCTCCTATAACAAGCATAGAAAATATTTATCCATTGGTATCTTGAAGATCAACCTCATATCTACTAATCCTTTAGAATCTTCTTGGTTACTGTATTTGGATACAAATGTGAGAACGAAAAGCTATTTATAATACTTATTTTATAGAAGTAAATAGATTATACTTGATAAAAAAATCATTTGAACCTTACCCTTGCTTTTTTTATCAGGGTAAAATTATTCTTCTAGTGTCCTTTTTCATCACATGAAAGACATATTACTTCTTCATCCTTAGCCTCTCTCTAGATCTTTCTCCTCTTGTAAGAGTAGTGCATAGGTTCCTTAGACCCTGAGTAAGTCTTAAAACATTTCTCCTTTCCTTTCCCCCTTTTCACTATAATGGAAAAATGTTTTTATTGGTAAATATATTTATCCACATAGAGAATTAGAGTCAAGAGATTTTGGAGTGTCTTCTCTAAATTCTTTATTTTAAAATTCATAATAAAACCTGAGATGCTCAGAGGAAGTGATGTGAGTATGAAGTCTGTTCACAATTTCTTTTTTATTTTAAAACCTATAATTTTTAAATTCTAAATATATCCAATCATCTTAAATACATCATTTCCACTTGAGAAAACTTCTCCTATCTTTCATATAAAGAGTACCTTGGAGATATCATACCTATCTTATCATGATTTATCCTAACAAAGATCAGGGAGATGATATATCATAGTGAATGCATCCATATCTTTTTGAATCTTCTGAATCTTATTAGAAATGGATGATAATATGAGACATTGGGAATCTAATGCATCATCAACCTATTTTTATAGGATGTTTATTACTTCCTCACTTTCCTCCTTATAGGGATTAATAGGAATTAGGGACTTTAGAATGTAAAATTTACTATCTTTCAAAATTACGATGCCCAAGCATCGGTACCACTCCTAGAAGTTAGCATCGATCCATAGATTAACTTTCTCCAAAACAGATAATAGGGATAGTGTCATGGTCAAATGATTTTCCATTTTCTATACCAAATAAAAGAATATTTAATACTTTATCTTGATTACCATGTGTGACATAATAAATTGATTTTATTAGTATTCCACTATTTTATCAAATCCCAACAACCATCATTGCTGGATTCAAAATATTTTTTTCACTTGGGGACTCCAGTGACAATGATCTATATTCCCCTTTAGTTAACCCAGATGAAGGCCTTATCAAATTATTTAAATGTATTTAGGTAGTCTATGTCAGTCAACTGAATTAACTTGATATTCCTTGATCTGTTTAGTATACTCCACAATCCATAAATCCTAAACCAAAATTTATTTAACACTTTCCTCAAAGTTACAAAAATTTGTGCAGGGGAAACTGCATTAGATGATAACTTGGTTAATTCAACCCAAAACTTTTATTAGAAATCCCTGATAAATGAAAGTATCCAGTTGGGGGATAAAATACTACTTTAATCTATGGTTTCATTCTAACTCAAGTAATGGAAGATGATATATGATATAATATCTTCTTTGAGGGATTTTTTTAACTCATGTATAAATATTATTAATTTTATTCTCCACAATATTGTTAATATTCGATGGATTTTACATAATTAATTAACCATTTATGATAAAATAATTTATGCATAAAACCATTCTTTTATTTTACCTTCTCATGATTTTTAATTTATTCACTTTATGTGATCATGTTTAATTAGTAATATATACCACGAATCACAAAAATAAATACATAACCATGCAATTGAACAATAAAATAACATATGATATGATAAGGATATTCTAAGAACCAGTTGGTTTATCAATCAGAAGATCAACCATTATTGACCCGAAGAGAAATAACTCCATGAGACAATGCCTAGATCGAGTTGTAACATTTCATTATTAACCTGAGTCTCTCATTGGTTGGGTCCACCTTGGTTTAGGTCTTGAATTGTCTCCTCTCATAGGGATATCTTTCCTTTATATATGCTTACTCACTTGTAGGTAAAGCGTACCAGAGGTTTATGGTTATATAAAATAAACCATGGACACAAAAAACCCATATATAATAAAGGAAAGAATGATTAAAAAATCAACACATTTAATTTAACAATAAATTTATCACAAAACTCATTCAATAAATAATTAAATTAAATAAAACCCTACAAATACATAGGCCAATCAAGATCATGATCATTCACAACATGAAATGACTACACATTTAAACTCACTAGAAGTCATTCTAATTCATTATTTATTAATATAAATTCAATTGAATTAATAAATTAATTAAGTTATTAATAAATTAATTATTTATCATAATTAACAGTACAATACTCATTGAGAATTCCATCCTCTATAATTTTAAATAAAATAAAATAAATTAATTTTAAATAAAATAAAATAAAATAATTTTAAATTTAAATTATTTATTATATTACATGTACTAACTGAGAATATTACATGTACCCTCCTTGTTAGATTAAATTTAGTACTAAAATTTATTATATACATGACATATACTAGAGCTGAAATTATGTGTGCCTTATGCTTCTAATTAAATCCATTTCTGGAGTTTTAGTATTACATGATGTGTTTTTTCACTAGACACAACATGTGACATGCATTGTGTATAGTTTTCATGTACCATGTACTTATATGGAATTTATTCTCACATGGTGTTCCATGATATACATGGTGTGTAGTTTTGTTGGTCAAGAAACGTAGTCAACGCGATATGTGTGACCACATGACATGCCATGAATATACATGGTATGTGATATTGGCAATAAAATTGAATTACATAGAATGTAGGAAACCATTAAACTTCATGCAGTTACATAATTTCATGGATAATAATTATCAAAAAATATAATTCTACATAACCCATCAAAAATCACTTCAGGCATACCTGGTGTAGGAAAACCTATTAAATGGAATGTACCATCAGCTACACACCATGTGATTTGGTCTCAATTTACTTATCCGCATGTTGAATCACATGACCTACTTGCCTCAAAATGTACCTTTCACAATTTATCATAAGTTCCATGATGTGTACAACCAGATATATACCTTTTAATCCATTTTAGCCACCCTCACAACATGCCTTAAAATTTAGTCTATGTCACGTATGGGATATAATGTGTTAAATGACTTGTATAACTTGATACACATTAAATAATCCATTTTTGGTTACATCACTCAGTTGGTAATCAATACGTGACATATTAATTATGCCTCATAATTGACCACACCGCATCACGTGATTTACACAAATTCAAAACTATGTGAGGTAACATGGAAAGTATGCAATACACACACCATGTAATCCATTTAAAGTCATGTGTTGGGTGGAAGTTAATACAAGGAGTGTAATGACGCTGCATACCAGCCCCTACATGACATGTCGTGATCATTACGAACCACCCTTGTGTGGTTGACCATGGGTACACAATGTTTAAATTTTCATTATATGTCATGTATCTATGTCATTTAGATAATAACCCTAGAAACTTTGGAAGATATATTTCATCATTATTCATATGTTATTTCCCATTATTTTTCATTTTAATTTAAACAAACATGTCATTTAGACTTTTGGATTGAAAATGAAAAACTATAAACAAATACTGAAAAAACAAACATGGAATTGATCAAATAAAAAATAAATAATTATAAATTATAATGTGGCCTCTATAATACCATTTAATGTTTTTTATGTGATCCCCAACAATATTTTTCATCAAATAAAATAGATATTACTAAGTAACTTAATGAACAAAAGCATCAAATATAATGAATAAAACCTAAGGAACCTAAAAACACAACACAAAAATTTTCTAGAGAGGGTATTTCACATTTAATTTATCATTAATTTTAAAAAAAATTTACCTAGAACACAAAAATTAATTTAGTTATCACTCTAGTGGTCTCATCGTTACAATAGAGAATCCAAACTAGTATCCCTTTATTTATATCCGCACGTACTTCATGAATCTCATAACATTGAACTTGGTATTTTGGGGGATAGTGGGAAAGAAGAAAGGGCCTTGTGTCATTTTATATTGACTGAAACAACAAATATCTCTTGTTATTGAGAGGGTGGAAGGATTATGTTCTCTCAGGATTGAGAGAATTATTTGGAGAGAATTCATTTTTCACACCAAATATCCTTCTTAAAAAATGTTATAAATTGAATTATTTACTTAGGGTTAAACAATTAGTTATTTCACAAAGTCCCTTTACTTAATTGTTTATTCTAAGTAAACCAAACATCAAATAATAATAATAATAATATTATTATATTTTCATGACATGCACTAAACTCATGGATTAATATATCATTTCTGTCAATAACTCTTAACTCGACTCGTCAATCCTCTTCGAAATTTACTAAACCTTGAATAATACATATTTATTTAGATACAAAAATATCATTATATTATTTGTTTAATAAATAAAAATATTATATTCACTAAACTTTTGAATAAATA
Source organism: Viscum album (assembly GCA_963277665.1). Classification (NCBI taxonomy): domain Eukaryota; kingdom Viridiplantae; phylum Streptophyta; class Magnoliopsida; order Santalales; family Viscaceae; genus Viscum; species Viscum album. Next base: position 614,738,141 of record OY728134.1, read on the forward strand.
TTTATTCAATATTCAACCCAAATATATTATAAACTCAAATAATGATTAAATTTATGCGATCAAATTAAACTGAATAATTATTAATCAACAAACTAAGAATATTATTTATTCTTAATATTAAATTCAGATATAATTTAATTGATATTTTGGATACACTTAGTGTGTGACCATCTAAGCCTATTTCATAGTGAAATTAGGTGAAATTTACTAATTTACCAGATCAATATCTAAAAAAATCAAGGAATCTATAGAGAAAGAAGTTAATATCACAATGAAAACTACCTCATACAAACTCTTAATATGTAATATAATTCATTTTAATTATATATAATCATTAATCTTGCATAATTTTGTCATCAACCTATCTGATTGATTTATTATATTTGACGCTTTGAAATGAACATGTCGATGAACTACAATGACCATGGATTTAATTAGACAATTACATTTTAATAAAAGGTCCGGGGATATCTTCTTTTATTAAATCATAAGGGAAAAATCGTTTCTTTACTTATTAAATTAATGGCATATCAATTATGATACACCCAATGTATGTTGCCTCACCATGGGCATATGTCATCATAGCTTTCATCTATACGTCAAATTACTCTATTTATGATATAAATTAATAATAATTTCAAGTCTAATGATAAATACACACATCTTTATATAAGAATATCCAATGAAACATAAAACATGTGAAATTAAAATTTGTGGGTCTATCCTCATAACCTCACTATCTTGGAGACTACCAAGTACGAACATCATGAGAAGAAGTCTCAATATCTAATGAACCTCCAACACATGGTAGTCAAATATCATCTATATCATTCATGAAATATTTCCTCCAACCATAAGATATATGTTTAATAATATTTTCATATAATTTAAAGGTTATCATTATAGAAAAACACAGCTATAACCTTTCGACATGATAATATAAGGTTATTATTACATTAATGTTACAAATAAGAACATTCATCATGTGAAAAGATATTGATTAATATTCTGGTAATTTAAAGTAAAAGGATAGTAGGTTCTAGAGAACCATCTACAACAACATGGTTATAATATCATTATTTGAGAGTTCTAGTAGGATAGTGTAGACACAAATGAGTAAGGGTGAATCAGGTGTAACTAATTTTTCTTATCAAAAACTAATTTATTATTTTAAGTTCTTCCCACCTCCTTAGTATTCTAATTCTATGTTGTTATTTAAGACTCAAAATGATATTACTTTGTTCACCAAACCCACATACACCTCATGAAAGCTGTTAAAGCAGGAAAGAAAATCATGAGTATTTTTACAAGGTTTAGACCCTCCTGGGAATTCTCCTCCTTATCATGTTTAAATCTCGTTGATACAGATATTGTACATTAAAATAATTTTATTGATTACAAGTGGAGTGTGGAAAGTTTTTATCCTAACCCACTCTCACCATATTATATAGGAGAGTGTGTCCACAATATGAAACATGTTAACTAATCATAATATTACACATATGAACCGAACACTATATTACACAAGTGATCACTACTTATGCAGGTTCCTTATACTCTATCCCATGAGTTATTCAAGAAACTATGTAAGGTTATTGATCCTTATATCTCATACCTTTTCATGTTTTTAAATATTTTGGTTCTTAGAGGAGGGATATAGTTGTTTCAGCGGAGGTTGGGAGATGAAATTTGGTTATAGTAGAATTTCATGACATGAATTATAGTTCACGACCTGAGAGAGAAGTTTTAATCCCAAATATTAAATTCATGAACTAATAAGGGTGGTTTTTAGAGTGTGATTTTTTACATAAATCATGGTTTCACAATGTGAAATAATGGAGGACTAGATTCGATAAATCTATCTCTGAAAAATCATAATGTGAACATAAATTTAAAAATGTGAATTCATCAAGGTTTATTGGATCAAGGCATCACATTTTTTGGTAAGTCTTAAAACTTGAACCATTCATGATGTGAATTACATATTCACACCATCAATATGAGTTTGGTTGTGTGGCTATAAATCTAATCACACCCTCATTTTTTCAAAAATACCATTGAATTATCCCTACCCGTAGGTGACCATATGAGCTCTCTCAAGGTGTTTTGAATCCATTTAGATAGTCATTGATCCTCAACTTCCTGTGTTTTATCCATGGTGATATGAGGTGAGTTTTATATATTTATCTTTCTGTTCTTCTCAATCTGTATTTTTTCCTCCCATGTCATCTTTCGATGTTATGGTGGTTTATTTTTTTTTGTTCTTATGGAGTTCTTTTGATGTTTTATGGTGTGGTTATGGCATAGTATCCATAGATGGTTATGGATTCCTTATAAGATAGGAGATCAAAGATCATAATTAATATTATGTTCTCATTTTAGGAACATTTAAATCCTTAAGGTAGGGGATTTTTTGTTTCACTTATTATTTTATGTGAAATCATAAAGTTATCATGATTAATATATTTGGGTGATGGTGGAATTAACCTTAATAAAGATCAAATAGTATTAAAGAATGAACTTGGTTTATGGTTTCTTAAATTATATGTTATTCCACTAAGAAAATGGTTTGCATATTGATTTTTTAGATAGTGCACTATCTATGTTTATGATTTGGTTTATCATGTTTTTATGAAGAAAATGGTTAAAGAACACAAAGTCGGTAATGTTTGTTGGTTAAGTAATTAAAGAGGCATGTTAGAATGGGAAAATTATTCTAATAATTAATTTTAAATCAATTTATTCTTGGGGAATTTTTAATTAAAAAATTATTTATTATGGTAATGGAATTGGATAAAAGATGAAAAACTAGTATTCTTGTTAATGAAATAATAACGAGGCATGTTTTAATTGAGTTTTATTCCTTAATGTTTTAAAAAACTAGAAGTTATGCTTGGATGCATGTTTAAGTAATTTTTAGATTTTAATAGATGATATCGTAGGTTACATGTGGTTGGAACATGTGAAAAATGAATTGGTTAATCCAAGATGGTAAAAATTGGTTTTTTGATAAAGATAAATGTTTGGGTCTGAGTGAGACTATTTTCTTATAATGGTTAGTTGAATTTTTTTAGGGCCTTGATGCTATGTTGATTGTTTTTGTTTTATTACTACCTTACATGTTTGATATGTTTTTGAGTGTGATATGATGTGATCCTGGGATAGATGATAGTTGAAAAGACATGGTTAGGGAGGACCGGGTTTGTGGCAGTAGTTGACACAAGAGATGGTGGGTTTCATGATGATATGCATGAAGATATTCATAGTGATATGCATGGTGGTGTCGAGGATGGAACTGAAAATGATCGAATGAGTTAAATCTAGGCTTTCCTATTGTTGTTCTAGAATCTGGGATGTTTTCTTGTTAATGTTTTGTTCTAAAGGATTGATAGCTGAGTTGCTTGTTTACCTACATTCCTTTCCCCACTACTTGAGGCAACTAGTTTTGATTGGTTATGTAAATATTTTTATGGTAGCTTAGGAGGAGTCCTCGAGTACCTGTAATTATGGAATGAAAATGAATAATAAACATTCTAACCCATGGGGTTGATGGCTAGATGGAATTATAATGATTATACTCTTGAGGAACCATGGAATCAGTTGGTTTATGCCTAAAAGGAATAGATTTCATTTAGATTATACCTGGAGGGCATGAAATTCAGTTTTTAATTAATAAGAATTGGAAATGGTTTAACATTAATTAATGGTTATTAAAATAATGAATGTATTTTAATGAAATTTTTAATGGAAACAAATAAATTATTTCTTTGAATGCTTGTATGTTTATAGGAGATCTAGTCCTTAGCAGTGGCAGTCGGGTGTCAGAGTGACAATATATATAGTTGATCCAAAGACTAGGTTAATGAACATAATTTGGCTATGATCTATATTATATCCTATATGTTCTATGTTTTCATATTCTACCCCACCCATGTATATAGGTTTACTAACACCCATTGGACTATATGATGGTGTTTTTTCTAACATCCAGGTTGGTGATGAATTGATGGAGGACTACCCCCTCTTGTCCCACTCTCTTCTTATGGTAGTATTATGTTCTAGTACACATTGTGGTTACCTTTCCCATATATGTGTTTAGAGGGATATAATGGATTTTAGTTATTTAAAATACCTCTAGATATAACATCCTATGGATTATTATAGGTATGTCATGTATGGTTTGTGATGGATTGAGGTACAATATTTGACATAAGAGTTGCAGTGGATCCTAAAACTAGTTGGTTATTATCTAGAGATGTTTCATGGGATGATGAGAATATGTGATGCACGAGGTGCATGGTATGTGATGATATTATGGGATGCATTGGATGCATTTGATGTTACATTATCCCAGGTATCTTCAAACTAACTTACTTTTGGAGGCAGATATCTTAGGATATGCAACATTGGGGCAGAGTATAAAACAAGTGAAAAAGTGGTAGTGGGGTTAATTATTTTGATATTATATTATATGATCTATTACATATGATAATTTATGATAGATATTCATGGTGAGGATGGGAATATAGTATACCTACTTAGGTGATGAGTTAGATTCGCTTGTTGGTCAATGAGATTTAATATACTTTCTTTATCTTTTTTACATGAGGCTCCAGTGAGGATCCTAATAAGTATACCTAGTTATGCTCACCCTATATATTAATAAAATATTTTTCAGGTCTGTAGGAGCTGTTTGGTGATTGATATGCACCTTACTAACTCTTGGGGGATGTTCAAGAATTTTTTGGGCATCATGGTCAGTGTTGAGGATATCTTTTGGTACTTGCAGTTTTCCTACAATTTTTAGATGTATTACATTATGTACATGTACTTGGGATATTTTACTTTTATCTTGATAAGAATTATTGGGTGTTACTATCCTATCTCTTTTTTATCTTATCTTAGAAAGAAATCCCCCCATATAAGTGTATGATATACCCTCATTTATTGTCTTCAACTCATGGACTATTGGAAGCTAGATTTGGTCATTATTATCTACCTTATATCATTTTGGGCCTAGATTAGTACCTTGGAGGGGGGGGGGGGGTGAAAAAGTGGTATTAAAGAATCATGTTAATATATAAGAAGGAGTTCGAAGGTAGGCATTGGGGGGAAGATACATGGGTTGGTAGGCCAATGATGTGAGCTAAGTTTAGTATGTGATGTAAAGAAGGGAGACCTATTAGTATAGAGGTATTTAGCCCCCCCTATGATCCATTATAAGAGAATTTAAGTTCATTTATACTACTAAGTGAAGTGATACTATTTTCAGGGTAGAGACCTAGGAAAGGATCATGCATCATTATTCTTTGTAGATGTATTTGAAATGGGTAGAACTTGGGATTAGGTTGAAACTTTATTAATTAATTAATTAATTAATATTAAATATTCCATTTTCTATGTTTAGGATTCACTAAATTTTTTTATTTTGAAGGTATGGATCGAGGTCGATGTCCCTGCTAGGTTAATTCCAAGTATGACCAATAGGATGTGCAATTAGATCACCAAGGGTTAAGGTTGATGATAAAGAAATTTGGAGGAGGAAACTTTGAGAGTTTAATCACCAGAGTTTACATAAACATAAGGAATTTATTTTGAAATTAGTGATTGAGTACTGGTTAGAAGAGGGGGAGATAACCTTCAGTTTGATCCATGCTCAAAAGGATAAATGAGTTTCATTGGTGGTGATGATGTTGCGTGGAGAAGTGAGGAAGTGGTGGTTCTTATTCCTCAAGGTTCACGAGGAGTCAACATTCTCACAAGAAAAGTTCTGAGATCCATTTTGAGTAGAGCTTATTTATATGAACTTGAATGTGTCTAGTCACCTAGATTTACTTACCCTTTGATAGGGGATCTCTAGTGTGTAGGATTTTAGGATCCATTTTAGGAAAATTCTCTAATATGTTTTAGAAATTTTTATAGATGTGGAGGACAGGGTGAGACATTTCAAAGAGGATTTTCATCCAAAGATCAACTAGTAGGTCTCCCCATTTATGATGTCAATATATCTCAAGGTGATAACAAGAGAATAGGTCATTGAGAGGATGGTAGATAAGACTAAATCACTATGAGAGGAAAGTATTTATAATTCCATATGAAGCAAAGTTATGGTCTGGGGTTCCCTATTACCTAGGAATAAGGGATTTTAGATATCTATGTTAGGTTGTAGACCTCATCATCTCATTTCTCTAGTGGTGGAAGCTCTTAGTTCCCTAATAAGGGATCAAATACATGTTTTTAATATGGAGGCTAAGATAATCAATGGTGAGAGTGCCCAAATTTTTTGAGCAGGAAGTGTGTGGTGGGTGTTCCACTTTAGGTTCCTTCACTGAGGTAGTTTTAATCGAGGCTATAGTATTAGGGTGCTTCAGCGTTGCACTACTAGAGAGGAGACAAAGTATTTATAGGATTTACTCATGATTCTCCTCACCCTCAGAGATTAGAACACAACTATTGATTTGGTTTCCATATGGGTTGGAGAGGCCGTGGTGTAGGTCATGGTCAACTATAGGCTCTTGAGTTTCTAGTTCCTTGAGAACCATCCACCATTTCGGGTTCCCTTTTATTTTTTTTATACTCAGGTGCATGTTTTGTTTGATTCAGAAGATATGCACTCCTTTATATCACATTTTCCAATCCATGCTTCAGAACATGAGGTAGGGAGGATTCTACTTCCCTTGGTATTGATTAAACCAGTTTTTGGTCAAGATTTTCTATATGAAGCTTATAGAGGATGTGGACTAGTGCTGGGGAAGCACCGCTCAAGGGTAGACTTCCTATATTTATGGATACAAGCATACAACATCTTCATCATCATGGAATGTCTATATTTAGTGTAGGCCATTGTGGATTTATTTTAGATATAGATTTTATTATATGATGTTGATGGGGAGTTGTCTATGTTCGTTGGTGAGTGAGACCCTTATATGGGTCATAGGTATGCTTTGTATATATATTACTTAATGAAAGAGATGATGTTTAGTTCATCATACATTTATCTAATGGTGTTTCCCATGGTTTTGGAATAATAACATGATGTCTTTCATGAGGAGGTTATAGTATTACCCCTTGAATGGAGATTGAGTTTGGGATAGAGCTATATCTAGGTGATTCTCTAATTTCAATGTATCTGTATAGGATAGAAAATTATATGTTGTGGGAGATACATGTATAGATTGATGATATTTTGTAGTGAAGTTCTATTCAGATGTTTTTTTCACCTTAGGGTGAATTGGTTCTGTTTATAAAGAAGGCTGGTGATAGTATGAATCTCTATATCGATTACCATCCCTTGAATTAGGTGACAGTGAAGAACCTCTATCCTCTTCCATATATTAATGATTTATTCGATTAGTTTAAAGGGTCTAGTTAGTTATCTAAGATTGATATTTGATTCACTACAACAAAATCGCCATTTAGCGGCGGTTTTGTAGCGGCGGTTCCTAGAACCACTGCCAAACCTTTTAAAAAAAAGGTTTCACAGCGGTTTATAATAAAACGCCCCAAAACATTTTTTTTAACAACCCCGACCCTTCCCCACCACCCTGACCCTACTCTTTCTCACCCAGCGACTGGGATTCCCCCGGCCCCCCGCTTCCCCCGCGACCCTGGCCCCCCGCGACCCCGGTGACCCCGCGACCCCGGCGACCCCGTGACCCCGGCGACCCCGCGACCTCGGCGACCCTGGCCTCCCGTGACCCCGGCAACCCCGCGACCCTGACGACCCTGCTTCCCCGATGACCTATACGAACCCTAGGGTTTGATTTCTAATTTTTTTTGTTGTTTTGATATTAGTTATTTCTTTATTATTATTGTTTCTTATAATAAATTTTAATGTTGTATTTTTTGTATTGTATGTAGATGTTTTCGTTTATGATTATTTGTTTTTCTACTTATTGCATGTGATTTTTTATATGTGTTTGTTAGTTTTTATTCTTAAGTGATTGTTTCTCTCTCTTCTTGATTGTTTGTGGTTGTTTGATACTATACTCATGGGTTGTGATGGCTCATGGTTACAATAGATGCTTATATTATGGGTTATAATGGATTAAGGTATAACATCTACACATTTCCCTAGGTTGTGATGGATTTAAGGATATGTCATGTTTTTGGTTGTGATGGATCGAGGTTATAACATGTGTCATTGAGGTAATGATGTGGAAATTTAGTGGATGTTGGGATGGTTAACACTGGTTGAGAGTTGGACTTTCTTGTTATGCTGACGTGATGATGATGAGATGATTGACATAGGTTGAGAGTTGGGATTACCTATTTTCTAGCTAATATGATGATGTGACGGTGATGATTGACACATGTTAAGAGTTGGGTTTTATGTTTTGTCGAAAATATTGATGGTTTCTATATTATGGAAATTTTTGTGAAGTGGCATAATTATTCGATGATGATGTTATAAATATGAAATCTATACATTATTTTTATAATTACATGGAAATAAAAATCCCCATTGCTTACTTTATTTTGATAATCCATTGGTTTAATATGATAATACCTTTACAAGTGATATGGTTAAAGATAGAAAATATATAATGTGTTGCATTTCTTTTTAGCATAACCCATATTCTAGTATTTCTTAGTTGTTTCACATATGTCTATTCTGGCACATATATCTTGCATGGATATAGAACTACTTAGAAATATATTCCTACTGAGTACTCCCAAGTGTTCACCCCCTCTATAGTGTTCTTGAGTTATTTTTCTGGACATATCGATAGAGATTTTAGATGCTACTATTTGGGAAGCCAGATTAGATCTTAAGAGGTCTTTGTTCATTATTCTTGATGCATTATATTCATTATTATATAGATTTTAAGTTGTATGGAATTTTTTATTTATTTTATTATATATATATAAATATATATATTTTAAGTTGGTTGGAGGTTCTATTTTTATACCTAGGGATTTAAGAAGGTGATTCCTGTCATACGTGTCACCCCATCTAATAATTTTCTTATTTTGATGTTATATAATGTTCATTGATATTTATTGATTAAATATTTCATCATGCATTTCCATGAACACCACCACTTATCATGCCTCAAGACTATCCCTCACGTGGTTCTTGCCACTCCAAATTAACAATGTGTTGAGTTTTGTAAGCATCATAAGGTTTTCCCTAAGCATTATTTAAAATAGATTTATTCGATATTAGAGTTTTATATGAAGAATCTATAGAGAAATTAGGTTAGGGTTATTCCAAATTAACAATATGATTTGGTTTTCATGGTAAAGTAGCTACCACGTTGTTAGCACACTGTTTCTCTTTACCAAAGAAACTTCCCCTATCCCAAACACTAGAGGGTTCATATCTAACTCAGGGGCTCATCTTTATTATATTATGTTTCTGTAATGTTACACTATCGTATATATGAATCTCTTTCTCTATTTAGTAGTAACTATGTGTTTTAATTTTTTTTATTATTGTGTAGGCACATTGTGATATACATGGATAAAAGCTGGATCACATTACCGAGGAACACACCTCAGTATGTTAAGGGTTTGAATGAGTTTTTAGATTTTGCAATTTCTAATCTATCCATTGAAGGGAAAATAAAATGTACATGTCCTAAATGTAAATTTAGAACATGGTTGAAGAGAGATGAGGTTTATGAACATTTAATACTGAAGCAATTCCCTGGTCAATATTTGTGTTAGATTTGGCATGGAGAATCGAATGTTATAGAAAGATTGATCACTGATGTTAATCCACAGAATGAGGTCCCAAGTTCATCGACAATGGAAAATGAAATGAAAAACCTCATAAATGATGCATTCGGCACTGTCAGACACCACTATCAGCATCAAAACATATCAGAACAACCATAAGAGGGTTCTACAAATTACAACGTGACAAGTGATGTTTTTGAGACTGTAACACAAGAAGATCAAGATTGTAACATATCATTGGACCCTCCTCTTAATTCTGTGGAGCCAAATGTAAGAGAAAACTTCACTGAGGAAAATATGTTTCATGATTTAGTTGACGATGGAAATCAAGAGTTGTATAGTGGGTGTTTGAAATATTCAAAGATTTCATTTCTCCTAAAGTTGTACCATATCAAATGTCTATGTTGAATTACAAATAAGGCAATGTCCATGATATTGGAATTGATTCGTGATGCATTTCCTGAAGAAAAAATCCCAGAATATTTTAATGATATGAAAAAAGTTGTTAACAAACTTGGTCTGAATTATACAAAAATACATGCGTGTCCCAATGATTGTATGCTTTATTGGGGAGAGGATTCAAGTAGACAGAATTGCAAGAAATGTTCTTCTTCTAGATGGCAGGAAAAGGGTGATGTTGGAAGTCTGAATGAACATAATTTCATGGAGAAGAAGAAAAGGAACACACCAGCAAAGGTTTTGTGTTACTTTCCTTTGAATCCTCGATTGCAAAGATTATTCATGTCATCGAAAACTGCTGAATACATGAAGTGGTATTCTGTAGATAATAACAATGATGGGTTAATGAGACATCCAAGAGATTATAAATCGTGAAATATATTTGATTCATTACATCTCAATTTCTCAGCTGATCCTAGGAATGTTCGATTGGGATTGGCTGCCGATGGATTCAACCCATTTGGGACTTTGAGTACCAGTTATAGAATTTGGCCAGTTGTTTTGATCCCTTATAATCTGCCTCATTGGATGTATATGAAACAAACATATTTTATCCTTTTGATGATTATTACTGGAAAACAAATGCCTATAAATTATATTGATGTATACTTGCAGCCTTTGATTGACGAATTGCAGGAGTTATGGAGCAACAGTGTTGAGACATTTGATGCTTCTTCTAAAACAATGTTCAAAATGCATGCTGCTTTAATGTGGGCCATTAGTGACTTCCATGGGCTTGGGAATTTATTTGGTTGGAACACTTACATGGGTTTGACTTGTCCCATTTGTAACTTTGATTTTGAGCCCAAACGGCTACTTCACCGTAGAAAATGATGCTTCTTGTGTCATCGAAGATTTCTCGATGCATCTCATAGATTTCAGCTGAACAGATCAAAATTTAATGGTTCCATTGATCGTAGACCACCTCCAAAGTTGTTAACTAGTTCTGAAATATTGACACAACTTGAAAATGTTGAAACAGAATTTGGGAAGGTTCATAATTTGAATGAGAGTGGAAAACAGGTCCGAAGTGCATCGTCAAGTGAAACCAGAATGCAACAATGGAAGAAAAAAAGTATATTCTTCCAACTTCTGTATTGGGAATTTAATTTGTTGCGGAATAATCTTGATGTGATGCATATTGAGAAGAATGTCTGTGACAATTTTATATTCACATTGCTTAATGAGCATGGAAAGTCGAAGGATCATCTCAATGCTCGCAAAGACTTACAAGCAATGAACATAAAACACAATCTCTAGCCAGATGAGAATGAAAAGTATCCTCCGTCAATTTTTGAAATGAAAAATAGGGATAAAGATACATTCCTTAAAATGTTAAAGAATGTTAAGGTATCTGATGGGTATTCAAGTAACATCTCTAGGTGTGTTGACTTGAAGAATCGTAAGCTACATGGATTGAAAAGTCACGATTCACATATTTTGTTACAACAGTTACTACCATTGGCATTGCGTACATTATTACTTGAAAAAATTACTGCTGTTGTACTTCGGTTCTGCACATTTTTCAGAAAACTATGTGAGAAATCTCTACATCCATTTCAGCTTGACAACCTCCAGGAGAGGTTTGTATTGACCCTTTGTGCAATGGAGATGATCTTTCCTCTGTCGTTTTTACTGTAATGATGCATTTAACTGTGCATTTGGTTGAGGAAGCTAAATTAGGAGGCCCCATTCATTATCGATGGATGTATACAATTGAGAGGTACTTTATTTATATGTTTTCCAGTTAAGTAAACAATTTTTGGTACTTAATTAAATGCATATTATGTTTATTTTATTTCACAGATATCTTGGGAATTTGAAATCATACGTGAGAAATAAAGCTCAACCAGAAGGATCTATTGCTGAAGGCTATTTGGATGAGGAGTGTCTGACCTTTTTTTCTCGATACTTGGATGATATTGAGACAAGATTTAATCAAGTTGGACGTGTTGAAAATGCATCGACTAAATCTCAAATACATCAGAAATCCAAAATTTTTCCTGCTATTGGCCGATCAGTTGGGAGGACCTCAAATGTGAAATTGACTGAATTGGAATTATTACAGGCACATAGATATGTGCTGCTGAATAGTGAAATTGCAGATCCATTTATTGAAGAGTTGAGGATACAAACAAAGAGACGAATGAGAGGCCGAACACGAAATGATAAAGATATAATGAAAGCTGTTAATAAAGAGGTTGTAGAATGGTTTGCACGACGTGTAAGTTCATAAATATTGAAATAAATACGAATATTAGTTTGAAACATACATTTTGTAAATCTAATAAAGTATATTTCTTTTTTTAGATCATGAATACTGATACTGGAGAAGAGGTGTCAAAATATTTGAAGTTTCTTGCTAGAGGTCCTCTAAAACAAGTTAGAAAGTTCGACGCTTATAATGTGAATGGATTTAGATTTCGTAAAGTCGATCAAGAAGTGGGTTTAAAAAAACAGAATAGTGGTATATTTATATTTGCTGAAGTGGAATACTATGTAAAGATGCATGATATTATTGAATTAAACTACCATGTAAATTTTTCGGTTGTTTTATTCAAATGAAAATGGGTTGATTTTATCAGAGGTGTTAAAAGAGATTCCTTGCAATTTACTTCTGTGAACTTATCTCGCTTGATGGATGTTGGTGATCGTGAACTGCTTGATCCATATATCTTAGCATCATAAGAAAAAATGGTATATTATGGGAATGATGTTGCCGATGAAGGGTGGAGTGTAGTTTCTCATGTAATACAAAGAGTTTTGTATGATATGAGTGATGAAGTGGAAAATTTGACCTCTGAAATTGAAGTTAATCAGCAACAGGAAGCAGGATTATTTTTCCATCATTATATTGAAAATATTAGTCCAGCAAGGATGAATGAAGTGGATGAATCAATGGATCAGAAAACCAACATGATTGAAGGGGAAAATGATTGTATGTACAATTATTTATTTATTCAGTAACCACTTGTTTCATTTTTGCAGTCATTTATTATCATTATTATATATATTTTGTCTGTTAGTACTGGGCATCTATTATCATTTTTAATTTTTTTCTACATAATTTTTTTGAAATATATATTCTGAACTTAATTTTATTTGATTAAATGACATGAATTCCAAGGAGGAAGCGGTACACTATTTCATCTAGTTCTGCGATAGATGGCGATCCATCTGGCTCCCTCCCCACAACATCTGAGGCACCAGCTGCCGACACCCCTACACCATCTCCCCCTGCACCATCTCTCACACCATCTGTGGATATCCCATTAGAGGTTGAGTTGTCGACTCACCCTTCAGAAGCCTTAGTAGTGGGGCAGCGACACGTCCCTTCCAGTTCATCCCGGGCATATTGGAGTGTCACTGTCATAGGTACAAATTTTAATTAAATAAATTTATTGCATTTTGTTTATACTAATTGTTTGCTCATTTAAGATGACAAAAATGCAACCATGGAGAAAAAAAAATAAAAAGTTCAGATGTTTGGAATATGATTGGAGAGAAGATAGTCATGCCATTTGATTCTTATGGGGTCCTTACGGCTGACGCTGTGGGGTTACTTGGCCAGATTTTAGGCCAGCTGGCAGCGGAGCCTGTTTCCCTTCCCATTTCATATGACGATTGAAGACATATGCCTCCCAGCTGGAAAAACGAAGTTTATGATTCTCAAATAAAGGTAAATTTATTACATTATGGTTTAATTGAATGTCATGTTACTAATATGTTCAAAATGAATTTCTGTATACAGATGTTCTTCCACTTTACCGTTGCTGATGTCATAGCACGAAAGTGGATGTTGAAAAATCTAGGTAAGAAGTGGAAAGATTTCAAATGGAGATTGTGGTGTGATGTCAATGATACTTCGTTGATCGCGCAACAAATGTATGAGAAGCTACCCAGTGGGGTACTGAAAGAACAATGGAAAGTGTTTGTTGACAGACATTGTGATCAGAAGCAGATGGTATTGAAATGTATATTATTATACTATCCTCATTTTAAATTTATACTTGTATATGAAAAGGACACGACATTCAATACATTAGTATTAAATTGCATTTTATTTATTTCAGGATCTCTCAAGACAGAATGCATCAAACCGGGCTAAGCAAGTCATCCCGCACACTGCGGGCTCTAAAAGTTTTTCTAGAAGCCGAAAGACATTGGTAATATTTTAATTAGTATAAATATTTATAGACAATATTATCTTTTTAATATATTGAATTGTTGATTTATCTTTTCTTAATGCAGTCCTAGAGTTTAGGGCATGAAGCATCCAGAACTGAACTGTGGTTGGATGTTCACAAGAAATCAGATGGAAGCTTTATTATTGAGCATGCTAAAGAAGTTGGGGTATGAAGTCAATTTTTTATCATAATAACTTATTATCAGTTTTTACTATATTAATATATATTGATATTTTATTTATAGGTAAAAATTAAAGAACTATGAGATGAAAATCCTGCACAGTCCTACTCAATCTCCCTGGATGACCCGGTTGCTAAAGTCCTTGGGAAGGAGCATCCTGTGAGAGTGCGTAGGATGGGTTTGGGACCCGTACCATCTGATGATTTTAGCAGGCCACCGGGGATGTCAGCTGCATCTACTCCTGAATTTACTCAGCCCATACCCAGAGATTCTAAGAAAGTGATTGTTTCTTTACGAAACACAGTTCACCAGCAGCGGGATCAGATATCTGCTTTGCAGAAAGATTTGATTGAAATACGTTATCAGATGAGCAGATATGCCCCCGGTGGTAGTGCATCGACTGGTGGTATGCAGGTAAATCACAAAAAATCAAATTAATTTAGTTTTATAACTTTCATTGGTTTTAAGTTTTAATATAAATATGCAACTGTATTTAATTTTCAATATAATGTTCTTACAAGTGACAACAGAAAGTGGAGATGAAGGTGGAGAGGGTGGCGATGCATCATCAGACCCTGAGTAGTTGTATTGTTGATGTGTTGAAAAAATATGGGAATAGTTGGTTTGTATATGTAACATTTGTGGCACATAGTTTCCACCACACATTTTTATGTCCTAAAATTTCCTTGATTTCTCATGTTTCTTTTTATGCATTCTATTGATTTCTGATGTTTATTTTTATGTCTTGATTTCTCGAGTGTGGTATACATCATTCTATTTAGGCCTGTGTTTGAATTGGTAGTTTCCACCACACATTTTCATGTCCTAACTTTCACCCATACTATCACACATCAATCACTTCTACATCCTCCCTCAATAGTAGAAGTAATAATGGACTCATTAAACACTAAATACTTTGTTATTCAAGAGGGTTACTGGCTGCAATGAATGATCTATGCCTCAATGTGAATTATGTGCATCAACTGAGAGGGTTACCAACTCTATGAATGGAGGACCCATGTCCTATCACTATGATAGGGTTACGTAATCCAAAAAATAAATAGAGGAATCATTCCTTGGATCCATTATGCTACCAGGAGGGTTATCGACCCGATGGATGCTCCAATTGTCCACCCACACCTATCATAATCCCTACAAAGCTATAAAGCACCATCTATTTGTATGTTATCAATATAAACCCCAGATTATGAATGCATGTGTAGCATCATGTTCTATATAGAAAAATTATTAGACTGGACTACTCATATGTCCCAAACTAACACTCTAGTGAGAAGATATATAAATTACTAGAATATATCTAGCACACAGGACCCGATGGATTTTTTTTGCAAAAAAGGTACCACCATTAGTTATTCACCCATACATCTATCATATATGATTGATGCTAGTTGTACTAAGTGTCCACCCCAAATATGTCATGATAATAGATTAGAAACACAATAAGAATCAAAGGGTCTCATCCATCCCAACAATTGATTCACAGGTGTCCTAAGTAATGAAAATTGTGTCATGCCCAATTAGAGATTCTAATGAATCTTGTTAAATATCATGAATCAAGACTAAATATAAATATAAATAAAACCATGGTCAACCGAACACCCATTCCCATAATTATTATCTTAGCTCCATCAGGCATCCACATTGGCTCAGGTTCTATAGTGACACCTGTAACCATCTCTAAAGAAACACATGCACCTGTTTAGGGTTGGTCTATCTACTGGGAACCCACATGGGTCCTCTAGGTCTGTATGTATGTAGAGGAATCTCTCTTGAGATCCTTGTTCATGGACCACTATCTCAATCTAGTACTTTTCATTTGATAAAATCACAATTTCTAGCAGTGTCAATATATAAAATAACATCTCGGCCTCAATGCAGAAACCAAATAATGGGTTTTCCAAGAATATGGATCATGGACCATCTTAGTTAGAAGGTTCCACTTAGATGGTCCACTCAGCAAACCCAATCCTAGTTCATCCTATGTTCATCCACCTAGAGTAAATCACAACTAATGGAAAAGGGTTTGGTCAATACAAACAATTAATATGATTGCATAACTTGATGGTATACCCAAGACACATTCTAGACTAGATAGTCCATGGTTTCTAAGTCAAAAATTACTTAATTGTTGGAGGTGTCTCAAGGGTCTTATATATCCCACATTGGATGGTCATCTTATGTCACAAAACACCTCTATACAAAGGTATACAAGGCTCATCCTCTAGGGAAAAGACATCTCAAAAGCCCCCCCCCCTAATGAAGGGGTCAGGAAGTCACTTGAGGTCTCTAAGTTCAATGACTCATCCTTTAGAGACTGAGGAATCAGGATAGTACACAATCTTCTATTTGTTCCCTAGCACATTGTTTAGTTTTCTCATGGTCTTCAATCACCTTAACATTTTAATTTCAATTAACCATTTAATTAAAAAATAATAATTGGGTTTATAGAAGGAGAATAAAATCCAATGGAAATCTTACACACCTCAAACCACGCAAAATAATAATAAAAACAATAGGTCTAGAACATTAGAGAGCCCAACTCATTTTGAAGCCCCTTTCTATTGACACACCACTTAACAGCTCATGGACATACCTCACCCCCAAGATTTCCATGGACCAATCTTTCACCACCCATTTTCTTAGGTCCTATAACATAAAAAGGAATCATACATAATTAATTATAATATTTTATCATCAGTTATAATTAATTAATCCATTTTATCCAAATATGAATAATATATACTTTCTTACCAAATTATTTTTTCTGGAAAGTGATGTTTTGGTGTGTGACTATCATGTTGTTATTTTTGATATTGATGAAGTGATTATGGGAATGTGATGTAGTGAAGGAGGAGGGATAGTAATGATGATACATGATGTGGGTTATGCATGGTAGGAGGGATATAATGTATCTCAGTTGGTTTATATTTCTGGTTTGATTTTTTTTTCAGGGTAGTGGTGCAGCGGAAGCAGATTTTTTTTTCTGGGCAGCTTTTAGCGGCGGTTTTAACCGCCGCGACATTTATATGGGCGGTAGTTTAAACCGCCGCTAAACTGTGAAAACCGCTGATAAACGTAAATTTTTTCTTACGTTTAGCGGCGGTTTTAACCATCGAAACATATCTGAATCGTTGCTACCTCGTTCCGCGGAGGTTCCCGTGACTTCGGTGGCGGTTTTACAGCCTCTGAATTTGAGTTTATTCATGGTGGTTATAACCTCCGCGAATAAATTGATATCCAGGGATCGTAAAAACCGCCGCTAAATTCAGGAAAACCGCCGAGAAATGAGGCAGCTACGATGCTTTCCTTAAACCACTGCGAAACAGAAAAAACCTCCGCGAATAGATTGGAGACGCCGTATTAGGTGGCGGTTTCTGTAAACCGCTGCCAAACCATGTCGCGGTGGTTTAAACCACCATGAAATGAAAAAAAAACCGCCGCTAAACGGAGATTCTATTGTAGTGATTAGAATGTCATCATATGTGGGTGAAGGATGGGAATATACTGATGACCACTTTATTATGTCATTATGAAAATTTTGAGTTTTTTATGCTATTTAGTGTGATGGACACTCTAGGAATGTTCATGGGTTTGATGAACATGGTGTTCAAAGAGTTTCTGGATTGGTTCATGGTGGTTTTCATTAATTACATCCTCATGTTATCTGTGTCTAAGGAAGAGAATGCAGGGCATCTATCAGCAGTTTTGGAAATTTATCATCATCAGTGGTTGTTCAAGAAGATATCAAAGTGTTAGTTTTGGGATCATGAATTTTTTTTTCTTGGGGCCTGTTGTGTCCAAATTTGGACTAGTCATGGATCCTTCTAAGATCAAGGTAGTCATTTTTTGGGAATCCACCCAGACTTTAGTAGAGGTATAAAGTTTTCTTGGTTCTAAAGGATATTATAGGAGGTTCATAGGTAACTTATATTGGATTGTGACTCCTATGCCATCCTTGACCAGAAATTATTAGATGTTATTGTGGAAAAACTAGTTTCAGTAGGATTTTAAGTTTCTAAAGGAGAATTAGTCCAACTATTATGATATTTCCTCATTAGTGAGAATTTTTTGTTTTTCACAAATCACAAGATATTGGGATATATCTTCTCCTAGCATGATCTGAAATTGAGACATTGATGGTGGATGAAATTCTTATAGAACCATGACTTCAATATTTTATATACACTGGGTAAGGGTAATGTTGTAGTATATGTGATGAGTAGGAATTCACAAAGTGATGTCGTGAATGAGTCTATATATTTTTGTAGAGTCATATAAGAAATCCTAGGGGTGCATATTTATATGGGAGAAGTTGGTGATAGATGATTCCTTTTCCTGATGATAGTGGAGTTATATTTGGTGTAGCAAGTAAAGGATCCCCAATTGAGGTATTTTGAGGGGGATTTCTAGGGAGACTAAGCTGTCTATAGTGATTCCCCTAATGGTTGGTCTAAGGATGACCATCATTGAGTGTTATTACAGGGGAGGCACTTAATTCCTTAGGTGATGTTAAAGGTGGTTATATGTGAGTTACACAACTCACCCTTATTTGCACTTATTAGTTTGATGAAGAGGTGTCGTGCTCTAAGAGGTAATTTTTGGTGGCTTGGGTTGAAGTATTCAGTTTCAGAATCTTTTTCCTGATGTTTTGTCTTACAGAAGGTAAATGATGAATAATGTGTTCCTAATGGTTTTCTATATCAATTATACATTCCTCAGTAAAAGAAGGAGTACATTTTAATGGTCTTCATCATTGGTTTACCTCTATCTTAGGGAATCTATGGTTCTATATGGGTGATAATGGTCCATTTAAAAAAATTTGACTCACTTCTTAGTAATAAAATAATTGAGTTAAATAGATATTTTTTCAAGGAAGTATTTAGAGGAGGTGGTAAGGATCCATGGATTCCCAAGGATGCTCATCTTTGACTATGATCCTTGTTTTACCTCTAAGGCATAGAGAGGCCTCTAGAATTATTTTAGATCTCAGTTGTACCTACGCACTTCTTTTCATCCATAGATGGTTGGTCAGACAGAGTGTACAATCTAAAATCTTAAGGACATGTTTTACACTTGTATCACTGATTTTTAATGTTCATGAATAAGGAACCTACCATTGGTTGAATTTTCTTAATATAAAATATTTCACTCCACCATTGATATGCAACCATTTGAATATTTTTATGGATGACCATTCTAATCTTCTTTGTGTGGTACTGGGGTCATAGAGTCATCAATTATTAGTATGAAACTAGTATAGAGAATGACATAGATGGTCCAGGTGATTAATTAGAGGATAAAGGTAGAAAAATATTATAATAAAACCTATTTTGATCATAGGAGAAACCTATATAGTTTTATTTTGGAGATCATGTGTTCCTGAAGGTGAATTCTTGTCATGGGTGGTGAAGGTTTGGCCATGGGAGTAATATTTATCCTCAGTTTGTTGGGACTTTTTAGGTGTTGGCTCATGTTGGATCCATGAGATATTAGGTAGCACCTCCCCCATAGATGGGATAGATACATGATTTATTCCATGTGTCTTAACTTTGATGTAATATTCTTAATGAATCCCACATTATCAATTGGGGTGAGATCTATATTTATGATGATAAGACCTTTGAGGAGTGGCTTGTGGAGATCCCAGACCTCCATGATAAGGTGTTGCATTGACATACTATTCCCTTGGTTTGTGTCTTGTGAAGACACATCAGCATGGAGGAGAGTGCCTGGGAACATGAGTCATAGATACACACTCAATATCCCAAGATGTTGTATGTTTATCCCTTTTTTGTATTAGTGTTTTGGGGTTGTTGACCTATATACAGTTTTTAAGATGATTTTCTATTATTTGTTTCCTTGTTTGTGGCCTTTCCCTTATTTGAGAGGTATATAATCTAGGAGAGAGTTTGAGAGAATTTGGTTGGTGTTGTGTAGTTTTGTTCCTTATTCCTCGGAGTGAGGTGGTTGTGATTTAGTGATGGTGAGATTACTGAGAGGTATATCATGGGGTGGCTATTTAGATGACATCTTTTTCTTTCCCTCTCTATTGGTTTGGTTTAAAATTCACGAGGATGAGAATTATTTAAGAGGTATATGATGTGAAGACCTAGATCCTTCTAGACAATCCATTTTTGTGTTTCTAAATTCTATAGTTCTTAGAGGAGGCCTAGAGTGAGTTCGATGAAGTTTGGGAGATGAAATATGGTTGTAGGAGAATTTCATAACATGAACTATAGTTCACAGCATGAGAGACCAGTTCATATCCTGAATAAAAAATTCATAGCCTGAGAAGGGTGGTTCCTAGTGTATGACTTAGGTTTTGAATCATGGGTTCATGATGTGAAATGGTGGGAGACCAGATTCGATAAATCTATCCATGAAAAAATTTGCTGTTAACATAAAGTTCATGATATGAATTGATCTAGGTTTATTGGATCAAGAAAATGAATTTTTTAGTGAGTATTAAAACTTAAACCATTCAGAAAGTGGATTAAAGATTCATTTTATGAAACTGCATTTGGGAGTGTGCCAATAAATATAATTGAAGACTTAGTTTTTCAAAAATAACACTAAATTATAGAAAACCCTAGATGACCATAGGATCTATCACAAGGTGCTTTAAATCCATTTCGATAGGGATTAATCCTCATCTTATCATGTTCAATATGTGGTGTTATGAGGGAAGTTTTTCTCACTTTTTCTCATGGTTATTAACCATTTGGATTTATTTTCCTCTTGTACTATCTCATCTTGAGTATGTACATAATAACAGTAGATCAATGATTCCTTTTATTACCCAGTAAACTTATCTTGAATCACAAATATTTTATGATATTTAATATTTGAGAATATAAAACTTGAATTGAAAAAAAAATTCATTTCTAGATATATCAAATATGGTAGAATTATCATATATAGATAAATAATAATAACTGAAATACACATTACCTTAAATTTTTTCTCATCGAAATAGCTTATATTAAAGAGAAACTGAAGCTTCGATGCTACTTCATATGCATTATTATTGACAATCCATGATGTTTCATCATATTTATCATTTGAATTATCCACTTGAACTTGCTCAAAATAGGCTTGAATCATGGATGACCAAACATCATGATTATTTGAACATTAATCACAAATCTTATATCTTCAAATTTTATTTTCATCAGAATTAATTAAATTTTTATACCATAATTTTTGGACTTTAAAAAGTTTCTCAAAGTTTCTAATTTTCCTTGATCTTATTATACAATCTTGAATTTAAGATCTCATATTTTTCTTAATTAAATCAAAACCCTTTGAGGATTTTATGATATCAAGAACCCTTAATAAAATGTTTGAAATTTTCACATTTTATTTCTTTCTTCAGATATTAAATTTTGAAACTCAGTTTTTCAGTCTATAAAATTATATATTTTTCACTAAGGATTAATGGTTATGAAGATAGAAAAATGATCCCTAAGAAATTCATGTCTATATAGATAATGCTTATGAAAACTGGATCAATTATGTTTTCAAAGGAAATATCATGTGTGTATAGACTAATTGGTGGTTACACAGGACTGGATGATGTTTACACACATATTTTTGATGGTTACATAGAACAAAATTTGTGCATACAAAAAACTTGATGTTGGTTACACAACACCATATTTATGATTCCATAGAGAAAGAATTCTGGTTACATAGCTAAATAATTATTCTAAAACAACTATTAATTTTATATTTTTCAATTTCATCTAAGTTAGTTAATGCTTACGCATCCTAGGGAGATGATTATTACATATCATAGGGACTTAGCCAATTTTTAGATTTCCTCTAAATGACTTAAAGGTTATCCCAACTCAACTCTAGTATACTCATCCCGTAATCTAAGACTATATAAACACTATGTATATATTTGTTTAGATGTAGTAATCCTTGGATTGTTTCAAGTACAATTCAATCTCCCCACTAGTAGGATTCATTCAAAAGCATATTATTCTTCCTGTTAAATATTGTAGACAATGATCTAGACCTCATAATAACTTATCACATCCATATAAACTATGTTAAAAATCATCACATGTTATGGGATACTCACTTAATTTCCACTACTTTATCATTTACAAGTTCCATGGTAGCTAACTCATTTTTTCTATAGCACACTTTGACTTGATTCATATTGACAAAAAATACAATTCAAGATTCACACATCCAATGACACTTCAATCCCTCCTTTGGATTTTTTTTGTTAATTATAACTTTTCTTCCAAATAAAATATAACTTTTCATCCCCAAATTGATAATAAATATAAAGGAGGGAATATTACATAACTTAATGACATTTTAGAGTCAAGTATTCTTATCTCAAACTAAATCTTCTAATTTTAATAAATTATGATTCTCCTCATTTGATTTACATCCAATTTCCAAGCTCTCAATCAATTCATGATAGAATGGAGATGCCAAATTTTATTTAGCATTGTTCCATCAAACCATCAACTATAATTCTACATAGGCTAAACCTTGGAAGAAAACATGAGTGATTTTTTAATAACAAAACTATCCATTTAATCACATTAATATAGAACAAACTCAACCTTTTATTGATTAGGGTATGTTCAAACAAATTTTCAAGAGTTTTCATAAATATACATTCACTTTAACACACAAATAAAAAATTCACTTTCATGGTATTTATTCCCCATTTTTTTAGATAATCACCCTATAATAAAAAATATTTATATGTGTTAAAATAGTGATGAGAGAATAAAAATCATACCTCATCCTTAAGATTTTGAAGGAGCTGTCTTGAATTTAATATTCAACTAAAATACTAAAATCTATGACATGTTAATCTATTTTTAAATCTCTTCTAAAGGAACTCTATAAAAAAAATTTCACCTTAAATTTCTAACATTTTATCAAAAATAGATAAAGATGAGAATAAAGAGGGTATCTATCATCTCTTAAAAGTGACCCACAGGGTTGATACAGCTTTCTAAATCCATATAACCACTTAATTAAAGGTCTAGAGTGTCTTTAAAAATTTATTATTGATCCATTTTTCCTTTAAAAATTTAAACAACACTTGGAATCATGGGATTCTTATTGACTTCACTTTTATTATTATATGAAATGAGCTTCTTTATTTGTGATAGCAAAGCACATCCATCTTTTTCAGATAGATTTATTTTCCTAGAATCTTCCAACTAATATGGAAATATTTTTAAATTCTCTTTCTTAACATGAAAAAGCTTATTTTTTTGTGTTTATTACTTCTTGGTAGCTGCTTTCTTGATGCTATGAGTCAATAGTATTTTTACTTCATTATTAAATGGATTTTTTATCCTATAATAATAATAAAAAATATATTATCATGGTTTCCAACCACATTTAACATTAAACACACATATTTTTCCACATTTTATACCCTTATTATTTATCCTAACCAATTCAATAGGACTGTCAACTACTATACTATTCTGACCATCTCTTTCTTGAATTGATTCCCTTTTGGTTTTCAAATTGTTACAATTTACTTTGAAGTTCATAGAAGTTTTACAATGGTCTATGGAGTCGAATATATTTATAGAGTAGAATAATTTATTTAACTTATGTTTTACAAATTTAATAGATTTCTTCACTATATTTTTGGGAGTGTCTCGTTTAACAACCTTCTTCACTAATTTATCACATAAGGCAGACTCACTTCTATTCTTTTATTTCTTGAACTGCTATTGTGACCATATATTTTAAAAAATATGAGATTTTTAATGAGATATTAGATTCTAAAAATAATTATAGATATGGATAAATTCATTTAAATACTCATAGGTTTTATTCATTATTTCAAATATGTTCTTACTGGATTGATTTTCCATTTTTTATTGAGTCTATTTTCTTTTAGTAGGTTGTATTATGGTATCAGACTTACTAATCTTTTATTTTGGGGTTGTATAATTTTAAAATACTGAAATATTATTCTAAAAATCAATATCCCTATTCCAAAACTTATAATAGCTCTAACATATCCTAATTAACTAGTTTCCTTTCACTTGAGGTGCAATCAGTCCAGATTTTTCAGATTGCACACTATGCCTTTTTTGGGCTGGTACACTACTGTTTTGAGCATGTCTTGGGGGAGGGTATATTTTTTGGTTATAGTCACCTATACCATTTATTTATTTTTTGGGTTTAAATTATTTTTACTTATTTACTTTTTTATAGTTTTTTAATTTAAATTTTCACATGAAATTGAGATAGATTTAGTGAAATCATATTTAGATGGGTTTTGAGAAACTGTTTCTATGAGGTTGAGGTGGAAGATTCTCTAGATAAATTCAGGATATTTGAACCACCATATTGAGTATTCTTATAATAAATAATTATTTATGAATATTGTGTGGAATAACCATTTTTCTCAATTATTTAGGAATAATTAGATTTTGTAGAATTCAATTTTCTCAGATTTACTTCCAGTTCAAGACACTTCAAACTTAGAGTATTATTTTTAGAAAAATTGATTTCAATATTTATTTTTATCCCTCATTAATATTATAAATTTTATTATCAATAATTTTCCTTCTTTAAACTAGAAAATTGTATATCTCTGTCACCTTTTTTGATTTAACTTCTTCTTGTCAACTCTTTAAATTCATAGAGACTTTATGAAACCACTCAAATTCATGGAAAAATTCATAAAAAACTTTTAAAAAACTTATTTCTCACATAAATCTATTTAATTTTCTTTATCAACCATAAATAATATTTTATTATAAAGTGTTTCAATTTTTTCTTTGACTTTTACTAGCTTTGTGAGAGTACTGTAGCCACCCATATTCTTTACTAATTCTCATTCCATGACATCATATTGTTATTCTATATGTGACTTCTCATCATGAATTCCCTTACTGAATATGAATATATAAGTCTCTATATCAATAGGTACATCCTTTAGATAATCCATAAACTCAATATATAGGTCTTTAGGAGATTCAATATATTTTGTCTTATGGGTTAAACTTGAATTTTTAGAGGAATCATAATCAAAAGATTTATCAATACTCTTACCACTCTGACTACCTTAAAATAATGGTAATTACCACAATATTCTTTAAGAATTTTATAAGACATTAAAAATATTTCTTATTCAATTTTTTCAAAGTATTTACTAAAATTTTCAATTCTATTTCAATAGGGATGAAAGACACTTCTTCTATCCAATCCTCTTTAAATTCAAATATACACTTCATGTAATCTTTATAAACACTTGGGAAAGTTGAATTTATATCCAATCATAGATATAATTATCTCAAATAAAAATTTCAATAGTCTAAAGTATATCTAATCATAGGAAACCTTTTCTTTTATATTAATTTATAGGCCCAGCAGGATCATGCAAACACACCTGGGAGTGAATCAGGCACGACCAATTTTTTTTTACCAAAAAACAATTTATGATTTTAAATTATTTCTACCTATTTGGTCATATGAACCTTTGTAGTTAGTTAATTATCAAATATATCTTTCTTTTTCACCATACCAAAATACACTTCACGAAATCAAGTAAAGAATGTGATATTTTTAAAAGGTTTGTCCACTCCTAGAAATTGCACAACTTTCTATTTTCAACTCCCATTGATACATGGATTATCCACTAAAATCTTGATATCAATTACAAGTGGAGCGTGTGTTGGTTTTATCCTAACCCACTCTTACCATATTACATATGTGAGTGTGTTCAAAATATGACAAATGCAATCTGGTCACAAAATTGTGCATGTTACCTAACCAATATATTACAAAAGTGATCACTACTCCCATGGGTTATTTATACTTTCACCTATGAGTTATCTAATAAACTCTGTCTTTATTCATGAAGTAAATCATAGTTCTATCTAGGGATGTCTCTACAACCAAAATACTAAACTACTTCCTTAATTAGAGAACATCAACTTCTTGAATGTATTCAAGATATACCATTGCAACTCGACCTATAAAACCCCATACAACTTCTAGTTTCTCTTAACACCGAATGCTAGAATTATCTCAAATATTTTTCCACTATATCTTTCTATTAGAATGAGTTATAATAATCCTCACCATCCTCTCCATATTATTCTTCATAACCCAACTAGTTATAACTTTAGCATAGGGTCGATATCTTCTAGTTATTCCTCGAGAGGCCTAGTTCTATTGGTTCACTCAGTCACACCTCTCTAGAGGTGGATCATTTTTTATATTTTATTCTTCCTAAATATTATAAATACCACATGAAGGGATGAATTTGTTAAATTTATCCCCTCATATCCAATATCCATAAATATAATTCATGGATACTTTTTCATAGAAATACAAAAAGCACAATCATAAAATATCTATTTTGGGTTCCCTTTATTTTCCTTTTCAACACAAAGGATATTCCAATAATATCTTTAATTATTATTACTGATATGGAAAAATATATATATCTTTTATTCTTCCATAGGATCTTCAAAATTAACTCACAATATCTCTAATCAAATATATTTTTAATATTGTATAAAATAAGGTATCACAACATGGAATTGTGGAGATTTCTCATTTTCATCTTGATAGTTTATTTAAGAAACATATAAATATCTCAGCATGAGTCTATACATAGAAATAAAAAATCAACCCTTCCTTTTATTCCTTGAACAAATAAACTTTAATCAAAAATATTTTGTGATATTTAATCTTTGCGAACACAATAGTTTCATCCACTAAATTTTCATTTCCAGATATATCAAATTTAGAAGACTTATCATTTTAGGCTAAATAATAATAACTAAAATAAATCCTTCCTCAAACATATTTACATTTAAATAGCTTAAGTTACATTTATATAGACTCTAAATAATATCCCATTCTTAAATGTAACTTCATTTACACTATTCTTGAAAATCCATGAAGTTTCATCTTCTTTATCAATTGACTCATCCACTTGATCTTGCTCAAAATATTCTTGAATCATGGATAAATAAGAATAATTATTATTTAAACTTTAATCAGAACTCTTTCATCTTCAAATTTCATTTTCATTATAATTAACTAAATTGTAGATCCATAATTTTTAGACTTATAAATTCTTCCAAATTGCACTTTTACTTTGATATTATTCTTTAAGATTAAAGATTATCTCTTATAATTTTCATGATTTAATCACAACCCCTTTGAGGTGTTTAGGATATTTATAACCCTTAAGAATATACTTTAAATAATCACATTTGATTTCTTTATTTAGATATTAAATATGAAAACTCAAATTTTCAGTCTGTAAAATATGATATTTTTCACTGAGGCATAATGGTTACTGTAACGCCCCGACCCCAAAAGCCTAGAGTCGGTGCATTATTATGTATCATTGGCATGATCACAAAAGATCAAGTCTCGAAATACTGATTAGTTTAGTAGCCTTGGAAGTACTAGATACATTCATAAGGTTTTCATTACATCATAAAATGGAAAGCTACAACAACATTGTTTCCATAGACAACACTGAGATCCCAAAGACTATCCCTGCAGGTCAGTCATAATATACTTCTTCGCATCCTGGAAAAAATAAAACATATAAAGGGGTGAGATCAGATGCTCAATAAGGATAAAAATATAGTGAAATCTTTCAAAAATAAGAATAAACATTTAAAAAAATGTATAAGACTAAAACAAAAGCCTTTTAAACTTGAAATTCAGCATAATATGGCAAAGATAAAATCAAATAATGCATGTATACATGCAAATCATTTTTTCATTTTATAAAAGCTGGCTCAAGGGTGTCCGGTTCCCCACAAACAACCCCAAAAAAAGTCCAGAGAACCAAGAATGACAAACAACACAGATCAACACAAGGTTACATATCATAATACCCATAATCATCCCCGCATCCCATGCAGGATTCGTCTTCTCCAGTAGCCGATTCCCACTCTGGATGCCTCCAAAAAGTATTACTTTGAATCCGATTTCTAAGATGGTCAAGCACAAACAAATCTTGTGATGCCTTCTTACCCCCACTACCCTTTATAATAGCAATAAACACCTCACTATTCTTTTTCGAGGCAGACCTAGTCCGCATCAGCCGCGGAAGATTTGAATAGTCCTTCCTTGGCCTCCTTCTCAGAGTTGCAGAAAAAGGTCTTTCATCTAGAGTCACCTTCTGGTTCCCACTTTGAAAAATTTCACTGAAAGAGTGGCTGAAATTATCGCTCATATTTTCTTTCCCTCCCTTGGAGTTCTCCATTCCTTCCCCGGACCGTTCCCTTAAATCACACCCAGAAGAATAACCCGGTTTCTAAACTGGAGTGGAACATTCCAACAACGGAAGACGCCTGTCCACCAAAGAAGATTCTCCCACAGCCATGCCAGTTGACTCCTGCCCCTCCCTTCAATCAGAAGGCCCTCCAAATTATTAACACCACCAAGACATTCCTTCCCATGGTGTCCTTGTACCATAGAAGTAGGATCAACCTGCTTGAAGCTGACCCCCACCCTCTGATCCACACATCCTACAATTGAATCCATCCTATCCTACCTCATACAGTAGACCTGCAGACCCTCCAATGCATGTCTAGGCCCGCAAACACCAGAAGAATCCTTCCTGTCCTCCACATATCCTGTAGCTGGTTCCAGCCTCAAGCATTCAACTTGTAGATGCTGGAACCACTTTGTGTATAAGGTTGTATTTGTTGTCAATAGTTGTCAATGAAGATCAAAATGAAGGAGATCAAGAAGTACTTCAATGAAGTGGGGGAATGGAGATTCAAACGATTGTTGTACTGATCGTAAGTTCAAAGAACATGTGTCAAAGGTGATACATTGTTTACAACAATGAATAATGTGAGGTGTAATCCATCTGAGGATCCATCTAAGGATGCTTAAAGAAGAATGTGGTTTTTGGATGAAGTCCATGCAATTCCTCCTTATTTCATGACAACCATGGGTTTTGATGAAGACCATGAAATCACTCATGATTGCGTAAGAACCATGCAAGAGGCTTCTTGATGAATTAAATCATATAGTTTGCATGAAGTAGATCATGGCGGTTGATGAAGAAGACAATGTGCAAATGAGTGGAATTCTAATATGGTCGTACAAGGATTGGAATTCTGAGATAGCCATGCACATCACATTGTCATAGAAAATGATTATGCTAAATCTATGCCTTCAAAGAATACATATCAAAATAGTGGAGTTTGTGATAAAGAAGCAGAGTTGCTGAAGGATACAGATCACCAAGAAGAAGTGCTTTTGAGGTGATAGTGCTTGTTGAAAAAGCAAACAAATGACATAAAAATTTGCTGACAAAGGAGATTTCATGATGGCATGTCGAGTTCAAGAGTTGTGGTCAACGATCTATGTTTGCTTCAAGAACATCGACAGAGGAATGGATGATCTGGAGGTGGTACAAAAAGAGCAGATACAAGGTGGCGCCGTTTCCCAGTGTTTGCCAAATTTTTGGGCCTGAAAATCGACAAATAAAGTAATGTTTTTTTGGCAAAGGGACTTGCACGCTGAGGTCTTGGTGGATAGGAAACTTGCGTGCCATATGTTTTTGAGGACCAGAACATCAAAATATGGCAAAGAGATAAGGGTCGCGCAAGTGTTGGTTAGGTCGCGCAAGTGGAATTGCGCACCGTGAAAGAACTTGCGCGCTGGTACCTAGAAGGATTCAGACTTGTGGGCCTATTGTTTTCAAAGAACAGAACTTCAAAATTTGGCTAAGGAAAGAAGGTCGCGCAAGTATTGGTTGGGTCGCGCAAGTGAGTTGCGCGACAGAGGTTACGGGAGACGAGACTTGCGCGCCGTCGCACAGGGTGGTCAAAATTGCCTATAAATACTGGACCACCCCTCCTTATTTCTCACGGAGTTCAAGACTTAGTGATTGTTCGAGATCTCGTCGCGTAGGTGGTTGAGCCGCGCAAATGGTAGTTGGGTCGCGCAAGTAGAGATTGCGTGCCGGTTGTTGGCTGCGCGCCCAAGGCGGTTTGGGGGAGAAAGGAAGTGGACTGCGCAAGTTTGTAGTTGGGGAAGGAAGTGTCGCGCAGGTGCTTTGGTGACACTTGCGCGCCAGTTTAGACTTGCGCGCTGAGGAATTGTGTTCCAGATTGAGGCTTGCATGCCAGTCTTGAAAAGGAGAGCCATATATTGTTGAAACACGTCTGCCTTTCTGGAGCTGCACAAGAGCTGAATGATTGCCTGATACTTTCGGTGTAAAGTGAGATTGAAGAAGAAATCTAAATGATACATGCATGATCTCATGCATACATGGTGAACTGATTCTGAAGATCACAAGTAATATGAGCATCATTTATTGAGAAATCACATAAGTGATTGTGATTCAGGCAAACAAAGAGAAGGGGATCTAGTGCATTCAGTCATTGCACTAAAGAAGAAGGATTGAAATAAAAAGAGCATCAACTCTGAACCCTGATGCAAGAAAAGTATCATGCTGAACAGGAGAAAAAGAACTTCAATGCACATCTATTTAAGAGACCTTCACGTCTATAAACTGAGCGGGACTTCACCAACGGCAGTGAGCCAGGGGGAGTCAACGGGAGTGACCCGAGGGACGCAGTGAGCCATCCCTAAACTTTTGTATAGGTAGTGAGCCTGGGATAGAGTGACTGTACCCAAACATTTGTAATCTAAAACTAGTGAAGCATAGTGGATTTTGGTACGACCGAAAACCTGTCGTCGTATGCTCCTTGGACGTATCCCTTAGTGGCGAACCAAGTAAAAATAGTTGTGTCATCTCTCTGCATGTGAATGTTAAATTTCTAATCATATCCATCACACAGGTTTAAGTAGTTCCTACCAATGTGGGAACAAGATCCACAACTTTAAGAAGAAAAAGTTGACACCCTGATTCACCCCTCCCCTCTCAGGGTGTCCCGGGGTCCTACAGTAGACTCTCCCGGGCTTCCTCCTCCTCATCACCTCCAGCAGGAACCTCCTTCTCCAGGCCCACAAATGATCTGTCCTCAGCAAGACCTTCAAACCTGTTACTCAAGGATAAAAAAGGTTTGTCCAAAGGGTCAAGACCTTTAGCTTCCTTAGCTCTAGCCAAGTTGATCACCTTCATACTACTAGGGTCCCCTTCCTCTCCGACCTATTCTGAACCCAAACCATCAAAGGACCGAGCATCCTTCCCTTTATCCCAATTCAACCTATTTCTTGAAGTCCCAACTATTTGACCATCATCTAAGGAGACTTTGCAGGACCCATAGGCAAAGATCTCCCCATCCGAACCAGCCAGATGAGAGCCCCCCCACCCTCTGTTAGTCAATCTCCCAGTTGTCAGAACCAAACCCACCTTCACACCATTGTCCAATACCTTGCTCCTTGAACCATCATCAGAATTCACAATAATAATTTTCCTACTACTATGAACCTCCCTCGGGTGAAGAAGGATACCATGTTGGTAGGCCTCAATAGAGTGACCCAGTCGCTTGCAAGAGCCACAAAACTCGGTCCAGTTTTCATAAACCACCCTTTGTTTACAACGGTACTCTTCACCAATCGAGATCCAAACAAATTAAAAAGGTATGTGAGATGCATCCATTTCAACACACACCCGTGGGTTTACCGGATGGAAAACAGCCTCAGTACGACTATCAGAACAAATGAATCTACCAACCATATTTCCCAATAAGCGGATAACATAAGGGTTTTGAAACGGCAAAGGAAGTTTAGGGAAACTTACCCAAACCGCTGTGGAGGGAGAGTCGCGGTTCATATGAAGATCGAATGAACAACGTAGAAGCATAAATCTATGACCATTGAAGATGCGAGGAGCCCTCGCCCAGGCTTGGATGAGATCTACCTCCATTTCAAACCTAATCATAATTTGTTTGCTGTCGAACAAGCCTACCACCATGCGTTCCTGGATATCCCAAGACCCGAATATGAAACAATCGAAATAATCAACTGAAGGCCTTATGTGTTTGAACCAAGCCACCAGGGTATGATTCAGTAAGGATGAGGATTCCATAAACTCAGATAAAGAAATAGGAAGGTTTGGTGATCCATCGATTAGGTCTGGAACCTTTGGGTTAATCAGAGCTTTTGGAAACGGGGCAAGAAACTCCAGGTTGGAGAAAGGCCAAAAAGGTCGAGCTCTCCCAAGGGACGACTATTCTCCCTCCCCCACCAAGGGGGAGGGGCCATCACAGTTCCCACCATCGTCACCAGATGGTGGAGAGCATAGAGGGTTTCTGTCGGCCTCCCTAGAATATGGTATCACCCCATAAAATCAAATAATGCCATTTACATATTCACATGGATATTCTACTAGTCGAATAATCACTTGAAATATCAATAGACTCTTTCATAATGATGGAATGCATAATTCCAGACTTCATAACCACATATTCAAGGCCTAGTTCTAAGACACTAGTTTGTCTCATGACACCTACCGATGCATCGAGGAGCTATAGTGGGCTTCACCCATAACTTACTAAGCCCAATGCATTCCTCGTATGAAAAGGTTTAAACATAACATAAAAATTCATATTAAAACTAGCATAATAAATGTCAATAATTTATCCATAAACCATGAATGGTGTAAAAATAACACATCCACAGTCAAACATATCACAAAATCTTCAATACAATATGGAAGTTTTGTATAATAATAAATCAACTTCAAATAAGTTTAAATCCATCAAAGGATGTTGACATAGATGAAATCAAAACATTTTTTAGAGAAATATCTATTTCTATTTTGAAATCATTTAAGAACAAATTTATTTTGGAAATATTCTTATAATCTTGTAAGGGAAGCTTCGATGATGTTATAATGGCGGAAAATAGCCGCACCCACCGTATAAGTTAAAAAAAGACATTCTTACCTTAATTTTGTCAAAAATGTTATAAAGGACCTTGTTTGGAAAATGATGGAAAGATTCCTTTATAAACATCTTATAAAAGTCAAACAAGGGTATAAATGACTTTAACCCATATTCTATAAAATAGTAAGAATTTTTTTAAATACATTTTTAAGAAACATGAATGTGGATTATAAAGAGGTCCCAGTAGATAATTACGTATAAACAACCCCGGATAATGAAGAGATTGTAGAATTAACCCTTACCTTGTACTTTTACTTAGTCGAGGGTAGGTTAAACTTATTTATAATGGTGAAATAATTGTTATTAAATTATACAAGAATTATATACACTATTATTATATCATATATGATCTTTTAACATTTCCTTGTTAATAATATCTTAGTATTATCGTCGTTTCGGTTGTTAACTGATTCATTTTCCTTTATATTCTTTTTATGTAAGTAATGTTTGTTATGGATAGGATGTATCTTATTAATATTCAGAATTATATTATGTTTTTAAACATTATTTTTAGTCATCTAATGAAAATTAGTCTTGAATGCATATGATGGGGAATGAATCTCATCGCGTTCGTGGAGACGGTAATCCGTACGTACGCACGAGCGATAATATCATTATTTTGATATTAAAATAATATATAATTGGATGGTATATCATATATACAGAATCATTATAATGTTATATTTATTATTTAAATCAATTACACATCATTATTATACCCATCTATATAATAATGCATTGAATAACAATTACACCACGACGTGGAGACAGTAAGCCGTACGTACGCACATATGGTGACATGTCATTCAAAGGATGGATAGAATAATGAATATGGCTGTACCATATTTATAATAACATAATAGTATATAGAATATACTGGAGTTATTATTTTATAATGGAAACAACAAAGAAAGAGGAAGTGTAAGAATAATGGAACTTGAAAGAGGTGATGAAATATTTACCTCTTCTTCGGGTTCTTCCTTTTGATTTGATCAAAAGGGCTCCTTAGGTTGGCTTTATGACTAAAGTAATGCATCTAGGATTAAGGTAGGATATTTTAGAGGGTATTTGGGTAGGGTTTGGCCGAGAAAAAAGGCTTTGAAGGTGTGAATTTGAGGGAAGGGGGAGTGCCCTTTTATAATAGGGGTGAGGGGCATCTCAGGAAAAGCTAAAAATATTATTTTATAATAAAATCATTTTCGGTTTCTAATTGCTCCAAAATTAATTATTTAAAGTATAAGGTGGGTATGGGTCTAAAACCACTCAACCAATTGGTTTTAGATAGGTTTGGGTCACTATATTAACTTTGTATTTTATATTTAACTCTTAGTTAAATAGTTTGACATTTACCATGTATCTTTGTATTTTTATATTATATGGTTAATAAACTTACTATATACTTCCAAGATAACCCCAAGCGGTTAATTAATGATACACCTATCCTTATATAAGTATTTTGTACTAACCTTATATTTTTAGGAATATAATATCAATTAATAATATAATATTTGTTTTAAAACTCTTTTATGTCAATTTTGACATTATTTGGTATTTTGTTTTTTCTAAATTTATAACAGCATTATTACTTCGAAAAAAATTTATCTAAACAACCCTAAAATGTCATATTAACCTAGAAAATTAGTTTAATTCATAAAAAGTATCAAATTACATTTATTTGGATATTTATAATATCAATTATTTTAATATTTCATTAATTAGGTAATTACTGCATCATCATTGTGTCATAAATAAATTAAATTATTTAATGTCTAAAAAATATAAATAAAATACCATTATGTAATAATTTTTTTTATCTTTCTAATGGATATTTATAGTTGAATTTATATTATGTGTAAC
Organism: Viscum album; assembly: GCA_963277665.1. Classification (NCBI taxonomy): domain Eukaryota; kingdom Viridiplantae; phylum Streptophyta; class Magnoliopsida; order Santalales; family Viscaceae; genus Viscum; species Viscum album. The sequence goes on from OY728134.1 coordinate 614,773,387, forward strand.
CCTATATTAAAAATGGTTTAGTTATTAAACTTTGAATTTAACACTTTTAACTCTTCTTTGAATTAAATAATAATAAATGTCCTAATCTAATCCAAGTGGACCTAAAGGATCATATTTTTTTTTTCTAAGTTTGGTTTTGGTCGAATTATACTTAGCCAATAGAATTAGGACATGTGTTAGGGTAATAATAATATCATTTTTACCCTTAATTACCCTATTTACTTTTAACCGTGGCAAATAAAAGTAAAAAGTTACTATTCACCAAAAATTATTTTCATCTTATTGAACCATATTTTACTTACTGAAATCAACCGTGTCTCTCAGATTTTTGAAATTCCACTCACAGAAGCGGTAAAATTAAGTTTTATGTAAATTTGAAAATACTCATAGGAGGTGGGTAAAAGACGGTAAAAAGTTCAATAAAATTTTTATATATCTAAAAATATTATAAACTGACTCCAATAAATTACATTGAACTTATATAGGTATTATTTATCTATTTTGACATAAAATAAATTTAAATAAAATAAATAATTATTTAAATAAAAATTCAGTTTTAAACTATAACTCAGTGTTTTTCACTATTCATCAAAAATTGAAAGTTTTCAGAAAAATACATAAAATTCACCCTATGCTAATTTCAATATTCCAAATCCAAAAATGAAGTCCATTTTGAAAGATAAAATTTATAAAATTTCAAAAATTGGGTATTACTATTCATAACAGCTAGTTTGATTGGTTGTGGTGTGTTAGAACTCGAAGTTGTGTACAACACACACTATTGTATTATTCAAAGAGAAGCTTACCGTGGAATCTTGGGGTGTTACAGTTACATAGATAGACAAATGATCCCTATGCATGTCATGTCTACATAGATTATTCTTACGTAGTCTATATAAATTATGTTAATTTAGGATAGATCATTTTTATACAGACTAGTTGATGGTTACATAGTCCCGGATGACGCCTACACATCTCCATATGATGGTTATGAATGACCAACTTTATGCATACATAATTCAAAATTCATTATTATTTAGAGAAATAAAGTTAGTTACACTTATCAAAAATAGTTCTCATGCATCCATTACTTTTCCATTTTTCAATATCATCTAGGAAATATTATTCTTATCTAGTATATGGGCTAATATATATTTTAGATATCTTTTAAATGACTTCAAGGTTGTCCCAAATCAACTCCAGCCTACTCAAACCTTCATTCAAGAGTGTATAAACACTACGTACAATATCCTTCACATGTAGTACACCTTGGAGGGTTTTGAGTACAATTTAATCGCACTACTAGGTGGATGTTTCAAAAGAATGTTCCTATTCCTATTAACTATTGTAGATAGTGATCTAGACCTCATAAACACTTTTATGATTCATACAAACCAGATCAAAAATTATCACATGTTATGGGATACGCACCAAGAAGCCACTCCTTTATCCTTTTCATGTTCCATTAAAACTAACTCCTTTATTCTTTAGCACACATTGACCTAATTCAAATTGTCAAAAAATACAATTCTAGCTTCACACATCCAATGTAAATTCATTATTATTATGTAATAAACATATAATTTTTATATTATTAATTTCCAATCTTATCCAAACATATTCTTGAATTTCTTTATGAATCAAAATCAACTCTTCCTAATTGGAGGAAGTCAAAAAATGGTTTAATTTATAGAATTATAAGGAGTGGGAGTTCCACTATTTGTGAATGAATATCCAATTTGAGATCTAGATATATTCACATTATAAAATTTTTAATAATTAATATAACCAATCAATTCTTGTTCTAAATTTTGAAATAAGTAATCATTTATACCCTTTAAATATCAATTATTAAAAGAAGAATGTCTATTTGAATAAAATTCATTATAAAAAGGCATCATATTATCCTCAAGGAACATATAAACATGTACATATTTTTTTTGATATTAATAAAATGTTAATTTATATTTAATTCTTTGGATATAAATAAGTTCTAAAACATATATTCTTATATGAGTTATATAACTCTTATACTCAAAATATTTAATTATTTATTAGGTGTAAAATAATTATAAGATTTGTTATTCCATATTCTAGAAGATTAATTTAAATTAATTGAACATTACTTATAATTTTATCATCAAACATTCTATAAGTTTTGTAAACTCTTTAGAAGTATTGATTTTACCTAAATAATTTGAACTAATATAGAAACATCAATTTATAAAAACATTGTGATGATAAAATAAATTTTATATTATTACTTTTATGAATGATTATATCACATATATATTATTTAGTTAAACATATAATGTAATTTATATGATTATGTAAAACATTTTAAATTTTGAATATGCTTCAATAACTATGAACCCTTCAAGGATATATATATAGATATTGTAATCAACGTTATCAAAAGGAAGAGCATTTTTATAAGAACCTAATCAGTATTCAATAGTCTTAGTAGTTTGGATAATAAATCTAGAACTTTATACATTGAAAATATCACATATTCATTCAATTACTGTTATCTAATTATTTTTATGTCAACATCTCTAAAATCCAATTTTCATCAACATTTTTTGAAAGTGTTAAAAAATTGAAATACATCACTATCTATATTTAATGAGATCTATTAATTTATTTTCTATCTTGGTAACTTTAGGGATAATATCTAAAAATAAATATTGTTATTAATATATATTTTTTAGAATAATTAAGGTAATAATTATTTTAATTACCTTCCACTCATGAAGAATAATGATTTTATATAATAAGTCCAAACATACTTCTGGTGCGTATAATTATATTATTGATTCTCAACACTTCACTTTTGTTGTGATCATATTATCAATGGTTTTATAGAACCATTTTATGTATGGTGTATGATGATCAATATTTATTTTAATAAACATGCATGGCATGTGATATATACTCACTAGAAAATAATGATAAATGTGGAAATTTAATAGATTCACCTTTCATAAAATATTTAAGTGGTTCACATGGTAGGTAGGTGTACCCATATATATATATATATTTCATAATTGATAATTAATATAAATATTAAAAATTCACTTCCAATATTGTTGGTTATGATATAAATAATTTACCTAAATAATAGGTAAACCATGGTAAATCATCATAAAGAGGCAACCATAATATCATAATGAGAATTAATAATTCTATTATAAGTGATAATTTAGTAGACATACATCCATTAAATAAATCCATCCTTACCCCCCGCTGGATGTATACTATTTTATTAATAAATTAATGGTCATGTGTAATTATATCAATATTTTCATTATAATTGATCCTTGATGGCCTAAATGACCATGTTATGTATTTAATGTATTATGATCAGTAAACTTATGGTTTACCATATTCGATTTGATTCTATATAGTAAAATGAAAGTCTTAATAAATTATTTAGAATCATTTTTTTTGTGTATTATTAATTATTTTTATAAATAAAGATGGTTGAATCCTCATTTATCCAATGTCTCTATATGATATTCATTTTCAAGAATATCATTAATGATAAACATGTCTCATCAAGACATTAGATATAACAAAAAATTATTATTTTTACCATCTAGTAGAAGTATATTCTCTTTTAGGGATCTTTTAATTAATTTTCACTTCTAGTAAATATACTTAAATGATCATATACTAACTCTTTAGGATCTTTGATTAATATAGGATCTATATTGGGGCGAAGGCTATACATCACAATATTTTCTTCTTTGGTTCACCACCTCATGGGTTTGTTCTTCAGTAGGGATCACTGCCCACCAGGGTGGCTCACTACCATCCCACTTACAAAAAGGCCTTGTGATGGGTGGGGGGATGACTAGGGATTATATATTATGCCGACATCCCACCAGTCTCTGATGTGGGATAGGACCCATGCACCCAGCAACCTTGACCCATAGGACTACACTGTATTCATTTGGGACTAAAACAATCCCCCCAAGTGCTTTCCCTACGAATCATAGGCATGTCAACCTCCCTTTAATACTAATTTTAGGATCTACATTAGGGTTGTAGGACCCTACATCACAATATTGTATTCTTTGGTTCACTACCTCAAGTGTTTGTTCTTCAGTAGGGCTCACTAATCACCAGGGTGGCTCAGTGCCACCCCCTTCTGAAAAGGCCTTATGATGGGAGGGAGATGGCTGGGGCTTATATATGATGCCCAACACCCCTCCAGTCTCTGATGTGGGATAGGGCCCTTGCACCCATCAACCTTGACCTATAGGGATGCATTGCATTCATTTGGGATTCCAATAATTAATAATAAACATATAAAAGTTATTTTGAAGCATTTAATTAAAATAGTATTTATAAAACATATTCTTTAATATCAACATTTATAAGATCTTTAGGATCTTACATTATACACATTTAACATATTCATGGTATCTAATGAAAACCCAAAATATTTTATTTTTTCCATTATTATTATAATTTGAACTTATGGTGGTTTATCATAAAATAATTAATTAATAGAATAATCAGAATGGGTTAGGATTATAACCTACAATATATTTTTTACTTTGTAACTTTTTTCCCAAGAAGTATGAAAAATATATATTTTTTGGAGAGGATCCCCCATGTATATTGAGGATAGTGAATAAGTAAATTAGAATAAATTAGGAATAATATTTTGGATTTACAACACACACCTCATCATGACCATAATTTTAAATTTATAAAATATTTTCTATAATACATAGTTCATTAAATGAAGGAGGACTCATTTTATTAAATTTAATAACATCCCAAATATTTAAGATAAAAATTCAAGTACGAGTCACACAAATTTTATAAATTTTATCATGAATAATTTCATTCATTGGATTTCATGATTCATAAATTATAATTCCTCAAAAATAATCTTATTATTGGTGCATAAAATGGATTTTATGTTGAATTTTTAACATTATTTATAAAGAGACATCAATTTAAAGGATATTGTTAATACATTTTTTTACATTGGTTCTTTTAACTGATGTAAAAAAATATCATCCACATCAATTTTTATTATAATAGATGTTAAAAATCACATAAAATGAAAAATATGTACACCTTCCATGTTGGTTATAAAATAACTAACATAGAATATTGTTTTTGACATTGATTATTTTATAATTGATGTGATTTTTTTGATGCCGGTTATAAAAATAATTGACATAAAGAATATTTAAAAAAAAAATTTAATTATAACTATTACAAAAAAATATAAAACATAATAAAACTGCCTAAACTCACCAAAAAATTATAACAGAAAAACATGAAGTACGATTTTTAATAATATTTATATAAAAGTTTAGTTACAACTACCACAATTTAAAATTTTCAAAGTAAAATTATAAAATATACTTTATAAATAAAAACAGATGAACTAATAATGAATCCAATTTGTGAAATAATCAGTCCATACTACCCATAGATGATTTAAATCATTCCCACCATACATGTTAAGATCATAAAAAAGATAAAAATTAAAAAGAAACTATTCATAATTTAATCTCAATATAATGATATGATCAACAAAAAGAAAAATTATAATAAAACATAATCTTTTTGAAAGCTATAATTATCCTAGATTTAATTATATAATACATAAATATCACTATATAATAATCAAATTTTCCCCTACCTATTGATGATGAAAATTATATTTCAAAATAAGTTATCAATTGAAAATAAGATTTTAAGTATCTTCTAAATAATTTTACTTATAAAATAAGTCCCTTTTGCACACACATAATGTATATTTTTTCCCTTAATATTAATAATTTATGAGAGTTCTTATATGTAATTTTTGAAAATAGTAAGAAGTATGAAATAAAATAAAAATTAATTATAATATATAAGAATTAAAATGATCAAACTTACTTCTCCAATAATGCATTAAAATTTCTTGTATGTCACTATGTATGGAGTATACCTAGTAAGTGATGCTTTCTTATGGAAAAAGACAAAATTTCTAATGGTCACTGGTATAAAAAAATCTAAATTGAGTGGTTATTTAATTAAGATAAATTTTAAAATATAATGAAATATATGTTTCAAAAATATTAAGATAAGAAAGAATGAAACACTTAATTTCTTCATTCTAAAATCTTTGAGAAACATGTTTGTCTTTTTATCTATCACACATTTTTTTAATTATTGGAAGAATAAATCATGGATCCATGAATCCATACACTGACATCATATCATAGTGAATAAAAAGTGTATGAATATACCTAATAAAAAATAAACATATGTAGTAAGTTGCATCAAATTGATATAATTGAAATAAATATGATAATCGATTTACATGGAAAAGACATGAATCACTGTGAGGCTTAATATATATTCAACTACAAGATCTAAGATATATTTCTTACAAATAATCATCAGAAAATCATGATCACAAACATTATAATTTATTGGAAACCCATAAAAATTGAAAAACATAAATCCAAACAATGATAATTTATAATGTCCTTTAAAATAAGTAGTATGAAAAGTTGAAGTGATTTAACATTTTGTTTATTTCTATACAACAAGGATTTACCTTTATGGTATCATTATATATATATATATATTTATATATATTGAAATATTAAAATAAGTTTTTAAAAAATACTTAAATAAAAGACATAATCTAGGCATACCACTATGGTAAGTTATCATACAAGTCTAGATGAACAAAGTAAAAAATATATGAAACTTAATACAACTATATAAACCTCATTAGTAAGAATTGATACTATTATCCCATCTAGGTTAAATATCCCAGGGGGGGGGGGTGAATTGGGGTGTGACAGATTAAAAAAGTATCTCCTTCAGATCTTTTTTATTTGTTAAATAAAATGCTCTTCTCTCTCTTTCCCATAGTAATGTATGAACATAAATTAAAGAATTCACGAGACCAAACAATTTTACTTGGTTCACCCTCACTGGGCTACATCTAAGGATCATACAATAGGAATGTTCGAATGTACCAAATATACTAAAATCTCACTACTGTTTACAAAGTTTGGAGTGGACTCACTGTCCCTCTTAGTTTATAACCATTCACAATTTGAAAGATCACTTTCCTCTCAACTGAAGTGTTCTCAATACTTCTTCAGAATATCCTCATTTTATTTTTGAAATTATATGTTTCACACCTCATTTAGTGTATCATTGAGTCCACTTTCATCCACTTGATGAATACCCCTTTACCACAGAATTAAAGGGAAACTTCAATATTTTGCACAACATTTAGGTATCTTGACCACAACTTTATATAATCACACCCAAAATTTATGCTTTGCACCCAATTCTATTTATGCGTAAAACCTTTTTTAAACAACTCTCTTTACACACAATTCCTTTTGCAGACAACTTTTATGCAATTCAGAGCCCTAAATTTCTCTAGGGGTTAAGCGACTGAGATGAGGGGGGTAGCCATCTATTTATAGGCCCGAGTGACCCTGTGGGTAAGATCCTGAAATTTCTTCCTTTGTGTGCATAATATTTCCTTGAGCATGTAAAACCATATTTGACATTGTATTGGGTGCTTAAGCCTCTTCTGTACCGTTCACTTCATCTTTATTTCCTGGGTGCACGCAAACCTTCTTTCGCACAAAAAATAATATTTTGCGCAACTATTTACTTTTCCATATTTTGATGTGTTGATCTTGAATATTTCATTGTGCACAACTTTATAAATCCTCATAAATATTTTACGCAAATTCCTTTTCAAAAAACACCTTTCTTCATTCTCCAGATTTTAGACCCAAAAATTTAGCAAACACTGGGAAACAATACCACATTGAATAAAAACTTATTGTACCACCTCTAGAGAATTCATTCCTCTGTATTGTATATTTTTCAACATACCATGGAAACAATATATCTAGAACTCCACAACTTATCATGGAAACCCTCTTTGTCAACAAACACAATCAACCACAAAATGATTCAATGTTACTTTGAGGTATTTTTCCCAACAATATCCCCTTTAGGTTTGTTGAAAACTATTCACATTTTGATACATTGTTAAAGATTCTTCCATATTCTACCCCCATTTGCTTCTTACGATTCAGATAGTGATCAAAGACTTACTTATCACACACTCTTAGCCTACATGAACCATACTCAGCATGAGAAACAAGATTATCCTGAAAATTTCATCAACGGATCACTTAATTCTAGAACTAGTCAACTAATTTCATCAATAATTCCATCTATCATATTATATATCCTTTGATTGATCACTTTTAGCATCATTAAATTTGAAACCCCCCTACTTCACTGCTCAGTTTATTGTGATTTGTAATACTTAAATATGTCCAATCTAATCTCTGAGAGCCATGTTTTGGAATGATTAAAGTTTTCCAAGCTAAGATATGATAGATATGAACATGAACTATTTTCTCATAACATTGAATTATCATCATGTCACAGAATCACTGCATGGTTTGTTAAAAACCTGGAAACTTTTAAACAATAACACTCCCCTTAAATCACATCTCATCCTATCATCTTTTCCCCTATCCTGTTGAATAAATTTCCCCATATTCTCCCATTGAATAGCCAAAATTTCCCCCCATTTTTCAATGAACCAGAAGGTTACTTCATTTTGTTCTCCAATAGGGTCAAGAACATATATCAAAAAATTATGGAAAAAACACCACACCTAGAGGAGAGGGGGTCCCACATCTACAACTTTTCAAGTACAAGGAGTCGACTGAACTCCCAAAGACAGGTGATTCCATTCAAATAATTATTTGGGTAAGGCATTTTTTAGAATGTCCACAACCTATAATTCTGTTAGCACATACCCCAACTTCACAAGCCCATGCTCCAACTTTACCTTGATAAAAAGATACTTGATTTCAATGTTCTTTGTCCTTGAGTGATGGACTGGATTTTTCTAATATTTATAGAACTTGAATTATCATAATGGATTATGATCGGAGATATCACTTCAACTCCCATATCATCAAGCTTCTTCTTCATCCACAGTAACTACATGCATGCTTGAGTAGTCGCAATATATTCAGTTTCTGTGGTGGTCAATGAAATGAAATATTTTTTCTTTATTAGCCAAGAAACACACAATCCACCAAGATAAAATCCACCATAGGACATTTATTTCTTATCATATGCTGATCCAACCCAATATGATTCTGTATAGCCCAATAAATCTTGTTAAGATTTGTCATTCTACAACAATTCAAAATCTAACATTCCCTTTATATATAGAAGTATTATTTTCACTGTAAGAAAGTAGCTTTCCTTGGGCATGAGACCAAAATAATATTAGGTCTTTTTGCTGTCAAATACAATAAACTTCTAATGATTTTCTTGTATTATGTGATATTAACTACATTACCTTCATCATTCCATGAAATTTTAATTCAGGTAGCCACCAAAGTTTTCATATCCTTGTAATTATCCATTAAAAATATTTTCAAAAACTTATTGGCATATTTATATTGAGAAATGAATGGGTCATTATTTCCTTGTGTCACTTGCAAAATAAGGAAAAGAATATGTTCACCCATCATTGACAATTCGAACTCACTTTTCATGAATTTAGAAAATTTTTTGCACTATGATACATCTGATCCGCCATACTGACACCATAATCCTTTTATTACTGTCATTGTTGACATATATATTGTAATCAACTCCACCATACTGAAAATCGAGCTTCTTGAAAAACTGATCTAGACTTCAATACCACGCTCTTGGTGCTTTCTTCAACCCATACAATGCATTCTTCAAACAAAAAACTCTATTATCACATTTAGGAATGAGAAAACCATCTGAATAATCAATATAAACTTTTCCCTCTAGAACCCCATTCAGAAATTCTGACTTGAAGTCCATTTAGAAAACTTTGAAACTTATTTTCACTACTCTGTCCAAGAATAATCTGATCTTATATAACCTCGCAACAGGTGATAATGCTTCATCAAAATCAATTACCTCTATTTGGGAGTACCCTTTTCACACCAGTTGTTATTTTTTTAATCACTATTCCATCCTCATTCATCTTTTTGCAAAAAAGAACAATTTATTCTTGATGAAATTATTATCTATTGACCTCAAAACAATCTCCCATGTATGATTCCTCTCAAGTTTTCCTAGCTCTTCATTTATAGCATGAACCCAATTTTCATCTCTTGCTTCTTTATCAAAACATTTAGGCTCTGATTGAGATGGGAAGGATTCCCACTATAATGGCTTCATTCTGCTCGTTTGAACTAAAACTGTTTAATCAACAATTATATTTTTTCGTTAAATTTCAGCTTGACTCTTTGTATTCTATATAGATACTGATTTGACTTCCTTATTCTCATTGTTAGTATATTCTTCTAATTCATAATTTTCCACTTCTTCTTGCTAGGTGTTTCTTACCTCTTCATCACTCTCATCATGGAACTGTTCATTGTTTTGTTGAAGATTCTATTCATTTTCCACTACCGTGACACAATTTATTTCAACTACTTTTCTCAACCTCTTATTTAAGAATTTATATGATTTTCTTTTTTATGATCTACCAAGTAATATCCCCTCATCTCAATGTGACTCAAATTTCCCATGTTTCTCTTTATTGAGAATAAAGTACTTACTTCCAAAGATTCTAAAGTATCTCAATGTGGGATTCTTTCCATACCACATCTCATCGAATATAAAAAATACCTATTAGATATATAGACCAATGTCAATATTACTTCCTTCCATAACTTCTCTAGAAGTTCTGTCTAAATAATAATTTTTCTGGCCATGTTATTGATAATCCAATTTATCCTCTCAACCACTCCATTTTGTTGAGGATTTCTCACTAAAGAAACTTGATGCCTTATCCTAGGTTTCTCGAGATAATGTTCAACTTGGTTGTTTTAAAATTCTAAACCATTATCAGTACGAAACTTTAGAATTTTTTTTCTAGGAATCCTTTCTGATTCCCTGTGATATTGTTTTATACAACTGAACACATCGGTCTTGTGGTCAATGATAAATAACCATGCCATCCTGCTAAAATTATTACTAAAAATAATGCAATACCTCTTCCTGTTAATGAATCTTGGTGGGATAAGTCCATATACATCTGTATGAACCAATTAAATCACTCTGGTTGACTTCTGTTCATTTTTCCTTGTACATATTTCTGATGATATTCTCTTGTTGATAATCATTTCACATATGAGCACGATCACATGATATATTTGGGAGGTATTTAAATGCATCAAATTTCACTAGATCATCTAGCGATGGTTGGCATAGATGACCAAGTCATTTATGCCAGAACTTGTTTTCTTCCTGTCTTGATAAAAAACACATATCTTCTTCTCCACTTACAAGGTAGATATTACTTTTTTTTCTTTTTCCCTATAGAAAATCTGCACCATATCTTCGTTTGAAAATACATATCTTCTTATAAATCTTAGATCATGCCCCGAGTCACATAGTTGACTGACACTAAGTATGTTTTGACTAAGACCCTTAACAACTAAGACATCATCTCGTCTCATTTTTTCCCCCAAACTTGGATTTTCCCAAGCCAATTATTTTTAGGCTTTTATCATTTCCAAATTTTCCAATAACTTCCTTGTCAAATTTTATACCTATAACAATATCCTTAATTCCCATCATTTGGGATTTGCATACACTGTCAAGGATCCATACATCAGAATGATCTGATACATTAAGGGAAATTTCCGCAATGACTGCCTTCTAAACTCTTTTATTTTTGGTTCATATTTTTGACTTCATACTCGATATAGATTGAAAATTTTGATCTTCCTTAGAGTTTGATAGACCAAATTCATCTTGTAGAGTTGTAAATTGATTTTTAATTTTCATCTCACTTGATGATTTATTGAGTCTCTACTTATGATTTCACGACCTGTCCTCGGGGCCTGTGCCGTGACTACCCCAAGCCCGCCTTCCATAGGCCAGAGGCAGGCGACTAGCACCAAAGGCGTAAATCCCGATAAATGGGAAGGAATTTCCTTTATAAAAGTAAACTAAACACCACAGAGTACAAGCGGAAGTAAAACACTAAGTACAAAAGAAAGTGCTGAAAAGTAAATGGGCCAGAATACAAACCCAACTGAAAGTAAAACTACAACTGAACGAAAGTACAACAGAAAAGTCAAAAGCTGGAAGAAAGGAAGCAGCTTCTGGGTCGCCCTCCTCGGATCCTACATGAAGGGTAGGTATATATAGCGCAACTCCTGGATCGTCCACCATGAATCCTACCTGAAGGGTAGGTACATATAGCCTCCACAACGCTCTTGCCCGTCAACCTCCTCCGAGTATCGTCTCGCCGTGAAGTCCACCTCCTGATACTGACTCGTCATCTGCAACCAACACAATGAGGTGAGGGCATAGCCCGTGCAGGGGTGAGTATAACGATACTCATTAGGGACCCCGAGACCCTCAAGTTCTCACTAAATCCAACAAGGATAACCACAAAAAAGATCTCAACAGATAACCTCTACTTAGGTATATGCCCATACATATACCTAAGTTATCAAGTAACCCATATAAATCATGAGGAAACAAAAAGATTAAGAAATCAATGGATAACCACTACCCAGGTATATGACCATACATATACCAAAGTTATCAAGTGACCCATCTCAATCATGAGGTAAACATAAAGGTCATAGACTCAGCTCAAACCAGGATTTTCATTATCGAAACCGTAACTGCTGATGATCCCATCTCTGGAGTGTACAGTGATCCTGTCACAACTCCGAGGTACTTTTCACTAACCTAATATTGCTGAGGTACTCCTCCTATCGAGTACCGCGGGTCTGCCACCTCACACAGTAGTGCTCCATCGCTATGGGTCTGCCACCTCACACAGTAGTGCTCCCCCTCATAGCCTACAGAGGTACTCCTCCTGTCGAGTACCGCAGGTCTGCCACCTCACAAATTAGTGCTCCTCCACCATGGGTCTGCCACCTCACAAATTAGTGCTCCCCACTGGGCTATGCTAGTCACTCCGAATCGAATCGGACAAGCAGTCATCGGTCACAACCAGCTACACGGTCTTCGTACTCTGTATGCTCGTCTCCGGGAGGGTCCGCTTCACGAGCTATAGGTCGATACTGAAAGTATCACAATTCCCACGAAGAAGTATCTCAACGGACCGCCTCGTCATAGGGGTCTCAACGCAACAGACGGCGTGTCAATCGGACGCCCGGTCTGTGAGTTATTAGCCTTTTCGTCCCAGGGGCCCGGTTGGTTTCCTGTGAAAACCAACCAGGCCGTATCTCAACTATACCCTGAACTCTCATAGGGTATACTCATAGGGACCGTTTCTCAACGTTATCACCAACGCTGCTGACGGTTCGTCAAACGGACGTCCGGTCTGAAAGATATCAGTTTTTCCGTTCCAGGGGCCCGGTTGGATTTCGGGTGCAATCCATCCCAGCCATACTCCAACTACGTCCAAACCTCGGGTGAAGTATGCCAAAAGTTCCGTCTCCTCCAGAGAAATCCAACAAAGTCGAAGGCACGTCAATCGGACGTCTGGAGCTCAAGATATAAGCGTTTCTGCTACGAGGGCCCGCTTGGTTTCATGTACGAACCAAACCGGCCAAACCCAAAGTTCACCGAAACCTTGAGTGTGATATACTGAAACGACCGTCTCGATCCAAGGATCTCATTGAAACTGAAGGTGTGTCGATCGGAGTCTCGTAGCTCAAGTTATGGTCAACCGACCGGAAGAGGTTTAGTATTAAGGGGTTCGGGCCCGGTCCGACCCGGCCCGATACCCCCAAGGTCGGCCCGAACCGGGTCCGGGTCCGGCCCGCTTGGGCACGGCCTGGCTCGGCTAGCGCGGCCCGACACATCTGGCGCGGCCCGGCCCGGCCTGGGCGCAGCCCGGCCCAGCCTGGCGGTCCGGTCTAGCGGACTGGCCAGGGCAGCCGCCAGGCGCGCTGGCCAGGGGCCGCCGCGGCCCGGAATAGGCCACGACCTTGGTTTTTCCGGCGCGGCGCGACGGCGCCGCGCCCCTTCGCCGCGACCCCGCTCTGGCAGCGGTGCTTTAGTAGTTCTCCGGTGCGGCGCGACGACGCCACATCTTTTGTTCGTTTTTAATGGCGTGGCGCGACGGTGTCGCGTCTTCGGTTCGTCTTCAACGGCGCCACGTCTTCGGTTCGTCTTCAACGGCGCCGCGCTTCTCCCCCTTTCCTTATCAAAATTCCGCACGGTGCTTCGACATCGCGTTGCCTTGCTCGCCGCAACAATATCAACAACCAGAAAGGGGAGGAGTGTCGGCCGTGTTCGTGCGGTCCGACCTCCTCCCGTTATCACGATAATAGGTGGTTCAAAGAAAAGGAGAAAGCGACGAAAAATTTCACGAACTAACAAATAAAATAAATCCCTACCTCAACGTTGTCGTTGAACGAGCGTTCATCACGGAATTAACCATCGTGGTAGGAGAGGATCACCGCAGAAGAAGAGGATCGCTGCGGAAGAAAAGGTTCCCCGCGGAAGGAACGTCGTTGGCATTAGGTGATCTCCGAGGAAGGCGTCTCTCGCCGTCGTCCGCCGTCGTAGGTTGGTGTTCTTCGTTGGCGGTGGTGCGTTCTTCGCGTTCTTCGTCGAAGAACGAAGAATCTTCTCTTTTTCTCCCAAAATCTTAACACAACACAAACCCAACCATAATAAAATAAGTCCATCCCTTATTTTATTATCAACATAAGAATTTGAAATTCAAAAGATAAGAAATGAACAATTAATTCAATGAATTAATTGTAACGATTTAACCACCCAATTTAATGAGGCATTTGTTAACCAAAATAAATGTAAGGTTTGACTTTCATTAAAAAGGGGGGTTGCAGGTGTGTTACTTAGAAGGAAAGAAACGGAGGGGCTCGTGCGGGCCCCACCTCACAAATATCCTACCAAGTGGGTAGGATATGGTGGGTCGCACCTTATCCGCTTAACTTAGTTTAAGCCGCTTTAAGTGAAATAAAATAAAGTGTCTTACCACTTTTATTTTATTTCTTGACTTAACCCCAAAAATTAAAAACCACACCCGAGTAAACGCAACTCCGGAAAAGGTGTTTATAAGAAAATACCGGCGCTGCGATTCCATCGGTGCCCTCGAAATTTTATTCTGAGCACCGGTTTAAAAGTTAGAAAAACCCGCTTGGTCGTTCACTGAACGTACCCGAGCTAAACTTCGGAAATTGATTCCGGGCACACCGGGCCTCGAAATCGGGTGCCGTCAGAAACCGCGTTCTTGTAAAATCCCAAAGAAAATTTAGAAAAAAATTTCCTTGAATTTTTACGGGTCTTTAAATTACTCCCACCTCAAGGATTTACATCCCCGTAAAGATACATAAAAAACTAGGGAAACAAAAGTGGGTACTGAGGACGCATCTGAGCCTCTCACTCCCAAGTGCTTACCTGGAGATTCCCGTACTTCCAAAGAAAGTGCACCTGAGGAACCAATCATCCTCATAGGATCCGCTCCTGTCGATCCTCTGTCCCCACTGGAACCTCTGAGAAAGTCACCCCATCGCCCAAGTCCAGCTTCCCATGGTCGATGATATGCGAAGGGTCGAGCACGTATCTCCTCAGTTGAGATAAATGGAAGTCGTCGTGAACCCGGTACAACTGAGGTGGATGGGTCAAGCGGTAAACCACCTCGCCTACCCTACTGAGGACCTAGAAAGGTCCGTTGAACCTCGGAGATAACTTGACGCCTTGGCCACATCTCCGTAATTCAACGTCGAGGTGAGACCCGTAAGAAAACATGGTCGCCATCCTCAAACTCTAGTGGTCTCTGCCTCCTGTCAGCATAAGGTTTCTGTCGGCTCTGAGCTGTCCTCATCCGCTCTTGGATGACCTGGACCTTCTCTGGTCCCACAAGAGCTGCTATGATTTCTTCTTTTCTGATAAGAGAAATCTGGTCTCATCCCCTGGATGAACGACGTTCTTTGCCTAATACAGTCAATCCGGACATGAATGATTTATTCATTCCATGGACGACGTCGTAAGGTCTCGAAGTTACTACCAAGAGATCCAACCGTCACTCTTGCCTCTAAGGGTCGAGTCACACTGTCGGCATCAGCGTGAGGTCACTTGGTCTCTTCTAGTAGGAATCTCAAAAGTGAGGGTCAAGTCAACAGTTTAAATCGAAACCTCTTAGTACTCAAAAAGGAAGGAAGCAAATGTCACAAAGGTAAGTGTATTTATATTATTGCAGCTCATGGTACAAAGACACAAATGTAACAACAACAACAACATGGAACTAGATATACAATGAATAAAAGGAAACCACTAGTTGCGCTCCTGTCCACTCGCTTCCGGAGCTCCGTAGTCGTAAGCTTCTGCTGCCTGAAGCTGAGCTCTCCCATGTCCACCTGTTCCCTGCAGTCGGGGTGGACCTCCTGGTGGTGGTGGTGGAAACACCTCAAAGCGTCGTCCACCTCCAGCTGCACGGCCAGCTCCTAGCAGTCTGCCTTGATCGAACCTCTGCCTTTGCCTGGGAGGTTCTTCATTTAACTGCTGGTCATCTGCATGGCGAGTCAGACAGTCACGTGCCATGTGACCAATCCCGCCGCAGGAGTAACACTGCATGGCAGGTCTGGCTCTGTCATTCCCCTTGGTGCCTCGCACTAACGACCCTGAGTCATGCGGTCAACCACCTGTAGGTCTGGTCCTCTTGGACCTCTGCGTCATCTGTATACTGCCTGCTACAGAAGACTCTGCCGCATGCCGGCTAGTGGTGGGTCCTGATGCGGGAGACTGCTCAGCAAGGAAACTCTCCACTAAGAGGGCTCGCTCCAACACCCCTTTCTGCGTCAGAATACTGTGAGAAACAACAGAAGCTCTAATCTCTCGCCTGAGCCCCTGCTCGAAGGTTAGGGCCCTGAAGAACGGGTCCCGTACCATATCTGTGGAGTAGCGCGAGAGGTTTGTGAACCTCGCTGAATACTGCACCACTGTCATGCTGCCCTGCCGCAGCTGAAGTAGCTCTTGTATACGCACCGCTCGAAGGGTGGCTGGTACAAACTCTGCCCGGAACAGGATCTCGAAGTCTTCCCAAAGAAGTGTCGCCTCTTCATGCATATGGAGCATCATGCTCCACCATCTGCCTACTGCTGTCTGAAGAAGGCTGGCAACAATGATCACCATGAAGTATTCTGGCGTCCCCACTAGCCTGAAGACTCTCACCATAGCCTCCATCCAATCCTCAGCCACATGTGGGTCCATCTCTCCCCTGAACCTGGGTGGCCTCTGGCGCTGGAACTCGTGCAGTGCGCTCAAGCGACGTGCACCCTCTACTGCTGGGGCTGGTGGTATCGGTGGCCCAATGGGTAGTAGTACCGCTGGTGCCTCAACTGGGATATGGCCCTGTACTGAGGCCACGTCGCTCGACAGGCTGTCAGTACGAACAACTCTCGGGGCTCTAGCTGGTCGTCCGCGGGGAGGCATCCTGAAAGAAACAAACATGACACGGTCAAACGATTTATACCTGGTGAGCTGACCTGGTTTGATCTGACTTTTTAAAACTTCTGGAAACACACACGCAATCAGTGTTTTCGTGAACAAAGTCGGAAATCAGTTGTTAGGGTCCTGGTGTATGGATACGTCAGCCGCCCGCACCAACACTGGACTCCCTAAACTATAAACCACACTCGGTACTCTTAACACTATCGCTTCACAGAAAGAAAATATCAGAGTTATTAGTTCTGCGGTAGAACCGACTGCCTCTGATACCAATTTTTCACGACCCATCCTCGGGGCCCGTGCCTTGACTACCCCAAGCCCGCCTTCCATAGGCCAGGGGCTGTCGACTAGCACCAAAGGCATAAATCCCAATAACTGGGAAGGCATTGCCTTTATAAAAGTAAACTAAACACCACAGAGTACAAGCGGAAGTAAAACACTAAGTACAAAAGAAAGTATTGAAAAGTAAATGGGATAGAATACAAACTCAACTGAAAGTACAACTACAACTGAACGAAAGTACAACAGAAAAGTCAAAAGCTGGAAGAAAGGAAGCAGCTCCTGGGTCGCCCTCCTCGGATCCTATCTGAAGCGTAGGTACAGATAGCGCAGCTCCTGGATTGTCCACCACGGATCCTACCTGAAGGGTAGGTATAGATAGACTTCACAACGCTCTTTCCCGTCAACCTCCTCTGAGTATCTTCTCTCCGTGAAGTCCACCTCCTAATACTAACTCGTCATCTGAAACCAACACAATAAAGTGCGGGCATAGCCGTGCAGGGGTGAGTATAATGATACTCAGTAGGGACCCCGAGACCCTCAAGGTCTGACTAAATCCAACAAGGATAACCACAAATAAGATCTCAACAGATAACCTCTACTTAGGTATATGCCCATACATATACCTAAGTTATCAAGTAACCCATCTTAATCATGAGGAAACACAAAGATTAAGAAATCAACGGATAACCACTACCCAGGTATATGCCCATACATATACCTAAGTTATCAAGTGACCCATCTCAATCATGAGGTAAACACAAAGGTCATAGACTCAACTCAAACCAGGATTTTCATTATCGAAACCGTAACTGCTGATGAGCCTGTCTCTAGAGTGTACAGTGATCCTGTCACAACTCTGAGGTACTGCTCACTAACCTAAGACTGCTGAGGTACTCCTCCTATCGAGTACCGCGGGTCTGCCACCTCACACAGTAGTGCTCCATCGCTATGGGTCTGCCACCTCACACAGTAGTGCTCCCCCTCATAGCCTACAGAGATACTCCTCCTGTCGAGTACCGCGGGTCTGCCACCTCACAAAGTAGTGCTCCTCCGCCATGGTTCTGCCACCTCACAAAGTAGTGCTCCCCACTGGGCTATGCCAGTCACTTCGAATCGAATCAGACAAGCAGTCATCGATCACAGACAGCTACACGGTCTTCGTACTCTGTATGCTCGTCTCCGGGAGGGTCCGATCCACGAGCTACAGGTCGATACTCCAAATATCAAAAGTCCCACGAATAAGTATCTCAAAGGACCGCCTCGTCATAGGGGTCTCAACGCAACAGACGGCGCGTCAATCGGACACCCGGTCTATGAGTTATTAGCCTTTTCGTCCCAGGGGCCCGATTG
This sequence comes from Viscum album, assembly GCA_963277665.1. NCBI lineage: Eukaryota > Viridiplantae > Streptophyta > Magnoliopsida > Santalales > Viscaceae > Viscum > Viscum album. The sequence goes on from OY728134.1 coordinate 614,792,503, forward strand.
GTTTCGTGTGCGAACCAACCCAGCCGTATCTCAAATGTACCCCGAACTCTCATAGTGTATACTCATAGGGACCATTTCTCAACGTTATCACCAACGCCGCTGACAGTTCGTCAAACGGATGTCCGGTCTGAAAGATATCAGCTTTTCTGTTCCAGGGGCCCGATTGGATTTTGAGTACAATCCAACGCAGCCATACTCCAGCTGCGTCCAAACCTTGGGCGAAGTATGCCAAAAGTTCCGTCTCCTCAAGAGGAATCCAAAAAAGTCGACGGCACGTCAATCGGACGTCCGGAGCACAAGATATAAGCGTTTCCGCTCCAAGGGCCCGGTTGGTTTCATGTACGAACCAAACCAGCCAAAACCAAAGTTCTCTGAAACCTTGAGTGCGATATACCTAAACGACAGTCTTGATCCAAGGATCGCATCACAACTGACGGTGCGTCGATCGGAGGTCCTTAGCTCAAGTTATGGGCAACCGACCAAAAGAGGTTTGATATTAAGGGGTTCAGGCCCGGTCCGACCCGACCCGATACCCCCAAGGTCGGCCCGAACCGGGTCGACCCAAAACGGGTCCGGGTCTGGCCCGCTTGGGCGCGGCCCGGCCCGGCTGGCGCGGCCCGGCCCAGCCTGGCGGTCCGGTCTGGTGGACCGGCCAAAGCAGCCGCCCGGCGCGCTGGCCGAGGGCTCGGCCGAACGGCCGAGCCGTTTCGGAAGTGGGGGGCGCTGCCCCCGCATGTAGCAACCGCGACCCCTTAATGGGGTCGCTCACGTCTGGCGCGACCGGGGGTTTCGAACCCCCGGTTCTTCCCTGGTCCGGCCGACCCGCTCCGACCTGCCGGCTTCTGCCGCTACGGGACCAGCGAGGCCCGTCCCCTTGCTCCGACGCCGGCGGCCCGGTACCAGCCGTCGGTTCCGCTGCTCCGCCGCGGCCCGGAACCGGCCGCGGCCTTGGTTCGTCCGGCGCGGCGCGACGGCGCCATGCCCCTTTGCCGCGGCCCCGCTCTGGCAGCGATGCTTTAGTAGTTCTCCGGTGCGGCGCGACGACGCCGCATCTTTGGTTTGTTTTCAACGGCGCGGCGCGATGGTGTCGCGTCTTCGGTTCGTCTTCAACGCCGCGACACGACGACGCCGCGCTTCTCCCCCTTTCCTTATCAAAATTACGCGTGGTGCTTCGGCACCGCGTTGCCTTGCTCGCCACAACCATATCAACAACCAGAAAGGGGAGGAGTGTGGGCCGTGTTCGTGCGGTCTGACCTCCTCCCGTTATCACGATAACAGGCGGTTCAAAGAAAAGGAGAAAGCGATGGAAGATTTCATGAACTAACAAATAAAATAAATCCCTACCTCAATGTTGTCGTCGAACGAGCGTTCGTCGCATAATTAACCGTCGCGGAAGGAGAGGATCACCGCGGAAGAAGAGGATCGCCGCAGAAGAAAAGGTTCACTGCGGAAGGAATGTCGTTGGCGTTAGGTGATCTCCGAGGAAGGCGTCTCTCACCGTCGTCCGCCGTCGGATGTTGGCGTTCTTCGTTGGCGGTAGTGCGTTCTTCGCGTTCTTCATCGAAGAACGAAGAATCTTATCCTTTTCTCCCAAAAGCTTAACACAACACTAACCCAACCATAATAAAATAAGTCTATCCCTTATTTTATTATCAATATAAGAATTTTAAATTCAAAAGATAAGAAATGAACAATTAATTCAATGAATTAATTGTAACGATTTAACCACCCAATTTAATGATGCGTTTCTTAACCTAAATAAACGTAAGGTTTGACTTTCATTAAAAAGGGGGGTTGTGGGTGCATTACTTAGAAGGAAAGAAACGACGAGGCTCGTGCGGGCCCCACCTCACAAATATCCTACCAAGTGGGTAGGATATGGTGAGTCCCACCTTATCTGCTTAACTTAGTTTAAGCCTCTTTAAGTGAAATAAAATAAAGTGTCGCACCACTTTTATTTTATTTCTTGACTTAGCCCCAAACATTAAAAACCACACCCGAGTAAACGAAACTCCATAAAAGGTGTTTCTAAGCAAATACTGGTGCTTCAATTCCATCGGTGCCCTCATAATTCGATTCCGAGCACCGATTTAAAAGTTAGAAAAACCCGCTTGTTCGTTCACTGAACGTACCCGAGCTAAACTTCGGAAATTAATTCTGGGCACACCGGGCCTCGGAATCAGGCGCCGTCAGAAACTGCATTCTTGTAAAATCCCAAAGAAAATTTAGAAAAACATTTCCTTGAATTTTTACGAGTCTTTACATATGACCAATTTGGTTCTGCTTCGGCACATTCCTCTGCATGGTTTATGTACAATATCAGGCCATGTTTCCAAATCCTCCACACCTAAAACAATGACCCTAGAAAGATATCTTAGAGTATTGAGATCTTTTTTGATTTTATTATTATTCATGCAACCATTAGTATATATTGTCTATGGAATACACATTTTGTGAGTGTCCTATATTTCCATAGCAATAACACCTGATGTGGGGTTTATTCTTGTGTGTCACTTCTACACCACTGGTTATCCCTTGTTTTTTCTAAGTATTTTGGTTTTGCTTCATACCCAAATCAATCTTCAATCTCGGATCATGTGATTGCGGTCTAACATCAAATGTCAGAGATCTTTTTTGTTTTCATTCAAGCCCCAAATTGTCCTTATCATTTGAACATGACTGTTGCTTCCTTTATACTAGACCAATATGCTCCACTTATTCCTTTTGTTTCACCAGTATGATCTGATTTCTTGATATTATACCAGGCGTCAAGATTTTTTCTTGATCATTAAATTTTCATCACAAGCCAATGAATTCCTCTTCAAGTTCTTCAATTCATTTGATTTGTTCTTTTTCTATTTTATTCAAACCATCGATCACAATATTCTATTATTCATCTTTGAGTTTATGCCCGCTAACCATTTTTGAGTCCTATGGAAATGAATAATTGAGATTATCAATTTCTTCCCTTATCTCAATATTCTCTTCTTCCTTCTACTGCATATAGAGTTTGGCATCATGAACCACTTTGTTGTCTTTCTTTATTATATCTCTCCAAACATCTATTTCTTCAAGAGAAAATTCCAATTCCTCATGCATATAAACTCTTCCTTCGACCTCTTTTTCATTAATGTCACTTTCTTCCTTTTTCTGGGAGATACCTATAACTGAAACCATATCATTATATCCATTATCTTTGTATTTCTCCACCTCTCAAACCTTATATTCATCTGAAATGTCATTTTATTGTGAAAGATGATTCTTCTTTTTGATGAAATTTATCTTAAATTGTTTCTTACCTTTCACATAGGCTCGATACTTCTTCATGGGAATTTAAACTTTATCCTCACCATATTCTTTGAAATTATTATGGAATTTGTTTTCAATATGACCAAGCTTTCTAAATCAAAAGAAAACAAGTGAAAGTTTACCTTTAAACATTCATTTTACTCTTTATAAATTTAAATAAAGGAATGAAATCACCTAATCTGTCTCTTCTTCTTCTTGAAAATATTCAATATTGAGATTTTTCATGGCCTTGAATGCCACGTATTTGGAAATACCTTTTTTACATATACTCAATTTAATCATTTCTCATCTCATATGTGATAAGAGTACCATGCAAGCTATCCAATGTCAGCTCCTTTGGATCTTTATCCTCAAACACAGAAACTTTTGGATTGAACTGAGGTGGAAGTATTCTAAAGAAATGCTTAAAAATATTTTCATATTCAATAATTTATCCAAGACCATGCATGTCTTCCACAACAACATTCACCCTATTAAATAATGAATCAATAGAATCATTGGGGTTCATTCTCAGATCCTCATATTTTTTACAAAGAACTTGAAATTTTTCTTCTCTTACTTTTGAATCACCTTAATAGATATCCAAAAGCTTTTCCTACATGGAATGAGTAGACTTACATGACACTAAATTTGTATAGATTTCATTGGATAAGGCTCCCCCAAATGAATTTATTCTTCTTATGTCAATATCTAATTCCCTTTGGTCATCTTCAGATAAATAACCACTATTAATATTGGCTGAAATTACATGAATAACTATGGTAAAGAAATCCATTCCTAATGATCAGAAGTAGTGCTGTATCCGATTCTTCAATAATTGAAAATTGTTCCCATCAAATATTGGAATCCCTTTATGATTGATAACCTCTATTTATTCTACTAAGAGAGAACCACTAGCTTTCGATATTTCCATATGATACCAATTGTTAGCCCAACTAGGTTAAATACCCTGGGGGGGGGGGGTAAATTAGGGTATGATAGATTAAAAAAACTTCTCCTTCGGACATTGTTTCATTATAAAAAAAATTCTATTCTCTCTCTTTCCCATAGAAATGTATGAACAAAAATTAAAGAATGAATGAAACACACAACTTTTTCTTGCTTCACCATCATTAGGATACTCCCAAGGAGAATACAATGACAATGTGATTATGTACCAAATCCACTAAAATCACACTACTATTTAAAAAGTTTAGAGTGGACTCACTGTCCCTACTAGTTTACAACCATTCACAATTTGAAAGCTCACTGCTCTCTAAACTGAAGAATGATCACTACTTATTCAGAATATCCTCATTTTATTTCGTGAATCAATATGTTTTAAACCTAATTTAGTGTATGATTGAGTTCCACATTCATCCACTTGATGAATACCATTTTACCAAAAAATTACTGGACAACTTCAATATTTTGTGCAACCTTTGGGTGTCTTGCATGTAACTTTATAGACTTGTGTGCAACTTTTATTCTTTGAAACCAACTCTCCTTATATGAAGTTCTCTTTACACAAAACTCCTTTTTCACACAACTCTTATAGTATTCATAGCCTTGTATTTTTCTAAGGGTTGAGATACTAAGATGAGGGGGTAGCTGTCTATTTCACTAGTGTAGAAAAATTTTTTTACGTCGGTTTTTAGTTGACGTTAATACAGACGACGTTATAAATATTGTTTTTTATGTCGGTTTTTAAATAACCGACGTAAAAAACATAACATCGCGGTGTTTATCACGTCGGTTATTAATTAACCGACGTGAAAAAACCAGGGGGAGGGTTTATCACGTCGGTTATTATATAACCGACGTGATAAACTAGTGCGGGGGTGTTTATCACATCGGTTATATAATAACCAACATGACAAACCATTTCCCCAGCCTTTATCACATCGGTTATTACATAACCGATGTGATAAACCGGGGGGGGGGTATCACGTCGGTTATTTAATAACAGACGTGATAAACCCCAGGGAAATGGTTTATCACGTCGGTTATATAATAAATGACGTGATAAACCAGTCTGGGGGGGGAGTTATCATGCCAGTTATTAAATAACCAACGTGATAACCACAGGTGTTTATCACGTCAGTTATTTGAATAACCGACGTGATAAACCCTTTCCCATTCCTTTATCACGTCAGTTATAAAATAACCGACGTGGAAGCCCAATTTTTTTTAAAATGGAATGCAGTCCTCTGCTCTCCCCACAAACAACCATAAACCAAATCAAGAATTCGTACCACAAAAACAGAAGTAGACCAAAACAAGAACCAAAACAAAATTAAGCATTTACATTGATAACATTTAAAACTTACCCCACTGGACAGCCCCCCCACCCCCCTGAACAGCCCCCCTCACCCCACTGGACAGCCCCCACCACACCCCTGGACTACCCCCCCGACCCCCTGGATAGCCCCAAACACCCCGGTACAACCCCCACACCCTCATGTATAACCCCCACACCCTGGACAACACTCCCACACCCCTGAACAACCCTCCCCCCCTCACCCCACTGGACAGCCCCCACCACACCCCTGGACTACCCCCCGACCCCCTAGACAGCCCCAAACACCCCTGGACAACCCACCAACCTCATGTATACCCCCCACACCATGGAAAGCACTCCCACACCCCTAGAAAGCCCTCCCAAACCCCTGAAACAGACCAGAAAGTTACAAAAAACAAACCAGAACCCCCTCACCCCACTGGACTGCCCCCCCCACACCCTTGGACACCCCCCACTCCCCTGGAAATCACCACCACCCTCTGGACATCCCCCACCCTCCTGTATACCCCCATCCCCTGGACAACACTCCTATACCCCTGGACAACACTCCCACACCCCTAGACAGCCCTCCCACACCCCTGAAACAGACCCAAAAGTTACCAAAAACAGACCAGAACTCCCTCAACCCACTGGACATCCCCCACCACACCCCTGGACACTCCAAGACACCCATGGACCCCCCCCCCAACACACACACACACACACACACACCTGGACTTCCCCCCACCCCCTGGAAAGCCCCCAACACCCCTGGACAACCCCCACCCCTTGGACACCCCCACCCCTGGACTTCCCCACCACCGCTGGATAGCCCCCCCACACCCCTGGACACCCCCCACACCCCCACACTACCCCCACCCATGGAAAGACCCCAACAACCCTGAACAATGCCCCACCCTCCTGGACTTCCCCACCACCCCCTGGACAACCCCCCTCACCCCCACTGGACAGCCCCCACCACACCCCTGGACACCCCCACACCCCTGGACTGCCCCCTGACCCCCTGGACAGCCCCACACCCCTGGACATCCCCACCACCCCCTGGAAAGCCCCCCACACTGTATACCCCTACCCCCTGGACAACACTCCCACACCCCTGGACAGCCCTCCCACACCCCTGAATCAGACCAAAAAGTTACCAAAAACAGACCAGAACCCCTCACCCCACTGGAATGCCCCCACCACACCCCTGGACACCCCCACCCACCTAGACAACCCCCCACCCTCCTAGACACCCCCACCCTCCTGGACACCCTCTTGGACACCCCCTCGGGGGGCACGCCACTGGAAGGTACTCATCACTCCCACATGCGAAGCTTGAGCTCTCAAAATGTTTCACATGTGGGAGTGATGAATACCTTCTAGCGGCGTTCAGCCCCCCGAGGGATGGCGACGCCTCCTCCCACCCACCTGGACTGCCCCCATCCCCATGGACACCCTGGACCCCCCACCCCACTAGACAGCCCCCCACTGGACAACCCTCCCACACCCCTGGAAACCCCCCTCACCCCACAGGACACCCCTGCACCCCTCGACACCCCTGGACAACCTCCCACTCCCCTGGACAGCCCTTCCACCCTCCTGGAAACGCTTCCACCCACCTGGACTGCCCCCCCACTCTCATGGACACCCAGGACCCCCCCCCCCCCCCCACCCCACCGAACAACCCTCCCACACCCCTGGACACCCCCACCCCACTGAACACCACCCCACACCCTTGGAACCCCTCCCCCCAGACCAGAATCCATACAAAAAAACCATCATAAGTAGACCAAAACAAGAAGTAGAGAAAAATTAAACATTCACATATATAACATTCAAAACTTACACTGTCAACTTAAAAAAAACTAAATCCAACCTAAACAACTTCCAAATACACAATTACAACGATGATATTCAAAATTATATTTTAAACTACAAACAACTAAAATTCAATCAAACCTGTAAAACAATTTGACCACTCCACTTGTAAGTGTTTTATGTCTTGAGTAGTATAGGGTTGAGGGTTATCAAATAGCTACAAATGAAAAGGATAGTAGTTAACGTGTATAATGAATAAATCAAATTGAAATATTATGGAAAAGTTTAAAAGGAAATCTTACCAGGTCAAAGTTCACAACTATCCCAGTTGTTTTTATTTCATACATAAATCTTAACATATAATATCCGCATTCGATGAAACCTTATTTTTCATGAAAATTATGTTTGAATGAGTGTAAATTCAATATATTATTTTTATGTAATAAATCAAAAAGTAAAAATTATAAATGGATATTTACCTTTGTATTTACATATTTGATCTTTTCACTCCTTTTCTTTTTGTTTTTTCGAAAGTAGACCCATCCCCTGTTTGAAAATAATACGAATGGGGTAAATTTAAAATTCATTATAATATATAAAACTATTGAGAAATTGAAACTTAATTTTCCAATATATTCTTAAAACTTTCTCGCACATCATCATGGACAGAGCATATCCAATAAAGTGTTTTCTCCCTTGGAAAAAAAACCCCTAACATCCAATGATCACTGATAAAAGAAAATTTAAGGTTAGTGGTTTTTTATGTTAAAAGATAATGAAATCTTTGAGAGATATGTGTTTCATACCTCTCAAAAAAGGCATCATCCAACATTGTGTGACTATATTATGTTCAAGTCTTTCAGCAATATAAAGCATTCTTTGTTCCTCATCCAATGCACATGCTTCAGGGGAAATCAATTGCAGGTACATGAATCCATATACATCTGTCAGCTCATTCCTCTCACAAATGCTATAAATATACCTAATACAAAACAAACATAAGTATACATTTTTAATAAATATAACGCAGGGAAAATGTGTTAAGACTTACATGGAAAAATTTTGCACCACATTGATGCCCAACTTATCTCCAGTAACAAGCTCCATGATATCAATTTTTATAATCCCCACAGTTATTTAACGTCCAAAAACATTATCTTCCATTAGAAACTCATAATGACCCTCTAAGAAATTTGAATATCTTGAAAATCTGTCAAGACTACCAGAATCTGTATCTGATGTCATAGCCATTTTTCTTTGTTGCTGTCTATACAATATTTCTTTACCTTTGAAGTATTCCTGTAAAAATAAATAGAAAAATATATTAGTTTTCAAATGATAAAACAACTTTAATAAAAAAATAAATAAAATATATAACATTCATACCTCTATAGTAATGAGTCGAAGATGTCTGGATGGACAAATTAAAAAATGGCCAATACTATGTCCAACTGTCGTCACCTCATCTGTAGGTAATGGTACTTGAGCTGATCTATCTATAATATCCTATACAGTGACCCTCTGATTCTATACCTATAATTGTTGATGATGAACTGTATCTCCTATACAATATACCAACCCATATGAAACTATATGATGTTGAGGATCATCAACATATAATTCACAATAAGTAGAAAGATGCGGTGGAAACGTAGGATAAAAAATAGGGTCCGCAGGCTGAGGTGGGGGAGTGGGAGCTACTGGCAGAGGTGGAGGATAAATAATGGGGTCTGCAGGAGGAGGTGGAAGAGTGGGAGCTACAATATGAAATTGTCTTTGCATGTTCGCAAACATAGACTATACCAACGCTCTAATATTTTCCTCCATCGCCGCATTAATATTATGAACTTCAGCCTCCAAGGATTCTATTTTTTTATAAACACCCTCAATGTTAGAAGTTGAAGAACGTGGCAACACTTTTCTTACCGATACACCGGTCAGATATCCTCTTACATGACCAGAATGTTTGGGCTTTCCCAATGCTACAGATAAAATATCTTGCCTCCCAGTAGCTGTAAATTCCCCCACTGAGCTCTGCTCCTTAATAGAGTCCTGTATTAATTAATTGATCATTTCTGTAATGATTGAAATTATATGAAGAAAATAGTTAACTTAAATAAATAAAATAGATATCTTACAATCCTCTCAGCTGCGATTCTCGATTCTTCCGAAAGATATTGCCCTTTTTTTCCCATCCGATCTTTCTTCAATTTTTCATGTCTAGATGGAGGGGATAGAGGGGCCACCTATCCAGAGCTTGAAGAATCAACTCTTAGTTTTTAAAATTTTTCCGCCATCATTTGTTCTAATAAAAATGCATACCCTACCTGAGATAAACTATGAGGGTATACATTTTTACATTGGATCTCCTAATCAGATTTCCTTTTTTTCTATAAATTAAGAATAATAAATGATTAAAAAAATATTAATAAGATCATTTATATAAGAAATATTATAAAAGTTTACATTGCCCTTACCAAAAATGACTCTTTTCTTCTACTTTTAACAAACTATCTCCATGTGTCTTCATATATAAAATGATATATACGACATGGATTTTTATGACACCTATGAACAAAAATGAAATCAGATGAGAGGGTTGATTTGAAATCCCTCCATCTCCTGGAAGCCATTGATAAGCATTTCTTCCTGACTCCTCCAGTGTCAGGAATATCAAATGTAATCTAATAAAGAAGAGGTTAAAAATATTATATATACTAGAAACATTTAAAGAATAGTCAAAAAATAGCAAAAGAACTTACCAAAATCATCTCCCACAACTGAGAGATTATATCTTTCTCCACACTTCTCTAGTCATCATACAAAATTCTTACTTTTATCTTAGCCTAAGTTGATACAAAACTCTTAAAATATTTTGCATTTGGAACTCTAGGAATATCATCATCATCAAACTCAACGAGTATCCTCTGATCCTGCATACGGGCAAGTGTTAATTTTGGTAAACGTGTGCACCCACGTTTACCAACTCTTGAACTCTTTGTCATAATAGGAGCACATGAGGAAGATTGAGGAACATCAAGAGGAGCATGTGAATGTTCCTCCCCAGAGGTATGACCAATATGCTCATCTCCAGAATCATGTGGTTGATCAACTGAATGATCTGCCATTATCCTTCAAATCAAAAAAACAAACATTTGTTCAAAAATATACAAATTCAAATATTTTAATACTAATGTAATCAGAAAATAGAAAATTTTACTAAGTTACGTAATAGTAAACATTGTTAATATGTTAAGCATTTTAAACAATGGTAAATATGGTAAATATGGTAAATATGGTAAGCATGGTAAACATGGTAAACCTGGTAAACCTGGTAAACCTGGTAAAGTAATTGTCACTGAAAAAAAATAATAGATATATAATTCATGTAATGGTAAAAATTATAAAGTAAACTAAAAAAACTTAAAACAAACAAAAACTTATACTTATTTTGTTCTAATACATGTTTTAATAGAGAAAAAACTTACAATATCTAACATTTTATGAAAAAAATAAATGTAAACAAGAAATAAACATATGTTACCTGTAATTTTATGAATGCACAAATGGATTTTTTTCCCAAATTCCTTCATCATGATCATTCCTTATGGCACAAACCATGTCTTCAACATGCTCATCATTATGTTCTGTTAATCTTTCCATGGAAGTAGGGATCTCACATAAATCAGCATCTTCATCAAGTTTATCCTCACCAACATATTGTTTTTTCCCTTGTAAAAAAACTGTCCACCGCATATCTGATTGATCTACTACATAGAAAATTTGTTTTGCATGTGTTGCCATTATAAAAGAATCAGACGTGTCTTCCAATCTATTCAGATTAACAAGTGTCATTCCAAATTCATTGTGTCTGACACTGTTGTTACCGATAAACCATTTTCAGTTAAAAACATGAACTTTAATTTTAAAGTGATCAACCTAACATATGTCTTCAATCACTCCATAATATGCACTTGATGCAGAAATTGGGTTTTTTTCCTTAGCACTCGAAAAATGCATTACTTCTGCAAACACCAATACACCACTATTCTGAACTACACTTCTGTTGTCCTGAGTTTTCTTATGAAATGTATATCCATTAATGTCATAACCAGACCATGTTATCACATTTAAACATGGACCACCCACTATCCATTTTAATGTCTCTGATACATCTGATCGACCAAGCAAGGTCTTTTTAAACCATGACAAAAATGTTTTGTTGTGCACATTCAAAATCCACATTTCTTTCTTCTTTGGATGACACTGTTTCAACTCATTAATATGCAATGTGATATACGGTTGAGCATCAGCTATGTTATTCAAGATGTATGATTCTAACATCTTCATCTGTTTGGCTGAAAATGATTTGACTTTCAAGCCACAAACCCCCTTTCCCTCATTATTAACTCGTTTATGGCAAGATGGAGGCAAATCTATGTGCTGCACCGTAGCCAAGTAGCTCGTACAAAACTCTGGAACCTCCTTAGAAATATACTTTTTAATAATGGAGGCTTCAGGTCGATATGGATTCTTAACATACCCCTTAAATATTTTCATATACCTTTCAAAAGGATATATCCAATGAAGATATACAGGTCCACAATGCTTTATTTCTCGAACCAGATGAATCATTAAATTCACCAATATATCAAAAAAATTTGGAGGAAAATACATTTCCAATTGACAAAGTATAAAAATTGCATCCTTTTCCAAAATGTTGAAAGCATTCACATCAATCGCCTTATTACAAATTGAATTGAAAAAATAACACAACTTCATTATAGTATTCCTGACACGAATGAACAATATTGCACGCAATGCAACTGGTAGAATTTATTGCATCATGACGTGACAATCATGTGATTTCATACCTATCAACTTCAAGTCCTTCAATGAGACAAATTTTTTTACATTTTAAGAATAACCTTGAGGCACTTTGATATCATGAAGACACTGACAAAAGCTAATTTTATCCCTCTTTGATAATGTATGACAAGCCGAGGGAAGAAATATTCGTCTTCCTTTAGGAGTGGTAGCTAACTCCAAACGCATTCCCATTGATAGTAAGTCTAATATTGCATTCAACCCATCTTTTGTCTTTACTTTAATATCTAACAATGTTCCAATAAAACAATCACAAATATTATTCTCCACGTGCATGACATCAATATTATGTTTAACTTCATGATATCTCCAATATGGTAGCTCAAAAAATATTGACATTTTCTTCCAAATATGTCTATCATTACCATATTTCTGTGTCTTTCCCAATGTCACATCAAGGTTTTTCACCCTCTCAAAATACAGATCAGGGGATAAAGGTTTTGGAGCAATATCAAATTCTTGTGAGCCATTGAATTCCTTTTTTAGTCTTCTATAAGGGTGATCCATAGGCAAAAACTTCCGATGACTCATGAACACTGTTTTCCTTCCATGATGCAATTGACAATATGACGTCTGTTGTTCACAAATTGGACATGCTTTATGCCCTTTAACACTGTATCCAGACAAATTTCCATATGTTGGGAAGTCATTTATAGTGAAAAAAGGACTGCATGTAGTTAAAAATATTCCATTTTATAAGAATCATACACCCTAATATCATCAACCCATAAAAGTTTCAAATCATAAATCAACGGTGACAAGTGAACATCAATATCATTGCCGGGTTGCTTTAGAACAGAGATCATTATACTCAACATGACATATTTGAGCTTCATACAAACATTAGAATATAGGTTGTAAATTACCAATAAAACAGGCCATGAACTATGTGTGCTACTGAGGGTTCAGTATGGATTCATTCTACCTGTACAAAACCCTAGTATGAGATTTCTAATTTCATTTCCAAATGTAGAATACTGCTCATCAATTTTCTTCCATTGTGGACAATCAACTGGATAACATATTTTTCCATCACATAACCGCTCATCAACATGCCATATTAACCTTTTTCATCATGTGAATTAGCAAATAAATGTTTTAAACGATGAATTATAGGAAGATACCAAAATACCTTTGAAGGGATCTTTGTAATCTCTACATCAGCCTGTGATTTTTCTTTCACCTTATACCATGATGTCCCACATTTAGGACACTCTGACAGAAATTAATATTCCTTCCTATATATAATACAGTCATTTGGACAGACATGTATTTTCTTGTATCCCAATCCCATCAGGCATAATATTTTCTTGGCCTTATAATGTTAATCTGGAAGATCGTTATCTTTTGGAAGAATGTATTTCATCAATTGTAGAAGCTCTATAAAACTTCTGTCACTCCATCCATGTTTCACCTTCAGGTTAATCAATCTTAACACCGCCGACCAAACCGTAAAATCTATACAACCAGGATATAATGGATTTTCAGCATCGCCATATAGACGCACAACTGTTGGTTCTATCTCAATTTGTTCTGCTGCAATATCACGAATCATTTCTTCAATTCCATCGAAGCTACCATCTTGCGAATCATCATCATTAGTGACATTCCGTCTAGTTTCACCATGACAAATCCAAGGTCTATAACTCATATTAAAACCATGACAAATCAGATGATCTTTTATCTCTCTACTTTTCAACTTCTTCATATTCAAACATTTCAGGCATTGACAGAAAAAAACGTCACTACTTGGAACATTTCATTTAGAAAATTCCAAAAAGGCATCAACACCTTCCTCATATTCATTTCTCATTCGATGTGCCATAATCCAACTTCGACTCATTATTACCTATAAAAAATATCAGAATTATACATCTTTTTAAGATAAGAGAAATATATTTTTATATGAAAAAAATCATAATTTGAATGTAAAACAATTTTGAAATATAAAACAAATCTATGCGTATTTTAAAAAATATGCTTGAAAATGATTTTAAAAAGAAAATTTAGTTACATATAACAGTTTTAAATTCCATTGAATCAAAGAAAACCATGGGTCTCCAATGGTTGATAGAAAATTAGAGAAAATGGAGTAAATCTGAGAATCAAATCAAATTTAAAATAAAAACTCAAATGGAGAAAATCACAATGTAAAACCAATCATCACGGCACAATGGGGTCAGGATAACTATGCATATTTGAAAACCATGACATGGTATCCCCCATAACACATAATTTTCTCATAGTCGATGACTGGTCAAAATAAATATAACCAAATAGAATCATATTGCAACACTAATATCCACGAAACAATACAATCATCATGTCATAATCTCAAAAACCACAATTCAGTAGTCAATACCAACTGACACTTATCCCCCACCCCCTTGGACACCCCCTGGACACCACCACCCCCTTGGACATCCCCCCACCCCTGGACACCACCCCCACCCCTTGGACACCCCTGGACACCACCACCCCCTTGGACAGCCACCCCACCCCCTGAACACCACCCCCACCCCCTTGGACACCCCCTGGACACCACCACACCCTTGGCCAGCCCCCACCCCTCATGGAAACCCCCACCCCTCCTAGACACCACCACCCACCTCCTACCACCTTGTTCAACCCCCTGTACACCACCCAACCATCTGGACAACCCCCCCCCCCCCCCCCCGAACAACCCCCAAACCCTCTGGAAAGGCCCCACCCCCTTGGACAACCCCCACCCCCTTAGACACCCCACCCCCTTGGACAGACCCCCCCCCCCCCCGAACAACCCCCAAACCCTCTGGACAGGACTCCACCCCCTTGGACAGCCCCCACCCCCTTAGACACCCCACCCCCTTGGATATCCCCCACCCCCCACACACACACCCCTGGACTGCCCCCCCCCCCCCCCCCACCTCCATGGACACCCTGGACACCCCCAACCCTCTGGACAGACCCCCGAACCCTCTGAACACCACCCCCACCCCCTTGGACACCCCCTAGACACCACCACCCCCTTTGACAGCCCCACCCCTCTGGATAACCCCCACCCCCTGGACAGCCCCCACCCCTCTAGAAAGCACCCCCACCCCTCTAGACAGCACCCCCACCTCTCCTGAAGACCACCCCACCCCCTACCCCCTTGTACACCCCCTGGGAACCCCAACCCTCTAGATAGCCCCCCAACCCTCTAGACATTCCCCACCCCCTGGAAAACCCCCACCCCTCTTGACAGCACCTCACCCCTCCTAGACACCACCCACCACCCCCTACCCCCTTGGACACCCCCCCTGGACACCCCCAACCCTCTGGACATCCCCACCCCCCGGAAAACCCCCCCAAAACCTCTAGACATGCCCCCACCCACTTGGATATCCCCCCACCCCCTTCGACACCCCCACCCCCTTGGACCCCCCCCCACACCCCTGGACTACCCCCCACCTCCATGGACACCCTGGACACCCCCCAACCCTATGAAAAATCCCCCGAACCCTCTGAACACCACCCCCACCCACTTGGACACCCCCTAGACACCACCACCCCCTTGGACATCCCCCACCCCTCTGGAAAGACCCCATCCCCTAGACAGCCCCCACCCCTCTAGACAGCACCCCCACCCCTCTAGACAGCACCCCCACCCCTCCTGAAGACCACCCCCACCCCTTACCCCCTTGGACACCCCCTGGACACCCCAACCCTCTGGACAACCCCCAACCCTCTGGACATCCCCCAACCCTCTAGAGATAACCCCCACCCCTCCTGGACACCACCCCACCCCTACCCCATTGGACACCCCCCTGAACACCCCCAACCCTCTGGACAACCCCCACCCCCGGACAACCCCCAAACCCTTTGGATAGGTCCCCACCCCCTTGGACAGCTCCCCCCACCCACCCACCCCCTTGGACATCCCCCCCACCCCCTTGGACATCCCCCACCCCTCTGGATAGCCCCCACCCCCTGGACAGCCCCCACCCCTCTAGACCGCACCCCACCCCCTCATGGACACCACCCCCACCCCTACCCCCTTGGACACCCCCTGGACACCTCCAACCCTATGAACATCTCCCCACCCCCGGACAACCCCCCAAACCCTCTAGACAGGCCCCCACCCCCTTGGACAGCCACCACCCCCTTGGAAATCCCCCAGAACCATGGGATTTTAACCTCAAGCTACTAGTTTTGTCATATCTAGGGATTTTAACCTCAAGCTACTAGTTTTGGTATCATGCCATTATTCAAAATGAGAGCAATGAACTGTATCTCCTACTAGTCTAAAATTCTCTTTTGTGCAATGAATCAGGTTTTAATAGCATATGAAGACTTATAATAGTCCATAAAAATAAGCGACGTAAATAGATTATGGAACAACAAAAAGTGATACCTAAAATAGAAACAACCAAGGATCCAAAACAACCATTATACAATGAAAAACCATATATACTTATAAAATAAATCACACTGGTACACGGAATGGGTGTATAAAATTGGTTTACATATAAATTGCAGTAATATAGGTGAATGAGATCATTAGTTGTCAATGAAAACAAAAATTACCATCAATGTCGGGCATCCGCGAAACAAAAACAAACGAAATAGAAGTAGGTGAGGCTTATGTGAATATTGTGAGTCGATCTAATATATCTGGTGATAATAAATAATATGATGATGACAAAACGAGGTAAGAGGGTTTGAAATCGAAGAATCTTACCTAGTTTAAACAAAAAAATCACAAAACATAAATATAGACTATTCGAAAAAAAACAAACGAAATAAAGTCATGGGAGGCTTACCTGAGTGTTGCGAGTGGAGATGATAGATCTGAGGAGAGTAAATATGATAAACGATGATGGAAAAACGAGTTTAAAGAAATGAGATCGAAGAGTCGATTAGGGTTTTCCGCGCGAGAGAGATGAGTTGCCGGTATGTCGATCGAAAAATCATAAATGAGAATCCACGGGGCGTGTTAATTTTTTAATTGGTTTATAACGTCGGTTATTTAATAACAGATGTTATAAACTATTTTTATTACATTTATCAGGTCGGTTATTATAATAACCGACGTGATAAATGTATCAGATACTGCTTTTTTACGTCGGTTATTTTATAACTGACGTAAAAAAAGCCGCGTGTTGGTTTTTTACATCGGTTATTCTATAACTGAAGTAAAATACACATCAGAAACCATAGTTTTTATGTCGGTTATAAAATAACCGACATAAAAACTATCGGGTGTTGGTTTTTTACGTTGGTTATAGTATAACCGACGTTAAAAATTCTGCGGGTTAGGTTGTTACGTCAGTTATCAAATAACCGACATCAAAAAGTCCTCTGATGCCGCCTTTTTTACGTCTATTATTTTATAAATGATGTAAAAAATTCATATATACCTCTTTTTTTACGTTGGTTATCAAATAACTGAGGTAAAAAATCCCACGCTTTGTTTTTTTACGTCGGTTAATTTATAACCAACGTAAAAAACGAATGCGTGGGATTTTTTAGGTCAGTTATTTTAATAACCGACGTAAAAAATTTACTCTCCATATTTTTTACATCGGTTATAAAATAACCGACGTAAAAAACCACGTATCACAGGTTTTCACGTCGGTTATATATAACCGACGTAAAAAATGGTGACGTTAAAAATGTTTTCTGCACTAGTGTTTATAGGTCTGGATGACCCTACAGATAAGATCTTGATGCATCTTCCTCTTTGTGTGTAATATTTAACGAGTGCATAAAACCATATTTTATGTCGCATTGGGAACATAATCCTCTTTCATTTCATTCACTTCATCTTTATTTATCAGGGCATGCACAAACCGCCTTTCATGAAAAAATCATTTTTTTTCACTTGATTATTTCCTTTTCCATATTTTTATGTATTGATATTGAATATTTCCTTCTATAAAAATTTATAAATCCCCATAAATCTTTCACAAAACTCCCTTTTCCAAAAACACCTTTCTTTATTCTCCAGATTTTGGACCCAATTTTTTTGAAAACACTAGGAAACAACACCTCCATGAATACAAACTTATTGTAATTCCTTCAGAGCATCCATTATTTTGTCTTGGATCTTTTTCAACATACCATGTAAAAAATATATCTATAAATCCACAAATTATCATCAAATCCCTCTTTTTCAACAAACAAAATCAACCTAAAAATGATTCAATGTTACATTGAGGGATGTTTTCCCAATAGATACTATAACAAATGCATCTAAAATATCCTATAATATTACCCTAATATGATCCATCTACATCCACTAATGATATAATGTATCCCCAATATAATTTATGATCCAATATGATATAATTTTATATTATAGTTACTCAATATATAAATCAAAGTATATTATAAATTGTGGAGGAGGAGGTGGAGGAGTGGGATATACAAGATAAAAATATATCTGTATGTCTACAAAAATCAACTATAATGATGATCTAATATTATCCTCCATAATCTCACACATATCCCAAAATTCATTTTCTAAAGATCATATTTTTCCCTTATACACTTCTTTTCTCAAATAAGTACCAAGATGACCAAATTTTTTTAATATATACACCAGCCTCATATTTGTATACATGACCTAAGTATTCTTCATATCCTAATACAGTAGATAGAAAATACTTCTTACCATTATGTATGAAGGTATCCTATGTTCTATTATCCTCATGGGATTCCTATAAAGAAAATTTTGAAATTTTATTAGTTTTGTAAAATATTAAGTGTTTTTAAAGAAATTAAATTTATTCTTACAATCTTCTTAGATATGGACTTCAAATTTTTGTAATTTATTTTACCGTTTTATTCATCCAAGACCTTTATTTTCATTTTGAATAGTGGAGTGGGTGAGGGAGGAGGTAAAATCTATATGTATATTAAAGAATTGGATTTCAATCTTTCAAAATTTATAAATACTATTTTCTATTATAGAAATGGATACCCTCCATGAGATAAATTATGAGGGTATATGTGAGGGATATATCCCCTAAACCCTCATATATCTAATATATATAGTCCATATATTTTTTTATGATTGGTGAAAATCATATGGTATGAAATACATGAAACATAGACATATCAAATGCCTTTTTTATGGATATTATTAGGTTTTTATGAAAGAAAAGACACTAAATTTTCATGGTAATAGTATGTTTAATGTTTAAAAATTCGATCAAATTCTAGTAGCTATTATAAAATAATCTATTTCATAAGATGAATCAATCAGAATGGGTGTTTCATTCATATGATTGATGCACAATTAGAAGTGGAATTACCTCATATGTTGTAACATATGAGTTAATAAATTGTAGAATCCTAATGGGTTACATAGGGTAAACACTACCATGGGATAGTGTGGGTTATTTCTTGCCCAAGGATACTTCTAATGCTCCCTCTTCCCATATGATCACTTCTCTCTTTCCCTTTTTTTAAGAGAGGCACTAGAACAACATGGGTGTTGAGAGGGTCCTGATCATTTGACAAGTATTTCAACATCAACCCATGGATACCAACATAGGATGGATGTAATTTAGCTACCTTTTTAGTGATCTTTATCAACTATATGATAAATTTTAAAATAATATCTTTC
The DNA here is from genome assembly GCA_963277665.1 of Viscum album. NCBI lineage: Eukaryota > Viridiplantae > Streptophyta > Magnoliopsida > Santalales > Viscaceae > Viscum > Viscum album. The sequence goes on from OY728134.1 coordinate 614,812,374, forward strand.
TATGATTAAAGGTACACACATATTTTTTCTTTATTTTATAATTAATAGAATGGGAATATGACATGAATGTGGGAGAAGATGTTGTAGTTTGGGTCATGTGGCTTCGGGCTTTGGTCCATCGATCCCTTGATTCATCAAGTCATTGGTTAATCAGGATATGTAATGGGATTTCATTCCAAAGGTCCTTCAGGCCATCAAAAATTGAAACGGTCCTTAAATCCATAAGGCCTTTGGGCCACATAAGGGTTCCTTGTTAGCCCAAAAGAGAGGGATTATCATAAAATAAAATAAAAATAGATTTGGTTTCTAGTATTTAAACTAATGTAAGAAAGCTAACTGCAGTATCAAATATTCACCATAATTTTTTTTCTCAAAATCATGTATAAAATTATGGTGTTCTTGTTTAATACGAATAACAGAGCACTGTATAGTTTTAAATCATACAACATGTGTCATTAAAAATTCCCAAAATCCAGTGTGAATTAATCCTAAACTATTCTAGGTCGAATATTAAATATTCCATATGTCTTATTTCATACACATTATATAGGGTCTCCCAGTGTGAATTATTCTTACATAGGTATTGGGTTATCCTGACTTAGGCACTATATCATAAGGTATTGTAAGATTTAATATTACATTAGTTCAAACATGTATGCTCTCTTTTTACATGATTTAATAGTATATAGACCCTGGATATACATGATTAATCATACACATATTATTGGATAATCATACATGTTCCATTTTGTATCGCAATTAATTTTATGTGGGCCATTTGGTTAATATGGCGTAATGCTTGATATTAAAACTATGTGAATTAATTTCGTGAATTGTTAATATTAATACTATGAAGATTTATGCTACATGAGATTATCCCTACATAATGACTATTTTATTCCTATATAGTCACTGATTAATCTCACATGAGTATCTAAGTGTCTAATGCACCTTACATAGCACACTAAGTTTATTCCAACACGAGGCACTATATTAATACCATGCATCTCATAATTTTAAACTTACGCATGGAAGTATATATCATTAAAAATTATTGTTATAATAAAATGTGATTTTTTCAATAATTAAATAATGAATTGAGTTATATAATTTATAAATTTTTTATAAATTACAAGAAAAGGTATTTTGGTATATTTATTAATTTTTGAGAGTGTTTATAAGTTAATTAATTATAATTTTTTTATAATTAATTAATAAATTTTTATGGAATATTTATTATATTAATTTCTATAAAATATTAATGTTGATATTGAAATACACTTTACCAATTTATATAACATGCCTTATAATTTATAAATTAAATGTTAATTTATAGATTATAAGGGTAATTTATAAAATGTTTATAAATTATAAAATAAGGGAAAAATATAGGAGTTTATAGTTTATTTTGAATTATTCATAATATTTTATGTGAATTGTTGAAATTATGGCATTATTTGGGGAATTATTTAAAAAAAAATAAAAATTAGGTTTCATGATTTATTTTATCAAAGGTTTGAATAATGATAAATATATGAAATTTGAAATATGTAAATATTTATATAATAGAATTGAAATATAAAATGTTTATATTTCATGTAATATCATATATTTAGATTAAATGATATATAATTAAATATTATGAAGGAGTCTATACTGGGAGTACATATAAAGTGTTTATATTCAAAATTATAGATTTCCCATGATGATAAGATAAAATTAGAAACTATTTATAACTAGCTTTATTTATGAATTGTTTATAAATTTTTATCTCATGTTTAAATAATGAATTATTTATTTATTAATCTATTAATTTTTATTATTAGTCATGAATAAAATTATTATACCTTGAGTGATTTCATACTTTAGTTCAAAATTTGTTAAAATAATTTTATGGATTATTACACATGTATCGAAGGGGTTACATGGTCTATTTGATAATGGATTTAGTTTTATATTACTTTAACTTTGGGTTGTATTTAGATTTGATCTTGAATTAAGTAATTAATTATGATTTATACATATTAGGTGTTATAATTATAATGGAATCAAAATCTATCTTGAATAAAGTATCCATGGGTAGAGGGAATTTGGTTCAGACTATTCACTAGCTTGAAGGTTTATTACTTGTATTGAAAAGTTAGGGTTGAATATTTGTGGTTCCAGGATTACTCATGTGGAGATTACTAATTATAATAATTATAGACATTTATATGAAAGGGTTCCATGTACCTTATTCATGAGATACATTTGGATATGTATATATATAGTTGTATTTTTCATTTGGGTTAGTAACACAAGTTATGATTTGAGTAAAGAGTTACATTTCAATATGGTTTGAACATATTGATTTAGTGGAAGGAATAATATTCCAAACTAAATCATTAGAATAATGGATACAAAAATGGAATAACATGAGATAATATGGTGATAATTAAATCTATTTGAAAATATTAATTTTTATTCCAAAGAAACCACATGTTAAGGGCTTGATCATTTAACTGGGTATGTTCTGCTAAAGCGGGGACCATGGATTATCTTGTGTAATTGATGGTCGAAATAGCTAACCCAAAGAGTTAGGAAACTAAATCCCATTGTGTTTTTTGGGTTATACTTAGCTGGGAAACCCTAATAGTTAAGATACTAGAGGAATAGAGTTGGGTTTATCAATATTATGGATTGGAAAAAGAGTTATCCCCTCAACTATCCAAGAATATTAAATGATATGATTGGTATAATTCCCTACAAAACAACTAAGTGTTAAGAGTAATTTCCAAGTGAACTCATTTTTTTTATAAAAATATATATCTTTTCCCACTAATGGATATGATGAACTAAAAATAGATCATCATTTTAGTGGGTGAAAATTTAATAAAAGATTTCATTAAATAATTATAAAATATGATACACATATGATAAATTCTTATGTTGTAGATAATATCATCATAATCATTAAACATGTCTTTGAGATCAATCCTTGAAAAAATTGAAGCTTAATGTAAGCTACTCATAAGACTGGTAAATTATGAAACATTCTTAATTAAGGAAAATATATGATTTATAGCACTACATTTCCATGTAAAAAAGTGTTAATTTTTTTTAATAGGTGAATCTATATGATTGTGGTAAGTATAAAATGATTCAATTGAGGTTTTATTGACATTAGATTCCAGAAGACCTAAGTAATTATAGTCTCCACTCATATTCTCAATATGGTTGGGTATGTCAAAAATATGGTGAGAATAGAGGTTTCTTTAAGGCTTATTCTAGTTAAGGAATTAATTATTTTTCTATACATGGAAATGTTCTGACAATACAAATATATTCATGAAATATTTAACCTATTTTATCAATGTGTTAATAAAATATAAACTACAGTATGATTTCTATGTTTTGGTGCTGTATGTATAGTACAATTGGGTAAAATTTCAAAACGAAATAAGAAAATCTAGTTATAGAGTCTAATATTTTTTATTAAATTATCCATTTAAATTCATCAAAACCATGAATTATCAATAAGAAATAGTAATGATTATATAGTATGTAATTTTTATGAAACCTAAAGGTGTTTGTGAAACTCCATGGAATTTTCACATCAAGGGAAGAATTGATAAACATTTTAGTTTTCATTAAATCAATAAAGAAAATATTTACTACATTTAAGATTTAAATATATAATAATATATCAATATCATATGGATCTAAGAAAAGAATATATATCTTTGTCTCATTTATCTTATCAATTAAGAGAAGCTTTTTATTAAAAATAGTTTTCATACAAAATATGAGATACTACACATGGTTTATGATTCATCATATTCTATAACATGTTTTTAAGAAGAAGATAAAGATAAAAACATTTTATCTAGAATAAAGGTGTTTATCTAGTTGTTTTTAAAATATGAGGAAATGAGATCCCATAACAATAAATGGAATATTTTAAAGAATAATATTCTTTTTAGGAAAATTCTCAAAACCCATAAAATAACATTTTTCCCCTCAGAATCATGTTCGTATTAGGAATCACCATTTATGAATGGTTTCCAATGGGTTTGTTTGTGGAATAAAAAACACCCAACATTTCTGTATCCAATGGGACCTACTTTCCAAAGGCATTTACTCGTCAAGAGGTTTGGATGATGATGCTTGAGAGCTCTCATTGGTCGAGAGTATGGGAGGTCAGGCTCATCACACCCTTTTGGGGGGAATTATTTCCTATTCTGGGACTCTCTTATAGATTTAAGACATATTTGAAAATCATTTATTAATTACCAAGTATGATATGGATTAACCTAGAATTAACAATCAATTATTAGCATGTATGGAATATAGAATCATATGTATATATCTGAGGTTCTACATCAATGGTATCCTATTATATAAAAATTAGAGATTCTTTGGCCCTGAAGATACTGATTTTTTATCCACATAGTGTGGCACTCTCGAGTGTATCGTCATCTATGGAAACATGAGTTGTTTTGATGTTGGGATCAGACCCATGAATGGGTTTCCTACATATCCTTGTGAAAGGAATCAGAACCCATATAGTTCGGTGCCACTTAATAGGGCACATCATACCTTTTAAGGTCATGTGAAATGAACCTAACCATACAGTTTAACCTCATGTGGTCTGGACATCTAGATGGAAGGTTCCTATTCAAGGTTTGGTATGGGAATTATGCCAAAGAATTATAGGGAACTTGGAAGGAATATGGATTCCCAGGTTGAATTAATCCCTACTGGGAAAGTGGCCCCAAGAGAATAAGGTTTAAAATATTTTTAGGCTTGAACCTCAGGGAGGTTTCTTACGTATCCCATTTGGATAGGAATCAAAGCCCACATAGTTTGATTTTGAGGACCCATGCCTATGGAGGCCCTCAAAGGTATGTATCACAGGAGAGTATGGCCTTTTAAGAGGATTCAATTGGGAATTACTCCTGAATAGGATGCCCTAAAAAGGGGACCATGAGGGATATATCGACTCATGGTGGTTTGAAGTATTACTTTGGGGATTAATCCTGAAGAGGAGGCCCAGATTAGGGGGTTTATTATTAGGGCTTACTCTTGAGGAGGATTCCCATTGATCTCAGGCCTTAGGTAGGAATTCTATGTATCCTGGTTAGAGCAGGAATCAGAGTTCTTGTAGTTCAATTGTGAGGACACACACCTATGTAGGGCCTCAAATGAATGTGTCACAAGGGAATATGTCCCTTTAATAGGAATAAGTTAGGGATTACTCCTAAAAAGGATTCCCTGTAAAAGCACAATGTGGGATGCTTCAAATCATGGTGGTTTGAGGGTTTACTTTGAGGATTATTCCTGAGAAGGATACCCAGATTAAAGGAATTATGATTGGAGCTTACTCATAAGGAGGATTCCCATTTAGATCAGGCCTTGGATAGGTTTCTTATTCATCCTACTTAGTAGGAATCTGAGTTATAATAGTTTAATATTTGGGTCTTACGCATTGAGGATACACAATGTAGTTTGGATTGGTATGACTGAGGATTACTCCTGTGGAGGATTCCCATTGATCTTGAGCCATAGGTAGGTGTCCGAAGTATCCTAGTTATAGTAGGAATTTTAGTTCTCATAGGTTTATTACTACCATGGATCGTGCATATGTCATGATCACCATTAACCTCTAATCCCATGCGATTCATGCTCGGTGTGAGAAACAAGAAGTATTTTATGATCTAGGAAATCACATGACCCACTTTTCTATGATGGATATGTGTTTTAAAATCTAGGGGATTACTCTTAAAGACGATTACCTTGTACCAATTGGGGATTATTCTTAAGGAGTATTCCCTTTTAAGGTTTTATGGGGATTACTCCTAAGGAGGATACCAATTTGAGGTTTAGTTGGGGATTACTCCTAAGGAGTATTTACATGTACCAGTTAGGGATTATTACTAAGGAGGATTCCCTTGTACTGGTTCAACTCGACATAGGAGTCAGGTGATGAGGTTTCAAGAGTTTATTGAGGATTTTATAGACTCAAGTTACTGAAAGAATCCAAGAGGAGAATCTAAACTCGTAACATGGGAAAGGAACCAAGGGGAGTATTTCAACTCAAGTATTTTTAGAGAGTGTGGAGAAATATATAAAATCATGGAATTAATAGGGTGGAAGTTAAGAATTTATATGGAATAAACCAAAATGGCATCGACTCGGCCTAAAAAGTTTGCGGTGAGACTCTCCGTTTTTCATGGGGATCAATGATAGAAGTGAAAGGACTGGCCTGACGGGATGAGACTAGAGCCCGTTACTGATCCTAAGAGGGGGTGTGGGGGAATATCCCCCATAGTATAGATCAGTGGGGCCATGAAGGTGGGTTGACCTGGTGAGTCACACAAGTGGCTCGCGCAAGTGGGTCACATAGGTGGGTTGTGCAGGTGGGTTGCACAGGTGGGCTGCCCAGGTGGGTCGCGCAGGTGGGTCGTTCATGTGGGTGGCCCAGGTGGGTCATTCAGGTATGGGTCACCTAGGTTGTTCACCCAAGTTCTAGGATGGGGGCCATGCCCTAGTAAGGGTGGTACATGTAAAATCACCCAAGTATGGATGGACTACTTGGGTGGGGGAGCTGCACGACCATAGCCCATTCCTTGTTTCACCATCCAGGAGTTCAGTTATCGTCCGAAAATTTGAAGTGGTTGGGTCTATTTATAGAACCACAGGTCAGTATGCATGAATAGACGTGCGTGGAGGGCACTATCCGGATGGGCCTCAATGGAGGGTCCTATACTGATGGGCCTTCATAGATGGCCCTACACAGACGGTCTATATGGTGACATACATTCCTTTATAAAATTTTTCCATCTTCTGAGAGCCATAAATTTTGATTCGTAATTCCATTTGGGCTCTACTACTAGTAAAATAGAATATCTCAAAGAGATATACACTTCCTAATATGGTTAATACACTAAATCTTCTTATAAGAAATGCATAAATCTCATTTTGATGGGTTGAAACATTTTTATCATTGATCTTGGAAATCCACATCCTATTCCTTGAGGGGGGATCTTTACAATTATCCCTCATTATGGAGTATTCTTTTGGAACATGGAAATCCATCATGCATATTATTCTAGCATGGAGATACATCTCTACTCAAACTCAAAATTTTTTTCTAAGTGAGGGTCACATCATGGATTCTGCAGCAAAGTGCATGAAACACATTTTTCAGTGTCAACAAACATATTTGATATGGATAAAATATATAATATTTATATATTCCTACTAATATAAATAAGAGTTATTTCCTAATAACAAAAGAGTTTATGAATATTAGCATGATATTATAAATAGAATTTAGTGTCTAATAGGCTAGTGGGAGTATGGTTGAACTTAGAGAAGTTCAAAGTTATAAAATAAAATACTATTTCAATAAAAATTATAAGTGAATTTAACTTTATATCATAAAATAGTTTAGTGTATAATAGTAAATATAAATTTAAATAGTTACATTCATTTACCACAATAAAGTTAATATCAGTTTATCCTAAAATATTATAGGTTGTGTAGGTAGGTGATAATATAAAAAGGTACATTAGATACTAAAATATTTCAAGAGAAAATATTGATGGAAAATATTCTAATTGTGATGATGTTAAACTTAGAAAGAGTTATATTTAGAAAATATAATTTATTAACATCCTAAAATTTTATGTTGTAAATTTAAAGAGTTTGAATGCGTTTAAGGAGTTGAACATTAAGAATTTGATTCCTAATTCTCACCATTATTCAAACTGGATTAGTTCATAGATGTTACACACTAAAGGGTTTCTTGTGAGAGATTTTATAACAACATATACTTTTATATATGTAAATTTACTTCTAAATAAATAGTGTGTCACATTTAGGAATATAAAATAGTATAAAACACATGCACCACATAATAAAAAAATAAAAATTCATTATTTAATTAATTTAGAATATTATATTTGTAGAATAATTATACCCAATAAAACTTAAAGTATTAAAATGGGACATTAAACATAAATAAAATAAAATAACTAGAATAGGAAAATTCATATCATTTTTATCTCTAAAAAATATCACTCTCATGAACAATAATTTAAAAAGAAACAAACCAATAGTAATGCAATCAATATTTTGAAAATGAACAATATAGAACCCTGAGAGGACCTGAAGTGAAGAATTGATGGATGAAATATGTGGTATTTATAGGAAGTATAAAATAGATATGACCATTATAATAGTAACCTAACCATTGGAATATTAACATTTTTATTACTAATAATAACCTAAAAGTTAGAATAATAATTTTTCCATTAGAATAGTAATATAAAAAATAAAATAGTAAAATGAAATGTAAATAATATTTACTAGGAATATATTAAGTAAATATAAATATTATAATTCCATATAAATAAATATTCAAACTAGAAACTCAAAAAAAGTATAAGTGCATTTTTTTATAAGTGTATTTTAATGTTTTTTTTGTAAAAAATCATAAATTTTCATATTAGTATTTAAAATTAACTAAGTTAGAAAAATATTTGGATAGAATATAATTTAATTTTTGGAATCATCATGTTGAAATTTTATAAAGGGTGATTTTTTGGTAATTTTTTGAAAAATAATATTTTTTAGGTGAATAGTAAAAATAAACCTTTTCTAAATAAAAATGATTTTTGAGGTAATATTGATGTAATAATGACTTAACTGTTAAGTCCCAACCAAAATGGATGATGGTCTATAGGGGTTGTTAATAGATCATTTTAAAAATTTAATGAAATTTAATAAGAGTAAATATAAACAAGCACAAGAAGCAGAAACATAAAATAAAGAACACAAGAAATTTTCATAGTAGTTCAGATAGAAGTGATCCTACATCTACTTTTCACTTATCTATACCCATCAAGTGAAATGATACAAATTAAAATGACCTCCATTTTTAAGGGTAGTCACAACCTAATTATAAAATACCCTTTCTAGTAAAGGAATAACCAAAACAACCTTGATTTTTAAAGGTGAGTCACATAATGATAACAACACATATCTTTTGAAAAGGTATAAACCAATACATACCTTTTATAGTGGTATGACTAATTAAAGTTGAGATATGATTTAGGAAATGGAAATAATAAACTAGAATAAAATTACAATATCAATAAAGGATAGAAATAATTAAATGCAAAGACTCAAGGAACCAGTCAATGTAGATGATTTCAAACATTTATTTAATAACAACCAATCCTTGATAAATGGAATGGTTCATCATTCCAAGGTAGTAGAAATCGATAATTATTTTTTATCCTTGAGATTTGATTAATAATTTGAATTTTTTTCGTACTTGATCACTTGTAAATGTTTTAAAGTTTTAAGTTCACATATGTATATGTTTTTGACATTTTTTCACTGGTTCACCAATACTTCCACCATGTAACATTATTTCCTTTAAATAGTATCTGAAATAGCTATACATATAGTCTAAAATGGTCAAAATAATTTATAGTAATAATAATAATAATACCCAGAATATATCCATAATTATATAGTCATTATACATATCCTATAATTATCATTTGAATGAATATTAACACCCAAAAAAATGAGCATTGACAAACCCATAAAGGAAGAAATACCTGAATATGGATATTATTTTACCATTTAAAAAATAAGAAAAGGTTGAAAAAACTCATAGATTGCATAAAAATCTAAGTGACACACAATTAAGAGTCCTTTAGAAGGTCACACGAAGGAGCCATGCACAACGCATGACTTGCAGCAGATCCCATAGATCCCCTTTTACAGGTCCTTCTACTCTTAAAATTGCATCCTAGATAACTAGTGATCACATGGAGACTTCTATACAAGCACCCTGAGGTCATGTAAATTTTTAAGTGATAGGTGCCTGGAAATCCATCAAAAAATCCTTGGAAAATAGGGAGAAAAATATCCAAAAGGTGGGAGCCTCTTGTGGTTATAAAACTCATGAGACACACCCATGTATCTCAAGAGACACTGTAAAACCCCAGTGACATGTCCTCATAGTCTTACAAGAGCCCACTATCATGTCACCCCCATCTCGTGAAGGGCTTCAGACATGTCCAGGCAGTCTCATGCTCCTCCTTTGGATCCAAAAACAAGAAGAAGGGTTTTTTCAATGATAATGATCGAACATCACCATAAGACCTTTTTTGGTCACGTGATGCATCATCTATAGGGATAATGATTATCCTCAACAATACTCAAGCAAACTTATGAGACCCTAGGTCTTATTAAAATAAAGAAGGAAATAGAAAGGGAAAAAGGTGAGAGCCTCTTGAGGTCATAAACATCATGCAACACACCCCATATGGTTCGCGAGACACTACAAGACAATGGAGACATGTACACCTATCCATGAGAGAGCTCTCTGGCATGTCACCCTCACCACATGAAGGGATTTAGAAATGTCTAAGCAGTCCTGCACTCCCCCTTCAGATCTATAAGGAAAGCAGAAGGATTTGTACATGAAATGCTTGTGCATCACTACAAGAATACTTTTTGGTCACATGACGCATCACCAATTGAGAGAGTGATTGTCTTTGACAACACTCATGAAAGATTATAATATCCCCAAGCCTTTGAAAAATAAAATAAGGAAATAAAAGAGAGAAGGTGGGATCCTCTTATGGTCATAAACTTTATGTGATGAGCTCATGTGATTTGAAATACCTTGAGGAATCCCTTAGATATGACAAACTAATCCCATGAAATCCCCCTAACAATCCATCATTGTCTCATGAAAGGCCCTTGAAAATATAATCCTGACAATGTGAAAGTCCCTTGGTATGCCCACATGATTAGTTAAGACCCCATTAATTGGATATAATCCAATAAACAAGGTGTTTATGGGATGATATCATAGTTTTTAAAAAGCATGCACCACTAGAATTACCTACATCAGGATCTCATGAAACACATGACATCAAATCCCTCCACCGACTCCAGCCTAGATTTTCACGATACACGCCACACAAGGAGGTGAATAATCATGGTGGCGTGGCCTATAAATCCACAAACCCATCATCAAAAAATAAATCATTGGATACTTGCACCAAAAAACTCAATAATTAGAGTAGATTTATCAGAGTATATGATCTCATGATTAGAAAGGTTTTTCAGAAGGCCATGCGACAACACCAGGACATGTCGCCCAGATCATGAAACTCTCCTTTGGTATACTATTTAGATCATGCGAAGTCCCCTATATGTGTCAAATAAAGACATATGAAACCCTATAGGAATTCCACCCAAGTCTCGTGAAACCCTATAGGATCGCCATCCAAACCTCGCGATGACCTCTAGACATGTCTCCCAAATCTTTCAGCGACACTATTTTATGTTAGTTAAGTTTAGAGATGGAAAGAGGTCATGTCAATTGGATCTTATGACATCCTCTAGAGAATCTAGCCAGATTTCATGATGACCTCTAGGTATGTCAGTTATCTCTTGCAACATCCCTTGCACATGTCATCCATCTTTAATGATGATTCTAGAAAAGTCATCCAGATCATGAAACACCCGCTAGACATATCATGTTGACTCTTTCAACACCCTCCAAGCATGTCAACCATATTTCATGGTGACACCATGGAAATACATTAGGATCATGTGATGCTATCCAAGCATGTCATCCAAGATCATGTGATATATTCTAGGATCAACTAGCCAGGTCTTGTGATATCCCCAAAAAAGTCATCCTTTCTCATGTGATGGATTCCAGGATCAACCAACCAGGTATTATTATGTCCTCTATAAAAGTCATACTTGGTCATGCGATGGATTCCAGGATCAACTAGAAAGGTCTTGTGATTTCATCTATAAAAGTCATCTTTAATTATGTGACGACCTTCAGATGTGCCATCCGGATTGTGTGACACCCCTCATACAAGTCAAATGGATCATGAAATTGTCTTTGGACATGTCAGGTAGAAATCCTCTAAAATGTCAAGAATAAAATCAAGGCATGTCAAGATGAAAATCAACGTATTTTAGGAAGACAAGAAATCTAGGTCAAGTGGGCATCCCAAGACTTGATAACCTCGTCTAGCCTCCATAAAGGTAAATATTGTTGTGTAAACCCCAGTTTAATTAAATTATGAAGAATATAATTCTTGATATAACTAGGATATATATGACACATTCTTAAGGCCTAATATCCATAATAAACATCCAAAGGGAAGTCCCAATACATAAGTCCCATATCCACAAGTAGTGAGATTGGTCATTTTCCATCCCCTGTTTCCCACACCAAGCATAGATCATGTGGGTTTAGGAGTTTTCAATGATCATATCATTCAAAAAGGGAAACCTCAATGTGTAATCCCCAACCAATGGAATAATATAGTATGTCCTACATATATGGGAAGTCTCAGTGTATAAACCCTAACCCAATGAACTACGATGACACTGATTCCTGGCATAACTAGAATATGTAGGAAAACTTCCTAAGATTTGAGCTCAAATGGGAATCCAATTAGGTGTAATTACCATCATTTAAAAAACATTCCAACCATAGGGACACAATATCTCAAATGGTTTAACCATTTATCCTCATCCACTAATGGATTGAGAAATAATTTAACTACGATAAATCTAATTCCTATTATAACTAGGATACGTAGGACACCTTCCAATGGCCCAAAACCTATATTTAGCATCCAATGGGATGTACCAGAACATAAGAACCACATCTATATACAATGAGGATTATTACTTTCTATCCCTTGTTTCTCACATCGAGAATATCTCACATGGTATTAGGGATTTGAAATGATAACCTAATTGGCATCATGAATCTCCACCAACTAGGTAAACCTCAACATGTAAACCTTGATCAATGAAATGATATAACTACCCAACATAAAAGGGAATCTAACTTGGGAAAAGTACCAAGGGTGTGAATGAACTACAATAACTTTGATTCTTGCCATAACCAAGATACGTAGGATGTATAACCAAGAATCAAGATCAAATACAAGGTTCCCAAGTTCCTATATATATTTCATTTTTCTTATGATGTTAAATTACATGGATTAAAAAAATATGTGGGTTTTGATTCTTGTTATAAAAGAAGATACATAGGATGCCTCACAATGGATCAATACCATCATCGAAATATTAACCACCTCCCTAGATTAAAACTAACCCCGGAGTGCCTTGTTATACGATTTCAATATATAAAATGCTACCCACGAAAGGGGAATAGATGAAGAAACTTAGATACATACAGAGGGATTAACCAAAAATACCCCCTCTCTTTGCATATAAAGATATTTAACCTATTATCATTTTTAGGGTAACCAGTCGTGTATCGGGATTAGGAAGAGATTCCTGGGAATATATTAAATCTATGAGAGAGTCACTGAGTAGGAAAAAATTCCCTCCAAAGGATGTGATGATTTCAACCTATCATCCTCTCAACCAATGTGAGTTCCTAAGCTTCATTGGGTCTAAAACCCCAACTGAATGCCTAACTTTGGAAAGAAGGCCCATACCTAATTATGGATGTGGGAACCGTTGTGAGTTTCTATTAATGATTAAAAAATGGTGAGCCTGAAATGAATTATTATGCAGAACATTGAACCCCCCACAATCAAACAATCTGAATGAAGAAATCCACATCTTAATGAAGAAACAAAAATGGTGAACCCAAAATGAATCTCTTAAATAACAAAATGATTGGGTAATTATCCATTAGTCCATTTTTTTCATTTACCACTGAAAAAAAATGTTAAAACTGATGTAAAACTCTCAAATAGTAAGATGATTGGTTGACCATGACATGGATCTTATGGCTGATCTATTGTAGTTGGGGTTATCATAAAATAAGTTCATCCTCACTTTGACAATTTCATGTGAGTAGAATGGCCATATCTAGAATAAAAGTACAATTGTGTTACCCATGCATATCTGATTGAGAACATACCATGCCTATAATGGTGCACTGATCAGTGACCCTCTTCCCCATTTTTTCATGTCTGTAGATAATGCCCACATCAAAAACACCCCGATCTGAGATAATGTCTTCATCCAATGGCTGTTCTAGAAAATAAGCTACAACTGAAATCCCTACATGGCTTAGAATGACCTCACCCACCTAAAATATTTAGTATGGGGTTACGAATACAATGTTATGGGAATACCATCAACATGGTATGATCTTGATCATTGAGGCTTCCCACAAGGGTCTTTAAGTACTCAAACCAATGAGTCTATATCATCTAAATAAAGCTATAGTAAAGCTAGTTTCCCTTATTTCCACATCCAACTACTTTGGAAGTTTATCCTTGGAGTGTGACAATCACCAACTTCAATATCTAATGAAGGTGGATCAAGGAGCTAACTACATATCCTTTTAGGTTCAGGGGACGTTGAGGAGGGATCCTATCAATCCTTGTTTCCAACACCATCCCACCAGTACCCTTCAGTCGACTGCTTAGGGTACTTCCCAACACAATACCACCTCTAAAACCCATGGACATGAAACTAGGAAGAAACATCGGGAACATAAGACTTTGGATAATCATGAGTGGGATCATATCTACACTCCCACTAATGATATCTACTAGCATATTCTGATAGTAACCAGCAAGTAGGATCATATCCCTTCTCACACGGGACAAGTCTGGGGGCATATTCCTATAGTAAGCACGAGAGAGGCACATATTCCTATCCCCATGCATGAAGTCCATCAACATATTTAGGTAGAAAAATGAGGTTAAATGTGGGATCATATCCCTACTTTAATCAAAGATATACTCCAGTATATAGTGGAGATGAAAAATGTGCTAGCTTATATCCTTGTGCACACTTTTCTAAAATGCCATTACGTATTTGAAACAACTTAAGAACTTCACCAGAATATTCTGGAAATGGTAAATATTTAGGGATATGTGCATATTTCTATCCCTAAAGTTAGAGAAGCTCAACACTCTGATCATTGTAATCAAGTGGTTTCTATAGAGAAAGAACATATGGTTTTTCATATCCAGGAGGATTATCAGTATATTCTGGTAAAGGATGAGGCATCAAACTAGGAAAATATTTCCATTCCAATTGGGGCTCACCAGTTGAGAAAAATTCATGCCTTGGGATAGAGGCACATGCACATAATAAAAGTATGTTGGAATGTTCTAAAGGTCTAGGATCGGGCTTATATCCTCATTATAGTTGAGGATGACAAAGTCAGAGGAGAACATACCTTAGGATGAACTCATATTCCTATTGAAAAATACAAGTGGCATAATCCAAAGGTCCATGATTGGGATCATATCCCCTTTTTAGTCAGGGATCACCAAGTGAGAATGACACATGCCTTGGGATAGGCTAATGTTCCTATCATTGAATCTTCCTAGAATATTTCTATATATCATGGAATCTAGGTACATATTTATAATTCCTCCAATGAATGACTACACCAAAATACTTCCGAGGTAATGAAGGATGATACTCATATCCCTTCTCCCATTCTTGATGTCAATCGTCACACTACTAGAAATTTAAGCTATAGCCATAGATCTATATCCATGGTTTTATAGATCTGTGAATATTGCTTATTTATATCCATGATTTAGTATATACTTTCATGGATAAAAATATGAACTGTATTTTTTTTCCAAATCCCATCAGGCTCCTCCCCCCGATCGCTTTTTTTTTTTCAAATCGCGTCGGGATTCTCCTCTATCCTCCCACGATCGCGACCCTCCGAACTCTGTCTCTCATGGCGGAGACCCTCCGAACCCAGGACGTCTCTCACTGCACGCGACCTTCCTTCCCCGACCCATCACGACCTCTCCTCTCCCCGATCCCCCTCCACTGATAGTGCCCCTCACGACCCTCCGAACCCTTGACATCTCTCATGACAACACCCTCCTCCCTGATACCCACTGCGCGCGACCCTCCTTCCCCGACCCATCACGACCTCTCCTATCTTCAATCATCCTACACCAATAGTGCCCCTCGTGACAGTGCCCCTCGCGACGGTTCCCATCGCTGACACCGAACAAGGAAACCCCACCGCGAGCTGCTACCACAGAACACGGGATACCTCACCTCCCCCACCGACGCTACTCCTAGGTGGCCCCAACCCCCTCCAGGTGATCCTACTCCTCCTTGTTATGAACAATTATGTAGTCATTATTCTATTATCAGTGTGTAGAAGTAAACTGGAATAGTTTCACATGTTTGATTATGGTAAATAGGTTTTTGAATTAGATACATTATTCTAATTATAATTGATATGTGTGGAGTGAGGGACAAGTGGTTTTCGGTGAAGAACCAATTAGTATAGATTGGGAATCTGTATGGCGGAATTGTGGGCAATTGGAATTGATAAAAAGTGATGGTATCAAATTTTGATGGTTAAATTGGGAATTAGGGGATCATCTTGGACGCTTCTCAAGGATTTTAATTCTTATGGTTGGCAGTTTTTAATGACCCACACAATTAGAGGGTTGGTAATTTTAGAGGAAATTTGATTTTTTTTGCCCGAATAAGGGAGATTTTTGAGAATTGGGATATGAATTGGAATTTAAAGAGTTAATACATCTCTGGGATGTGTTTTCATTTGAGGATAATGGTTATTTAGAGGGTTGGTTTCCAAATCTTAGGGTGGTGGCTAACCGCAAAAAACTGCAGTAGTTATTGGGTATTTAATTGGGAGGCACTAGGTGCCTCTTAATGGGTTTGTAAAAAACTACAGACTTTATAAGGTACCCGATGGAGGGGTACCAGGTACTCGGTGGGCTGGAAAGTGTAGCAGACCTTTTATAAGGGTCATCAGGTACACAGTTGAGGTGGATTGGTTACTCAGTAGGGATGGGTGTTGTTTTTTAAGGATAAAAAAATAGTTATTCTAGATTCCACCTCTAAAAATGCCTTATGGGGTTCTTCTACTTTAAATGGATAGAGGTAAATATTCTTCTTCTACCTCTATTATTCTTTCTTATTTATATCTTTTAATATTTAGTTTTTTAGGGTATGGTTTGTGTCATATTTCACCCAGACTTATCGTGGCACATGAGAATGTGACGTTTCCAAGATTTATTTATCCATTGACGTGTTAGAAATATTGTGGCACATGGAAACATTGTTTTCTTTTTCTAATTATGTTAGATACTTCAATTCATTCTTATTTATTAAAGTTATCCTTCATTAAATCATTACATTGTCACTATTCCCTCATAGAATGTGGTGCAATGACATTAAACTTACACATTCTAATCTTTAACCAAGATTTCATGTGATCTTATTCTTTCTTATATTTTGATATCTTTACCCAAAAAAACATACCAATTGATATAGTATATGTTTACTAGCATGATTATATTTATCGTGGTTGATTCCATGCATAAATATTCACACAACAATGTTTCTTATAGATTATATGTTAATACAATTCTAATATTTCTTGGATTCAGGTATGAGAAAACATGACCAAGATGTATCATGATCAGATTTTGGTGTTATATTTAAAAATATAGATGTTCTAGAATCATCCTCAAGCTAACGGTGAGATCATGGAATTTATGGATCTATCCTATAGTGATAAAATCGAATATTTAACAACTTATCATTCTTTGTTGGTTCATCATTATTAGATTTAAAATTCTCAACATTGATAATGAAGTTACCATCATTGAAGCTACTATGTGATGACATGGGACCAATGATATTCTTACCACTAGGAAAATTTTAAATGTTACATCTTTCTCTTTACCTATAGTTATCAAGAATAATATTTTTTTTCTAAAAACAATAATTAATTTCATAATTCTAAAACTAAACCTCTAAATATGTCAGAGTGAATTGAGGTTCTTAAACATGTTCAATTTACTACTTTCATAAATATTATTGAAAGAAAACATAGTTGAGACATGGTATCTACTAACTATACTAATCCTCGGTTCCTCTCCATTCCATGTGTCCAACATTCAGAAACCCACGTTTCTTCTTTGCTTGACTTCCACCCACCTTCTTCGCGTCAATACCTTCCTCTCCCTCCCTCCCTCTTTGGCACACAGTTTACCTCAGATTATCCTCCAGCTCAGGGTTCATCTCTTATCGACCTAGGGTTCGTTTTCTTCCTTTGCGTCATACCATTTATTTTGCCTCACTCCCTCTTCTTCATGCAGTTTCCCTCAGTTTCTCCCAACGCACGCGCTTTTTCTCCTGTCGACCTATGGTCCCTACAG
Source organism: Viscum album (assembly GCA_963277665.1). Classification (NCBI taxonomy): domain Eukaryota; kingdom Viridiplantae; phylum Streptophyta; class Magnoliopsida; order Santalales; family Viscaceae; genus Viscum; species Viscum album. The sequence continues at coordinate 614,830,586 of OY728134.1, forward strand.
ACCATAGTCGTCGTCTTCCTCCTAATCTCGGTTCCCGCCCACTCTTCGAATTCCTGTGCACTATTTCTACCGCCGTACTCCAATACCATCCTTCACATCAATCCACCCTAATCCTATCTATTGATTGTGACACCACCTTCCTTTTCTGGATCTAGAATTTGTTCACATCAACACCAAGTATCGATTTCCCTCGATTTCTCCTCCCTCTCGATTATCACCTATTGTCAAGCTAGTGTTCCTGACTACCCCGGTCAACATCTCCCTCCATCACCCGGTTCCCCTCCACTCTTCCAGGTGTTCCTGGTTTTATCTGTCTCCTATGATATTTACCTCGGTGAAGCACACCCTGTACTCACTTCGCGTTTCCATTCACCATCACTGAAACTTGCTACTTTCTTCAAAAATCTATCTTACTATTGCTTCGTAGAAATAGACGAGAGGGTAGAAATGTTCCCTAAGCGCAGATTCATCCAGCTCCCAATGAATCATGCATATGGTATTTTCTCTTCTATAGCTTCTCAGTATCATTTTTATCTGCTCTATAGTTTCACATTTCACTATGTTCATACTAATTTTGCAGGGTGTAATACAATATAGTGCTTCAAAAATGGTGGGTTATCATAAGTTTCTAGAAAAAATTTCAGTTCTCTCCAATATTTAGTTTTTCGAGCTACATATGGATTTTTCAAACATCAATACAATATATCTCCTATTTTAATTCACCCATTACTACTTGTACTTCTTTTTCTTGGTCAATATTTCTTCATCTAAATTTTCTTCCATGGTTGATCAACTTCTAAGTTATTAGGCTTTTTTCTCAACACTGGAGCACTTTTCTTTGTAGCTCAAAAGTGTTTTATTTTCTTTGAGCTTTCTTATTTCTCACATTATAAACATTTATGTTGAGGAAACATGATTTTCTCTTCTTTCACATGTTTATTGTTGTTTGAAAATTGCATATTCACTTAAGCAATTAGAGAACTCTCAATGTTTTTCGTTTTTTTGGTTTATCCTTTTATAACTCATCAGACTATATGATCAAACATTCTTTCTTATCATGTTCAACCTTCTTCATAGGTGTGGATCCATTTTTTGTTATGATATATTCTATTTGATTAGAAATTGTGTCCTCTAGTAAACTTTTATTATCGGGTGGGATAAAAACTTGTATCGAAAAAAACCAAATTAAGTTGAAACTCAAGCCAAACTAATTATATACCATTAATAGGAAAAATAATTGTTAATTAATAGGAATGTACTATTTGATAGTATCATTTTGAAACATGGATCTATTTCCCCCTTGCTTGCAGGAACATGATTTGACCCATGGGGCATTGTGGTTCTTATATGTTGGGCGGTGACATGTATAGTCACAAGAGACAGGTATGTTTTAGTTTAGTTTTTATTTTATTTTCTTTATCGCATTGGCCACTTAGGTCTTTTACTTCATTCTGTGGACAAAGGGTAATTATATTCTACAAAGGGGGGAAAATGGGGTTCAGATTGATTCAATCCACCGACTTTGATCCGAGGTAAGATTATATGGTTACTACTTGTCTCGCACCTCATGTATTTGGGGATTTAAGTGTTTTGGACTCCATATTATGTTTTCAGTAGGGCGTTGGATCATTTCATGTTGGTTCAGGTGGATTTGGTTCTCCCAATCGAGGTAAGACTTTAATGCCATTGGTTGGTTTCTCACTAGTTATGTAGCATCCTTTATGTGTTTTAATGTTCCTAATATCCTTTGTGTAGTGCATTGATCCCTGCTCGATGGTTTCGAGTAGCCAAGTTAAGGGCGACTCGCCTATGTGTGCATAGGTAAAAAGTATATGTATGTGGGTTCCCCCGTTACATGTATAGTCAACCATGGTAGTGATTATGCATGTATGGGGCTATGTGTGCCCATGTATATATATATAAATGCATACGCAGGTGAGTGGAGACTGGTATATGCGTATAAGCATATGTGCAAGGATCCCCTTGCACATGATCATGGCCATACGGGTGTGTGCATAGTGTCTAGGTGTCCTTGCATGTGTGTGAAGGTTCGTATACCCAGTGGGGGAGCATCAACTTTTAGTTCGAAATCTCCAAGAGCCGAAGTGGACGGTTTGGTTCCACCTTGAGGTAGGATCCCTCTTCTAGTCTCTTTAATTAAAGAATGCTTTAAATTGAATTTAGATTATTTCTTAATTATTCTTAATTATATTTAATTGCATATCTTGAATAAGTGTTCTTAAATATAATTGTTTCATTTGATAAATAAAGTCATGTTTTTTATAATAAAACCCCTCCAACGGAGGTATGCTGTCTGCGAAAACTCACAGGGATAGTTATGTTGATCTAGTTGCTTAAATTATTGCATTTGATTTGTGCTGAATGAGTTTTAGAATAAATGTTAAATATAATTAAATGAATTGTGCGATAAAGCAATTCCATGATTTTATAATAAAACCCTATCTTCTAAACTAAAGAGTAGTGATAGTTATTTGTATCATGTTTAGATTTGGTTTGAGTCTTTCATATGCCTCTTGTTGGTGTTTGTTTTGTGGCTAGTTAGTTTTTGTTTTCTTTGAATTATATAAATTGGCTTATCATACTCGTTTAACTCAAATGACATTGCCCGAGTAGGCATATTCCTTGACCATGACACTTTCCTTTCCACACTTTGAATATTATAAATAAAATTTCCATGTTCAGGCAAAGTGAATGAATTTGTAAATGGTTTGTGTAGGGTGTATGATTCTTTTCCTTTGTTTTGTTGCCCTTTAGATGTTGCGTTATTGTGCCGCTCGCTACAACCTTCTCTGGAGATCCCTTATTATAGCATATTAAATAGTTGATCTGTTCTATCATCTGTCGGCGGGGCAATGGTCGGAATGTTGCCTCGCCTCCTCCTGCTCCCTTCGCTCCTGGATGAAAGATGCTGCCCCGCGGATGTCGCTGGACCAGGCCAACACGTCGCGGTCATGTCGTGATTTGGACCTGCTCCAGCCACATCCAGACCACACCAGCCCCCTTCCACTTTCATTTCAGCCCGCAACCGCCAGTATTCCAGCCCGCAACAGCCCCCCCTGCCACCTTCAAATCAGCCCACACCATCCACCCTTACCCTTCCACCAGCCCCCTTCCACCAGCATTCCAGCCTCCTCCTGCTCTTTTGGCTCCTGGCTAGAAGATGTTGCCCCACGAATGTCACTGGACTAGGCCAACACGTCGTGGTCATGCCGCGGTCACGCCGTAGTCACTGCGCGGTCACGCCACGGTAATGCCGTGATTTGGACCTACTCCAACCACATCCATCCCACACCAGCCCTCTTCCACCTTCATTTCACCCCACTGCCACGAGCATTCCAGCCCGCAACAACCCCCCTGCCACCTTCGAATCAGCCCACACCATCCCCCTAGCACCTGCAACCAGCCCCCTTCCACCAGCATTCCAGCCTCCTCCCGCTTCCTTCACTCCTGGCCGGAAGATACTGCCCCACAGATGTCACTGGACCAGGCCAACACGCCGCGGTCACGCCGCGGTCACACCGCGGTCACACTGCGGTCACGCCGTGGTCACACCATGGTCACACCACAGTAATGTCGTGATTTGGCCCTACTCCAGCCATATCCAGCCCACACCATCCCCCTTACACCTTCATTTCAGCCCGTTGGCACCAACATTCCAGCCCAAAACATCCCCCCTTGCCACCTTAGAATCAGCCCGCACTCTCCCCCCATCACCTGCAACCAGCCCCCTTCCACCAGCATTCTAGCCTCCTCCTGCTCCCTTCGCTCCTGGATGGAAGATGCTGCCCCGCAGATGTCGCTGGACCAAGCCAACACGCCGTGGTCACGCCGTGTTAATGCCGTGATTTGGCCCTTCTCCAGCCACATCCAGCCCATACCAGCCCACACCAACCCCCTTTCACCTTCATTTCAGCCCGCTGCCACCAGCATTCCAACCCGTAATAGCCCCCCCCTGCCACCTTCAAATCAGCCCGCACCATCCCCCCATCACCTACAACCAGCCCCCTTCCACCAGCATTCCAGCCTCCTCCCGCTCCCTTCGCTCCTGGTCGGAAGATGCTGCCCTGTAGATGTCGCTGGACCGGGCCAACACACCGTGATCACGTCATGGTCACGCCGCCGTCACACTGCAGTAATGACGTGATTTGGCCCTACTCCAGCCACATCCAGCCCACACCAGCCCCCTTCCACCTTCATTTCAGCCCCCTGCCACCATCATTCCAGCCCGCAACAGCCCCCCCTACCACCTTTGAATTAGCCTGCACCATCCCCCCAACACCTGCAACCAACCCCCTTCCACCTGCATTCCAGCCTCCTCCCGCTCCCTTCGCTTCTAGCCAAAAGATGTTTCCCCACAGATGTCGCTGGATCGGGCCAACACGCCGCAGTCATGCCGTGGTCATGCCGCGGTCACACCTCGGTCACGCCGTGGTCACGCCGTGATTTGGGCCTGCTCCAGCCACATCCACCCCACACCAGCCCCTTCCACCATCATTTCAGCTCACTGCCACCAGCATTCCAGCCCGCAACAGCCCCCCCCCCCCCGCCACCTTCGAATCAGCCCGCACCATACCCCCAGCACCTGCAGTCAGCCCCCTTACACCATCATTCCATCCCCCTTCCACCAGCATTTGAGCCCACACCAACCCCCATCCACCTGAAATCTAGCCCACACCAGCCACCACACCAGCCACCACCCCCAGCCTCCTGCAAAACACTCATGCCAGCCATTTTCCACCTGTAAAATAGCCCCAACCACCAGTTCCGGCCCTCACCAGCCCCCGCCCCCTACATCCCAGCCCACACCAGCCCATTCCACATGCCCAAAAACACCTAGACCCTACCTCTTATTCCATCCCACACCATCCCCCTACTTCCTGCCTTCCTGCCCGCACCAGCCACTCCAGCCCGCACCAGCCACCGCACCAGCCCCCAACCTCCTGCATTCCAGGATGCGTGAGAAAAACTCCATGCAAATCACAAAAAGGAAAGGTGAAAGCAGATCCCATTTCCTGATCCCTATTTTCCCTGAAAAGTAGCCATGTAAACTACCATTAATGTTCACCGAGAACATTGGTATAGAGACACATCTTGTAACCCAAGATGAGAACCTAGCCGGAAAGCCGAGCAGATCCAAAGCATCCCATAATAAGTCCCACATGAACAAATCAAAAGCCTTGAATAAATCGATTTTGAAGTCACACTTAGGAACCCTAGAATCAAGATGGTAGCCCCAAAATAATTCCTGGGTAACAAGTTCTTAGGATGAATTGGTTTTGGTACCAAAGGTTGAGGATATTTTTATCCAGCTTTAGATTTATGAGTCTCTTAAGGTTATTTTTGTAACCATCCTACTAGAGGGTCTGAGTTATAAGTGGTGGAAGTATATTATCCAGACTAATCCAGACAAAGACTATTCTTGGAAAAGTTTCAAGGCATTGTTCATTTAGAATTATTTCATAATGAAGTGAAGGTAATGATGGCTATAGAATTTTCTAGGAGGGGCTGTCCAGGTAGGGGGTCCAAGGGCTGTCTGGGGGGGGGGGGGGCGCTGGGGGGGGGGGGGTCTTTAGGGAAGGGTGCATGTGGGGTGTACAAGGGTTGTTCGGGGTGTTGAGGGGTCTGCAGGGCAGGGGGGAAGGTGCAAGTGGGGTGTCTAGGAGGGGCTGTCCAGCGGGCTGTCCAAGGGCTATCCGAGGCGGGGGGGGGGGGGGGGGGGTTCGAGTGGGTTTGTAGGGCTGGGGGCAGGGTGCAAGTGGGGTGTCTAGGGGGGCTATCCAGGGGGGTGTCCAAGGGCTGTCTGGGGGGAAGATTTGAAGAGATAAACCCATGAGCAATGAGACCTAACCTCATAGCAATAATTTTGCTAATGATTTTTGCAAAGGTATTCCCAATAGCAATAGGTCTGAAATCCTTTACATCCACAACATTTTCCTTCTTTGGGATCAGGGCAAAAAAATTGGAGTTGATTCCATAGGGCATTGAGGTATGGTTAAAGAAATCCCTCATAGAGTTAAGGAGCTCATCACGAACTATGTCCTAGTAGAACATGAAGAATTAATTTGTGAACCCATCAGGACCAGCCACACTCTCAAGATTTAGAGAAAAAAAGGAACTCTTAACCTCCTTCTCATCAAGGGATGCAACAAGGTATATTGTTGGATTGGTGTAGCCCGATACGGTTAGGCCGAATTCTTGTGGCCCGCAAGTGTCGCGGGTCGAGCTCTGTGGTGAACTCATTGGGGGTTGTAGGGGGCAACGCGCCCCTGCTCCAGGGGCCGAAGGTCCCGACCCAAATTTTTTGGTACTGTAGCACCTCTTACCAATGTAGCGAAGCTGACCAACCGACACCGACAGAAACTGTAGTAGTGCGGACTTCAGAGTCAACAGTATTATAGCACTTTTGACAAAGGTTATCGCCGTTCACTATAGCGACGCAGACTTAATTTTTCGGAATAGTGACCATCTTCTCCATTTTATAGCCTATTTAGGGGCTAGGGTTACTACTGCAAAAAATCTGTATTTGTGCTCCTGATATAGTAAATTTTCTTCCTCTTCGTGGACGTAGGTTTATTCCCGAACCATGTAAATTTGTGTGTCTCGTGTCTATTTTTCTTTCGGCATTCTTATTTCATTTCTCATTTCTGTAGTTGTGACTCCCGGTGATTTAGCAACATACAGTAGAGGAAGACTTTGCACTTTTCCATGCAGAGTACGAGGAGATGCACATGATAACTAGGCAAGTGGAAATGATGACCTTCACCGGAGAGGATCCAGTTGCTTGGATCACTCGTGATGAGACATATTTCTCTATCCATTAGACATGTGAAGAAATGAAGGTGTTGTTAACTTAGTATGGAAGGAATGAATCAGTGTTTGATCATTTCTATAAAGTTAGTTGAACCGCAACTCATATGGATGCAGTGAAACGAGTAGCTACTTAGTAGATATGGTGATGCAACAAAGGAGGATTCAGTGATTTTATTGAAAGGTCTGCAACAGGCCGGGGAAATAGATGACTATATTGATGAGTTCGAGTGGATGACATTGTGCGTACCAGACTTCACTAAAAAATGGTATATCAGTATGTTTATTGGTGGACTTAGACCAGAGATTGGGATCACTGTGGTGAATCACGAGCCGCTAAACAAGGTACGATTGTTGACCAAAAGAATAATTGAACACCCTGAACCACACAACAAGAGGAATGCATTTAGTAGCTAAGGGAGGATCTGAAATGCAAGTTATGTAAATATTAAGTGAGAGAGAGAATAAAAAAGCAGTAGTATATAGATTCGATCACTATATAACACCAATAGAAAATAGGAATTATAGTAGGGAGGAGGGGAAAAGGAGAAGAGGAAGAAGAAGAAGAAGAGAGAGGAACTGCAGGAGAAGACCATTTCTCCAAGAGCTATCCAGAATGTTCTAACGTCCAAGCCCCCAACAACCTTGCTGAAATTCAAAAAATGAATCCCTAACCCTCCCTAACCTACTAACCCCTTATTTGTTTTTCTACCTACCAGCCAATGACCCCCAACCACTAACTATAAGAAATTAAAAAGTTTCCCCTGCCAAAACTAACTAAACCAAAATACAAATATGTCTTTGGTAGTACCCACACTCTCCTACGGACAGATCCAGCTAGCCTATTCATTCCTAAAATTCCCCCTCCTTAAAAACCACCTTGTTCAGGTGGAACTCCAAAAATCATGACACGACTTCCTGAACACTGGAATGGTAGCCCCCCCTTTAAGATGGCTGCAAACTTGCATCAGCTTCAACAACAACCTCGCCAAATCTATCTACATTGAATCCATAATTGTTTCTGTCATTCTGCTGCTTGAATCCTATCTTGAGTTCATGTGCAACAAATCCATTGATCGTCTTATCATGACGTGCATAAATTACCAGTTGGTTCTGAACCATTCCCCTGACTCCCATCAGTATCCCTTGGCCATCCTCTAAGCGTTGTAGGCGAACATTCAGTTGTACCAAACAAGGAGGCTTGTGATTTTTCTTTAGGTTCACTATGATCCTTTACCAAATCCGGTTCAGCTTTGTTCCTTTGTTACCAAAATGACACTGACTGAAAATTTCCCTGGATGAGAAAATTTTGAAACAGAGTCTCGACGAAAAGTGTTTGGACATTCTGAACTAGAGAGATCTAGAAAATCTTTATCACAACTGATTTTCCTTTACTGTGTTTCATTGTTTGTGAATAATTTCACAGAACACATCAGCAACCCCTTCACAAGCTTTGAAGTTGTAAGGAAAATTGACTAGATGCAGACAGAGTGCTTTAGCATTGCTAATGAATTTTCCAAACCCATCACCATGATCTTGAGTAGGGCATTTTACAGATTTGATTTATGGTGTTCCTCTAAGAAAATGTGGTGTGAATGTTCAAACACCTACATTTTGATTTTCTGAACCGACAACCAAGGTAGAGGGCTGGCCAAGTTGGTAGGGAACCCCATCAAACTGAACTACCTTGTTCCTCACATCAAACACTACCAGAAACTTCAATGAAAAGTGTTGCGCCTGGACAGCGATGAGTTCCTCATCTTTGAGCTGGTTTGGAAAAAATTTGGTGCCATGAACGTTAAGACATCACAGTTGCTGCACGTATTAAACAAAAACCCTACCAGTAAACCACTCATCCTTGGTAACCCAATGGCTACACTGCCCTTATAGCTATTTTCCTCCCATGTCACAGAATCCATAGGCAACTCTTCCATCATTTATATAGTCTTTTTTCGTCGCTCTTGCAAAGCCCAAGCAATATTCTACCTCACTGTCTCTTTGCCAGGCTCCAATGCAAACACAACAACACTGCAAATTTTATCTTTAAAACCTCCATTACTTTCTCCATAAGCTTTTCTCCCTACACTCATCATGATTTGTTCTTCCAGACTCGAGCTACGATTATTTAAGCAGTTTCCCTTAGCGTTCTTGTCTGCGCTGCCCAGTTCCCCGGCACCCTCTTATTGTTGTGACTCTGGGTTATTGGTGTCGATGTTCCCCTTTGTGGGATCATTTTGTACCTTTTCCTCCTCATCTCTCTTTTTAGCTTTTTTGCCTTTGCAACAACACCGCGGTCCAAGAATTTCCTAGTATGATATGTTAAAGACCTCAGTAGAGGACTTCATTTTTCTTCCGCTAACACACTCATCATGTGCTGAAAAGAAACTATGGAAATTATAGTTGTGGCGCCCAGCTTTTTGACCAGCAATGCCGACAATGTAGATTTTCTACAGCCACTTGTGCCACACCACAACACAGTTAAAAAATTCTTTTTTTTCTTTGATTTGGTAAACAAAAATCAGGTCAACACACTAGTTAGGGCTCACAAACTTGTATTCAGTAGGAACATCACAAGAAACATCTAAGAAGCTCTCTCTTCTAACTTCCACCGTCATCCAACTCATATGCTATTCATTTTCGCTCTTTAAATGCAAATTTTTTCAAGTTTTCACCCTATTCGTGCAACAATTACACATTCTCTAACTTAATGTTAGTGTTGTAGGAGACATATATAGTTTCCAATATATTTACCCTATGTGATCTTTAGCACCAAGAACTTTTGACTTGGCTTCACGTATGTGTACACCTTCACCCAAGAAATTATCTCCATCTCTCCATCGCTCCAGATTAATTGCACTTTGCCAACTATTGGATTCTGTAGCCTGGAGAAAAAAAGTAATGATACAACCCTCCCTTCCAGCATACATGGGGAGACAAGCAGATACGAATACCATTGGAACTAAAAAAAAATTCTTCCCATGGATTCTTCTTTTAAAGTTTTGGTTTTGGAAAACTAAATTTAAATGTTATTTTACTAAGAAAAACCATACTTGGGAAGAAAAATAGTAGAAAATGGAATACTTTATTTTTGAATTTAATTACATATTTCATGAACTAAGAGAGTTACCACCTGAGTTAGAGATCATTCTATTACTTTAATTCATGGTGCAACACCAATGAATATATATGACAATATAAGATAGATCCCTCCTTGAATGAGGAGGATGGAAAACAATTATCTGGAAGGGGGGGATACTGGTGGGGGGGGGGGGCAGGTGGGGTGTCTAGGAGGGTTGTCCGGGGGGGGGTGTAGGGCAGGGGGAGGGTGTAGGTGCGGTTCAAGGGGGTGTCCAGGTGGGGGTGGGGTGTAGGGGGTCTGTAGGGAAGGGGAGAGGGTGCAGGTGCGGTGCAGGGGGGGTGTCCAGGAGGGGGGGTGGTAGGGGGGATACTGGTGGGGGGGGGGGGGGGTGCAGGGAGGTCTTCAGGGCAGGGGGAGGGTTCAGGTGCATTTCAAAGGGGGGGTGTCCAAGAGGGGGGATCTGGCAGGGGGGATACTGGTGGGGGGTGTAGGGGGTCTGCAGGGCAGTGGGGAGGGTGTGGGTGAGGTGCAAGGGGGGTGTCCAGAAGGGGGGGAGACCTGGAAGGGGGCGTTGTAGGGGGGTCTGCAGGGCAGCGAGGAGAGTGTAGGTGGGGTGTCTAGGAGGGAGTGTCCAGGGGGGTGCATGGGGAGGGGGGGTCTCCATGGGGGGGGGAATGATGTCTTACATCAATGTCCATCCATTGAGTGATGTTTAAAATTATTAGATATACACTAATGCCACTAGTGTTATCATACATGATCATAACATGTGTATGAGTGAAACCATTATCTAGCCCTTTGGAAATACCCTAGGATTCTACAGAGTTCTTTTTCAATAGCAAGGACTGCTCTCAGTTATCTAGCACTTTGTAGATACTCTTCAATACACCCCTTGGCTGTCCAATACCAATTCAACAGCTCCTTTCCTAGTCTAAAAGAGATGGTTAACTGGGTAGTTTTTCCACACCGAAGCTGTAAACAATTTTTGAATAGTCTGGAGAAATCCCCCTGCTACATCAACCAAGCCATCTGTTTCTATATTTCTAGAAATCTTTGATGCACCTGGGGGGGTGTGCGGGGGGGGGGGGTCTTCTTATCCAGGGGATGTCCAGGGTCTGTCCGGGGGGGGGGGGGGTCCATGGGGGGTGTCTGGGGGGGAGGGAGGGGTGTCCAGGGGGGGTTTCTAGGGGGGAGGGGGTGTCCAGTGGGGGTGCAAGGGGGCTCTCTAGAGGGGGGGGGGGGTATGAGGGCTGTCCATTGGGGTGCAGGGGGGGCATGGGGGTCCAGGGGGCATGGGGTGTAGGGGGGTGTTCAAGGGGGATGTCCAAGGGGGTGAAAGAGGGCTGTCTGGGGGGGGGGGGGGTGTTCAAGGGGGCTATCCAGGGGGGGCATGGGGGTCCAGTGGGGGTGAAAGGGGGCTGTCTAGGGGGGGTGTAAGGGGCTGTACAGGTGGGGCATGAGGGTGTGGGGGGGGGGTGTTCAAGGGGGTACATGGGGGTGTCCAGTGGTGGTGCATGGGGGCTGTCCAGGGAGGGAATGGGGGCTGTCCATGGGGGTGGGGGGGCATGGGAGTCCAGGGGGCATGGGGTGGAGGGGGGGGGGGGGTGTTCAAGGGGGCTGGCCAGGGGGTGAAAGAGGGCTGTCCCGGGGGGTGTTCAAGGGGGATGTCCAGGGGAGCATGGGGGTCCAGTGGGGGTGCAAGGGGGCTGTCCATGGGGTGTTAGGGGGCTGTCCAGGGGGGCATGGGGGTGCGGGGGGGGGGGGGGGATGTTCAAGGGGGTGCAGGGGGGCTATCCAGGTGGGGCATGGGGGTGTTATGGGGGGGGGGGGGGGTTGTGGGTTTTTTATGAAATGGGAAGGCCTACATACACAATTTCAAACCGTGGATGTAGGTCTATTACCACGGTTTTAAACCGTGGATAAAACCATATAGCCACGGTTCTAAACCGTGGCAATAGGACCTGTATGGCTTATTGTTCTGCCATGGTTTCAAACTGTGGGTATATTCCTTTAGCCACGGTTTTGAACCGTGGATATAGCCCTTTATCTACGGTTCAAACCGTGGATACAGGCCTTTAGCCATAGTTTAAAACCGTGGCTATAGGTCTTTCCCTATAGCCATGCCAATACCATCTACGGTCCGGTGAACCATGGCTATAACCTATATCCACGATTTTTGGGCTTATAGTCACTGTTTGAAACCGTGGTTATAGCCTAAATTTCTAGTAGTGTCATATTTCGGCTGGGAATGAATATTCATATTGGGATCATATTCATGTTCTAACCTAATATCATCAAGTGAGAGTGAAACATTCCTTGGGGAAGGCTCATATCCCTACCAAAAAATACTCGAAACATATTCGAAAGTCTTAGTATTGGGCTCATACCCCTGTTCTGACCAAGGATCAACAAGTGAAATCACACATGACTGAGGGTAAGATCATATTCTTACCAATAATGAGGAAGCTCATTAGCATATTACAGCAGCTTCTCAGCAGTGGTATGATACTCCCATTACACTATATGGTTATAAATAAGGTTCGGAAACCATCATACAACAGGCTCGTGTCCCTAAAAAATTCTAGAAGGTTGGTGATAATATTCCATCCATGATACATAATGAGGCTCGTATCTCTAATATAATCAATTCCAGTGTCCTTGAGTTTATTTGAGACACAATCTCAATACCCCAAGTTTCCTTCATGTAGGTTGTGGGTGCAACTAAATCATGTGGATGTGTGTAACCAACTTTAATTTTTGTTGTTAACAATGATCAATCTGAGATCTGTCAAGATGATAAAATATCGGATATTCAGAATAGAATGAAGAATGAAAGAAAAGAGGGGAGTCCTGGAACCATAGATATTATTATAATATGTTGTTTATAATTAATTTAATTAAAATACAAGAATTACCTTGATGGAATTCTCTCTTCGTTGATGTTTTCCAGTCACGATCCAATGTGATCCGATGTTGCATCGTAGAAGCCAAGTGTAGGCTTCCCTAGCGGTGATCCACACATGATCCACATACCTATGGATGTCACTGAAGAGATCTCCAGGTGTTAGCACTGAAGATCCATCGCTTGTGATGTCTGCCTTCAATTTACTTGAGATTTGTTTCCAAAGTGCTCTCCTTGACCCGATGGAGGAGGATATCTATCGTAACTTGAGAGTGTTCTTGGAGGAAAGAAATTCTATCTTGGCTTGTTATATTTTTCCAGATCCATTGTGCACAACCACATAGAATTGATAGGTTAATGAGAATAATTTATTTTTGATTTTATTACATAGAATTATAACATGAATTAATTACATGAAAGCATTTATTCATTTCAATTAATTCTTAGTAAGAACCCATGCCTAATAATAATAGTTGACTATAATTTTCACTTGACATGCATATAGAAAATTACACCTAATACTATTTAATTAAATAAATAATATTATTTCTCACAAATCCCCAAAAAAAACTACACGGAGTGTATATTAATATAAATAATGTGTACTTTTGTTTTCCTATTTTCTTTATTTCCTCCACCACATTTATTAGCTCTTGAACAATGACTATTTATTTCTTAAATAAATATCACTGTATTACTTGATAATAAATATATTATTTCTCCCACAATATATTCTTTCAAATAACTAGTGTCAAAATAAATCCGATCATGCATTCTTGAATAATTATTAAACCAAAATCGAGAAAAATCTTTATTCAACTTGTTAAATGGATATTTAACTAAGATACTTGGATACAATATGTGTGTGACCCTCTAGGCCTCTTTCTCAGTGGAATTAGGTGGAGCCTGTCTAAAGTCCAAGGTTAGCATCTAGTAACATGCCAAGTCACCTGTAGAGAAAGATGTTAATGCCGCAATGACGTGTCACCTCCTATTAATGCTTACCGTGTAATGTAATCCCTTTGTCTCGATATCTTGAATCAAGCAGGTTTCATGTTAGTGCCATCAACCCATGTGATCAATTATTCTTTCTTTGACATTTCAGAATTGAACTCGCCCATTACTTACCATGGACATTGATTTATTTAGGCTATATAAATTCCATCAAAGGGTTTGAGATATCAACTTCTGTTATGGAACAAAAGGGACAAATACTTCCTTGCATTATCTATTAATGTAATTTTACACATGACATACCTAACATATCCTACCTCACTGCGAACAATGCGTCGTCATAGTTTTCATCAATAAATCTAAGTGTGTGAGTTTTAATACCCATTAATAATAATCTTAAAGTCTAAGGACCAATACACACATCCGCAGATAGGAACATCCAATGACACTGAAATGAGTATTTCCTACTGGTGGGTCTCGTTATCATAATATCCTCCTAGATATTAACAGGGTCACACACCATGAGAAGAAGCCTAAAATTATTATGAGTCCTCACCCCTAACGGTCTGTATTATGTCTCCCTTAAATATCATCATCCGAAAATAGAACATATATTCAAGAATAGTGTTATAGAACTTATGGGTTCTCATCATTGTAGGGATTCATTATGACCCTTTGGAGCAACAACTATCCTTGAGAACCTCAATCCATGATTTAAAAAATTTACATATCCCACTCAGAAGGATGTTGGAGTAATAATGACCCTATGTATCCTAATTGAAATCTTTTGTTACATCCCCTCATATTAGGTCCATATGCATCATGACCTTAAACTGCTTGAAATTTGGTCAAATATATATGACCTTTAAACTCTAGCCTATAATTTTCTAAATCAAGACTTTAAACTACTAGAGAAAGAGGAAAAAAACCTGTCGGGTTGAAAACTTTCAAATTCCATATTGAGAAAAATTCAAGTCTTCACTCGTTAAACTCTTCATCTTTAGAGTTTAGGAAAAAATTATGGCACAAATAAATATGGCATAAAGTTCATAGGGCCTACATTGTAGCCCTGGTAAAATCCAATCTATGCTCGCTGGAACCCCAGGATCATAAAAAATTTAGAGTAATGATTTGTAACATATTTTCACCATAATAATATGTTCTCTAGATGGTGGCATAAATTTTAGGGTACTCGAACACTTCTTGGATATTACATATTCCGTAAAACAAACTTCATGATTTAAGCTCCTTGGGTCATCACAAACCTTTAATAGCCCTTGAAAAGAAAAATGGATCTCTCTACTTGACCATGCTATTGATATATAAGGGCTCATACCTACCAACTAGAGACATCTTGGA
Source organism: Viscum album (assembly GCA_963277665.1). Lineage (NCBI taxonomy): Eukaryota > Viridiplantae > Streptophyta > Magnoliopsida > Santalales > Viscaceae > Viscum > Viscum album. The sequence continues at coordinate 614,845,708 of OY728134.1, forward strand.
ACAATATAAATGAATTTTTGATTCTTATATGGCTGATGTAACCGTGGAATAACCTAGCACCTGAGGGTATTCTGGGTCATTACCAGTATGATTATACCATATCATCCCCATAAATCGAGCACTTTGAAATAGAATTTAAAATTCCCATACCAAAATATATAAGAGGATTCAACATCTTATACATTATATCACCATTCTTTTTACCCTTTATCAAATTTGGAATGAAAAACTCCATTCTTAAACCTTTTATAGACCACACCTCTTGATTCAAAACCACATGGAATAGGTATCGAGCATCACAATTTAGAGCTGAGCTTCCCTAGGGTTCCAGAACCCTTCCTGGATAGATTTCATCCATACCCAACCTCATCATCTAGATGTTTTAGTCTTTAAAAATCTTTCATGGCCCTTAGATAGAATTGGATATCATTTTTTCTTGACCATATCAATGCATAAGGGATCTGACCTACCAATTAAAGTCATATCCTCCTTATAGGAAATGAACCCCAATCATTGTGAGACATGGAAAAAATATGGTAGAACCTATCACCTCAGGTTGTTATGGATCATACTTGGAATGTATTCCCCATTCCAAATTCACCAACTCAAAATTTTGGGTTATGACTTATATCACCCATAATCCAACTATCCAGGTGGACCTAGCATCCATATCATTTACCACTTGGCCAATATTACCCCTATAAATTAGGGGTGTCCAGACCCGACCCAACCCGACCGACCCGACCCAACCCGACCGGGTCGGGTCGGGTAAAAAAATCATACCACGGGTTGGGTCGGGTTGTATTGTAATGTGGCTGGGTTGGGTCAGGTCATGGGTTGGGAAAAAATTGACCCAACCTGACCTCCTCCCCATCCTGCTCGCCGCCGTGGCCTGCCTCTCCCTCACCGCTAAGATGGAGGAGCTCCGTGTCCCGCTCTTGGTTGATCTCCAAGTGAGTTCGCTGCGTCCTGCATTTGCTCTGCGCTCGATCAATCGATCGATCGATTGGTCTTCGTTTCTTCAATTGTTTTGGGGTTTTTATGGGTCCTTGATTCGGTTAGGCGGTGGATGCGAAGTACGTGTTCGAGTCGAAGACGATTCAGAGAATGGAGATCCTGGTACTCTCCACGCTTCAATAGAAGATGAATCGAGCGACCCCACTCTCATTCGTGGAATATATCACGAGGAGGCTGGGTTTGAGCTGGGGATTTCTCCGGAGATGCGAGCGCCGTCGCCATGCCCATCGCCGACGGAGGATAGATGGTACACTCCACGCTTCAATGGGGAACAGAGCTTCAAGATTTCTTGAACAGGCTGACCGTGTTTAATCCGGGAAAGCTCGAGAGCATGTTCCGGAACTCTGCCCTGATGTAGGACTCCACTGAATCGTCAATGGCTTCCAGCTCCGTCGCCATGCCCATCGCTGACGGAGGATAGCAGATGAACCTTGAATCTGCCATCCAAGAATGAAACAGAGATTGAATCAGGAAACAGGTCGTCTTCAAGGATTCGAAAATGCTTACTGTGAACGGCTGAGAGGAGCACGCGACCTAAGCAACCCATGAGGGTTTTTTTCCGTAACCTGATCAACCACGGGACAAGATCCCAAATAAGCAACGCGATTTTTTTTATCCATAACCCGATCAACCCGAACCGACCCGACCCGACCTGAGATGGGTCGGGTTGGGTCGGGTCTGAGTTGAAAAGCTTCCCTGACCCGACCCGACCCGACCCGACCTATTTTGTTTGGGTCGGGTCCAAAAAACCCCCCAACCCAACCCAACCCGACCCATGGACACCCCTACTATAAATATTCCATGACCCTTGGAAAATAGTGAAGATAACTCTATTTGACAGTGATACCAATTCATAAGGGTTTTGACATACCAACTAGATGAATATCCTCCTTATAGAAAAGGACCACTAATCCTTGGGAGCCTTGATGACACCACAATAGAACTCAACATCCTAGCGTGTTTTGATTCATTCTTGTCATGTCTGCACCATATTCCATGATAATCGATCAATAACTAGCAGTAATACTTTAAAATACATGATATTCTAAGGTCCGAGCTAAAAAACCCTAAAATACAGTGATAAAAGGTCTGAGCTAAAAGACTACAAACTACAACGATAGAAGGTCCAAACTAAAAGACCCTAAACTACAGTGATATAAGGTCTGAGCTAAAAGACCCTAAACTACAATGATAGAAGGTATGAACTAAAATACTATAAACTAAAGTGTTATAAGGTACAAGATAAAATACCTTAAACTAAAACAATAGTAGTTCTGAACTATACTATCCTAAACTACAACGATAGAAGGTCCACGCTAAAAGACCCTAAACTACAGTAATAGAAGGCCCAAGATAAAAGAACCTAAACTACATCAAAATAGTGATTTAGTATACTAGAATGGAAAATATTGTAAAACCCACCATATATCCTTGGAAAAAATCAAGATATTCTCTCCAATCCTATCCATTTAGAAAAAAGATAGAGCACTCTCCCTTTGGGACGTATATTTTACCCGATTATCCTTTTTCAAAAAAAGTAATCTCAAGATAATTGGAATAGATACATCAATGAAAAACCCCATTATTGGTGGGAACTCATGAAAACTCCTCTAGAAGAATCTATTATGATTTAAATATTCAGATCCATACATTCAAGTTTTCTTGATATTATGAAAAGGATGGGTATCATTGGCGATTCATATAACATCGGATCAAAAAAAGTTATTCACATCATGAATGAAAGAAAAACTGGACAACAACATAAAATGTTTAGAGAATCCATTCATTGATAGCTTGAAATAGGAAGAATATCTACATTTTGGAGTCTCTCCAAGAATATAATAAAAAATAGAATGTATTTAAATGATCTAATGATAATAATATTTGATCAGCTAATCTAAAAAAGTTGGAAAGAGTCTGGAGAGAGGCGTTAATTGAACACTGAAGTGTCTCTTGCCCTACCCCTTATGCTTCTACCCCAAGAGGTAGGGTCTTGAATAAAGTAGTCATATCCTTGACTATATTTTGAGTAGTTTTCAATGAGTATGATGATGCTGAGAGGTCAGACCTCTGGTGAGATATGATCTCCTCATATCTCCATATCTGTATGGTCTAGGTATCTATCCAAGCTTGAAAATAAAATATAAACTAGAGAATATACTCCAATGCCTCTAAGGCATCCTTAATCTATTTTTAAATGGGAGCCATGTCTTCTATATCATGAAGGCACCTCTCATTGGTGGCTAAATCTTATCGAGTCAGGATAATTTTTCTCATGATATTGTATAGTGGTTGGCGATCAAAACCATCTTCCCTAATGTCATCAAAATAAATGAAAAAGGCATTCCTCTTGGTCATGAAATGTTTCCAGAAGAGTCTCAGGGATCAAGAAATAAATCTATTTCAAGATCATCCTACATCGTTTTTGAGATTTTGTGGATTTTGAGGAAGAATGAGAGGAAGTCTCATACATTCTTCCCTCAATAGAGGCATTTCCTATTTCTTGTTCTAGAGGTATAATTTCCTCGACATATTTTATCCCACTATCAGGAAGGTTGTATCTAGGATGGGGGAACTTCCTTGATGTTTCACCCAAGTCATGAATCAAATCTATCATTTCTATAGATATATGGGTTAGTGAGGAAAATTATTTTTCCAAATGATGAACCAGTTGGCTTAGTACACCACCTGAGTATACCGCTACCCAAGCCTAGGAATAACCCTAAGAGAGAAAGGTAGCAGCATCAATAGACAGAATAATGATCTTAGTATCAGTTTCTTCACAAACCAACATTATAAAAATATGGTGTATGATCCTGAGGTGTCTCTCTTCTCACACTCCAACTGAAGGAATATGAGAGATCCTTTAGGTGTTGCTGAAATGATGAGAAAACTGATAAGGTGTATATGGATCGTAGATGATCAAATTGTTTATCCTGGTTGTAAGAACCTCGTCCTGAAGGGTGATATTATATGAACTTTAATTAATAGATCTTCCACCATTATCAATGATTAGCCTAGTCGGTGGAGAATAATTGGTGAAATCAAAGATATCAGATCCACTCAACACACCAGTAACCTCATCTGGGCCTAGTGACACCATCCCAACCCCAGATATGTTTAGAAACCTAGGATGAGATAATGTACTAGGGATCCTTGTGGTATTGTATTATTAGTAGAAATGTAAATGTTCCTCTATCCATCCAAATAAAAACTGAAAAGGACCACTGATCCTATAGGGGATGCTGCCCTACTAAATGTGGCCCAAGAGTTGTAAAAGGAATACAAGGGTTGGCACCGCTAGAGTAAGTTGTCGTCCCTCTACTTTCCACGCTTCCATCACTAGGATACTAACATATATTTCTAAACATACATCCCAAGCTAGGAAAATCCACCCATTCAGGAACATGACCATGAATCCCACTGGTCCAAGGCTTGGAGAGGTCTATCGATTCACTTGGTATCCCCATGAAGTATGATTCCCAACTTCCAAAATTTCCCAATACAAAGAATAACTATCACAAACCTGCCGAGAAGGGAACTAATGGGGGTATATAATAGTCAGCCTAACTCCACTAAAATAGAGGAAAATATTGATCCGATATTTGAAAGAGATAAGTGAGTGAATAGTATTATCCTTTCTTAACTTTTCCTTCATAATGATGAGCATATACCTCTCCAAGACAAGAGTTTGAAAAGGTTTATCCCTGACGTATTTGGTAGGAAGGAGCTCATCATATATCTCTCCAAGAGGGGGTATCCCATCTAGTTGGTAGATATCCGACAAGATAATTCACACCTCACTATGGGATAGATGAAATTATTTAGTTCCAGGAAACCAATGGAAAGCTGGTTCCCAAAAAAGATCAGACTAAAGATAAAAAATAAATTAGGAAATAGATAATGCTTCATAAATATGGAAAACATATAATTTATCAAAAAACTATAAGATGATTTTATTGAACTTGAATGTACATTCACATTCATTATAAAACTTACCACAAGGATTCCCATTTTGAGCTCCATCCACTACTCGAGTTGTTTAGAGAAGAGATGAATATACTATAATAGCTCTGAGTGATGGGGTGGTGAGAAAAATCACAGTTATTCGGACCCAAGGGGGAGTTTTATAATATATAATACAACCACTAGGATCAAGCTGTAACCAGTCGGACATCCTCAACAATTGTTGTATGAATAAAATCAAGACAAGTTGACACCCAAGAAGACAAAATATTTTATCCCAAAGAAAGAATGACAACATCATCCAGAAACCCAAACTTGTATAGAGGATGTCAGTGTGATAAATGATAATTCTAGAGCTCAAATGGAAGAGGTTGTTTTAGAACCTCATTATCAAAATTCACATGATATAGAGGGTCATCATTGTGGTTTCTAGTAATCATGGCCCTTTGATTACCCACAACATAGGAACAATGACAAGAACTGGAATCCATATAAACAAAATAAGTGGCATGTGTTAGGAAGATAAAAATAAAAAAATTTCAAATAAAAGACATAAAATTCCAAAAACTTCATGAACATCAAATGAATCAACATGGCATTAAAATTTTTTATAAATGACTCATGAATCACCTAGATTTTTAAGATCTCACAAACCATATAAACCCAAAAAACATTTCACAACAATGTGACCCCTAAAAATATTCATGATCGCATGACCTTAACATGGTCACACGAGACATAAAATAGTAAAAAATGATCACAAGATCATGCCAGAAGATCCTGTGAAGACTTTATAGTCAGTCATGCATACCTATGGTAAAAGTTAAAGAAATTTACGAAATTTATTTTATGGTTGGTTCGAACAAGATCCTAGGGAAAAAAAACTTGTGAAGCAGTTATCTCGGGAAGGCCTTGTGAATGTATCTTGAGATCAGTTCTTATGGAAGGGTCTTGCAAAATGATTATGCGATGGAGGAAGGGTGTAAGAGATATGATAAGTTAAGTAGTCGGTTAATGAACCACTCTTTATCCCCTATTTTTAGGGAATTCCGTGGAATACCAAATGTCACATGTAAAACCAAGCATTGCCTAAGATACCAATTGGTGATAGCACCAAAGCCTCAAGAAGAAATGTACTCTCCTCAGAAGTGATCCCTTATCCCCACATACATCATTATTGGGGGGGATTTAAACCCACAAAAAAGCACCAAAAAACCCAAAAAGGAAGAAATACCTAAATATGGGTATTATTTCCCCCCACAAAAAAAGGAAGAAAAGGTGTCCATAAGTCACGAATCGCATAAACCTCTAAGAGGCTTGTGATCACAAGACCTTTAGAAGGTCATGAAAAGGATCCACACACAGAAAATGACCTGTAGTGGATCCCATGGAACCAATTTTAAAAACAATTATACTCTTAATATGGCTTCCTAGACAATCGGTGATCACACAGTAGTTTCTAGAAGAGATCCTTAGGTCAAGTGAATTTTCAGGCGGTGGGCACCTGACAAGCCATCCAAAAATCCTTGAAACATTAGGAGAAAAATCCTCAAAAGGAGGGATCCTATTGTAGATATAAAACTCACACAACACACCCATGCAGTTTATGAGACACTAAAAAATCCTCGATGACATGTCCGCCTGGTCACGCAAGAGCTTGCTGGCATTTCACCCCCATCATGGGAATGGCTTCAGACATGTCCAGGTAGTCTAATGATTCCTCTTTGGTTCTAAAAATAAGATTAATGGGTTTTACATGATAGTTCTCATGCACCACCATAATATATTTTTTTGGTCACACGATGCATCATTGATGAGGAGAACAATTTTTCTTGAAAACACTCAAGAAAACTCACGCGACATCGGGCCCTTGTAAAATAAATAAGGAAATAAATGGGAAAAAATGAGGTAGCCTCTTGTGGTTGTAAACATCATGTGATGTTCCCCATATGGCTCATGAGACACTGCAAGCCCATGGAGACATTTTCAATTCACCACATGAGATCCTACTGGCATGTCACCCTCACCACATAATGGGATTTAGACATTTCCAAATAGTACTATTCCCCCTTCTACTCCATAAGAAAAATAGAAGGGGTTTTCCATGAAATGATCATGTATCAACACATGAACCTTTCTTGGTCATGCGATACATCACCAGTCGGGATAGTGATTGTTGTTGACCACACTCGTGCAAGCTCACAAGATCTATAAGCCTTTAAAAAATAAAAGAAGGAAATAAAATAGAAAATAAGGGATCCTCTTGCAGTCGTAAACTTCATGCGGCACAATCATTCACTCTGAAAGACCTCACAAAATCCCTTCATCATGATGGATTAATCTCTATAAATTCTCTTAAAAATCCATACTTATCTCATGAAAGGTCCTAGATAAGTCATCTTAGATCACATGAAATCCTTTTAGTAAGCACCCCAATCTCATGAAGGCCCATGAACATATTTTCTTGAAAATATGAAAGTCCCTTGGCATTCCCACATGATTATGAAAGACCATATATATTAATTGAATATAATAAAATAAATGGGGAATTGATGGGATGGTCTCACTATTTCTGAAAATCATGTGACGCCCCCAGAATGACCTACAACAGGATCTCATGAAACACATAAAATCAAATACCTCCACATAATCCATCTTATATTTGTGTGATATGCACCACACAATGAGATGAATAACAGTTTTGGAAAGGCCTATAAATCCCCCACTATAGAATCAAAAATGAATCCTTGGATCCTCAGACTGGTATACTTAGGCATCAGAGAAGATATCTCAGAGCAGTTGATCTTGCGATCAGAAATGTTTTCCGGAATGTCATGTGACAAAACTAGGACATGTCTACCAGATCACTTGAAACTCATTTGGTATAATATTTTGATCATGTGAAGTCCCCTAGATGTGTTAGATCAAGTCATATAGCACCCTCTAGGAATTCAACCCAAGTATCTCAAAACCCTCGGAGATCTCCATCCAGACCTCACGATGACCTCTACACATGTTTCCCAAATCATACGATGACACCAGTGTATGTCAGCTAGGTATCATAATAGAATAAAGGAATATAAATTGTCTCTTGAAAAATCCTCCATAAAATCCAAAAAGATCTCGAAATTCCCTCTGGGTATGTCAGCTAGCTCTTATAATTTCTCCCAGACATGTCATTCGGCTTTCGCGATGACACCAAGACAAGTCAGCCAAAACATGCATCACCCTCAAGATATGTTACATTGACTCTCACATTTCCCTCCAAGAACATCATAAAACTTTTCCAATGAAAATTGGTCATGTCAGGTAGATCATGAGCCACCTTCTAGGCATGTATTTCGATATCATGTAATGGCTACCATGATCAAACATCCATGTCTTATGATGTCCCCCAAATAATTCATCCTTGGTCATGCGATATAATCCAGGATCAACCATTAGGGTCTTATTATATCATCCAAACAAGTCATCCTTGGTCATGCAATGGATTCCAGGATCAACCAGCTAGGTATTGTGATTTCCTCTTGACAAGTCAGCCTTGGTCATGTAATGACCTTCATACATGCCATATAGATTATGAAAAGTCCTCCGGATAAGTCAAATGGATCATGCGATTGTCTTTGGACATGTCAGGTTGACATCCTCTGATATGTCAATAAGACAATAAAGTCACATCGAGTAGAAAATCAACATATGTCAGGTAGACAAGAAAGCTAGGTTGAGCGGGAATCCCAGGACTTGATAACCTTGTCCAGCCTCTATAAAGGGAAATATTAGTATGTAATCCACAGTTTAATTAAAATATGATGAATCTGATTCATTCTATAACTAATATATGTAGGATTCCTTCTTAATACCCGAGATCTATAATAAATATCCAATGGTAAGTCCCATCACATAAGTACCAAATCCACAAGTAGTGAGACTATCCATTTTACATCCCTTATTTCCCACACCGAGCATAGATCACATGATCATAGGAAGTTCAAATGATCATATCATTCATAAAAGGAAACCTTAGTTTGTAAGACTCAATAAATGGCATAATATGGTATGTATTTCATATAAGGGAAGTCTCATTGTGTAATCCCTAGACTAATGAACTATGATGACTTTTATTCCTACCAAAAACAGGATATATATGATGCCTTCTTAAGGTCTTAGCTAATATGGGCATCCAATTTGGTTTAAGTCCTGCCATGTCTCCGATATTCCAACCATAGAGATCCAATCTACCCCATGATATTATCATACTTCCTCATACCCTAATGGATTGAGAAATAACTAAACTATTATGACTCTGATTCCTTTCATAACCTGGATACGCAAGATGCCTTCCAAAGGAACAACCTTTATATTAAGCACCTAATGGGATGTCCCATCACGTATTCCCCGCAACCATTTGTAATGAGGCTGATTACTTTCTATCCCTTGTTTTTCACACTGAGAATAGATCATGCGGGATAAGGGAGTAACAATGATCACCTCATTGGCATCATGAATCTCCACCAACCAGGGAAACCTTAGTGTGTAAGCTCCGATCAGTGGTATGATATAACTACCCAATATACAAGGGTATCTACCTTGGGGAAAGTTCAGAGGGAATTAATGAACTACGGTAACTCTGATTCTTTCCATAACCAAGATACATATAAATTATCCATGATACTCAAGCTCAAATACTTGGCACCAAGTTTCTCACATATATGTCCTTTCTAGATGATGTTAAACTAAAAATGTTTAACGAACAACATGGGTTTTTATTCCTATTATAAAACATGATACGCAGGATGCCTCATAATGTCTCAATATCATCCTTGAAATATTAACCACCTCCATAGATAATGAGAAACACCAAAGTGTATAGTTATACAACTTCAACATATAAGCAGCTAACCACCAAAGGGGAATGTATGAAGAACCTCATATACACACTAATAGAAATAGTGGCTTCAACGTCAAATATACAATGTCAGTTTTTATAAAATGATGAAAAATTCATTTTCAGGAACTTTTTGGCATCAGTGTTAACATAAAACAATTCCAAAAATTTTTATAAGGACTTTTAGGCTTCGGTTTTTAACAAGACCATTGTCAAAACTGATTATCAAAAGGCTTTATGGAGTTAGTTTTTTTCAAAAACCGATGCCATATATTTTAAAAAATTAATTATGAGTATTAGTCATTACAAATATACAACACCGATAATTAGTTATTGGAATTGGTTTCGGTAAAAACCGATGCCAACAACATTTTATAAGAAAATCAGGATCACAAAACCCATATTTTTTGGATCTTTGAAACTTTGTTCTTGACTCGTGATGAACCCGATGATGAACCGTTGTTCCTCAAATATCATTGTTGTTTATTTTCTTAGATTTTTATCATCATTTAATGATATGTGGTCTCGATTCTTAATCTTCTATCATTGTTTCACCATAGATAGAATTATTTCTCTTTAAAAACCATTTTCTATCCAACCATCAACCACAATTTGATTTTATTTATTTTTTCTTGTTTATTGTTCATTTCTACAAAGATTTTTCTTAGATCTTGCAATATTTATTCTTCCAAATAATTTGAGGGAACAAGTTCAGATTAAGGATCCATTTTCCTTGTTGAAATATGAATTTTTTAAGTTTTTGTTTAAATTTTTAAGTTAAATTAGTTATCATTTAGTTATATTTTTGAGTTATTGTTTCAATTATTTGTACATAGTTGATTGTTATTTATATATGTTATTGTTATGGTTTGTTTATTTTGTTAAATTTTTTATTTGATGAAATGATAAAATGGTCTTGATGATATTATGAAATGAACAATGATATATGGTTTCATCATTTATCAATATAATGTACATCACATGTAACGACTCCATATTTTTCACTTGTTAAATTAATACAATCTTCAATACCTTTCAACACACGCGACACCAAACTAATGTAACAACTACGTAAAATGAACTAATACATGTTAGATAATTTAAAATAATTAAATTATAATATCAATAAACCACATTCATATAATATGAAAATAAAAAATTTACTATTTTTAAATTCATAAGATATATAATTTATATTACAATAAGATTTTATTTCAAATAAAATAAGTTAATATTTTGTGTAATTGACCTTAATAAATTAAATTGACCACTTTAAAATAATTGAATAAATATATTATATTTCCATATATGAACTAATATATTAGAATTAATTAATTTTCATATTCTTTTGAAATAATATTATAAAACAATAAATGTTCAAATAGTTATATTTCAATAGAAATTGTTTTCAATATATTTAATAATTCATTTAGAAAATATAATTGTATAAATTTAATTTGTTAAAATGAACTTCAATTATTGATTTAGAATTTCAATATTATCATATTATAACTTTTTTGGGGTTTTTAAATAATGTATTTTTATGTAAATAATGATTAATATTTTTTTACCAAAAATATGTTTTTGATAGCAGTGGGGGTTTAAGGAGTTACCATGGGGTGACTATACCTCCTATATTAGAATGTTAATTAGTAAAATAAGTAACCATTTTTCATACACAACTACAAACACGAGGGTATGAAATTAAATAAACATCCTAATATTATAATATGAGCTGTGGAAAAAATATATATAGTGACAAAATCATGATTTTATACTAGGAATATCACATATCTATCAAGAAATAAAAGGAAATAAATTAAAACTAAATAATAGATTAGTTTAAAAAGTCAATATTTTTATTGTGAGTTTCTACTGGGGTCATTACACGTGATGTCCATTGGATCAACATGAAACACATCATGCAAAATAAATACCTTTAGTAGATTAGTTTTTATTTTATTCCTAATAATTGTTGATTATTCCTATATGATTACCAATAATTCTTATTGAATGTGTTTATGTTTACAATTTACCTATTTATATATATATTTATTTAAATGTTTATATGTTTTAATATATTCACTAATTATATTGAGATATCAGGTATTGAATGGATCATAATTGGATAAATTTATGAAGAACCACTATTGAATATGAAAATGGAGTTGACGATTTCTTGGAATTTTCTAAATTAAATCTTCAAAACATAGATTTTATTTTCTTTCTATGTTTGAAGTGTTTTAATATGAGAAAATTAAACTCCATAGAAATCAAGTATCATCTCATTTTCTATGGTTTTAGACTTAATTATTCATGTTGGACCTGGTATGGTGAAAGAACTGAAAATTAAAAATCTAATATTGATGAAAATATTCATAATGAGGAAGAGGATCATATTGAAGAATTAATTCATGATTTAGGTGTTAAATCAATAAAAAACAATAAATGTTGAATTATTGTATGAATATTTTGAGAAACCATTATTCCTAGGTTGTAGTAAATATATAGTGTTATAAGAAGTTTTGAGATTAGTTAACTTGAAATCAATAAATGTGTGGAGTGATAAAAGTTTCTATAACTTGCTTGAGATTTTAAAAGAGATACTTCTAGAAGGAAACAAGATTCCATATTCAAATTATGTGGTTAAGAAAATATTATTACCAATGAATTGCGGTATAAAAAGATACATGTGTTCTCCAATGATTGTGTGTTGCATAGTAAATAATATGACTATTTATAAAACTATCCTATATGTGGAAAATCATGCTATAATATGGATGAAAAAGTAAACTTAGATTCATTCTTAGGTATTGGAATCTAACATCATGAAAAATCAATTTTATATACTTTCTAATAATCTCATCTAATAATTACTTTATAAAATTCTGATAATTCAATTGTGATTCAATATCAGGTACCAAAATCAAATATCCTCATAAAGAAATTTGGTACCTTCTAATAAAACCTCATTTGAATCCTCTATTTTCAAATTCAATTGATACAAAAAGGTTAAGATGACATTCAGATGATCACATATATGATGGCCACTTACATCACCTTATTGATTCACCACAGTTGAAGAGATTTGATAAGAAATTTCATGATTTTGGAAGTTAAGTTAGAAATCTCATAAAGGGATTTTATACCGATGGAATGAATCCATATTGGAGCCTAAGTAGACAATATAGTTCATGGCCTATTTTTTTTTACAGTTTATAACTTTTTTCCCACATATATGTATGAAGAAAAAATATGTTACGAAGATCATGATGATTTTTGGACAAAAACATCCATTAAATGATATTTATGTGTATCTTTCACCATTTATTGATGATTTGAAACTGCCATGGGGGATAGGTATTAAAGTTTTCATTACATACAAGAAAGAGTATTTTATTCTTAATTCTATGATAATGTTCACTATAAATGACTTTCATACAAATGTAAAATTATCTGATATAGTGTTAAAGGAGACAAATAATGTACAATTTTTGAAGAAGAGACTTCATATTATCAGTTGCCAAATGGAAGAAAGACAATTTACATGAGAAATTTAAGATTTGTTCAAATTGATCATCCTTATCGTAGATTGAAAAAATTATTTAAGATTTTACAGAAATACAATATTCCTCCATTACCATTTTCAGTTGAATAATATTATGATAGGGTGAAAAGTATTGATTGAAAATTTGGAAAGAAAATAATTTCTGATCTTCAAACAAATATCTAAAAGAAACCGTATTTATTTTTTAAACTACTTTATTGGATATTTTTAGATATAAAACATAAAATTTATGTTATTCATGTTGATAAAAACATATGTGATAGTTTTATTGGAACTTTTAAAAAAAAAAGGAAATAAAAACGATTAATTTCATACTATATTGGACTTGATATCAATGGGAATATGTTTAGAGATAACTCCCACTATAAAAGGAAACAAAACATTTTTACCTCAAGCTTGTTAGACATTAAGCAAGATTGAGAAGATTAATTTTTTGTCAGTGTCTTCATGGTATTAAAGTACCCAATGGTTATTCTTAAAATGTGAAGAATTTGGTGTCATTGAAAGATTATAAATTAATAGGTATCAAATCTAGTGTTTTTTTGGTATTTATACAACAAATTATACTAGTCTAACTATGTTGTATATTGATGATAGTTGTCAGAAAGACTATCATCAGGTTATGTATTTTTTTAAATCCATTTTTAGAAAATCCGTTGATCAAAAATTTGTTATATTTGTTGTATAATGAAGTTTCTCTTATTATTTGTCAACTAAAAATGTATTTCCCACCATTTTTTTTTGAAATAATGGTTCATCTGGTGATTCATTTGGTGCATGAGATAAGAATATGTGGGAATTTTTATTTATGATGGATGTATCCTTTTAAAAGATATATAAATTTTTTGAAGGGATATGTTAAAAATCCTTATCAACCAGAGGCCTTTATTGTTCAAAAACATGTATCAGAAGAGGTGATTGAGTTTTGTACTGATTATTTTTATGAATTGAAGCATATTTTTCACCCTATATCACAATATATTATAGTTGATAGTGAAGGTAGAGGTATTTGAGGCTTAAAGAAAAATTTCATTCTACCTGATGAAGTTATGCAGACACATTTATACATTTTGAACAAAACAGATGAGGTTAAATCATATATATAATAAGATATTGTTGAATTAAAGTTTTTATATCCAAAAAGAAATGAAAAGTGGCTAATGATTGAGCATAAAAAGAAATTTATTGCATGGTTTAAATAAAAAGTCATCATAGATATATTTACATTATAAACATTGAAATGGTTGGAAGGGGGGCCATATCTTAATGTGATCACATGGGATGGTTTTGATATTAATGGGTACACATTTTACACAAAAAAGATGGATGAAAAGAGTACCATTAAAAGTAGTGGTGTAATGGTCATCATTGAAGCACTACATTGTTTGAGTGAAAAAGATAAAAATCCAATTTATACATCAATGCCATATTTTTGAGTTATTTAAGACATATTGGAAATTGATAATATTAATTTTTGATTAACCGTGTTTAAGTGAAATTGGGTTGCAAGTAATTGTGGTGTGAAACATGATGGATATGGGTTTGAAATGGTTGATTTGAAAAGATTTAGTTGCAATGAGGAACTATTTATCATATCCACACATCAAAAGTAAATATTTTATGTCATTGATCCATAAAATGATCAGTGGTCTATCTTTTTGTGAGGGAAAACAATCCATTTGGTTGATGTTTATGAGGATGATGCTATTGATTTATAGTAGGATTCTTTTTTTATTACACGATTTTTTCATAACTATGAGTATAATATACACATAGTGCATACAGTACGAAATGATCATGCTGAAGGGATATGAGAAAAACTAAATTACTCTCCTAATTAATTTGGTAATTATTTATATTTTTCTTGAAATTTACATGTGTAAAAACTGTATTATTGAATAACTATTGGATATTTAATTATATATATTTGATGATTTATATTTTTTTGTGTTAAATTTTTATATTCTATGGTTATGGTTAAACATTTTTTCATTGAAATACATGACATATATTATTATATTTTGGTTAAATTTACGCATATGAGAACACTTTTTCAAAATTTGTTATTTGAATTTATAAATGTTTATATCATTTTAGAAGTAATTTTTATATTTAATAGTTTACCTTGTATATTTTTTTGGGTTAAGATTCATAATATCATTTTTTTAAACCTATACATGTGTGCCACTTTTTTTACTTACATATTTCTATTTTCTAGTTTTCTAATTATTTACTTGTCTAATAATACGAAACTGCACAATAATTTCATTACATTTTCCTATTTCAGTGATGAATATAGATACAAATACAAGGGAACATGTACCGAGGTATTTTTATTTTTTAATATTGTGAAATATCCAGTAATATAATATTTATTGGAAACAAAATTTAAATTTACAAAAACTAATTGCAGGACTACTGATGAGACTTCATCAGAGGAGTCTTCTAATTTTAGTGTTATGAAATTGAGTTCTCAAGTTGGTAAATGTGGCATTACACATTTACCAAATCCATCACTTTATCATGGAGACAAGCGATTTCATATTAGTTTTGATGATAATAAAAATGAAACTGGCCCAAATGCAACACAGTTTATCAGATATATCTCTATACAATGTTGTTTAAGGATTAGTATTTTATATCCTGATTGAAAGTCCTTCGATAAGACGACGATAAATCAACTTTGGGAGGCCGTAATGATAAAATATTTCAATTAATTTATTTTATCTCATTTTTTGAATATGATATATTTTAAATGACTAATATTTTTTCATTCAATTATAGATTACATTAAATTTTAAAGAAACAAAAACAATTAATAAAATAATTATTTCTTTAGCAGTGGTTCGATGGAGAAATTTTGAAACAATGTTGGAAGAAAAATATGTTTTTGGAAAGAGAAAAAATGAAAACCCATGCCTCAAGTATGAGTTTTTAGATGTAGAGACATGGAAGAAATTTTTTTCCATCCAAAATGATGAAAACTTTCTAGTATGATAATTCTATTATATTATAAAATTTCTTATATATGTACCTAATTACTAATTAGTTTACTTTTTATATAACATGCCACCAAAGAAATCCCATCAAGACAACCAGTTGCAGAATGTATACATTCATACTTTATCAACTGAAGGGTATCATTTATTAGAGAAAAAAATGATTGAGGAAAAGTTTAAAGCATTAAGAAATCAGTTTTCTAGTGGTTATGATGAGATATAGTTTGGTACTCCATCTCCCCCTACCCACCATGAAAAATGGAAAAGTGTGAGAATAAGAAAAAAATGAAAAGAATCTTACAGAGAAAGCAAAGGAAGTAGTTGAAATAATTGTAAGTAATTTTTTTTCATGAATTTTTCAATTTTATAAATTAACAACACTAATATACCATTTTCATTTTTTATTTTAGGATGTAATTCAGGAGAAATCGTCACAAGGTTATTTTATCCATGAGGGTAGGACAAACGTCCTAGATAATTCTTTAAGAAAGATAGAACACCCCAACCACATAAGAGTATATGAGGTGGGTGTTAGTATTCAGAATGTTTCTGGTCGTCAAAGTAAGTAATCAAGAGATCAAAAAATTGAATCCTTAAAAGATGAGCTGAAAGATATGAAACATTACATGGGTGATAAAATTCAATAAAATGAGTATGTTATATTAGAAAAATTGATGAGACAATCATAGTTTTCACAACCTTCCCACCATATCCTTCCTTTTCAACTGGCTACAAAACCTATATAGCCCTCCCAATTGGATTGGCCAACCCAACATGCCTACTCAGATCCTCCACCTCCTCACTCGGACCCAACCTTATACTGTGAGTTATATGCTGGAGATCCTCTTGTATATATTGTAGGATTCAGAGTCATGAATGTTTTGGGGGATTCTTTATATCAATGTCCTATGTAGATGGGTCAGGTTAGATTATCAATACATGATATTAATGATCATACTTCTCTACTACCATTTTCTTCTGAGGAGGTTACCAGAGTTAGGGATTGTATGTGTCATTTTTTTACTTTAGACATTTGTCTTTCTTCATTATATTTCATATGTGGTATGAATTTTTTAAATATTAATTTCTTATGATTTAAAATTACTTATAATGTTGTTTTAAATTTAATTTATATTGGAGTATCTAAAATTAAAATAAATGGAACAAAGGAAACAACAGGTTCATGAACAAACAACTGTAGATACTTATGATATTTTTTATGGGATACATAGATTATATCAGGTTTCTTCTTCCTTGGATGATATCTATGAGTTTTGGATAAATTACAATATATGTGTAAGATACTATCCATTAAGAATATTCATAAAAGATATCATGGATCTAATTGATTTTAAATATCTCAGTGTGCCTGTGTTACAATTTTTTTTCATGTAAGTAAATTGATATGTTAATTTTTTTTATTTAATTAAATATGGTTTAAATTAACTCACTATATTACTTTTTTAATTAGGTATCTACACATGATTCTTATTCAAAATGAGATAAAAGATGTTTATGGTTTTATATATCTAGAATTCATTTCAATGGATATGCAGTATTTGAAGACTTCTGATAGAGTTACATATATATGTGAGATATTATAAAAGACGGAAATTGGGTGTTGATTTTTTTCATTTCTTAATGGGTAGGAACAAAAACATAATTATGAACCAATGTTAATTATAATGTCATTAATTGTGAAATTTTTGTATTGTAGGGGTAATTATATTTTAGGCATATTTTTTCCAAGTGAATGCACATTATATTTGTTTTCCCCTTTATTATGTGAAGTTCGTAAAAAATTTACCACCTTGAAAGGAAGGTAAGTTTTCTTATTTTTTATAAGTTCATTATATTTAATTCTTATTTTATATACATTTATTATTATATGATATATATGGAAATTTAATTCATAGAAAAAATTTAACAAATACAACTTGTCGATAAAGAACCCAAATGCAATCCAATATGTGAAAGTAATAGTAATTATTTTTTATATTTTATATTATTATAATTTTTGATATATATATATATATTGGTTTTTATTATCAAGTTAATGTTTTATAACTATAGTGTCATCATCAACCAGAATATATTGAATGTGGTTATTATGTTCTATGATTCATGTATGAGATAATCACAACTGAGGTAACTACTGAATTTGATAAGGTTAGTTATATTAATTATTTTATATTTTCTATCATAGTATTCTATTTTTAATATTATATCATTAAATTTTATTGTAGACATTTATTGATGGTGGGTCTTATAAGAAAGATAAACTTACCCATATTTGATCTTTGTTTGTGAACAATTTGTTAAGTATGATTACGATTTAATGTATGTATATTCTAATGTTTAAGATTAGTATTACATTTTCCGAATAAAAAGTATTCAAAAACTAATTCTTTTGTTATAATAGTAATTTAAATATAATTATCCCAAAATAATGCTTCAACATCAACCGAAAATGATGATGTTGTAAATTTCAGGTATGTGTTTTTTTAATTTTACTTTATAATACAAATGTGTAGATACTTTTTTGATTAACTTTTTAAAAGTACGTTTGTTTTTATATATTTTTATTCAATTATATATTCTATTTGATGGTTGTATACTATTTTTTCTATTACAAGGATTCTGATTTTTTTGGGGTTGTAATATTCAATTTTTTTTAATTTTTTTAGCTTTTAGTGTTGGTTTTTATCAAAATCAATGCCGAAAAATTTTAAAAAAATTAAAGCTTTTTAGTATCGATTTCTTAAAGAAACTAATGCAAAAAATGAAGCTGGTTCTCATTTTTGGCATCGATTTTCCAAAAACTGATGCCAAAAACCTTGAATTTAATATCACCTTTATAGACATCGGTTAAAAATAGACTTTAAAATTGAAAAAAAAACTGACGTTAAATCATGTTTTTTCAATAGTGATATATAGATGGGTTCATCAAAAAGACCCCCTATATTTTCATATAAAGAGACTTAACCTATGATAAGAGAGTACTAGAGTAGGCAAAAATTCCCCAAAAAAGTGTGTGATATCCCCAACCTCCCATCCTCTCAACCAACACGAGTTACAAAGCATCATTGGGTCTGAAGCCCCAACTGCTTGAACACCTTTGAAAATCAGTTCTATACCTGGTTATGGATGTGGGAACCATTGGGAGTTTCTATTAATGATTAAAAAATAGTGATCTTGGAAAAAATGATTGTGTAGAACATTGAACCCCCACAATTAAACAACCGAAAGAAATTCATCCACATATTTCCAAAGAAACAGTGACAAAAAACTACTTTAGAGTTTTTAGATTCATAGAATGATATTTATGAACATTGAACACCTTCAAAACATCCTCTATAATAGTTAGTTTTAGAATCACTTAAATATCATGGTTTTAGTTTCCTTCTGAATAATTTGAAATTCAAATATCTTTGTAAAACCATGAACACATATATGAAAAATATTATATCTATATACAATAATATAAAATGAATTCAAATAATTTATAATAATCATAAAATAATAATAAAGTAATAAAAATTTGAAAACAATATCTTGTAATATTATGGATTTAAGGCTAACTTCATAAGGTTCAAATATTATAAGGTTTAGGTCATAAGGTTTGAGCTATTCATATGGTTTAAGTCTATTGTAAGGTTCTTCATAACATTCAGGTTGATTATAAGGTTATTTATAAGGGTTAGGTCAATCATATGGTTCGGTCATACGGTTTAGTATGGTCATAAGGTTCAGTCATAATGTTCATGGTTCTTCAGAAGGTTTTTCCACAAGGTTCATCAACCTCATAAGGCTCAGTTATAAGGTTCAAATCACTTTGTAAGGTCAAATTATAAGGTTCAAATCACTTCATAAGGTCTTCTCATAAGGCTAAAATCAATTTGTAAGGTTAGCTCAATGGTTCAAATCACATTCTAAGGTTACCACATAAGGTTTAAATCACTTCATAAGTTTCAACTATAAAGTTCATTAAGGTTGAGAATAAACATAAAAAACCTTATAAACTTTTATAATACTTTTAAAACAGTCAAATAATAATGAAAAAATAACCACATAAAACTGATTAAACAATAAGTAAATAATGAAATGATAAATGATAATTATCTAATTATAAAACATTCAATATATTATTCATAACCCAAAGAATAATAATGTGTATTTTTTTTATAATTTAAGTTCATAAGAAACATAGTAAACATAATATTACAACATTTTTCTTTACTCATATTAGTGGGAATAAAAAGATAATTTTTTAATTATCAAAAAAGCAATAATAAAGTGAAAAGGAGCCACTCAAAAATCTTCCTATTTTTAAAATTTTAAAAACATAGTAAAATTATAGCATTTTTGGAATAATAAAAATGGGTAAAAATAAATATTAATAAAAATATTTCCCCTTTTGGTAAGTAAAAAATAGTTTGAATCTAAAATAAGTATATAATTTCCGCTTTTTAAAAAATCAAGGAATTTTAATATATTATATTATACAATAATAAATCTACCTTATATAAATAATATGAATCCGAAATCACTACATCTCATGCTAAAATTTTAAAACAATTTTAGCAATAGGAATTTTAGAACTTAATGGATATTTGAAATTTTGTTACAAAATAATTATTTTTCTTCCTAAAGAGAGAAGCATATAAAATATAATTGGAGAATATATTATTTAAAATATAAAATAAGAAAAATTGTGTGATCATATTTTAAAAATAGATTTTAAGTATGTTAAAAAAACATGTTATTTGAGTCATAGCTCCACCTAAAATTGATGAAAATGTAAAAATATGAATAGTAAATTTAAGAATATGGATCAAAGAAATGAGAACTTTACCAAAATTCCATCTTTTGTTTTCTAAAATAATAATAATAGTTAGTGAAATCCAATCCTTGTATGAAAATCAATTCTATAAAGGATCTATAAAATCATTTAAAAGTAATGATAAATTTCATAATCCACTAATATAAAAGAAATTAAACATATTTCCATCATTAAATGTTCAAATTTTATTTTCTCAAATTTAATTACATCTAGAGTGTTTGTAAATATATCATCCATATAATTAACAATTGAAAAAAATTATAAAACAAAATTATCTTTATTATCACAATCCCTAATAAAATAAAATCTAATATATATACATTTTTTTCTCGAATGTTTTAAAGTTTTCTTATAAATTTAAATAGTATAAGAGTTACCATAATTATTAGGGATATTATTAAAATAGAAAATAAAATTAGAAAAAGTTTTCTTAATCCACAAACAGTGATCATAATAATTAACAACAATAATATATTACACTTCTATTATTAATAATGCAACTGAAAATTATTTCTTTGAGTCACAAAAAATAAATTTTTTCCTAGAAAATGACATATTCCTGATTCACTATTTCTAAAAATTCTACATCCTCAAAAATCCAAATTAGAATAACTAAAAAAATCAAAAAAACTCTATTCAGAATAAAACAATATAGAATTTACAGTTCCTTTAATACATTTAATGATTATTTTAATAGCCTTTAAGTGAGTCTCTTTATGATCAACCAAAAATCTATCTCACATACATAAAATAAACATAATTTCAAGTATTAAATCAATTAAATAAAATAATTTACCTATCCTTCCTCTAAATAATTCAAGATCAACATATTTTCCAGTAATATATGAATCCAATTTAGAATTAATAATCACAAAGATTATAAAATTATAACAAGAATCCAGTCCAAATGTTTTAATGATTTTTTTAGAATAATTAGATTGATTTTAAAATATTCCATATTTTCATTTAAAAAATATTAATTCCTAAAAATAATATTAATTCTCCCCTAAGAATCATGTCAAATTTACTAGTTATTATATCATAAAATTATTTACAAAGAAATTTACTAGTTCAACTAGAAACAATATCATCAATATAAACATGAATAATTAAAATTTAATTAGAAATATTTTTAATAAATAAGAAAGGATATTATTTACCAATATTAAAACCTTTATTCAATAATAATGAATACAAAATTTCATACCAATCCCCAGGAGGTTTTTTTAGTCTGTAAAAAGCTTATGATAATTTAGAAACATGATTCAAAAAATTTCCATGTTCAAAACCTAGTTATTGATTGTAATAAACTTATTCATAAGTAAAATAATTTAAGAAATAACTTTTAAAATCTATTTGATATAATTTAAAACATTGGAAAGATTGAAAATCTAATAAATTTCTAATAGATACAATTCTAGTAATAGGTGTAAAAGATTCATCAAATTCTATACATTCTTCTCAACAAAATCCTTGAGCTATGAATCTAGTATTATTCTTCATAATTTTTCTAGATTCATCTAATTTGTTTCTAAAAATCCATTTATTTATAGTAAATTTTTATCTTTTGGGGAATCAACTAAATCCCAAACATTATTCTTAGTAAATTTATTAAGTTCATCTTTTATAGAAAAAATCCAATTAAAATATTTTAAATCTTCATTAATATCATAATGTAAAAATTAAAAAACAAAAGAATTTTTTTCATAGAAATTAAAAATAGATCATTTAGTTTTAATTCTAGAATAAATATTACCAATGAATTTATTAATAGAGAGATATTTATGAGATTTATGAGAATTAGGATCATATTTAGAAGGAATGTAATTTCCCCTCAAAAGGAACATTATCTTGAGGGTTGTCTTCTCCAAAATTAAATTATCTATATTATTATTCAATATTATCTAAATATGAATTTTTTTACATTATCTTAATTAAATTTAACACGAATAAATTATTTTATATTGAATGTTTTTTATTATAAACTCTAGTAGATAAACTAATATTATAATAACCAGAAAAATTCATTCATCATATTAGCATCAAATTTATCCAAATTATCTTTAGTATTTGAGATAAAAACCTTCCATATGAATATTCTAAGACAACTGACATGAGGTTTTTTTTATTTTCATAACTCATAATTGGGTTTCATTAAAATAGTTCTAAGAATAATTCTATTTCAAATATAACAAGTAGTAAAAGAAACTTCAACCCTAAAATACTTAAGTAAACTATAATCAATTAACATAATTATTTACATTTCAATTAGGGTTCACTTATTTATTTCAATAACTCCATTCTGTTATGGATTACTTGGTATTGAAAAATTATAGAAATAACCATTATTTTCATAGAACAATTTAAATTATATGCATTGAAATTCACTTCCTCTATAACTATGAATAACCACAATTATTAAACCTTTACCATTCTATACTAAATTATAGAAAGTGGTAAATATAAATAAAGTTTCAATTTTATAAGAGATAAAGTGTTCCCATGTGAATATACTAGAATAATATATAATAAATCAAATGCAACTCTTTCAACCAAGAATAGTAATCTAAGTAGGATTGAACAAGTCAATTTTAACTAACACGTTGAACCATTATCTGAACAAGGTCAATAAAATAGATATTATCCTTATGTATAAAATAAAATTATAAAGAATTATCCTTAAAAACAAAAAATTTATCATTTTTAAATTTAAAATTTATTACATAATCACATAATTGAAATATTCTGATTAAAGTATCTTGTGAACCATCAATATATAAAACTTTAGAAATAATAGTAGAGTTAAAAATATCAACTTCATAAAAAAAAATTAATTTTCCATAAGAATTATCTCCAAATGTCATCGTGCTTCCATAAAATATGTTGTATGAAATAAATTTTAATGGTTTTTGGGAATATTCCAAGAGAATTAAATTTCTATATATCATACATCATTTTTGAGACTTCCCAGGTAGATTTTCAAAAACGTTAATTAGTATAAAGTTTTAATACCCAAACTACTTGGGTTTGATAGGATTAGTAAAATAAATTTTAGGCACCCATAAAAATTTAAAACAATTATGAAAAGGTACTTTCAAAAATAAATATTTAGAAATATAAATCTTAGTATATACCAAATAATATAGAAATCTAAGTGATTATTCAATATCATAGTGTATTTTCATCACACATCTAAAAAAACAAGTAGTAGATTAACAACTATTCAATCTTTTCAAAAAATAATTTCAATATATCTGAAGAAATTTTCTATCATATCCAACACTATTTTTATTTCTATTAATATTATGTAAAGATTCAATTTTATCATTACTATTTATTCTTTGAAGAGAAGTAGACATATTTTCTTTAGAACATTCAATATCTTCATTCATATTTTCATTCAACTTCTATATAGTATTTTAAGTCTTTATAAACCATTTAATTTAAGTTTGAAGAAATATTTCCAACAATTTCATTTAATTATAAAATATCCTTGTTAAACTCAGTAAGTTTCTTATATTTTCCTTTGAGTTCATTATATAATTCAAAAATCCTAAAGATATATTTTCTTACTATTTTAAATTCTTCATTGAATTCATCAACACTTAGATTATAAAAATTATAATTATTTCTATAACTTCTCAAATAAAAACCAAAATTACTAACCTCATCAATAGATTCCATGAAGTACAAGTTAATTGATTATTTTTTATTTCTATATTATTTATTAGAACAATATTCTTTATTTAAACTCCATCATGTAGTTAAAACCTTTTTATATTTGTTTGAACCTTTTTTATCCTTCTTTTCATTTTTCAATCTTGGGATATCTAGATTGATATGTCTATTATTTCTGAATTTAAAATATGAAACATATAAAGTATTATAATTAATTTTTGTTTTACCTTTCATTTTTTCCTTGTGATTATCCTTTTGATAGTTCCCTCTAGATCAGTTTTTAAGTCCTTTACTTTTAATTATTTTATAAAAACCAATCAAAATTAGATCCATTTATTCGTTTTCACTTCCTTAAATTTCGAAATCAAAAGATCTAGAGAAAAATAAATAACATATTTGAAAGCCCAAAATTTCCTTGGTTTAGTTTCTTCTTCAGTTATGTTCTTTAGTTTTGGTTTATATTTAAGTAGTGAATCAATAAACTAATCAAGAGTGTGCTTCTTGAAGTTCTTAATTTCATCAATAATGACTTTATTTACATTCCATTTGAGGCAACCTGAATAGTACATACATAAATATGACATATTATTATATGGATGTTCATTACACATCATTACGATCCGTGACAAAACCATAAAGTATTAGTATATTTGGAAAATTGAATACATAAAAAACTAGTACATAACAGATTTACATAATCTCCCACTAATTTCTTCACAACTTTCATCCTATTTGAACATATCATAATTAAAAACTTTGTTTATATCATAGGAAAAAGGAAACATAATAAAGGATGATATTAGAAAATTAGTAAGGGTAAATGAGGGTAATATCAATAATTAATCAATTTTAAGTATAACATGAGCACAAGGGTATGATAATATAATATTAACATTTGAAAATAGTACCCAATAAATCATAGATCATAATCATGAGTCGTTTCATAAATCATGATAGTTCATATGACATGTATTATAAAGGAGTAAAAGAGAATTATATATGAAAGTATAACATTGGCATAAGATTATGTCAAAAAAGAGTAAATTAAAGTATAGTATAACCATAATCATAATAATAGAAATATTATGTCAAGGCTACCCACGAGGATATTTATCACATGTTAGGCTTGGGCTAACCACATATATAACTTCTTTAGGCTTGGGATAAGATGTTTTTTACCCTTATTGGGCTTGGGATAACCTCCAATTTACCTTTTCATCTCATAAAAAATAATCTTTACCAAATTAATTTATTTTATATAATGATCCCATCCATCATATAATCATAATCCATTTATATATATATAAATATATTCTACAAGACCATGAAAACATTTGTCATTTCATAATAGATTACCACATAGAAAGGAAAATGGGTTTCATCAATATTTATTCATAATAATCATAAAAAATCTATATAAATAATGAGGATTGTATAATAGGATTATATCCCCAGTGAATCATAAGTAAAATCAAAGGATGTTATTATAGATGAAAAATTCCTTTAAAATACCAATGGAATATTTCTTGAAGAAACCACCCTTTTAATTTGGAAATCAGTTATTTAAAATTTAAAAATATATATAATATTAGGAAAAAATATTTATTTGAAAAAAACCATGGAAATTTTTTAAATAACCTTAAATTAAAGATTAGTCTCAACGGGGGGAAAATATTCTCTTACTGTATATGTTAAAATGGAGATCTCATTCACTCCTTTAGTAAAAATTTCCTCATTTGGAAAATGAAAATAAGATTCATTTTAATTTTTTATAGAAATCAAAACATGGGTAGAAATTAATTCAATCAATAATTATTGATTAGTAAAAATATTATTGAAAATATTTTAAAGAAAATATGGTCAATGAAGAAAAACATTCTTGATCGAATAGAAATATAAAGTTAGGTTTCCTTAAGAACATTCTTTTATACTTTTGATTACTTAGAGTGATTAAATTGAAATTAAAACATTTAATATCAATAAATTACACTATCATAATAAATTTAAGGATATTTTTGAGAGATAGATCATATATTTTCAACTCTATAAATTTAAATATAAACAATCCTGCTAAAAATGAGATTGTAACATAAAATCCTTAACTCAAGTTCCACTTTCTTTATAAGTGATCTAACCTCATGTATACTAAATTTAAATTTATTATAATTTTATAAAGGTACCATACTCATAATTATAATACTGTATAATATTTACTTATAACATATTATCACCCATTAATTAAAAATTATTTATTGAAATCACCATTTTGGGTGATAAAAGTTTCATTTATCATGTATGGTCCGATTCAGATATTATGTTCCTTTCATATTGATTATGGTTAAATAATATTAATAATGTTAATAATGATATAAATATAACATATATTTATCACATAGATATTGTAACATCCTTACCTGAACCACTGGGTCCGAGTCAGATTCCACATGGCCTCATGCACGCATCCCTATACACAAGAGGTTATCAACTAGCAGTGAGGGTGTGAGTTGATCTATATGGAGACTATACCCATAGTATCATGTCATAGGATTAATAATTAATGATAAAAAATATATTAATCATCAGAGTAAATATGTGGAAATAACTAAATGGCATACATGTCATAAAAATAAAAGTGTCTCTAAAAGAGGTGAGGATATTGAATATATAAAAGAGTAGAAAAATAAATTTAAAAATAGTGGGTCCCATAGATTCTATCACAATAAACCAACTAATCCATACTAATATGATTATTTATCCACCACATAAACCTTTCCCTTATCTATATCTCTCATAAAATCTATAAGCTCACTAAAATTCCTAAGTGGGGTGTGAGGACAAGACTCAGTAGGACACCACCAATGTTCCCTTCACATAGAGTATTCATGTATAACAATTTTATTCCAAAATAATAAATGTGTAACAGTATAAACGTACAATCCAAAACCGAGATTTCATGAACTAACCAAGACACCAAAAAACCTTGAATATTCCTACTTTTATACCATACCTGAAGGATAATGGAAGGTGTTTTAAGTAACTGAAATAACAACAGTGCGATGTTCTCATAGTGTCATGTGAACATGATACTTGATGTCCTCTAGTCATCATGTATTCCATTCTTCCAGATGTACTATTGTTGAGAATAAAAACCTTATCACATCCACCAGGATACCTCAAGAAACATGTTACTAAAAATCACTAGGATACCTCAGGCGCGTCCTAAATATGGTCACCATGGATACCTTGTACCTCAAACCTATACTTAAGGTACATTGTCCCCATCCTTGAAAATCAAGTGCACTCCCCCTTTAGAAGATAAACATGTCATTATGGCCCTCCTATTTTGGGATCTAATAATGATACCTAAAATAAAGTTTAAACATCTACATGGGAAGTATATCAACATGAGAACAAGTAGAAACACATAATAAAATGCGATCATAATCAAAAATGGAAAAAATCTACCCTATTATAACTAATGAAATCAAATATAACAAATAGTATCATGGGTTACACAAATAAAAAACACACCCACATGAGATCACAATAAAGTACTATCATAATTTATTCCAACACAAACAATAAAATCATGGAAAAATGTGTAAATAAAATCCCAAGATAGTAAGTAATTTCCTACATTGTGGTTATCAACGTTAGCGTCAAGTTTCGTCAAAGACGTCATCACTCGAACCATGTTCACACACCAACCCAAATATGATCTCATGAAAACGGATCCTAGAACTGGTTCTAATTCTACATGTTATGGGTTCTATATAAATTAATGGATAAATAAAACAATGGGGAAGAATCAAACTCACTCAGTGTCTATCATCATCAAATGAGATCTGCAAGATAGATTCAAGGAGGGAAGGGATTCTGGGAAATTGAGTGTCTCCACATCAAAATATAGGGGTCGCGTCATAGTGGATTACTAGAAAAAACCACTAAAATGTGGGGTGTAACACCATGGAGTAGGAATCACTAAATAATAATAACACCATGACATAGAGCCTTCTGTAATGATATATAGGTGCACACCACGACATAGGGCCAACCAATGCAGTGCAGGGGTGCACTGGTACTCGACCCGATGTGGCATAGGGACTGGGTCTAAGGTATGGAGTTGATTTTTTTATTCCTTTTAAGATATATATAAGCGACCAATCATGGAGAGGGAAACCATATTTTAAGGGTCATATCAACATTAGAACCCTCGTCTAAGACTTGTAAATCTGAAACGAAGGTCCTCATCAATTCCAAAGTCATTTCTCAAATGAAATCCAAAAAATATTCATTTATGGAAATAAATATTAACGACTAGTGTTGGGTGAATGGATTATTTTTTAATTGAAATATATAAGATATTTCAACATGTTTTAATCAACCACGACAAAAACTTCACAAACACCCTCAAGGGGTGACAGTTACAGTGAAACCTCTCCTCATCATGAACAACATGATGCATCCTTTATCTTTGTGGAAAAACCCATATTACACTATAATTATGGTGAAACCACATATGATAGGAAATATACAACCCCTTGAGGCATGTTCCAGTGTTCTACGATGCATCCACCCTTTTTTTGGTAGCAAGATTCCATAACACCCCTTTAAGCCTCCCTTAGCTTCCCTTATCCCCCAAGCATTTTCCAAAAAAATGGGATAACTAAAAAAAAGTATAATAAGGAATTTAATTATTTTCATTATGTAATAAAAATTTTAGGTCTTTACATATCATCCATAAAATTTGGAGATAAAAAAATGAATTATGTTGTTCATGGAGATGGTAGTTCGTACATATGCATGAACGATGTTTTAATTTCCCAATGAAAATAAGAAAATAAAGATAAATAATATTTTATCAATATATAATCATAATTATATAAAAAATATCTTATATATTTATTAAATAAATCATTATATCCATCAATTTTAGGTGATGATGGAAAATGAATCATATCGCTATGTGGAGGTGGTAGTCCATACGTTCGCATGAGCGATAATTTAATTTTCTATTTGATGGAAAAGATATGAAAAATGCATTTTACATCATCATATTAACATCTAAGTATATTAATTATACTCTATTAATCATGATATGATGGATACCATAGGTTTAGATAAGGTTTAAGAAGAAATAAAATTGAAAGATCTCGGTTAATATTTATACCTCTTCTTTGAGAGACCTCCATTGGATTACACATTAATCCTTGAAATATTGGGCCTAAAAGAATACCAATGGATCTAAAATGAAGGGAAGGAATATATTAATGTTTTTTTGGTAAGTCTTGGGTAATCTAGAAGACTAAAAATTCAATAAAAATGGAGGATAGAAAGTGTACTTTTTTATGCGAGAGAGTGGACAAACATGGAATAACTAAAAATATTTAAATAATATGAAGTCATTTTCATGTGAAAGTGGCACAAAATAGAAAAATATTTATAGTTAAGATAATATATATTAATAATATACTCATAAAATAATAATTATACAAGTTTTCATGGAATTATTACCCTAATATCTTAGTTTAACCCCCCTTGATAAACTAATTTTAACCATATTGTTTTAATGTTTTTATGATTCATTATAAACAAAAATGAAAGTAGAATCATTACTAAATTTTTATATTTTGGTTAAAAATATTGAATCCATTTTTCAAAATTAAATTTCTATAAGAGTAAAAAACTAATTTTAAAACTATCTTCCAAAACACAATGAAAGCTTGTTTTTAGGAAATTTTATTTTTAAGAATAAAACTAGATTTTAGTTAATTCCTTATAAAAAAACCGTAAAATGAATTTTAAATTTATTTTATTAAATATATAATCTCTAAATTTCATTAAAACCAATAATCAATAATTTATTATGATATAAACACATCACACACATAAAAATAGTTTTAAGAAAAATATCTCTTTTAACCTTTAAATGATTTTATCTTCATTCCTAACCTTTATATAACTAATGCATGTATGATTATTTTTAAATTATTAATAATTTTTTAAAATTATTTTTTAATAGTGATCAATAAATTTTTTCATATAAAAATTCATAACACCTAGAAAAATTAATTTCTTCATAAAAATAGGTTATTTAATCATGTAATGATTTTATTAAAAATTTAATGATTATTTCTTAGGAATTAATAAATAAAATTGAATTTTGGAAAACATTTATATATATATTTCATAATATGGTTTATACTATTTATATCCTCTAATCCAATGGTTGGGGTATAAGTGTATACTATATATTGAGTTTATTTAAACTTAGTGTTGTGTGTGGAGAAAGAGGTCAAATATTTCAAGATTATTTTAGAGGAAATACAAATAAAATCATAGAGTGTTACATTATACCCAATTAAAATGAATTTCTCCCTCAACATTCTATCACTATATTATAAAAAAATTTGGGTACCTATGATTCATCACATCCTATGGTTACCATGTAACTCTTCAGATTTATGATTCTTCTAGAGAACTATAACTAGGTGAGTAGTCTTTTTACATAACACTTTATCTCTATGATCCAATATTTATATCGATTATCCATCAAAATAAAGATAATTCTCTATTTGTATGGATTTTTAATTTATAACAAGTGAAGGTGCAGGTATTTACTTCATCAAAAGATATACATGGAATATATCATGAACTTGAGAAAGGTTTAGTGGAAGCACAAAGTGTTAATATAAGGTCCCTACTCAACCAATAATTTTAAAGGGACCAATATATTTATGGATTAATTTTCTAATCATTATGAATATCATAACCTTATTCCCTAGAGAAATTCATTGGAATATCTTCTCACTAACTTCAAATTCTAGATCATGTTGGTGATTGTCAAAATAACTCTTATTCCAACTATGAGATTCCTTGATATGCTGCTGAATGGATATAACATTCTATACAATTTACCTAGGTTTCTCTGGTCTAAATAAATTTCTTTTTCCAACTTCATTATAACATGTTGGAGTTATGCAATTCCTTATATAGTGGGAATCATAAATATCCATCCAAATGCTTGAGTGAAAGGTATTATTATAAGATAATTTGGACAAGAGGATAGTGTTGATCCCAAGAACCTTTAAAATATAGATAATATGATCTAAGAATATCCTAAAAGGTTTTAATGGTAATCTCAGACTAAATATCTATCTGAGGATGATATGAAGTACTAAAACAAAACTTTATATCCAGGTCTTACTGAATAATTCATAAATCTTATTTCTCAATCAGATATAATAGAATGTGGTACTACATAAACCTTACCACTTCCTTAATGTATATCATGTAAATATTATTAATAGATAAATCTTCTTCAGTATTAATGAATTATGTTAAATTTGTAAGGTGTTTTACTAAAACCGAAATAGTATTATTTACTTTAGATGTTTTTGGGATTATGATGATGAAATCCATAGTAACATTTTCCTATTTCCATTATGGTATGGGAAATGGTTGTAACATCCCCTTAGACTTATATCTCTAAAACTTAACATACAAACATAACAAACACTAATATACATACTCTATAATATCTCCCTTAAAGTTTCCCACCATAAGTACTCTTTTATATCTCTATATATCCTCATACTTACATGATTAATAGAGAATGGTGACATCTGAGCTTATTTCAATAGATCCTTATTCAAGTTTGGTATTAGAGAGACACATATTGGGTTCTTTAACCTTATAATTCTTTCATAATCAACATTGAACTCAAGAACATTTCTCCCCTTCTTTTTCAACTCTACATCTTCCATTTTTTCCTCTTTAATATTTATATAGATAAATGGTTGAACAATAATTTTAGAACGATAAATGTTATCCCTTTCCTTCATTATTTCAAGGTCCATCCTTTATAAATCTAAAAAATTGGATCTTTTATGATCCTCATCATAGATAAGCTAGCATGATCATTTACACTCAAATTATTAGCCACCTTGTTCATTCTCTTACAGTGGAAATTTATTGAGTAGTCATAATATTTATTAAACTCCAAATATCTTCTTTGACACATATCAACTCTTTATGGGCGAATATATACTTTAAACTTTTATGATTAGTATATATGTGACACCCTTCTATTTAAACATAATGCATCTACATATTAGTGTAAATATTACTGCTACTAACTATAGGTCATGGGTCAGATAATCTACTCCTGGAAATTTAATTGATGAGAGGAATAAGTTATCACCATATAATTATATATAAGAACACATGTCATCCCATTATTTGATGGATCACTATAAATCACAAATTCTATTCCATAGAGGGGTAGTGTGAGCATAGGTGCACTGGAAAATCTTCTCTTTAGTTTGTTGAAATTTTATTCATATTCATCATTCCAAAGGAACTTGAGTCCCTTCTGAGTTAACTTAGTTAATTAATTAGATAACCATGAAAAATTATTCATAAATCATAGATAATATTCATCCAATACAAGAAAAATATGGATCTCATCCATAGTGGTTGGCCTAGCATAATGTTCAATAACTTCCTTCTTTGATGGATCCACTGATATACCCTTGATTGAAGTTATATTACCCAAAAATGAATATTTTTATATAAAAAAATAGCACTTGGTAAAATTTTCATATTATTTATCCTTCTTCAGGATATTTAGTACAATCATCATGTGATCCTCATCCTCTTCCTTACACTTATAGTATATAATAATATCATCTATAAAGGCTACAAAAAATTGATTGAGGTAATCTATAAAAACTCTATTCCTTAAATATAATATGATAATGGTGTAATTTATAAGACCAAATGGAATCACCATTAATTAAAATTTAATATACCTCACATGAAAGGCTTTTTTGTGTATGCATTCAATTTTAAACCACAATTTATTGTATCCATATTGAAGATAAATTTTGAAAAGATATTGAGCTAATCATAAATGATCAATAAATCATCAATATGGATAAGAGAATATTTATCCTTGATCATGATCCTTTTAAGTTCCAGATAATAAATCTAGAGTCGCATTGATACATCTTTCTTTTTAATAAAAATAACTGGTGCACCCCATGGTGAAGTTATTAGAAAAATTAATCCCTTATCAAGATTCTCATGGAGTTACTCCTTCAATTCATGCAACTCAATTGATTCCATTCTACATAGAGTCTTTGAAATAATTTTAGAAAAATGTATGAGTTCTATTGAAAAATCAATTTCACGATTCGAGGTAATACTAGGTAACTCTTCCAGAAAGAAATTAAAAAACCCCAGCATAATAGGTATATAGTTTATGTTGAGTATCTCCCCAACCATCTGAGATAAATATCCCCTTTGAATAGGAATCCGAACCCATAAAATGGATATTATTTCCATTGGATGTTCATATTTATCCTCACACTAATATAAAATCATAGGTTGGTTTAGAATATCAAATGTGACTTCAATTCCTTGGTAATTAATATGGAATCTATATAGAGAATGATAATCCATACCCAATATAACATCAAATTCAACTATAGGAAAAATAATGAGATTTTTAAGAATCAACTTCCCCCAAACTTGTTTTAGAGAAGAATCATATACGTGAAGTGTGATTATTATAGCATTAATAGTTATCAATTTTAATTCAAAATATAATCACTAAAGTGATAATGTGACAACCTCATCAAATTCTTCTGATATATAAGAGTGGGTAGATCTAGAATAAAATAAGAAATTTATAATTCTAAAGTGTATGGTATCCATACCTTTAACCACTTCATTATCGTAACCCACATTGTAAATCATGATCACATGAGATTTACCTTTGTCTCAAGGATTAAGATATTGATGAAATCTATAATTATCATTAATCCTCACATTTTAGAACTAGTGAGAATAATTCCCATAATACTTTAATTTTAATCACTATAGTGTGGGAGGTATATTCTATGGAGCTTTCTCTCCACTCACATCATTAGTAAACTTATTCCCATCACATTAGTATTTGATTTATCGATGAACTTACTTTACTCTCTTAAAGAATTTAACAATAACCTTAAGACAATTTCATCCATATTTATTTCCAAACATCTAGAATAAAAGAAGAACCATATTCTTCGCTCCATGTTTTTTATTATTATAATTTAATTTAAACTAAATATTTATTTTATTATAAAAACCATTAGATTAATAGGTGACTCTGATCTCTATTTATACCTTGAGAGAACATCAAACAATTTATTCATAGCTAATGAATTATATTATGGATAAATATCATCAGAGACTAGGTTTTGAGACACTGAAAACTTGAATAATTTTGATTTGAGGTTGGATGATGATACCATAAGAGAACCTCACAATTATTGTAAAATTTTCCTCATAGTTATTAATGGATTCATTATCCTTTATATTTACCGAAAATATTTCCTTATCCATTTTTTATGAAGAATATAAGGAAAGTAATTATAGGAAAAATAACCTTTTGAACTCATCTCACTCCATAGAGTCAATTTTTTCCTGTTTCCTCATATTCTTGATAAGAGTTTACTATTTATATATTTTTTCCTTCCAAATGATAAACAACTAAATATATTTTCATTGGATAATGAAAAATATCTTTTTAGTGGCATTGATCCATTTCTCAGTATTATTAAATCAATATACCCATGAAAAGAAGGTGGATTCTACCTCATGAAGGGCTCAACAAAATATCATTCCTTCATTTTCATATTTATAATATCAATATGATTCATGGATTAAAAAAGTTTTATAAGCCTAACAACAATATTTTTCATTAAATATCTCATAAAATTTAATTTCATAGTAGGATAATCATTTCTTTTTTCCATCCAATTTAATGTTGACATGGCTCCTTCTAGTTCCATCCATTGACAAAAAGAGAAAAACATAGTATGAGAAACAATAATCATAGTTAGAAAACATATAATCATGAAAATCATTTATAGGATGTATAAATCATGATACCTTATTTTCAATATATAAAACCCTATATTTATCCTCGTTCATCCATTGTCATCATCTATTCAAATCCTTAATAACAATTTATAAATAAAATGTGAATTAACCCAAGAATATCCCCAAGGAGTGTCTATCTAGGTGTGTATACTTATAATTACTCATCATGAACTAGTGAAGATTGAGTTAATACCCAATCTATCCATTTCAGAGGTGTTACCCATTGGTACATTTGTTCCGTATCCTCATCCACTTTCCATTATCAAGAGAGGTATAAATTCGCTAGGAAAACCATGTTTCTCTATTTACCATAATTTATGATTTTCTCATATACTTAATCTTATCCTAAGGGTTATCACTAAATTATCCTTATTATAGTTTTGAAAAATTTCTAAACCTTTCACCGATACCAATTGAGGTGACCCAAACATTACATACGTAAATATTACATCTTAATAGATGAATATTCATTACATATCATTATTTTCCACTCTAAAACTATAAATTTTTAATGTCTTTGGAAACTTAGATACATAAAATATTGGTACATAAAATATTTAAATCATCTCCCACTAATTACTTTACAAGTAGAATTATTTTTATAC
This sequence comes from Viscum album, assembly GCA_963277665.1. Lineage (NCBI taxonomy): Eukaryota > Viridiplantae > Streptophyta > Magnoliopsida > Santalales > Viscaceae > Viscum > Viscum album. The sequence continues at coordinate 614,882,201 of OY728134.1, forward strand.
ATATCATAAGTAAAACCATTCTTCATATTCAGGGGGAAAGGAAGCATAATAAAGGTGAAATAAGAAGCTCAATAAGGGTAAAAAATGGATATATCAATCAATAATTATTTTTAAGAAAAACATAAGCACACGGGTTTTAGAATATGATCTTAACATTTGAAAATCATACATACTAATTCATATATCATAATAATGATTAATAGAATAAATTTTGACAGTTCATAAGACATAAATCATAAAGGAATCACAAAACATGAGCCATGACAACATAAAATTGGCATAAGATCATGTAATAAAAGAGTGGCGTAGAGTCTTTCATAATAATAATTATATAAATATTATATCATGGCTACCCATAAATACATTCATCGCATTTTAGGTTTGGGATAGCCACCCATGTACCTACTTTGGGCATGGGATAACTTCCAGTGTACCCTTTTTGGGGTTGAGACAACCTCACATGTACCCTTTAATCTTATAAAACACTAATATTTACCCAATACATTGGAGGGATATAATTAAACCTCCATTAACATAATAATAATACATTCATATATATACTAAAATATCATGAAAAAATTTATCATTTCACCATATCTTACACCATGGAAAAAATGGGTTTTATCAATATTTCATCATTATAATCATAAACCATCCAAAGAAATAATAATGATAGTATCATAGGACCATATATCCATTTAATCATATGTAAAATCTAATTATGTTATCATAGATGAAAAATTTCTTTAATATATCTCTATAATATTTCTCGAGGAAAAAAACCCTTTTCATTTTGAAATCACTTGTTTGAAATAAAAAAATGTATAGAAATTTATGTAAAAAATTTATTTTAAAAGACTATGGAAAGTTTTAAGGGAAGCATAAAATAAAATAATATAAATGACTACAGGAAAATACCCTCATGCAATATATATTAAAACAATTATTCCATTCACTCCTTTTCTAAAAAGTACCTCATTTAAAAAAAATAAGATTCATTTTATTTTTTTTAGAAAGTAAAACATGGTTAAAAATGACTTTAATCAATCATTTGAGAATTTTAAAATAATTATTGAAATAATTTTAATGAAAATATGGATGTGGAAGAAAATTTTTCTCAATAAAATATAAATAAAAAGTTGATTTTCCTTAAAAACATTTTTTCATACACCTGAGTACTTAGAGAGAGGAAAATGAAAGGAAAACATGAAATATTTAGAAGTAACCTTATTATAATAAAATTCATCAGAGTTTTTAGATATATATCATATAATTTCATCATAAAAGTTTTAATCATAAATCATCCCATTGAAAATTATATTGTATCATAAAACCCTTATCACTTGTGTATTAACAATTCTTTGTAAAAAATCACTATTATGGGTGATAACTATTTCATTTTTCATGTATGTTTCGATTCGAATGTTATAATCCTTATACATTAATCATGGTTAAATCATATTAATAATTTTAATCATTATATAAATATAATATATATCCATTAAATACACATTTATAAACATCCATAACATGTATAGATAAGAAAATTAATTACATCATTCGTGGAGATGATTGTCTGTATTTACACGTGAACACTATTTTTATTTTCTAACGAAAATAGGGAATTTAAAAAAACTAATAATTTATAATTATGAAATAATAATTAAATAATAAATATAATTTATATTTATTAATTCCATTAGTATACCCATGAATTTCATGAGGTTATGGAAAATTAATCATATCACTACATGGAGGCAGTAGTCCACACGTTCGCATGAGTGATACTTTAATTTCCCATTTGATAGAAAATAGGTGGAAAATGGTAGTTAAATCATCATAATAAAATCATAATGTATTTATTATACTATATTAATCATGTTATGATGGATACAATATTTTTATAGATGGTGTAATATGAAATAAAATAGAAATAGCTTAGTTAAGATTTATACCCCTTCTTTGAGAGAACTCCATTGGCTTACACGTTAAGCCTTGAAAGGTTGGTTTAATAGAATAAAATGAGATATAATATTAAGGTAATTAATCTATGATGGTTTTTGGGTAGATATTTCCAAATTTATAAGGCTCAAAATTTGTGAATAAGAGAGGATGGTCTATGTCTTTTTATATGTGAGGGAGAGGACACACATAGAATTACTTAAAAGATTTAAATATTATAAAGTCATTTTATCATGAAAGAGGAAACCAATGGAATTTTTTAAGGTAAGATAATATAGTGTCGTAATATTTTCATAAAATAATAATTACACAAGTTTATGTGTAATTATTACCCTTATCTCTTAGTTTAACCCCCCTCATAAACCCATTTTAACCCTAATAGTGGTAACTAATTTTCACTTTTTTTACTATTTATTATGAATAAAAATGAAATTGGACTCATTAAAAAAAAATTTAAATTATTATTTAAAATATGGAATCCATTTTATCAAATTTAATTTCCATAAGTGGAAAAAATTAATTTTAAAATAAACGCGTAAAACGAAATGAAAAACCGTTTTTTGATAAATACATTTTAAGCATAAAAATGAATTTAATTTCATTAATTTCCTATTAAAAACTATAAAATTAATATAAAATATAACAATCTAATACTTTGAAAAAAATTAATACATGTTTTTAACATAAATATCCAATAAACACAACATAATGATCTTGAGTCCTAGTGTCTTGGGAAGACTAGGTTCATAATACATCAAAAATAAAATAAAACACAAAAATATTTATTTTATTATCCATAATGAGATTATAAAAACTTTTAGATCCTAAAACCATATAGGATAACTTGGGGAATACATAAAATAAAGGGGTGAGCTATAAATCCCACTAGAGGAATGGACATGATAATGAAGCATAACATGTGAGTCAAATGGAATAACATGATATCATAAAAGGGGGGGATCATGAATAATCACCTGGGAGAATAAAAAAAGAGAATGGTATCATAATATCACAAAAACAAAGGAAATTGGATGAAAAATAAAACATGTCATAATAATAATCCAAGGCTAACTGTTAGGACAACATCACATGGTGGATAGAGTCCCATTATGGATTAGGTTCACTCCCTAATCCCATACATAACATCTCATGTGACAAAAAAATTACCTAATATATTGGAGGGATATATGGGTAAACTAATCATAACATGTACATTATTATGTGTGCCACAAAATGAAATCAATTATAAGAAATAAATGTAATAATTACCCATAGAATTAAACGGGTTGAATAATCTTACCACATATCATAATCAAAGGAGATTTTATAAAATTCTAAATAGAATAAGGAATTAAATATTATGGATGTTAATATATGATTAAATAATCATAGGTCTCAAAAATGGTGTTTATTTTTGAGTTAATACTTTAAATGAGTGTTATATAAAGGGATTAAGGGATAGAAAAGTTCACTTTAATTGGGTTTGGTTTTAAAGAAGGCATTTGATAAATGAAGTAAAGGGACGTGTTTCCCCATCAAAGGAAGGGATAATATTATAGCTTTTTATTTAAGATACATATATATAATTTATAATCATTATATAACATTAAATATAGATATAAACTTATTTAGAGAGAGAAAGGTCATAACCCAAAGAAAAAGGGTGGTTTAGAGAGATCCCTTACCTTAGGTTGCAGAACCACTCTTCACTTGCACTTAATGTATTTTATAATAAAATTACATTAATTAATTACTTAATTTATAACTTTTTCCATATATATTATATTTACTATAATTTTATTATTTTCATTTATAACCATTTTAATGATATATAATGACTATTTTTTTTGTTTTGAGTGTGTTCATTTCATGGTTCCAAGGCCGGATAACATGTGAGTAATTATTGAAGTTCTTGTAAAATAGGTCTAAAAAATTATAAGTTAAATGAAATAGAATACATAAAATTATGGAAATTTAAATGGTCCCAAATATTATTTTGTGTTACGATGTAATGATGATTCATTTAGTATAAATTATAAAGTTATGTGGTTAGTTCATTTAGGTTGTTTTACCAACTGCCATGAACTATATTCCTTTAATTTTATTAATTTATTATTATAACATTAAATAACTTGAAAAAATTTATAATATACTTATTATAATTACATTTAACCATAATATTGGGTTTATAACCATCCTTGGAGGTGATGGGGGAAAAACGAAGTATGTTGTTCATGGAAGTAGTGAACCAACCATATTGTAAACAATGTTTTCATTTTAGAATCTAAAAAAGGGAGGGTAGAAGATAGATATTACACTATAAAAATAACAAATTATTATATTTAGTATATTTATGTTACAATATATAGGTGGATGGAAAATATAAGTGGGTTTCAGAAGAAGAATAAAATTAAAATAGGTTAGCTGATAGTTTTACCTATTCCTTTGGTTTTCTCCTTTTAAGATACCCCTTAAGGATCCTTGGAATGGTCTTTGGATGATACCATTTATACTAAGACATAGGGAGGAGGATTGAGAAGAGAATTGGGTAGAAATTTTTGAATATTAAATGCTTATAAGTTTTGATGAGAATGGTCAATATTTATAAGGGGAGGTGAAGGGTGTTTTGGAATATTATAATAATTAGTCTATTATTTTGGTCCAAGAATACCAATAGTATTAGTTATTGTGAATACATATGGTAAATATGAGTTTAAACCAATGGGTTCTTACATTATCCATGACTCAAAAATTCTTGTATTTATCATATAATGTTAAATAAATTATTTTACCATATTTTACTTTTCACAAAAAGTCAACTATTTTAGAAAAATACCAAAAATTCACCCTATTTTTTTCAATTTTTAGATTCCAAAAAAGAAATCAAATTTATAGATTTTTTAATCATGAGAAATTTAATTTTTAAATCAAATCCCCATTCATCTGAAAAATATCAATTTTAATATTATGATCATTTTTTCAACCTTTTGAAAAAATTACTTTTGGTCCCATAAAATTATATAATAATTATGAAACAATATAATATTAATTTTTAAATCCATTTTATAGAAATAAGATTTATTTTAAATCATTATATTTATTATAAAACCACAACTAAAACATTTATCTTTTACAAAAATACCAACACTTAATTCATCATTTTAAAACCATTTATTTACTTGTACCATGGTATAAATATATGATATTTTAATTTTATTGGTTAAATAAATATTATTTTACAGTTCCATAAGTGAGGATACTATTCAAATTGTTAGGTTAATATTTATAATGTTCAGATTAATATTCCAATAGTTAGGTTACTATTCCATCATTTAGATTTGTAACAGTTATATGGGATTCATAATTTATTTAATTACCTCATATTTTATTGATTATTTTTTCAATTATATTTTATCTTGAGGTTATATATTTTTTTTCAAGATGTAAATTTTATTAATAATATTCTACTTTATTTCAATAGAGATGTTTTTGAGTGAGATTATTTTAGTGGATTGAGGAGATCCAAATTTTACTACTATTATTATTTTATTTTATAGTTTTAGTCCCATTTCATTACTTTCAATTCTTATGGTTATTTTTATTCTCTAAATTTAATGTTCATATTATTATAATATAATTTTATTGGTTTCATCATGTGGAATACATGATTTACTAAATATGAAATAGTTATATAATCAAATGGGAAATTCCATTGATAAAATTATGGTTCATTACATTATTTCCCCCTTAAGAAATATTTCCCTAAAAATATCATTTTACATACTAAAGTAAAAATAGGCGAGGGTAGTTATGCTTCATCCCTTCCTTTGGTTCCCATGTCGTGTCATGAACTGGCCTGGGCTTCCATCCAACCTGATACTCGACCTGGCTCATGGGATGGCCTAAAGGGTATTCCTAATCCCCATGAGCTAGAAACTAGTTCTCAGAAATTGAAGATGTCATTTGGAATGATTTACCCATAAGAAAAATAATCAACATCCATATCCAACATCAATACATTATTTACATAACATCATAATCTCCAAATACACTTTTTTATATTGTCGAATAACTCACTTTTTGATTAAGTGATAACCTTACAAATTCAGATAACTAATTCAAGATCAAAATAAAAAAAGGTGAGGGATCCAGCTAAACAAAACAAATCACCCTCAGGACATGAGGTCCAACACCTCCATTCCACCTCCATCAAGACCTATCAAAAAATAAACGCTGCTAACACGAACACCCACCACCACCTCCATGAAAGACCTTGCTTTTACCCAATACAAATAAAACAAGTTCTACATACACCCAAGGGGTGTATGTAGGGAGTGATCTTACTTTCCCAGTACGATACCACCATATATTTTATGAATATCCATTATAAGAAAATAATCATTCTAGTTTTGAAAGAGTGAAACCAATTTAGTTTTTAAAACTTGTTTTAACATTGAACGAAAGACAACTTATGTAAGGATAAATGAAAACAAGTAAAACATAGTATAATCACCATGGTAAATACCTATGTATATAGGGTTAGTGGAGACCTAGGTTCATAATTTTCTCTATGATTGATCCTAGATGAAAATTTACATCTCCCACTTGAGTCAACCAATCCTCATCATTAGTTTTTTTAGTGTTGTAACGTAATCCTAATAAGTAGAGAGAGTCATTACTAGAATAATTGTCCCAGTTTTACAACATTGGTACCTAGTATTATCATGTGATTCACCCTATTTATTAAAACATTAAAGTCTCATTTATCTCAAATCAATCCATTATATAAAAAATCTTACCATTTCAAACCATTTTCCAAATGGAATAAATCATTTCAAAGAATTACACAAACACCTTGGAAATCACCCATTTTCAAACATAATAAAATTTAGTACACATTTATAAATAGGGAAAAGTATATTTAAATCATAAAATAATAGCACAACATGGAACCACCAACCTTTCCTTTTTAAATCATAGAAATCTATTTGAAAACATCAGGCCAAGATGAGTAGGGACCCTATAGAAGAAAGAACACACAAAAACCATAAAAAACCCAAAACAAAAAAATGTGATTAGATCAAATATAGGTAAAAAAACCACAATATAGAATAAAAATTAATAAATAGGGAGGAATGAAACAAGGAAGAAGGATAGGAGTAACTTATATGGATAATTCATGAAGAACCAAGCCAAAATCTCTTAATATTTAAATCCAACAATGAGTGGAGAAGAGGGGAAGGATAATATATGGTTATATGGGTGGATGGGAGAATAAATGATGGGTTAAAATGGTTAAATATGGGATGGGTAGAATAGGAAATTCAAAAAAATTAATGTCCAGGAAGGCTGCATGGATTTTCCGCATGGTCTGACATACCATGCACCAACCATGCAGGTGACTTTGTCCCAATAGAAGTAGGCCACATAGTTTGGGCTTTACAGTATTTAAAATCATATGCATAACCACGTAGGGCCTTGATGCCTCTTAACTAGGTCACATGGTCTATTGGGGGTGGTTACACAGTCATGCACCTAACTGAGCAGGCATTCCCGATCCATTTTATGGGTCTCATGGTTTGTATAGGGACAACGCATGATTTTTACTAACAGTAAACAACCCTATGTCCATTTATAATCATAAATTTTTCTTAAAAAATATAAATAAGATCTATATAACAAAATAAATACTAAAAATAAATTAAAATACCTAAAAATACCCCCTGGGGTGTAACGACCTGACCCCAGTTACTCAGAGTCAGTGCATTATTACATAACATTGGCATGATAACAAAAGATCAAGTCTCGAAAGACCAATTAGTTTAATAGATTTGGAAACACTAGATACATTCATAAGTCTTACATTACATGATAAAGTGAAAAACTAAAACAACATAGTCTTCATAGTCCACACACATATCCCCTCAGACTATCCCTGTAGGTCAGTCATAAAATACTTCTTCACATCCTGGGAAAAATAAAACATAGAAAGGGGTGAGCTCAGATGCTCTGTAAGGATAACATTATAGCAGAAACATTCATAAATAAGCATAAAATTTAGGGCATTTTATAACTAAAACAAAAGCCTATTAAACATGAACTTCAGCATAATATGGAAAAAATAAAATGAAATAATTCTATTTACTTATTCACATGGATATTCTACTAGTTGAATAATCACATGCAATATCAATAACCACTTTCATAATGATGGAATGCATAATTCCAGACTATCATAACCACATAGTCAAGGCCTTGTGCCAAGACTACAAATAAGATTTGTTCAAGGCCTTGTTCCAAGACACTATTTTGTCTCATGAGACCTACCGATGCATCGAGTAGCTATAGTGGGCTCCACCCGTCACTTACTAAGTCCAACGCATTCCTCATATGAACAGGTTTAAAATAACATAAACATTTGTACTAAAACTAGCATACGAAATGTCAATACTTTATCCATAAACCATGAATGGTATAAAAATAACACATCCACAATCAAACATATCACAAAACCTTCAATAAAATATGGAAGTTTTGTATCATAATAAATCAACTTCAAATAAGCTTAAAATCCATAAAAATATGTTGACATAGATGAAATCAAAACTATTTGAGAGAAATATCTCTTTTTAGAAATCATTTAAAAGTAACATAATTATAAAATAAAACATTTACTTTTAAAATATTATTATAAGCTTGTAAGGGAAGCTTCGACGATTTTATAACGGCGGAAAATAGCCGCACCCGCCGTATAAGTTAAAAAAGACATTTATACCTTAATTTTGTCGAAAAGGTTAAAAAGGACCTTGTTTGGAAAATGATGGAAATATTCCTTTATAAAAATCTTATAAAAATTAAAACAAGGGTATAAATGAATTTAACCCATAGTCTATAAAATAGTAAGAATTTTTTGAAATACATTTTTAAGAAACATGGATGTGGATGATAAAGAGGTCCCAGTAGATAATTACATATAAACAACCTCGGATAATGAAGAGATTGTGAAATTAACCCTTACCTGGTACTTTTCCTTGGTCGAGGGTAGGTTAACCTCTTGTATAATGGTGAAATAATTTATATTAAATTATAAAAGAATCATATACATTAATTTGAAATCATATATCATCTTTTAACATTGCTTTTTTAATAATATCTTAGTATTATCACCGTTTCAGGTGTTAACAGATTAATTTTCCTTTATATTCTTTGTTATGTGAGTCATATTTGTTATGGATGGTATTTATATTATTAATATATAGAATGATATCAAGTATTTAAACATTAATTTTAATCATCTAATGAAAATTAATCTTGAATGGATATGATGGGGTATGAATCTCATCGTGTTCATAGAGACGGTAATCTGTACGTACGCACGAGCGACAATATCATTCTTTTGATATTAAAATAATATATAATTGGATTTTATATAATATATACAGAATCCTTATCATGTTATAGATATTATTTACGTAAATTACATATCATTATTATACCCATCCAAATAATAATGTATTGAATAACAGTTACACCACGACGTGGAGACAGTAAGTCGTACGTACGCACGTATGGTGACATGTCATTCAAGGGATGGATAGAAAAATGAATTCGGTTGTACCATATTTATAATAACATCAAAATATATAGAATATACTGAATTTAATATTTTATAATGGAAACAATAAAGAAAAGGAAGTGGAAGAAGAAAGGAACTTGAAAGAGGTGGTGAAATATTTACCTCTTCTTTGGGTTCTTCCTTTTGATTTGATCAAAAGGGCTCGTTAGGTTGGATTTATGACTAAAATAAGGCATCTAGGATGAAGTGAGGATAGTTTATAGGGTATTTGGAAAGATTTTGGCCGATAAAAATGGATTTGAAGGTGTTAATTAGAGAGAAGGGGGAGTGCCCTTTTATAAGAGGGGTGAGGGGCACCTTAGGAAAAGCTACAAATATTATTTTATAATAAAATAATTTTCGGTTTATAATGGCTCAAAAATAATTATTTAAAGGATAAGGTGGGGATGAGTCTAAAACCACTCAACTAATAGGTTTTAGATAGGTTTAGGTCACTATATTAACTTTATCTTTTAGATTTAACTCTTAGTTAAACAGTTTGACATTTACCATGTCTCTTTGTATTTCTATATTATATGGTTAATAAAATTACAATATAATTCCAAAAGAACCCCAAATGGTTCATTAATGATACAAATATCATTATATAAGTCCTTTGGACTAACCTTATATTTTTAGGAATATAATATCAATTAATAGTATAATATTTGTTTTAAAAACTCTTTTATGTCAATTTTGACACTATTTAATAATTTATTTTTGTTAAAGTCCTAAAAACTTTATTAATTCTAACTAAATTCATTTAATAAATCCTAAAATGTCATATTAACCTATAAAATTCTTGTATGTTATCAAAAGTTTCAAATTATATTTATTTTAACATTTATAATACTATTTACTTGATTCTTTTATTAATATGGAAAATAATGCATCATCATTGTGTCATAATTTAATTTAATTATTAAATGTATAAAAATTATAAATAAAATACCATTATGTAGGAAATAGTTTTATATTTCTAATTAATATTTATAGTTTAAGAGATAACATGTATAACCCTATGTAAATTTTTTTTACTAAAAGATATATTCTTATGTCATTTTTGTATTTACTTTAACTTAATTAATATAAAGTGTCATTATCACTTACAAGTGGCTCCATGGGGTCCCAAAATCGACCCAAATATGCCCATGGTCGGACATGTATCATCCAATAGGGTTAGGAATTGTGTTGGGGTAACTTAATATTATTATAATATTATTTTTTTACCCTTATTTACCGGATTTACCCTTTAACCATGGTAAATAAAATATTTAAACATGTAATTATTCAAAATGTCTAAAAATAAAAGTTACCTATTTACACAATTTGAACCTATTGATTGTAAATATGGAATCCGTTTTTCTAAATTCAAAACACAGAAGTGGCAGAAATTAATTTAAAATTAATTCCCGTTGCCAAAACAAAAAAGCGTGTTTTTAAGAAATAATAACTATCAAAAGATTGACACTTGCTTATGTCTAGTTTAAATGTGAAATTACGTCCAATGAACAAAATTGGATTAAATAGTAAAAAAATAATCTAATTATAATTTAAAACCACTCAATATTATAATTTATAACTATAAATTATTTTGATTAAAAAAATTGTTTTTAATTAAAATTTAGTATTTTTCACTATTCATAAAAAAATGAAAGTTTTCAGAAAAATACAAAAAATTCACCCTAAGATAATTTAAATATTACAAATCCAAAAATTAATTCCATTTTGAAAGATAAAATTTATAAAATTTCAAAAAGTGGTTATTACTATTCATAATGGCTAGTTTGATTGGTTGTGGTTTGTGTTAGAACTCAAAGTTGCGTACAACACACGCTATTGTATTATTAAAAGAGAAGCGTACCGTGGAAGCTTGGGGTGTTACATTCTACCCTACTTCAAATAATTTCATCCTTAAAATTTTGAGAATACTACCGCATGAAAAGACTCGGGTGGTTCTTAATCATAAGTTCCTCGGGTTCCCACGTTGCCTCTTCCATCTTATGGTTTCTCCATAGAACTTTTACCAGATGAGTTGTCCGGTTTATCAACCCTTGTTCTCTGGTATCAAGAGTCCTTATGAGTTCTTCACAATAAGACATATCAGGTTCTCGTTCTAATTCCTCATAGGTGAGTACATGCGTTGGGTCAGGCATGTATTTTCTCAACAGTGATACGTGGAACACATCATGAACTTTGGAGAGATTTGGTGGCATTGCCAAACGATAAGCTATAGCCCCAATTCGTTCTAGAATTTCAAAAGGTCCTATGTACCTAGGACTCAATTTACCTTTCTTACCGAAATGTATAACTCCCTTCCATGGAGATACCTTCAAGAAAACATGATCTCCTACCTGAAATTCCAAATCCTTCCTTTGGTTTTCAGCATAGCTCTTCTACCTACTTTGAGCTTCTTTGATGTGGGTTTGGATTACCTTCTCCTTTTACATTATTTCCTCCACAAGTTCCGGGACTAAAAGTTTTCTTTCACTAACATCATCCCAACAGGTTGGTGTGCAACATCTCTTTCCGTATAACGCTTCATATGGTGCCATCCGAATACTTGAATGGAAGATATTGTTATAAGAAAATTCTAACAGAGGTAAATATTGATCCCACATACCTTGAAAGTCAAGTGAGCATGATCTCAACATGTCTTCTAAGGTTTGAATAGTCTGTTCTGATTGTCCATCAGTTTGGGGGTGGTAAGCAGTGCTCAAACGAAGCTCAGTATCCAGGTATTTCTGAAGACTTTTCCAGAATCTTGATGTAAAATGTGGATCACGATCAGAAACAATTGATAGGGGTACTCCATGAAGTCTCACAACTTCATTAATATATATTCTTGCTAGAAGTTCAAGTGGTAGATCTTCTCTTATAGCAAGAAAATGTGTTGACTTGGTAATATGATCAACAATGACCCATATTGCATCGCTCCTTCTAGGAGTCTTTGGTAGTCCCATGACAAAGTCCATCGTGATATTATCCCATTTCCACTCAGGTATGGGAAGAGATTGCAATACTTCTCCAGGTTGTTGCCTTCCAGCTTTCACTTGTTGACAAACCATACATCTTGACACAAAATCAGCAATCTTCCTCTTCATGTTGTCCCACCAAAAATATTCCTTCAAATCTCTATACATCTTAGTGATACCAGGGTGTATAGAGAAATTGGAACTATGAGCATCATCCAACAATTACCTTTTTAGATTAGGTATATCGAGAACACAAAGTCTCTTCCCAAATTTCCAAATTCCATCTTCATACACAAAGTCACTCAATCTCTCATCATTCACAGCTTTAATCTTCTTTTGAAACTCTTCATCATTGGTCCGAGAACTCTTTATCATTTTTAGTAAAGATGGGTTGGAAACCATTTGAAAATTATTGATGTTTATCCTTCCATGGTGATTCCCATATCCATCTTTACTAGATCCATGAAAATAGGATCCCTTTCAACTCTCATCCTGTTCAAAACTCCATGATCCTTTCTACTCAAAGCATATGTCGCCTTATTTTCCTTCCCTGAGTGGTATTGTATCGTGCAATCATAATCCTTGAGTAGTTCAAGCCATCACCTTTGCCTCATGTTGAGTTCTTTCTGTGAGAAAATATACTTCAAACTCTTGTGATTGGTATATATCTCACATTTTTCAGCATATAGATAATGTCTCCATATCTTCAAAGGAAATATTACAATAGAAAACTCAAGATCATGAGTAGGATAGTTTTGCTCATGATTTTTTAGCTATCGCGATGCATAGGAAATAACCCTATCATTCTGCATATGGACACAACCAAGTCCTTTCTTTGAAGCATCACTATAAATAACAAAACCATCATTCCCCGATGGTAGGGTCAATATAGGAGTATTGACTAATCTTCTCTTTAGTTCTTGGAAACATTCTTCACAATCTTTTGTCCAAAAAAATTTAACCCCTTTACGTGTGAGCTTTGTTAATGGGTTAGCCACTTGGGAAAAATTTTGGATGAAACGTCGATAATAACCTGCTAAACCAACAAAATTGCATACCTTAGTTATATTTTCTGGCGCTGGCTATTCTTGTATTTCCTTGGTCTTTGAAGGATCAACGGAAATTCCATCCTTAGAGACAATATGGCTGAGAAAAGAAATCTCCTGAAGCCAGAATTCACACTTTCTAAACTTCCCATATAACTCATGTCTTCTAAGAGTCTTGAGGATAATGCGCAAGTGATTTTAATGATCTTCGTATATTTTGGAGTATACCAAGATATCATCAATAAATACTACAACAAAATCATTGAGATATTCTTTGAAATTTTTTTTCATTAGATCCATGAAGACAGAGGGTGCATTAGTCAATCCAAAAGGCATTACTGTAAACTTATAATGCCCGTACCTAGTTCTAAATGTTGTTTTCGGAATTTCTTCCTTCTTCACACAAAACTAATGATATCCAAATCTAAGGACAATATTTGAAAAGTATTGAGCTCCATGCAGTTGGGCAAATAAATCATCAATGCGAGGTAAGGGATACTTTTTCTTTATTATTATAACATTGATCTCCCTGTAGTCGATACATAACCTCATAGGTCCATCTTTATTCTTAACAAAAAGGACAGGCGCTCCCCATGGAGAAAAATTAGGGCGAATAAATCCCTTATTACTCAATTCCTCTAGTTGTTTCTTTAGTTCCACTAATTCCATAATGTCCATTCTATGATGGGTCTTCGATATGGGCCTAGAACCAGGAATTAAATCAATGGAAAAATAAATTTCTTGTTCTGGAGGATGTCCAAGTAAATCTTCTGGAAACACATCAACATATTCTCTCACAATAGGTACATCATCTATTTGAACATTCCTTTCCTCACCCATAGTTATTTCATTTTCTTCCTCCTTTTGCCTCAGACTCAGAAATTGCCTTTCCATATCTGCTTGATAGTCACGAGGAAAATATTTTCCTAAGAAAATATCTTTAAACTCCCTCCATTCCATATTTTATACTTCATAATATTCCTTGATGTTTTGAATCAATGATCACCATTGATCAGCATCTCCAGTGAGGCGGTAAACTGCCATGATAACTTTTCCCTTTCACTACTCCCCAAGGCATGGAATATTTTCTCTATGGAATTTATCCATTTTCTCAGATACTAGTAGATTTTTACCCCCATTAAATGTTGGTGGTTGTTGTCTCATGAAGATATCTAACATTGAACCTCCACGTTGTGGATCTGGGTGCTCCATACAGGTAAGGTTATTATTCATAACCTGAGTGAGTTATCCCAGTATGGTGATTAGATGATTAGAACCAGTTGCATCACCAGCTCCACTATAATTATCTTGAGCAGGAGGGAAATCCCTACATGGAGTGCGTGCATTGATACAATTTACATTCCTTCCACTAGGCTCCATTTCTAAACAATGGAATAAACTAGATTAGTTTATGAATCAAAATACATAATTTTAAACTTCTAAAACACTTAACATAAATTGAACAGTTTATGAATATAATCCATAATCATATAAAAAATATTTTCTTTGAAGAAGTATATACTCAAAAACCCTTCATAGTGGTTTTTAAAGAAAATGAGAATTATCCTAAGCATATCCCCCGGGAGTGTCGTAACCAAGAGTACAGCAAGGCCCGTTGTCATGCACTAGTTCCTGTTCGAGTTTAGATCAAAGCGGTGTTTTCAGGTTTTACTCGAAGGTACATCTGTTCCAGAGCCGCCTCTACCTTCTCATATCCAGACATGGATGTATTTCTTAGAAAACTCACAAAATCTCTACAATACCAAAATTCTAGGAAGTTATTCTATACTAATCCTCAAAGTCCATCTTAGGTCTATGTGCTCTAATCAGAGTTTATCTAAATCTAGCTTCCAAGGTTTGTACTAAAATTCCTCTGATACCAGCTATAACGCACTGACCCCAGTTACCCAGAGTTTTTTCATTATTACAGAACATTGGCATGATCACAAAAGATCAAGTCTCGAAAGACCGATTAGTTTAGTAGCCTTGGAAACACTAGATACATTCATAAGTCTTGCATTACATGATAAAGTGAAAACTAAAACAATATAGTCTCCATAGTCCACACTCATACCCCCTCAGACTATCCCTGCAGGTTAGTCATAAAATACTTCTTCACATCCTGGGAAAAATAAAACATAGAAATGGGTGAGCCCAGATGCTCAGTAAGGATAACATTATAGTGGAAACTTTCATAAATAAGCATAAACATTTAAGGCATTGTATAACTAAAACAAAAGCCTTTTAAACTTGAACTTCAGCATAATATGTAAAAAATAAAATGAAATAATGACATTTACTTATTCACATGGATATTATTCTAGTCGAATAATCACATGCAATATCAATAACCACTTTCATAATGATGGAATGAATAATGACAGACTATCATAACCACATAGTCAAGGCCTTGTGCCAAGACTACAAATAAGATTTTGTAAAAACCTTGTTCCAAGAAACTAGTTTGTCTCATGAGACCTACCGATGCATCGATGAGCTATAGCAGGCTCCACCTGTCACTTACTAAGTCTAATGCATTCCTCATATGAATAGGTTTAAACATAACATAAACATTCGTATTAAAACTAGCATACGAAATGTGAATACTTTATCCATAAACCATGAATGGTATAAAAATAACACATCCACAATCAAACATATCAAAAAACCTTTAATACAATATGTAAGTTTTGTACCATAATAAATCAACTTCAAATAAGCTTAAAATCCATCAAAATATGTTGACATAGATGAAATCAAAACTATTTGAGAGAAATATCTATTTTTTGAAATCATTTAAAAGTCACATAATTATAGAATAAAACATTTACTTTGAAAATATTCTTATAATCTTGTAAGGTAAGATTCAATGATTTTATAATGGTGGAAAATAGTTTCACCCGCCGTATAAGTTAAAAAAGACATTCTTACCTTAATTTTGTCGAAAAGGTTAAAAAGGACCTTGTTTGGAAAACGATGGAATGATTCCATTATAAACCTATTATAAAAAGTCAAAAAAGGGTATAAATGACTTTAAAACATAGTCTATAAAATAGTAAGAATGTTTTGAAATACATTTTTAAGAAACATGGATGTGGATGATAAAGAGGTCCCAGTAGATAATTACATATAAACAACCTCGGATAATGAAGAGATTATGAAATTAACCCTTACCTTGTACTTTTACTTGGTCAAGGGTAGGTTAACCTCCTGTATAATGGTTAAATAATTGTTATTAAATCATACAAGAATCATATACATTAATATGATATCATATATTATCTTTTAACATTGCTTTGTTAATAATATCTTAGTATTATCTCTGTTTCGGGTGTTAAAGGATTCATTTTCCTTCATATTATTTGTTATGTGAGTCATATTTATTATGGATGGGATGTATCTTATTCATATCCTGTAACACCCTGACCCCAGTTACCCAAAGTCGGTGCATTTTTTTAATAAATTGGCATGATTACAAGGAATCAAGTCCCGAAGGACCGATCGGTTTAGCAGTCTTGGAAAATAGATTACATACATGAATGTTACATTACACTTTACAACATAAAAAACAACATAGAAAAAATCCTTCATGAACACCATTATTCCCTTGTCTTAACCCTGCATATCAATCATAATACACTTCTTCGAATCCTGGGGAAAATAAAACATAGAAAGGGGTGAACTCAAACGCTGAGTAAGGAAAAAAATATAGCGGAAACTTTAATAAATAATCATAAACATTTAAGGCAATGTATTACTAAAACAAAAGCCTTTTAAACTTGAAATTCAATATAATATGGAAAAAATAAAATAAAATAATGTCATTTAATTATTCACATGGATATTCTAATAGTCTAATAATCACATGAAATATCAATAACCACTTTTATAAGGATGGAATGCATAATGACAGACTATCATAACCACGTAGCCAAGGCCTCGTTCCAAGACTACAAATAAGATTTTTTCAAGGCCTTGTGGCAAGACACTAGTTTGTCTCATGAGACCTACCGATGCGTCGAGGAGCTATAGCGGGATCCACCCGTCACATACTAAGTCCAATGCATTCCTCATATGAAAAGGTCTAAGTATAACATAAAAATTCGTATTAAAACTAGCATAATAAATGTCAATACTTTACCCATAAAACATGAATGGTGTAAAAATAACACATCCACAGTCATACATATCACAAAACCTTCAAGACAATGCAAGGCCATTTTGGGTGAGGTACGAATCCGTGGATGATTTCCTACACTATTAGACAGTGCAAGGCCATTTTGGGAAACAACGTAAGGGTAACTCACACTTGGAGGGAAGGGAATAAAGTAGCGGATTATTTTGCATCTCTTGCGGTCCCTGGGGATACTATGGTTTGGGAGGATAATGTTTATCCTATTAGACACGAGGGGGTTAATTTGATTAGGGGTGATGCCCTTGGGTTGCATTATTTTCATCCATTTTAGGTGGGCTCTCGTTGTTTGTTTGTTTGTAGTTGAGTACTATTGGAATAAAAATTGTAATGTTGGATGGATAAATCAACTTCAAAACAAGTTTAAAATTCATTAAAGGATTTTTATATAGATGAAAATGATTTGTAAAACTCTTTGAGAGAAATACCTTGTAACACCCCGAAATTTTATGAAAAATATTCTTTTTAATTTCACTAATGTCTTGTGTTGTACGCTACACCAAAAGGAGCTTGCACAACACGCATCCTTGACTTGCCTTGTATTACACGCAATCGCGACCTTCCTCGATAGCGTGTGTAGTACGCAATAACGAGTTTCACTAAACAACGACATGCTATTAAAATATTATTAAAACTAGCCATTATGAATAGTAATAACCACCTTTTAAAATTTTAGAAATTTTATCTCTCAAAATGGACTTCATTTTTGGATTCGGAGTATCGAATTTAACCTAAGGTGAAATTTTGGTACTTTTCGGATAACTTTTATATTCTGATGAATAGTGAAAATTACTAAATTTTAATTAAAAACAATTTTTTTTAATCGAAATAATTAATAGTGATAAATTATTAATTTTAGTGGTTTTAAAGTATATTTAGAATATATTTTTACAATTCAATACAATGTTGGTCATTGGATGTAATTTTACATTTACACCAGACATAAACAAGTGTTAATCTTTTGATAGTTATTATCTCTTAAAAACACGCTATTTGTTGTGGCAGTGGAAATTAATTATAAAATTAATTAATGCAACTTATATGTTGGGAATTTTTTAAAATAGAAATCATTTTTGGATTCGGAATATCGAAATTAGCCTAGGGTGAAATTTTGGTATTTTTCTGAAAACTTTCAATTTTTGATGAATAGTGAAACCACTAAGTGGTAGGTTAAAAACTGAATTTTGCATAAAACATAATTTTACCGCTTCTGTGAATGGAATTTCGAAAATCCGAGAGACACGGTTAATATCAAGGACTAAAATGTGGTTCAATGAGATGAAAATAATTTTTGGTAAATAGTAACTTTTTACTTTTTTTACCGCGGTTAATAGTAAATAGGGTAACTAAGGGTAAATATGATATAACTATTACCCTAACACATGTCCTAATTCTATTGGATAAGTGTAATTCGACCAAAAACAACCTTATGAATATAATATGACCATTTAGGTCCACTTGGATTAGATTATGACATTTAATATTATTTTATTTAATGAATAGTTAAAATAGTTAAAATCAAAGTTTAATAACTAAAACATTTTTAATATAAGGTTATACATAATATAATTTCGACTATAAATATTCATTAGAAATCTAAAAATATTTCCTACATAATGGTATTTTATTTGTAATTTTTATACTTTAAATAATTTAATTTATTTATGACACAACGATGATGTAGTAATTACCTTTTTAAGAAAATATTAACATAATTGATGTTATAAATGCCCAAATAAATGTAATTTGAGACTTTTTATGACATAAACTAATTTTATATATTAGTATGACATGTTATTGTTGATTTAAGTAACTTGGTTCGAACTTATAATTCTGTTAGAAATTTCATAAAAATCATGTACCAAATAGTGTCAAAATTGTCATAAATTAGTTTTTAAAACAGATATTATATTATTAATTGTTATTTAATTCCTAAAAATCTAAGGTTTGGAAAAATTACTTAGATAAGGATAGATATATTAATAATAAACAACTTGAGGTTCTTTTGGCTACATATAGTAAGTTTATTAACCATATAGTGTAAGAAAACAAAAAGACACGGTAAAAGTTAAATTATTTAACTTAGAGTTAAATCTAATTGATAAGGTTAAAATAATAACCTAAACTTGTCTAAATCCTATTGGATGAGAGGATTTCGACCCATCCCCACTTTAACTTCTAAATAAGACCCTTTGGAACCATTATAAACCGATTTTGACTTTAATATAAAATAATATTTTGAGATATTCCAAAGGTGCCCCTCTCCAACCTTATAAAAGGGCACCTCCTCCCTCTCTTCCTCACACAGCTTTGAGCCTTCAAGCTCGGCCAACCCCTACCAAAATCTATTCTCCACTTCCCTAGTATCATCCTAGAGGTCCTGGTCTTATTCAAAGACCATCCTTAGTTCTTTAAGTGGAGGTTAAGAAAAGGCGCGTCGAAAAGAGGTAATATCCATTACCGATCTTTTTCAATTTCTTTCTTCTTCAACTTCTTCTTCTTTAGTTGTTTCATGATAAAGTAATAAAATTAGTATTACTTACATACTGATATGTTATTATAAATATGAAACAACCCTAATTCACCTTCTATCCATCCTACGGAAAAATGAAATCACCACGCGTGCGTACGTACGGAATACCGTCTCCACGCCGTGGTGTAATCTATTTTCCACCATCACCTTACAAGGATGGGTATAATGGTGTAATGAGTAACTATATATGATTATTATAGAGTGATATTGATACTGAAATAGTATACATACACTTCAACACAATTCCACGACCATGGGAACGATATCATCGCTCGTGCGTACGTACGGACTACCGTCTCCACGACGCGATGAGATTCATTTTCAATGATTAACCATTCATGAATGATTATAAAGTATATATAATAAGTACTAATGAAATATATGACATAATAATGATACTGGATTTATTTATATTTATATTTATGTCATCTACTTAATTCCATTCAATTCAATAAGGAAACGAAAACAGCGTTCATGCGTACGTACGGACTACCGTCTCCATGAACGGTGTATTTCTTTCCATTTATTGATTTATTATATATATGTATATCATGAATATATATATATATAAATCATGTTTTATGTTCTGGAATTAAGTAATCATGGTTTAAGTAATCATATGAATAATTACAAGTCAAAAACACGAACGACAAATGAGACGATTTTACCCAAAACGCTACTTTAACATAAGAACGAGTAATATAAAGTAATAAGTGGACCATATATGATATAATAACAGTGAATATGATTCTGGAATAAGTCAATAACATGATTTAAATCATTATACAGGAGGTTCGGACACTTACGAAGTAAATCGGACCTAAGGTAAGGGAAATATCACAATCTCATTTTTATCCGAGATTGTTTATACTTTGGCATTCACTGGGGTGTATTTTATCATCCACATCCATGTTTCATCAATATGTAATATTATTTCCATACACCTACAATTGTTTAAATCCATTTTTACCCTTCGGTGAGTTTTTAGTAAAAGATATGAAAGGAATCTTTTGTCGTTTTTCGTACGAGGTACTTTTTGACTTTTCCGACAAAAGTACGAGAAGAATGTTTTTTTAAGTTATATGGCATGAATGGATTTTTAAAACATTATTTCCAAGAAGCATCCTTTAAAAGTTTTCAAGTTTATTTTTAATCAAATTCTTTTAGTTTATAATTGTACGACATGTTAAGAAAGGAAAAGTGTTTTTGAAGAAGAAATGATATTTTCCTCAAGAATGGAGTTCAAGTGTTTTATCAAAATTATTTTCCATCTAAGATAATAAAGGGTTATGTTTTTATCCCTATTATTACATTGATTTGATTATGTTGTGATGGAATTATTTTTATGAATTCCTTTATCTTATATGAATTGTTTTATGATGTCATGATGTTTAAGATTCCCATTTGTATTACATGGGTTATGCAATGATGTATGATTTATGATTTTGTGGCACACATAAGAATGGTATCATTATGAGATGGGTGGGACCTATATCTCCCTCCAATGCATTGGTTAAAGATTTTATATCTCATGAGATAGACATGGCTGGAACGGTAGGTTATACCGGTTCAGTGAAACATGACTGAAACGAGGGTGACTCGGTTCAGAAAGGGACTTTGTCCACTAAGATAGTCTTGGCAATGAGTCTTGACTAACAAGAAATGATTCTCTATGATTATGTGTTTATTCCAAAAAGTTCCATGTTTTAGGTTATTATTATTGTGATTACATTTCACTGCCATGATTTGTCCCATGTTATGAAATTATGCTCTCTTTTGCAGGTTAAGATTTCCAAAAGTTATGTTCTTATGAATATGATGTGATTGATTTTTCTTTTGTTTACCCTTACTGAGCATTTGAGCTCACCCTTTTATGTTTTCTTTTCCCCAGGATATAAAGAAAGGTTTTAGGTAAAAAAAAAGGGAAGATCTTTATGGGAGATATTGAAGATCTTTCACCACGATTAGAAGATTACGTTCCGAGTTTCCAAAGACACTAAACTATTACGATCCTTGTGTGTGTATTTTTGTTATGTACTAAGTATTCCGCAAATGTAATGTAATTTCCATGTACGTCAAGCTATGGGTCTCTACAGTTGGTATCAGAGGAAAGGTTTAGTCAACCTTTGGAAACTAGGATGCGAGAACTTTAGTGAGATCCCTAGATATATTTATAAGGTATGTCTAGGGATTTCCCTAAGGATAAGTATACGTATAGGATACAGTCCTAGAACTATGATAACGATCATAGAATTTAACCTAAGATGTTAGATATTGAGGATACTCCACCTCTATTATGTTGTTTTCCCTAGCATGATTTTTTCCTCTCACACTATTCTTTTTTGGGTTTTAGAAAATGGATGGAAACAAGATGATTCATGATAATGAAGGATATGATGGACAATGGAATGATATTCTTCATAATGAAATGGGATTTGGAAGTCCAAACATCATTATTATGCCGAATCAGCAATCTCATAATATGATCAATAAAGTAAAATTTGGTAAGTTTCCTGACTCGGCTAATAAGAGAAAGATGGAGTTTCATGATGATCATAGAGGAAAGAAAATTCAATTTCCCCTAGGTAAATCATGTGGGAAGAGGCATCAAGGAGAATGTTTCAAAGGAACTGGAAGATGCTTTGGGTGTGGAAAAGAAGGACACAAAGAAACTAAATGCAAAGAAAAAGGTTCAATTAACAACATGGATGAGGATAATGGTATTGCTACGACATCAACAATGGTTAAATGTTTTAAATGTGGAATGTACGGGAATTATGCAAACCAATGCCCTAAGGGAAAGTCTCATGAAGATAATCAGTATGGTCGTATGGGAAGTATTTATGTGGATGATGATGAAGAGACTACAAATGATATGTGAGATGAAAGAATTGTTGAAGCTCGGTCAATGGTTTAAGAATGTAGTGGAATGATTACATGTTTATCATGTGTAATGTTGTATAAGTAATCTCATGGTACTATGGAATAAAGAGACATGTAAGGATTGTTACACTGTTTTCTGATTAATGTTACCAATATCCATGAAAGGTTATTCATATATTTTTGGAATGTAGATGATATGCGCATAATGAAGGGATAAGGAGAAAATTAAATGTTTGATAGTATTCATGAGCTCATGACTGATATAAGGAGAAAGTTATATCATGGTTTGAGTATATAGAATTTTTGGATTTTGGTATGTGGAAAGAGTTAACTTTTGACAACATTCATGTTTTCACTAAGGTTTAATTGGTATTCATTTTTTCAAGAGAATACATCATTAAGGTATTCACATGATTGGAATGTGACCAACAAGATATATGGGGGATAAATGATGGTATTCACATGATTGGACCGAAGTATTTTAGATAAGCCTAAAGATTGTAATGGATTATGTTAACCATAAGTTAGTATTGTTTAAGTATAGAACTTTTTTTTGATATTATTTATGTGATGTTATAGTAATGTAGTTTTAGAAAAAGGACAACCTGCAGGACGGGCGACAACTCATCGCTTCAGACAAGGCTGTGGGAATCGAACCCACAACCGAAGTGCGACTGGCCTTTATCGCCTACCACTGGCCTACAGGAAGTCCCTGTTTAGTAGAAACTAGTTTTATTATATTAAGCAGTATGATATATGAAGTATAAGTCCATTTTAGGTACCATATATGATTAATCTCACTATAGAATGACTTATGTATATTTAATAACTTTTGCTAACCTTTTAATGGAATGACCCGTCATTCTATCACATGATCTGCTAACACTTCACGAATAACAAATTCAACTTCATTTATTTAAGAGATAAAGTGGAAATTGTTCAAGGCACGAACAACAGTGAGATTGTACCAAAATAAAGTAAGTATTTATTCTAATACAAATTCTTCAACTTTAGGGAAATGATCTTGAAAACCTAAAATGTTCTTATATCTGATTAATAAGATGGTACCTTAGATCGCCACAAATTTATGGATTTGTGATTGTTGGATTTTCCATAGCCATGTTCTCTACCACTCTCCATCAGAACATGATGGTTAGATTTTTCTTCCATATCCATATTTTCACCTATGTGGAAACCCAGTGATTAGTTTATTTGGGTAACCGTTACGTTTCATACTTTCGTTTTTAGAGATTGGTTTTTGGTATTCCTTTTTACGATGTGGGTTTCTATTAAAGAAACTTTTGAATAGTAAACCATTTATAACCCCGACGAATTTCAAGGGCGAAATTCATTTTAAGGGGGGTAGAATGTAACACCCTGAAATTTTATGAAAAATATTCTTTTTAATTTCACTAATGTCTTGTGTTGTACGCTACACCAAAAGGAGCTTTCACAACACGCATCCTTGACTTGCCTTGTATTACACGCAATCACGACCTTCCTCGATAGCGTGTGT
Organism: Viscum album; assembly: GCA_963277665.1. Taxonomy (NCBI): domain Eukaryota; kingdom Viridiplantae; phylum Streptophyta; class Magnoliopsida; order Santalales; family Viscaceae; genus Viscum; species Viscum album. The sequence goes on from OY728134.1 coordinate 614,906,923, forward strand.
TGTACGCAATACCGAGTTTCACTAAACAATGATATGCGATTAAAATATTATTAAAACTAGCCGTTATGAATAGTAATAACCACCTTTTAAAATTTTAGAAATTTTATCTCTCAAAATGGACTTCATTTTTGGATTCGGAGTATCGAATTTAACCTAAGGTGAAATTTTGGTACTTTTCGGATAACTTTCATATTCTGATGAATAGTGAAAATTACTAAATTTTAATTAAAAACATTTTTTTAATCGAAATAATTAATAGTGATAAATTATTAATTTTAGTGGTTTTAAAGTATATTTAGAATATATTTTTACAATTCAATACAATGTTGGTCATTGGATGTAATTTCACATTTACACCAGACATAAACAAGTGTTAATCTTTTGATAGTTATTATCTCTTAAAAACACGCTATTTGATGTGGCAGCGGAAATTAATTATAAAATTAATTAATGCAACTTATATGTTGGGAATTTTGTAAAATAGAAATCAATTTTGGATTCGGAATATCGAAATTAGCATAGGGTGAAATTTTGGTATTTTTCTGAAAACTTTCAATTTTTGATGAATAGTGAAACCACTAAGTGGTAGGTTAAAAACTGAATTTTGCATAAAACTTAATTTTACCGCTTCTGTGAATGGAATTTCGAAAATCCGAGATACACGGTTAATATCAAGGACTAAAATGTGGTTCAATGAGATGAAAATAATTTTTGGTGAATAGTAACTTTTTACTTTTTTTACCGCGGTTAATAGTAAATAGGGTAACTAAGGGTAAATATGATATAACTATTACCCTAACACATGTCCTAATTCTATTGGATAAGTGTAATTCGACCAAAAACAACCTTATGAATATAATATGACCATTTAGGTCCACTTGGATTAGATTATGACATTTAATATTATTTTATTTAATGAATAGTTAAAATAGTTAAAATCAAAGTTTAATAACTAAAACATTTTTAATATAAGGTTATACATAATATAATTTCGACTATAAATATTCATTAGAAAGCTAAAACGATTTACTACATAATGGTATTTTATTTGTAATTTTTATACTTTAAATAATTTAATTTATTTATGACACAACGATGATGCAGTAATTACCTTTTTAAGAAAATATTAACATAATTGATGTTATAAATGCCCAAATAAATGTAATTTGAGACTTTTTATGACATAAACTATATTTCTAGGTTAATATGACATGTTATTGTTGATTTAAGAAACTTGGTTCGAACTTATCATTCTGTTAGAAATTTCATAAAAATCATGTACCAAATAGTGTCAAAATTGACATAAATTAGTTTTTAAAACAAATATTATATTATTAATTGTTATTTAATTCCTAAAAATATAAGTTTCGGCCAAATGACTTATATAAGGATAGATATATTAATAATAAACAACTTGGGGTTCTTTTGGCTTCATATAGTAAGTTTATTAACCATATAGTGTAAGAAAACAAAAAGACACGGTAAAAGTTAAATTATTTAACTTAGAGTTAAATCTAATTGATAAGGTTAAAATAATAACCTAAACTTGTCTAAATCCTATTTGATGAGAGGATTTCGACCCATCCCCACTTTACCTTCGAAATAAGACCCTTTAGAACCATTATAAATCGATTTTGACTTTAATATAAAATAATATTTTGAGATATTCCAAAGGTGCCCCTCTCCTCCCTTATTAAAGGGCACCTCCTCCCTCTCTTCCTCACACAACTTTGAGCCTTCAAGCTCGGCCAACCCCTGCCAAAATCTCTTCTCCACTTCCCTAGTATCATCCTAGAGGTCCTGGTCTTATTCAAAGACCATCCTTAGTTCTTTAAGTGGAGGTTAAGAAAAGGCGCGTCGAAAAGAGGTAATATCCATTACCGATCTTTTTCAATTTCTTTCTTCTTCAACTTCTTCTTCTTTAGTTGTTTCATGATAAAGTAATAAAATTAGTATTACTTACATACTGATATGTTATTATAAATATGAAACAACCCTAATTCACCTTCTATCCATCCTACGGAAAAATGAAATCACCACGCGTGCGTACGTACGGAATACCGTCTCCACGCCGTGGTGTAATCTATTTTCCACCATCACCTTACAAGGATGGGTATAATGGTGTAATGAGTAACTATATATGATTATTATAGAGTGATATTGATACTGAAATAGTATACATACACTTCAACACAATTCCACGACCATGGGAACGATATCATCGCTCGTGCGTACGTACGGACTACCGTCTCCACGACGCGATGAGATTCATTTTCAATGATTAACCATTCATGAATGATTATAAAGTATATATAATAAGTACTAATGAAATATATGACATAATAATGATACTGGATTTATTTATATTTATATTTATGTCATCTACTTAATTCCATTCAATTCAATAAGGAAACGAAAACAGCGTTCATGCGTACGTACGGACTACCGTCTCCATGAACGGTGTATTTCTTTCCATTTATTGATTTATTATATATATGTATATCATGAATATATATATATATAAATCATGTTTTATGTTCTGGAATTAAGTAATCATGGTTTAAGTAATCATATGAATAATTACAAGTCAAAAACACGAACGACAAATGAGACGATTTTACCCAAAACGCTACTTTAACATAAGAACGAGTAATATAAAGTAATAAGTGGACCATATATGATATAATAACAGTGAATATGATTCTGGAATAAGTCAATAACATGATTTAAATCATTATACAGGAGGTTCGGACACTTACGAAGCAAATCGGACCTAAGGTAAGGGAAATATCACAATCTCATTTTTATCCGAGATTGTTTATACTTTGGCATTCACTGGGGTGTATTTTATCATCCACATCCATGTTTCATCAATATGTAATATTATTTCCATACACCTACAATTGTTTAAATCCATTTTTACCCTTCGGTGAGTTTTTAGTAAAAGATATGAAAGGAATCTTTTGTCATTTTTCGTACGAGGTACTTTTTGACTTTTCCGACAAAAGTACGAGAAGAATGTTTTTTTAACTTATATGGCATGAATGGATTTTTAAAACATTATTTCCAAGAAGCATCCTTTAAAAGTTTTCAAGTTTATTTTTAATCAAATTCTTTTAGTTTATAATTGTACGACATGTTAAGAAAGGAAAAGTGTTTTTGAAGAAGAAATGATATTTTCCTCAAGAATGGAGTTCAAGTGTTTTATCAAAATTATTTTCCATCTAAGATAATAAAGGGTTATGTTTTTATCCCTATTATTACATTGATTTGATTATGTTGTGATGGAATTATTTTTATGAATTCCTTTATCTTATATGAATTGTTTTATGATGTCATGATGTTTAAGATTCCCATTTGTATTACATGGGTTATGCAATGATGTATGATTTATGATTTTGTGGCACACATAAGAATGGTATCATTATGAGATGGGTGGGACCTATATCTCCCTCCAATGCATTGGTTAAAGATTTTATATCTCATGAGATAGACATGGCTGGAACGGTAGGTTATACCGGTTCAGTGAAACATGACTGAAACGAGGGTGACTCGGTTCAGAAAGGGACTTTGTCCACTAAGATAGTCTTGGCAATGAGTCTTGACTAACAAGAAATGATTCTCTATGATTATGTGTTTATTCCAAAAAGTTCCATGTTTTAGGTTATTATTATTGTGATTACATTTCACTGCCATGATTTGTCCCATGTTATGAAATTATGCTCTCTTTTGCAGGTTAAGATTTCCAAAAGTTATGTTCTTATGAATATGATGTGATTGATTTTTCTTTTGTTTACCCTTACTGAGCATTTGAGCTCACCCTTTTATGTTTTCTTTTCCCCAGGATATAAAGAAAGGTTTTAGGTAAAAAAAAAGGGAAGATCTTTATGGGAGATATTGAAGATCTTTCACCACGATTAGAAGATTACGTTCCGAGTTTCCAAAGACACTAAACTATTACGATCCTTGTGTGTGTATTTTTGTTATGTACTAAGTATTCCGCAAATGTAATGTAATGTCCATGTACGTCAAGCTATGGGTCTCTACAGTTGGTATCAGAGGAAAGGTTTAGTCAACCTTTGGAAACTAGGATGCGAGAACTTTAGTGAGATCCCTAGATATATTTATAAGGTATGTCTAGGGATTTCCCTAAGGATAAGTATACGTATAGGATACAGTCCTAGAACTATGATAACGATCATAGAATTTAACCTAAGATGTTAGATATTGAGGATACTCCACCTCTATTATGTTGTTTTCCCTAGCATGATTTTTTCCTCTCACACTATTCTTTTTTGGGTTTTAGAAAATGGATGGAAACAAGATGATTCATGATAATGAAGGATATGATGGACAATGGAATGATATTCTTCATAATGAAATGGGATTTGGAAGTCCAAACATCATTATTATGCCGAATCAGCAATCTCATAATATGATCAATAAAGTAAAATTTGGTAAGTTTCCTGACTCGGCTAATAAGAGAAAGATGGAGTTTCATGATGATCATAGAGGAAAGAAAATTCAATTTCCCCTAGGTAAATCATGTGGGAAGAGGCATCAAGGAGAATGTTTCAAAGGAACTGGAAGATGCTTTGGGTGTGGAAAAGAAGGACACAAAGAAACTAAATGCAAAGAAAAAGGTTCAATTAACAACATGGATGAGGATAATGGTATTGCTACGACATCAACAATGGTTAAATGTTTTAAATGTGGAATGTACGGGAATTATGCAAACCAATGCCCTAAGGGAAAGTCTCATGAAGATAATCAGTATGGTCGTATGGGAAGTATTTATGTGGATGATGATGAAGAGACTACAAATGATATGTGAGATGAAAGAATTGTTGAAGCTCGGTCAATGGTTTAAGAATGTAGTGGAATGATTACATGTTTATCATGTGTAATGTTGTATAAGTAATCTCATGGTACTATGGAATAAAGAGACATGTAAGGATTGTTACACTGTTTTCTGATTAATGTTACCAATATCCATGAAAGGTTATTCATATATTTTTGGAATGTAGATGATATGCGCATAATGAAGGGATAAGGAGAAAATTAAATGTTTGATAGTATTCATGAGCTCATGACTGATATAAGGAGAAAGTTATATCATGGTTTGAGTATATAGAATTTTTGGATTTTGGTATGTGGAAAGAGTTAACTTTTGACAACATTCATGTTTTCACTAAGGTTTAATTGGTATTCATTTTTTCAAGAGAATACATCATTAAGGTATTCACATGATTGGAATGTGACCAACAAGATATATGGGGGATAAATGATGGTATTCACATGATTGGACCGAAGTATTTTAGATAAGCCTAAAGATTGTAATGGATTATGTTAACCATAAGTTAGTATTGTTTAAGTATAGAACTTTTTTTTGATATTATTTATGTGATGTTATAGTAATGTAGTTTTAGAAAAAGGACAACCTGCAGGACGGGCGACAACTCATCGCTTCAGACAAGGCTGTGGGAATCGAACCCACAACCGAAGTGCGACTGGCCTTTATCGCCTACCACTGGCCTACAGGAAGTCCCTGTTTAGTAGAAACTAGTTTTATTATATTAAGCAGTATGATATATGAAGTATAAGTCCATTTTAGGTACCATATATGATTAATCTCACTATAGAATGACTTATGTATATTTAATAACTTTTGCTAACCTTTTAATGGAATGACCCGTCATTCTATCACATGATCTGCTAACACTTCACGAATAACAAATTCAACTTCATTTATTTAAGAGATAAAGTGGAAATTGTTCAAGGCACGAACAACAGTGAGATTGTACCAAAATAAAGTAAGTATTTATTCTAATACAAATTCTTCAACTTTAGGGAAATGATCTTGAAAACCTAAAATGTTCTTATATCTGATTAATAAGATGGTACCTTAGATCGCCACAAATTTATGGATTTGTGATTGTTGGATTTTCCATAGCCATGTTCTCTACCACTCTCCATCAGAACATGATGGTTAGATTTTTCTTCCATATCCATATTTTCACCTATGTGGAAACCCAGTGATTAGTTTATTTGGGTAACCGTTACGTTTCATACTTTCGTTTTTAAAGATTGGTTTTTGGTATTCCTTTTTACGATGTGGGTTTCTATTAAAGAAACTTTTGAATAGTAAACCATTTATAACCCCGACGAATTTCGAGGGTGAAATTCATTTTAAGGGGGGTAGAATGTAACACCCTGAAATTTTATGAAAAATATTCTTTTTAATTTCACTAATGTCTTGTGTTGTACGCTACACCAAAAGGAGCTTTCACAACACGCATCCTTGACTTGCCTTGTATTACACGCAATCACGACCTTCCTCGATAGCGTGTGTTGTACGCAATACCGAGTTTCACTAAACAATGATATGCGATTAAAATATTATTAAAACTAGCCGTTATGAATAGTAATAACCACCTTTTAAAATTTTAGAAATTTTATCTCTCAAAATGGACTTCATTTTTGGATTCGGAGTATCGAATTTAACCTAAGGTGAAATTTTGGTACTTTTCGGATAACTTTCATATTCTGATGAATAGTGAAAATTACTAAATTTTAATTAAAAACATTTTTTTAATCGAAATAATTAATAGTGATAAATTATTAATTTTAGTGGTTTTAAAGTATATTTAGAATATATTTTTACAATTCAATACAATGTTGGTCATTGGATGTAATTTCACATTTACACCAGACATAAACAAGTGTTAATCTTTTGATAGTTATTATCTCTTAAAAACACGCTATTTGATGTTGCAGCGGAAATTAATTATAAAATTAATTAATGCAACTTATATGTTGGGAATTTTGTAAAATAGAAATCATTTTTGGATTCGGAATATCGAAATTATCATAGGGTGAAATTTTGGTATTTTTCTGAAAACTTTCAATTTTTGATGAATAGTGAAACCACTAAGTGGTAGGTTAAAAACTGAATTTTGCATAAAACTTAATTTTACCGCTTCTGTGAATGGAATTTCGAAAATCCGAGATACACGGTTAATATCAAGGACTAAAATGTGGTTCAATGAGATGAAAATAATTTTTGGTGAATAGTAACTTTTTACTTTTTTTACCGCGGTTAATAGTAAATAGGGTAACTAAGGGTAAATATGATATAACTATTACCCTAACACATGTCCTAATTCTATTGGATAAGTGTAATTCGACCAAAAACAACCTTATGAATATAATATGACCATTTAGGTCCACTTGGATTAGATTATGACATTTAATATTATTTTATTTAATGAATAGTTAAAATAGTTAAAATCAAAGTTTAATAACTAAAACATTTTTAATATAAGGTTATACATAATATAATTTCGACTATAAATATTCATTAGAAAGCTAAAACGATTTACTACATAATGGTATTTTATTTGTAATTTTTATACTTTAAATAATTTAATTTATTTATGACACAACGATGATGCAGTAATTACCTTTTTAAGAAAATATTAACATAATTGATGTTATAAATGCCCAAATAAATGTAATTTGAGACTTTTTATGACATAAACTATATTTCTAGGTTAATATGACATGTTATTGTTGATTTAAGAAACTTGGTTCGAACTTATCATTCTGTTAGAAATTTCATAAAAATCATGTACCAAATAGTGTCAAAATTGACATAAATTAGTTTTTAAAACAAATATTATATTATTAATTGTTATTTAATTCCTAAAAATATAAGTTTCGGCCAAATGACTTATATAAGGATAGATATATTAATAATAAACAACTTGGGGTTCTTTTGGCTTCATATAGTAAGTTTATTAACCATATAGTGTAAGAAAACAAAAAGACACGGTAAAAGTTAAATTATTTAACTTAGAGTTAAATCTAATTGATAAGGTTAAAATAATAACCTAAACTTGTCTAAATCCTATTTGATGAGAGGATTTCGACCCATCCCCACTTTACCTTCGAAATAAGACCCTTTAGAACCATTATAAATCGATTTTGACTTTAATATAAAATAATATTTTGAGATATTCCAAAGGTGCCCCTCTCCTCCCTTATTAAAGGGCACCTCCTCCCTCTCTTCCTCACACAACTTTGAGCCTTCAAGCTCGGCCAACCCCTGCCAAAATCTCTTCTCCACTTCCCTAGTATCATCCTAGAGGTCCTGGTCTTATTCAAAGACCATCCTTAGTTCTTTAAGTGGAGGTTAAGAAAAGTCGCGTCGAAAAGAGGTAATATCCATTACCGATCTTTTTCAATTTCTTTCTTCTTCAACTTCTTCTTCTTTAGTTTTTTCATGATAAAGTAATAAAATTAGTATTACTTACATACTGATATGTTATTATAAATATGAAACAACCCTAATTCACCTTCTATCCATCCTACGGAAAAATGAAATCACCACGCGTGCGTACGTACGGAATACCGTCTCCACGCCGTGGTGTAATCTATTTTCCACCATCACCTTACAAGGATGGGTATAATGGTGTAATGAGTAACTATATATGATTATTATAGAGTGATATTGATACTGAAATAGTATACATACACTTCAACACAATTCCACGACCATGGGAACGATATCATCGCTCGTGCGTACGTACGGACTACCGTCTCCACGACGCGATGAGATTCATTTTCAATGATTAACCATTCATGAATGATTATAAAGTATATATAATAAGTACTAATGAAATATATGACATAATAATGATACTGGATTTATTTATATTTATATTTATGTCATCTACTTAATTCCATTCAATTCAATAAGGAAACGAAAACAGCGTTCATGCGTACGTACGGACTACCGTCTCCATGAACGGTGTATTTCTTTCCATTTATTGATTTATTATATATATGTATATCATGAATATATATATATATAAATCATGTTTTATGTTCTGGAATTAAGTAATCATGGTTTAAGTAATCATATGAATAATTACAAGTCAAAAACACGAACGACAAATGAGACGATTTTACCCAAAACGCTACTTTAACATAAGAACGAGTAATATAAAGTAATAAGTGGACCATATATGATATAATAACAGTGAATATGATTCTGGAATAAGTCAATAACATGATTTAAATCATTATACAGGAGGTTCGGACACTTACGAAGCAAATCGGACCTAAGGTAAGGGAAATATCACAATCTCATTTTTATCCGAGATTGTTTATACTTTGGCATTCACTGGGGTGTATTTTATCATCCACATCCATGTTTCATCAATATGTAATATTATTTCCATACACCTACAATTGTTTAAATCCATTTTTACCCTTCGGTGAGTTTTTAGTAAAAGATATGAAAGGAATCTTTTGTCGTTTTTCGTACGAGGTACTTTTTGACTTTTCCGACAAAAGTACGAGAAGAATGTTTTTTTAACTTATATGGCATGAATGGATTTTTAAAACATTATTTCCAAGAAGAATCCTTTAAAAGTTTTCAAGTTTATTTTTAATCAAATTCTTTTAGTTTATAATTGTACGACATGTTAAGAAAGGAAAAGTGTTTTTGAAGAAGAAATGATATTTTCCTCAAGAATGGAGTTCAAGTGTTTTATCAAAATTATTTTCCATCTAAGATAATAAAGGGTTATGTTTTTATCCCTATTATTACATTGATTTGATTATGTTGTGATGGAATTATTTTTATGAATTCCTTTATCTTATATGAATTGTTTTATGATGTCATGATGTTTAAGATTCCCATTTGTATTACATGGGTTATGCAATGATGTATGATTTATGATTTTGTGGCACACATAAGAATGGTATCATTATGAGATGGGTGGGACCTATATCTCCCTCCAATGCATTGGTTAAAGATTTTATATCTCATGAGATAGACATGGCTGGAACGGTAGGTTATACCGGTTCAGTGAAACATGACTGAAACGAGGGTGACTCGGTTCAGAAAGGGACTTTGTCCACTAAGATAGTCTTGGCAATGAGTCTTGACTAACAAGAAATGATTCTCTATGATTATGTGTTTATTCCAAAAAGTTCCATGTTTTAGGTTATTATTATTGTGATTACATTTCACTGCCATGATTTGTCCCATGTTATGAAATTATGCTCTCTTTTGCAGGTTAAGATTTCCAAAAGTTATGTTCTTATGAATATGATGTGATTGATTTTTCTTTTGTTTACCCTTACTGAGCATTTGAGCTCACCCTTTTATGTTTTCTTTTCCCCAGGATATAAAGAAAGGTTTTAGGTAAAAAAAAAAGGGAAGATCTTTATGGGAGATATTGAAGATCTTTCACCACGATTAGAAGATTACGTTCCGAGTTTCCAAAGACACTAAACTATTACGATCCTTGTGTGTGTATTTTTGTTATGTACTAAGTATTCCGCAAATGTAATGTAATGTCCATGTACGTCAAGCTATGGGTCTCTACAGTTGGTATCAGAGGAAAGGTTTAGTCAACCTTTGGAAACTAGGATGCGAGAACTTTAGTGAGATCCCTAGATATATTTATAAGGTATGTCTAGGGATTTCCCTAATGATAAGTATACGTATAGGATACAGTCCTAGAACTATGATAACGATCATAGAATTTAACCTAAGATGTTAGATATTGAGGATACTCCACCTCTATTATGTTGTTTTCCCTAGCATGATTTTTTCCTCTCACACTATTCTTTTTTGGGTTTTAGAAAATGGATGGAAACAAGATGATTCATGATAATGAAGGATATGATGGACAATGGAATGATATTCTTCATAATGAAATGGGATTTGGAAGTCCAAACATCATTATTATGCCGAATCAGCAATCTCATAATATGATCAATAAAGTAAAATTTGGTAAGTTTCCTGACTCGGCTAATAAGAGAAAGATGGAGTTTCATGATGATCATAGAGGAAAGAAAATTCAATTTCCCCTAGGTAAATCATGTGGGAAGAGGCATCAAGGAGAATGTTTCAAAGGAACTGGAAGATGCTTTGGGTGTGGAAAAGAAGGACACAAAGAAACTAAATGCAAAGAAAAAGGTTCAATTAACAACATGGATGAGGATAATGGTATTGCTACGACATCAACAATGGTTAAATGTTTTAAATGTGGAATGTACGGGAATTATGCAAACCAATGCCCTAAGGGAAAGTCTCATGAAGATAATCAGTATGGTCGTATGGGAAGTATTTATGTGGATGATGATGAAGAGACTACAAATGATATGTGAGATAAAAGAATTGTTGAAGCTCGGTCAATGGTTTAAGAATGTAGTGGAATGATTACATGTTTATCATGTGTAATGTTGTATAAGTAATCTCATGGTACTATGGAATAAAGAGACATGTAAGGATTGTTACACTGTTTTCTGATTAATGTTACCAATATCCATGAAAGGTTATTCATATATTTTTGGAATGTAGATGATATGCGCATAATGAAGGGATAAGGAGAAAATTAAATGTTTGATAGTATTCATGAGCTCATGACTGATATAAGGAGAAAGTTATATCATGGTTTGAGTATATAGAATTTTTGGATTTTGGTATGTGGAAAGAGTTAACTTTTGACAACATTCATGTTTTCACTAAGGTTTAATTGGTATTCATTTTTTCAAGAGAATACATCATTAAGGTATTCACATGATTGGAATGTGACCAACAAGATATATGGGGGATAAATGATGGTATTCACATGATTGGACCGAAGTATTTTAGATAAGCCTAAAGATTGTAATGGATTATGTTAACCATAAGTTAGTATTGTTTAAGTATAGAACTTTTTTTTGATATTATTTATGTGATGTTATAGTAATGTAGTTTTAGAAAAAGGACAACCTGCAGGACGGGCGACAACTCATCGCTTCAGACAAGGCTGTGGGAATCGAACCCACAACCGAAGTGCGACTGGCCTTTATCGCCTACCACTGGCCTACAGGAAGTCCCTGTTTAGTAGAAACTAGTTTTATTATATTAAGCAGTATGATATATGAAGTATAAGTCCATTTTAGGTACCATATATGATTAATCTCACTATAGAATGACTTATGTATATTTAATAACTTTTGCTAACCTTTTAATGGAATGACCCGTCATTCTATCACATGATCTGCTAACACTTCACGAATAACAAATTCAACTTCATTTATTTAAGAGATAAAGTGGAAATTGTTCAAGGCACGAACAACAGTGAGATTGTACCAAAATAAAGTAAGTATTTATTCTAATACAAATTCTTCAACTTTAGGGAAATGATCTTGAAAACCTAAAATGTTCTTATATCTGATTAATAAGATGGTACCTTAGATCGCCACAAATTTATGGATTTGTGATTGTTGGATTTTCCATAGCCATGTTCTCTACCACTCTCCATCAGAACATGATGGTTAGATTTTTCTTCCATATCCATATTTTCACCTATGTGGAAACCCAGTGATTAGTTTATTTGGGTAACCGTTACGTTTCATACTTTCGTTTTTAAAGATTGGTTTTTGGTATTCCTTTTTACGATGTGGGTTTCTATTAAAGAAACTTTTGAATAGTAAACCATTTATAACCCCGACGAATTTCGAGGGCGAAATTCATTTTAAGGGGGGTAGAATGTAACACCCTGAAATTTTATGAAAAATATTCTTTTTAATTTCACTAATGTCTTGTGTTGTACGCTACACCAAAAGGAGCTTTCACAACACGCATCCTTGACTTGCCTTGTATTACACGCAATCACGACCTTCCTCGATAGCGTGTGTTGTACGCAATACCGAGTTTCACTAAACAATGATATGCGATTAAAATATTATTAAAACTAGCCGTTATGAATAGTAATAACCACCTTTTAAAATTTTAGAAATTTTATCTCTCAAAATGGACTTCATTTTTGGATTCGGAGTATCGAATTTAACCTAAGGTGAAATTTTGGTACTTTTCGGATAACTTTCATATTCTGATGAATAGTGAAAATTACTAAATTTTAATTAAAAACATTTTTTTAATCGAAATAATTAATAGTGATAAATTATTAATTTTAGTGGTTTTAAAGTATATTTAGAATATATTTTTACAATTCAATACAATGTTGGTCATTGGATGTAATTTCACATTTACACCAGACATAAACAAGTGTTAATCTTTTGATAGTTATTATCTCTTAAAAACACGCTATTTGATGTGGCAGCGAAAATTAATTATAAAATTAATTAATGCAACTTATATGTTGGGAATTTTGTAAAATAGAAATCATTTTTGGATTCGGAATATCGAAATTAGCATAGGGTGAAATTTTGGTATTTTTCTGAAAACTTTCAATTTTTGATGAATAGTGAAACCACTAAGTGGTAGGTTAAAAACTGAATTTTGCATAAAACTTAATTTTACCGCTTCTGTGAATGGAATTTCGAAAATCCGAGATACACGGTTAATATCAAGGACTAAAATGTGGTTCAATGAGATGAAAATAATTTTTGGTGAATAGTAACTTTTTACTTTTTTTACCGCGGTTAATAGTAAATAGGGTAACTAAGGGTAAATATGATATAACTATTACCCTAACACATGTCCTAATTCTATTGGATAAGTGTAATTCGACCAAAAACAACCTTATGAATATAATATGACCATTTAGGTCCACTTGGATTAGATTATGACATTTAATATTATTTTATTTAATGAATAGTTAAAATAGTTAAAATCAAAGTTTAATAACTAAAACATTTTTAATATAAGGTTATACATAATATAATTTCGACTATAAATATTCATTAGAAAGCTAAAACGATTTACTACATAATGGTATTTTATTTGTAATTTTTATACTTTAAATAATTTAATTTATTTATGACACAACGATGATGCAGTAATTACCTTTTTAAGAAAATATTAACATAATTGATGTTATAAATGCCCAAATAAATGTAATTTGAGACTTTTTATGACATAAACTATATTTCTAGGTTAATATGACATGTTATTGTTGATTTAAGAAACTTGGTTCGAACTTATCATTCTGTTAGAAATTTCATAAAAATCATGTACCAAATAGTGTCAAAATTGACATAAATTAGTTTTTAAAACAAATATTATATTATTAATTGTTATTTAATTCCTAAAAATATAAGTTTCGGCCAAATGACTTATATAAGTATAGATATATTAATAATAAACAACTTGGGGTTCTTTTGGCTTCATATAGTAAGTTTATTAACCATATAGTGTAAGAAAACAAAAAGACACGGTAAAAGTTAAATTATTTAACTTAGAGTTAAATCTAATTGATAAGGTTAAAATAATAACCTAAACTTGTCTAAATCCTATTTGATGAGAGGATTTCGACCCATCCCCACTTTACCTTCGAAATAAGACCCTTTGGAACCATTATAAATCGATTTTGACTTTAATATAAAATAATATTTTGAGATATTCCAAAGGTGCCCCTCTCCTCCCTTATTAAAGGGCACCTCCTCCCTCTCTTCCTCACACAACTTTGAGCCTTCAAGCTCGGCCAACCCCTGCCAAAATCTCTTCTCCACTTCCCTAGTATCATCCTAGAGGTCCTGGTCTTCTTCAAAGACCATCCTTAGTTCTTTAAGTGGAGGTTAAGAAAAGGCTTGTCAAAAAGAGGTAATATCCATTACAGATCTTTTTCAATTTCTTTCTTCTTCAACTTCTTCTTCTTTAGTTGTTTTATGATAAAGTAATAACATCAGTATTAATTACATACTGATATGTTATTATAAATATGAAACAACCCTAATTCACCTTCTATCCATCCTACGGAAAAATGAAATCACCGCGCGTGCGTACGTACGGAATATCGTCTCCACGCCGTGGTGTAATTTATTTTCCACCATCACCTTACAAGGATGGGTATAATGGTGTAATGAGTAACTATATATGATTATTATAGAGTGATATTGATACTGAAATAGTATACATACACTTCAACACAATTCCACGACCATGGGAACGATATCATCGCTCATGCGTACGTACGGACTACCGTCTCCACGACGCGATGAGATTCATTTTCAATGATTAACCATTAATGAATGATTATAAAGTATATATAATAAGTACTAATGAAATATATGACATAATAATGATACTGGATTTATTTATATTTATATGTATGTCATCTACTTAATTCCATTCAATTCAATAAGGAAACGAAAACAGCGTTCATGCGTACGTACGGACTACCGTCTCCATGAACGGTGTATTTATTTCCATTTAATGATTTATTATATATATGTATATCCTGAATATATATATATATAAATAATGTTTTATGTTCTGGAATAAAGTAATCACGATCTAAGTAATCATATGAATAATTACAAGTCAAAAACACGAACGACAAATGAGACGATTTTACCCAAAACGCTACTTTAACATAAGAACGGGTAATATAAAGTAATAAGTGGACCATATATGATATAATAACAGTGAATATGATTCTGTAATAAGTCAATAACATGATTTAAATCATTATACAGGAGGTTCGGACACTTACGAAGCAAATCGGACCTAAGGTAAGGGAAATATCACAATCTCATTTTTATCCGAGATTGTTTATACTTTGGCATTTACTGGGGTGTATTTTATCATCCACATCCATGTTTCATCAATATGTAATATTATTTCCATCCACCTACAATTGTTTAAATCCATTTTTACCCTTCGGTGAGTTTTTAGTAAAAGATATGAAAGGAATCTTTTGTCGTTTTTCGTACGAGGTACTTTTTGACTTTTCCGACAAAAGTATGAGAAGAATGTTTTTTTAACTTATATGGCATGAATGGATTTTTAAAACATTATTTCCAAGAAGCATCCTTTACAAGTTTTCAAGTTTATTTTTAATAAAATTCTTTTAGTTTATAATTGTACGACATGTTAAGAAAGGAAAAGTTTTTTTGAAGAAGAAATGATATTTTCCTCAAGAATGGAGTTCAAGTGTTTTATCAAAATTATTTTCCATCTAAGATAATAAAGGGTTCTATTTTTATCCCTATTATTACATTGATTTGATTATTTTGTGATGGAATTATTTTTATGAATTCCTTTATCTTATATGAATTGTTTTATGATGTCATGATGTTTAAGATTCCCATTTGTATTACATGGGTTATGCAATGATGTATGATTTATGATTTTGTGGCACACATAAGAATGATATCATTATGAGATGGGTGGGATCTATATCTCCCTCCAATTCATTGGGTAAAGATTTTATATCTCATGAGATAGACATGGCTGGAACGGTAGGTTATACCGGTTCAGTGAAACAGGACTGAAACGAGGGTGACTCGGTTCAGAAAGGGACTTTGTCCACTAAGATAGTCTTGGCAATGAGACTTGACTAACAAGAAATGATTCTCTTTGATTATGTGTGTATGACACAAAGTTCCATGTTTTAGGTTATGATTATTGTGATTACATTTCACTGCCATGATTTATCCCATGTTATGAAATTATGCTCTCTTTTGCAGGTTAAGATTTCCAAAAGTTATGTTCTTATGAATATGATGTGATTGATTTTTCTTTTGTTTACCCTTACTGAGCATTTGAGCTCACCCTTTTATGTTTTCTTTTCCCTAGGATATAAAGAAAGGTTTTAGGTAAAAAAAAGGGAATATCTTTATGGGAGATATTGAAGATCTTTCACCACGATTAGAAGATTACGTTCCGAGTTTCCAAAGACACTAAACTATTACGATCCTTGTGTGTGTGTTTTTGTTATGTACTAAGTATTCCGAAAATGTAATGTAATGTCCATGTACATCAAGCTACGGGTCTCTACATACCCCTTTTCATTAAAACATTTAAAAGTCACACAATTTAGAAAATAAGTCCTTTAAAGACATTTTTGAATCAAAGTGTCCCATACCACTTTGAAACTTTTGAAAGGAATTAACATTTTAAAAACATTCATGTCCATATAAATAAATCCTTAAAAACCATTTTGAAGACATGGACATTAATGAAAAAGATTTAGAAGAATAAATATTTAAAACATTTGAAATGATGTTTTAGTAAAAAAGTCCCTTAAAATAATCCATTTGAAAACTCATTCATGATACATGGACATGGATAATAAATATGTCCCAGTAGATACTTACGTAAAAACAACCTCAGATAATAAAGAGATTGTGAAATTAACTCTTACCAATTTGGTATCTTATGAAACATACATCCCATGAAAGAGGTATCATACAATGAATATGTAAATAAACATAAATTAATGTGTATTACACAAAGAATACAATTATGGGCAGTAAACACACCACACAAAAGCTAATAGTGGAAATATGGCACGAATTTCACAGGAATAAGGAGTGAGATGAAAACCCATTACCTTGTACTTTTCCTTCGTCGAGGGAAGGTTAACCTCCTGTATAATAGTTAAATAATTGTTATTAAATTATAATAGAATCATATACATAAATATGATATCATATATGATCTTTTAATATTGTCTTGTTAATAATATTTTAGCATTATCGTCATTTCAAGTGTTAACTTACTCGTTTTCTTTTATATGTTTTGTTACATAAGACATGTTTGTTATAGATAGGTTGTATATTATTCATATATAGAATTATATCAAGTACTTAAACATTATTTTTAATCATAAAATGAGAATTATACTTGAATGGATACGATGGGGAATGAATCTCATCGCGTTCGTGGAGACGGTAGTCCGTACGTACGCACGAACACTACTTCCATTTCATTTTTCATTTTAAAAGGAATCAAAACCAAATGATACATAGGTATATTATTATTACATTATAATATAATATCTTATATGTGTTACTTATGTTCCTTAACTCCTTCTTTTATATGTTCCATGTATGGTATGAATGAGTCATATCACTTTGAGGGGGCGGTAGTCCGCACTTCCTCAATTGAAATTATAGTATATATATACAACATGAAACGAATAATGGTATGCTATAAAATGGAATAACAGAAGCTTATATATAAAATAAATATCATAAATATCATATTTAATTATAGTTCCATCATAATGGCCACCATGAGAGGTGGTAGGAGATAATTGAACAATCATCATTTCGTGAGGTGTTTGGTTGCCATCCATAGAAACATTATGTTCTTCACCCATTAGATGGAGGTGTGTGTAAGTGCAGTTTTAATACTTCTCATAACAATATACTAGTTTATTTAGTATACTGGTGTTGTTACAAAATAAAATAATAAGAATATTTTAGGGGTTGGAGAAGTAAAATAAAAGAAAAGAAGCTAAGAGAAATTGTTACCTTTAATTTGGGTAACTCCCTTTGGTTTGAACCAAAAAGGACTCTTTAAGTTCTTTCTGACTATGGTAAGGCTTATAGGAGGAGGAGAGGGATGTAGGGAGATTAATTGGGTAGATGTTGGACGAGCCAAAATGCTTGAGAGGTGTGAGGAATTGGTTAGAAGTGGTGTCCTTTTATAAGGGGGATGAGGATCTCTTTAGAAAAAACTTAAAGTATTAATTTATAATAAATTCATATTCAGTTTATAATGGCTCCAAAGTGTATTATTAAATGTATAAGGTTGGGATGAGTATAAAACCACCCAACCAATAGATTTTAGACAGGTTTGGGTCACTATAGTAACCTTATCTTTCAGATTTAACTCTTAGCTAAATAGTTTGACATTTACCATGTCTCTTTGTATTTTTATATTATATAGTTAATAAACTTACTATATACTTCCAAGAGACCCCCAAGTCGTCCATTAATGATAAAAATATAATTATATAAGTCCTTTGGCCAAAAATTAGATTATTAAGAAAATAATATCAATTAATAATATAATATTTGTTTTAAAAACTCTTTTATGTCAATTTTGACACTATTGGGTATTTTTTTTTGATAAATTCATAAAAGAATTATTACTTCAAATAATATTAATATAACCAATAATAATATGTCATATTAACCTAGAAAATTATTATAATTCATAAAAAGTCTCAAATTACATTTATTTGAATATTTATAATATCAATTATTTTAATATTTCATTAATTAGGTAATTACTGCATCACCATTGTGTCATAAATGAATTAAATTATTTAATGTATAAAAATTATAAATAAAATACCATCATGTAGGAAATCGTTTTAGATTTCTAATGAATAATTACAATCAAATTTATCTTATGTATAACCCTATATTAGAAATGTTTTAGTTATTAAACATTGATTTTAACACTTTTAACACTTCTTTGAATTAAATAATAATAAAGGTACTAATCTAATCCAAGTGGAACAAAGAGATTCATATTTTATTCCTAATGTCGTTTTTGGTCGAATTATACTTATCCAATAGAATTAGTACATGTGTTAGGGTAACAATAATTTCATTTTTACCCTTAATTACCCTATTTACTTTTTACCGTGGTAAATAAAAGTAAAAAGTTACTATTCACCAAAAATTATTTTTATCTTATTGAACCAAATTTTACTCCTTGATATTAACCATGTCTCACGGATTTTTAAAATTTCACTCACAGAAGTAGTAAAATTATGTTTTATGTGAATTTGCAAATTCTCCTAAGAGATGGGTAAAAGACGGTGAAAAGTTCAATAAAATTTTTATATGTATAAAATTATTATAAACTGACTTCAATGAATTAAATTGAACTTATATAGGTATTAAGTATCTATTTTGACCTAAAATAAATTTAAATAAAATAAATAATTATTTAAATAAAAAGTCAGTTTTAACCAATAACTCTGTGTTTTTCACTATTCATCAAAAATTGAATGTTTTTAGAAAAATACCAAAAATTTACCCTATGCTAATTTTGATATTTCGAATCAAAAAATAAAGTACATTTTGAAAGATTAAATTTATAAAATTTCAAAAAGTGGGTATTACTATTCATAACGGCTAGTTTGATTGGTCGCGGCGTGTTAGAATCTCGAAGTTTCGTACAATGAAAGCTATTGCATTATTCAAAGGGAAACATACTATGGAAGCTTGGGGTGTTAAATTCTCCCCTCCTTCAATAAATTGGGTCCTCACAATTTGAAATTTTTCTGCGAAAATAAAAGGTTAAAAATAGAAAATTCCTTTGTGGGAAAGCTCATATCGGAAATAGGGTTAATAAAATTTAGTTTTAATAAGAGGGAAAGGGAAATAAGAATTCACCACCAAATTATGATCTCAATTAGGAGAACATTGGTGGAAATTAGAGTCACATAATTAGAGGAAAAACGTAAATATTTATAGGGAGTGATTGAGGCCATCAATCAAAAATAAGTGTAAAATTGAAGGCCTCAAAGCCATCAATCTATGATGATTTAAAATATCACCAGTTCAACAAAACATAAGGTATTAGGATAAAACTTTTTTGGTTTTAAGTTCCCTTCCTTAAAGTTTAAGGATTAATTTCTTCATAGAATAAGAGAAAAAAAGTATACTTGACAAGTAGAGTTACATCCTTTAACTAATATCTACCACAAACTCATCTTTCAATCTAAAAGATAATAGAAATTAAAAATATTCTATTTATCCTAATCGTATAGAGTTCCAAAAAAATGAATTTATAATTCATCTATCAGACCTTTTAAAAAAACTACATTATACAATCCAGGACATCACATAAGCCAGTTGTAGGTGATTCACCCTTGTCGCCCTTTAGTTGCGGGTTCTAGTCTCGCTGCCTTGTCGGACACGACGGGTTGTCGCCCGACCTCCGGGTTGTCCTTTTTATAATAATCCAAAAATAATCTTTAGAAATGATTTAAACTTAACAATAGTATCCAATGTAAAATATAATCCATTCCAACCTTTATACTTATCCAATATACTTCTGTAAACTCTCAGTACAAAATTTATATGGAAGGTAAACATAATGTAGATCCTTTTTACCTCGTAATAACATATGAATACCTTCATAATGTATTCTTTTAAAACACTAAAACATCCTAAATTAACATAAAACCTTATTTATTACATTCATGCTCCCTTATTACTTATAGAATACTGTATATACTTAATCCATCCAAAAATGTTGTAAACTCCAACAATGATGGAATATAAAAATCTTTAATCAGTTTCAAGGTAGTCAAGAATATCCAATATAATTTACCCAAATCAACCATATCTTATTCCAAAATCAGTACCTCAATATTAGGACCATATTAAGGTTTATCTTTCCTTCAACCATGTAATTTCCAAAAATTTTAACTCGCTGTAGAGTCACTTTTCTTAGTACCATTAAATCTCAAATCCTAAATGAAATAGTACTACAGTACAATCCTTATTTATTTCCAGTACATCATTGATACAACACTTCAATAAAATAATTCCAAAATAACAACATAAGAACACTAGTCATTCCTCTTCATCTGTGGTAGTATCATAACTTTATTATTATCCAATAGAAACATTTGCGGCATAGTCTGATGACTGGGACATTGGTTCGCGTAGTGTCTAAACTCCCTACAGATGAATCATTGTACATTTGAAACCTTTTTCTTACCCTTGCAATCACGTACTTGGTGTCCTTTTTCTCCAAACATATAACAAACTCTCAATCCTTTCAAGCAAGTTCCAGGGTGTTTCTTCCCACAGTTATTACATATGGGAAAATTCTTCTTTACCTTCTTCCCTTTATCTGTCTCTCTCTCTACCATCCTTTTCTTCTCTTGCTTCCCTTCAAAGCCATAGGACTCGGAGAATTCTTTTATTATCTTATTAAAATATGATACTATTTCTTCATATGTTGAGAATACATGGGAGAATATTTCTCTTCTAAATGTTGGCTTAATACCGTGAAAGATATAATCCTTCTTACTCTTTGGATCATACGTATTGCTGGAGTTCACATCCCTTCAACTGGGTGCCATTTCTATATAATATCATAAACTAGGTCAGTTTATGAATTGCAATAATTCAAAACTTGTAAAATACTTAATGTAAATTGAACAGTTTATGGATATAATCCATAATCATAAAGATTTTTTCATTGAGTAAGTATATACTCATAAACCTTTCATAATGATTTGTAAAGAAAATGAGAATTATCCTAAGAATATCCCCCGGGTGTGTCATAACCAAGAGTACAGCAAGGCCCGTTTTCGTGCACCAGTTCCAGTTAGAGTCTATCTCAAAGCGGTGTTTTCGTGTTTTACCCCTAGTTACATCTGTGCCAGAGCCAGCTCTACCTACTCGTATCCATACATGGATGTATTTCTTGGAAAGCTCACCAAATCTCTAGAATACCAAAATTCTAGGAAGTTACTCTATACTAATCCTCAATGTCTATCTTAGGTCTATGTTCTCTAATCAGAGTTTATCTAAATATAGTTTCCAAGGTTATTTCTAAACTTCCTCAGATACTAACTGTAACGCCCCGACCCCAGTTCCCCAGAGTCGGTGCATTATTTTAATACATTGGCATGATTACAATGAATCAAGTCCCGAAGGACCGATCGATTTAGCAGTCTTGGAAAATAGATTACATACATGAAGGTTACATTACACTTTATAACATAAAAAACAATATAAAAACAATCCTTCATGAATGCCATTATTCCCTTGTCTTAACCCTTCATATCAATCACAATACACTTCTTGTAATCCTGGGAAAAATAAAACATAGAAAGGGGTGAGCTCAAACGCTCAGTAAGGATAACAATATAGCAAAAACTTTAATAAATAATCATAAACATTTACGGCAATGTATAACTAAAAAAAGACTTTTAAACTTGAACTTCAACATAATATGGCAAAAATAAAATAAAATAATTCCATTTACTTATTCACATGGATATTCTACTAGTCGAATAATCACATGCAATATCAATAACCACTTTCATAATGATGGAATCCATAATGCCATACTATCATAACCACATAGCCAAGGCCTCGTGCCAAGACTACAAATAAGATTTTTTCAAGGCCTCGTGCCAAGACACTAGTTTGTCTCATGAGACCTACCGATGCATCGAGGAGCTATAGTGGGCTCCACCCGTCACTTACTAAGTCCAATGCATTCCTCATATGAAAAGGTCTAAACATAAGATAAACATTAGTATTAAAACTAGCATACAAAATGTCAATAATTTACCCATAAACCATGAATAGTGTAAAAATAACACATCCACAGTCAAACATATCACAAAACCTTCAACACAATATGAAAGATTTGTATCATGATAAATCAACTTCAAAACAAGTTTAAAATCCATTAAAGGATTTTGACATAGATGAAAATGATTTGTAAAAATCTTTGAGAGAAATACCCCTTTTTCATGAAAACATTTAAAAGTCACACAATTTATAAAAGAAGTCATTTAAAGACATTTTTGAATCAAAGTGTCCCATACCACTTTGAAACTTTTGAAAGGAATTAACATTTTAAAAACATTCATGTCCCTATAAATAAATCATTAAAAACCATTTTGAAGACAAGGAATTTAATGAAATAGATTAAGAAGAATAAATATTTAAAACATATGAAATGATGTTTTAGTAAAAAAGTCCCTTAAAATAATCCCTTTGAAAACTCATTCATTATACATGGACATGGATAATAAATATGTCCCAGTAGATACTTACGTAAAATCAACCTCGGATAATAAAGAGATTGTGAAATTAACCCTTACCAAATTGGTATCTTACGAAAAATACACCCCATGAAAGAGGTATCATAAAATTAATATGTAAATACACATAAATTAAAGTGTATTACACAAAGAATTCAATTATGGTCAGTACACACACCACACAAAAGGTAATAGAGGCAATATGGCACGAATCTCACAGGAATAAGGAGTGAGATGAAAACCCCTTACCTTGTACTTTTCCTTGGTCGAGGGTAGGTTAAAATCCTGTATAATAGTTAAATCATTGTTATTAAATTATACAAGAATCATATACATAAATATGATATCATATATGATCTTTTAATATTGCCTTGTTAATAATATTTTCGTATTATCATCGTTTCGAGTGTTAACTTACTCATTTTCTTTTATATGTTTTGTTACATAAGACATGTTTGTTACAGATAGGTTGTATATTATTTATATCCAGAATGATATAAAGTCCTTAAACATTATTTTTAATCATTAAATTAGAATTATACTTTAATGGATACGATGGGGAATGACTCTCATCACGTTTGTGGACACAGTAGTCCGTACGTACGCACGAACGCTACTTCCATTTCATTTTTAATTTTAAAAGGAATCAAAACCAAATGATACAAAGGTATATTATTATTCCATTATAATATAATATCTTATATTTGTTACTTAAGTTCATTAACACCTTCCTTTATACGTTCCATGTATGGTATGAACAAGTCATATCACTTTGAGGGGGCGGTAGTCCGCACTTCCTCAAATGAAATTATCGTATATATATAACATGAAACGAATAATGATATGCTATAAAATGGAATTACAGAAGATTATATATAAAATAATTATCATTAATATCATATTTAATTATATTTCCATCATATTGGCCACCATGAGAGGTGGTATGAGATAATTGAACAATCATCGTTTCGTGAGGCGTTTGGTTTCCATCCACAGAAACATTATGTTCTTCACCCATTAGATGGAGATGTGTGTAAGTGTAGTTAGAATATTTCTCATAACAATATCCTAGTATATTGAGTATACTGGTTTTGTTACAAAAGAAAATAATATGAAGAGTTTAGGTGTTGGAGAAGTAAAATAAAAGAAAAGAAGCTAAGAGAAATTGTTACCTTTAATTTGGGTAACTCCCTTTGGTTTGAACCAAAAAGGACTATTTAAGTGCCTTATTCCTAAGGTAAGGCTTCTAGGAGGATGAGAGGGATGTAGGGAGATTAATTGGGAATAGGTTGGAAGATCCAAAAGGCTTGAGAGGTGTGAGGAATTGGGTAGAAGTGGTGTCCTTTTATAAGGGGGAGGAGGGGCTCTTTAGGAAAAACTTAAAGTATTAATTTATAATAAATTCATATTCGGTTTCTAATGGCTCCAAAGTGGATTATTAAATGTATAAGGTGGGGATGGGTCGAAAACCACCCAACCAATATATTTTAGACAGGTTTGGGTCACTATAGTAACCTTATCATTTAGATTTAACTCTTAGTTAAATAGTTTGACATTTTCCATGTCTCTTTGTATTTTTATATTATATAGTTAATAAACTTAATATATACCTCCATGCGACCCCCAAGTGGTCCATTAATGATACAACTATCATTATATAAGTCCTTTAGCCTAACATTATATTTTTAGGAATATAATATAAATTAATAATATAATATATTTTTTAAAAACTCTTTTATGTCAATTTTGACACTATTGGGTATTTTGTTTTTGATAAATTCAAAACAGCATTATTACTTCGAATAAAATTCATATAACCAATAATAATATGTCATATTAACCTATAAAATTATTTTAATTGATAAAATAGTCTCAAATTACATTTATTTGGATATTTATAATATCAATTATGTTAATGTTTCATTAATTAGGTAATTACTGCATCACCATTGTGTCATAAATAAATTAAATTATTTAATGTCTAAATATTATAAATAAATTACCATCATTTAGGATTTTTTTTTAGATTTCTAATGAATATTTATAATCGAATTTATCTTATGTATAACCCTATATTAATAATGTTTTAGTTATTAAACTTTGATTTTAACTCTTTTAACTCTTCTTTGAATTAAATAATAATAAATGTCCTAATCTAATCCAAGTGGACCAAAGAGGTTCATATTTTATTCCTAAGGTTTTTTTGGTCGAATTATACTTATCCAATAGAATTAGAACATGTGTTAGAGTAATAATAATTTCATTTTTACCCTTAATTACCCTATTTACTTTTTACCGTGGTAAATAAAAGTAAAAAGTTACTATTCACCAAAAATTATTTTTATCTTATTGAACCAAATCTTACTCCTTGATATTAACCGTGTCTGTCGGATTTTCGAAATTCCACTTACAGAAGCGGTAAAATTAAGTTTTATGTGAATTTTCAAATTCTCTTAAGAGATGGGTAAAAGACGGTGAAAAGTTCAATAAAATTTTTATATGTCTAAAATTATTATAAACTGAATCCAATTAATTACATTGAACTTATATAGGTATTACGTATCTATTTTGACCTAAAATAAATTTAAATAAAATAAATAATTATTTAAATAAAAAGTCGGTTTTAACCAATAACTCAGTGTTTCTCACTATTCATCAAAAATTGAAAGTTTTCAGAAAAATACCAAAAATTCACCCTAGTCTAATTTCGATATTCTGAATCCAAAAATGAATTCCATTTTGAAAGATAAAATTTATAAAATTTCAAAAAGTGGGTATTACTATTCATAACGGCTAGTTCGATTGGTCGCGGCGTGTTAAAATCTCAAAGTTGCGTACAATGCAAGATATTACATTATTCAAAGGTAAACGTACCGTGGAAGCTTGGGGTGCTACATATCCAGAATAATATCAAGTCTTTAAACATTAATTGTAATCATATAATGAAAATTAGTCTTGAATGGATACGATGGGGTATGAATCTAATCGCGTTCGTGGAGACGGTAATCCGTACATATGCACGAGCGACAATATCATTCTTTTGATATTAAAATAATATATAATTGGATTTTATATCATATATACATAATCCTTATCATGTTATATATATTATTTACATCAATTAAATATCATTATTATACCCATCCAAATAATAAGGTATTGAATAACAATTACACCACGACGTGGAGACGGTAAGTCGTACGTACGCACGTATGGTGACACGTCATTCAAGGGATGGGTAGAAAAATGAATTTGGTTGTACAATATTTATAATAACATCACAGTGTATATAAGATACTGAAGTTATTATTTTATAATGGAAACAACAAAGAAAAGGAAGTGTAAGAAGAAAGGAACTTAAAAGAGGTGGTGAGATATTTACCTCTTCTTTGGGTTCTTCCTTTTGATTTGATCAAAGGGGCTTCTTAGGCATGATTTTTGACTAAAGTAATACCTCTAGGATGAAGGGAGTACAATATAGAGGGTATTTGGGAAAAGGTTGGCTAAGACAAATGGATTTGAAGGCGTGAATTAGAGAGAAGGGGGAGTGCCCTTTTATAAGAGGGGTGAGGGGCACCTTAAGAAAAGCTAGAAATATTATTTTATAATAAAATAATTTTCGGTTTATAATGGATCGAAAATGGATTACTTAAAGTCTAAGGTGGGGATGGGTCGAAAACCACTCAATCAATAGGTTTTAGACCGATTTGGGTCACTATATTAACTTTATCTTTTAGATTAAACTCTTAGTTAAATAGTTTGACATTTACCATGTCTCTTTGTATTCTTATATTATATGGTTAATAAACATAATATATAATTCCAAGAGAACCCAAAATGGTTCATTAATGATACACCTATCATTATATAAGTCCTTTGGACAGACCTTATATTTTTAGGAATAGAATATTTGTTTTAAAAACTCTTTTATGTCAATTTTGACACTATTTAATAATTAATTTTTGTTAAAGTCCTAACAACTTTATTAATTCGAAATAAATTTAGTTAATCAATCCTAAAATGTCATATTAACCTATTAAATTCGTTTATGTCATCAAAACTTTCAAATTATATTTATTTTAACATTTATAATACTATTTACTTGATTCTTTTATTAATAAGGAAAATAATGCATCATCATTGTGTCATAATTAAATTTAATTATTCAATATCTAAAAATTATAAATAAAATACCATTATGTAGGAAATATTTTTATATTTATAATAAATATTTATATTTGAAGAGATAACATGTATAACCCTATGTAAAAATTGTTTTACTAAAAGATATATTCTTATGTTATTTTTGTATTTACTTTAACTTAATTAATATAAAGTGTCATTATCACTTACAAGTGGCTCCATGGGGTCCCAAAATCAACCCAAATATGTCCATGGTCAGAAATTTATCATCCAATAGGGTTAGGACACATTTTGGGGTAATTTAATATTATTATAATATTATTTGTTTACCCTTATTTACCAGATTTACCCTTTAACCATGGTAAATAATATATTTACCGATGTAATTATTCAAAATGTCTAAAAATAAAAGTTACAAATTTATACAATTTGGACCTCATGATTCTAAATATGGAATCCATTTTTATAAATTCAAAACATAGAAGTGGCAGAAATTAATTTAAAATTAATTCCCGTTGTCAAAACAAAAAACGTGTTTTTAAGAAATAATAACTATCAAAAGATTGACACTTGCTTATGTCTAGTTTAAATGTGAAATTACGTCCAATGACCAAAATTGGATTAAATGGTAAAAATATAATCTAAGTATAATTTAAAACCACTAAATAGTATAATTTATCACTTTAAATTATTTTTATTAAAAAAGTTGTTTTTAATTAAAATTTAGTATTTTTCACTATTCATCAAAAAATGAAAGTTTTCAGAAAAATACAAAAAATTCACCCTAAGCTAATTTCAATATTCTAAATCCAAAAATGAAGTCCATTTTGAAAGATAAAATTTATAAAATTTCAAAAATTGGGTATTACTATTCATAACGGCAAGTTTGATTGGTTGTGGTGTGTGTTAGAACTCGATGTTGCGTACAACACACGCTATTGTATTATTCAAAGAGAAGCGTACCATAGAAGCTTGGGGTGTTACACGGGGGGTGACAATTCTCCCCACCATATCACTTTTCACCCTCATAAATCCAATTCATATCCTAATCATATAACAAGTGAGGATACTGATTCACTACCTAAGTATCATTCTCATCATTCATGTTCTTAAAAAGAACCTGAAATAATGGAATAGATATTCCACATAACACTTTCACTAGGGAATCCATAATCTAAACTAGTTCCTCAGTCACAGATAGATCAGGTTCCAACTAAAGAACTTACTTGACTAGCATGTGTGAAGGGTGAATTTTATACTTATTCAACTTTGATACATGGAAAACATCTTGAATCAATTTCAATTGGGAATGAAACTCCAAATAACATTCCACCTTATCGATCTTCTCGGTGATCTCAAAACAACCGACAGACCTTGGAATAAGCTTTCACTACTTCCAAATATATTGATGACTCAAGAAAGGAGTCACTTATAGAAATACCCAATGACCCACTAGGAATTCCAAATCTTGGTTCCAATGATTTTTATAGGACTTATAATAAATCTAATATGTCATCAAACACTATCTAATTGTTTTAATTTTTTAATTTTTTCCCACACAATGTTCGATCCTACTAAGGATTTCTCACCCACTTCCATTCAACATAGAGGAGACTAACTTGGTAAACTATATAACACCTTGAAAGGATATATATCGATTTATTATTCATATATATATTTTTATAAAATTCCACCAATCTACAAGGACTATCCCATGAGCCTGTGAAATCTAACACAAAGGTGTGAAGTGTGTCTTCCAAAATCTAGTTCACCTGCTCTATCTGGCCATCTGTTTGAAGATTTTATATTGTGATAATATTAAAATATGACCCCATTACCTTATGAAGGCATTTAAACAATTGAGAGGTGAATCATGGGTCCTTATTAGAAACAATAGTAGATAGAAACAATTCCTCCTTACAATCTCTTGTATATAAAATCTGCCTAACTCTTTCACTTTTGTATTATCCTTGATACGGATGAAATGGGAAAACATGGTTAGATGATTGATAACCACCCAAATTTTATTCCTTCCCTAGGGTGTATTAAGTAACCAAATGATGAAATAAATGGACACCTTATCCCACTTATAGGTAGGAATAGGAAGATCCTGAAGTAAGATTTATATCTTCTTGTGGTCAACTTTAACTTTTTTACATGTATAGCATCGAGAAACAAAGTCAATTATATCCCATCTCATAACAATCCAACAGAACTAATTTTGATTGTCATAAAACATCTTGGTTGATCGAAGATGTAAAACCCACTAAGACTGATGACATTAATTTACCACAACCTTTCTTAGAGATGAAGACACAACTGAGAATCCCTTAAAGTATAGAATACTCTCATAAGACGACATCTGATCACCAAGAACCTTTCTACCATTTAAAAACAATTTAGACCACTGACACAGCTCATATATCTACCACTCATACATAATAATCTCTAGAAGATAATTTTCTAACCAAACACTGGCCAAGAACATACCTCCATTCTATTCCATGGACTCTAGGTGCATCCGAGTGAAAAGTTCCATAAAAACCCATTCATCACTAAACTCATTGATATCTAGGGTAGGTAAATTCCTACTCAATTAATCAAAATCCACATGTTCTTTACCTAGGGTGTAGAAAATGTCAAATTCAAACCCCTAAAGGTACTCAATCCATCATCACTGCATCAGTTTTAAATATTTATGAGAGAAGATATATTTAAAACTTTTGTGGTATGATTAGACAATAAAATTATCCCCAAAATATTGTAGGATCAAAATAGTGTATGTAGATGCTCAATTAAGGGGGGGGGGGGTGAATTATAGGTTTTAAAACTTTCTCTTTTAAACTTAAGGAAATCTATGTTTAATAAAGTTAAACAAGTCCAATTCACAAACCCTCTTTTTTCCTTAACTAAGAAAAAAAATTCCTTAGGGTCCAGAAAGATGAATCCGGAAAATAAATTTAAGAACGATTTTATTAGAGAAAGATTCTAACATAAAGCGTATAGAATCTTATTTATCAGAGTAATTAAAAGTACAAGAAAGTATAAGAAAGGTATAATTTCTTTCTTTATCAAAATACAGTGTAAATAAAACTTGAAACAAGAACAAGTAACAAGTAAGAAATCTTTTAACCCAAAGAGTAGGGTATACAACAACCTTGGATGAAGGTCCCTTGATTTATAATTTCAAGAAGTTCTTTATTAACCACAATAGGGTAATCCCTAAATAAGAATATCAGAGTCTATATTGCTATCCCCATAATCCCTTGAACTTTAAGGTAGTCGGCACATCTGTCTTCTTATCCCCAAAATTGTTCGATTTTACTTAGCAATAATCGGAGGTGCACAAAGCAGGATGAACAAGATGTTCATTGTTGAACTAGATTTTCATAAGACACACAAGGTATGAGAGTATTTCTATCTCTAGAAATCACTTAATATCATGTAATCTATAGGATCATCAGTCGATAGATTGATTCAGAGCTCATTCAAATGAGCTCCTATTAATAGGAAAAACTTCAATGGTCAGCTCCCTCTTCCAAAGGTCATATTTTTTCTTAAATCTCCGAGGTACCTATACACATGTCACTCAACCAGAGGTTTGTTAGAGATAAATTGTATTACATCATTTCATAATAAAAACATGTGTAAGGAAAATTAAGTAGCTTAACCAAATCTAAAAAATCCGTAATCTAGGGAAAAATATAATTCGGAGTCTAAACATATAAACAATTGGATTTTAGAAAAAAAATGGATATTTGGATTATATATTACAAAGAATTAATAATATGAATTATGATAAATTTAGAGTCTGAATTATGAGGAATTCAGAGACTAAATTCTGAGGAATTTGGAGTCTGAATTTCAGAGAATTCAGAGTATGCATTTCATATAATTCATAGTTTTAATTTCATAGAATTTAGAGTTTTAATTCCAGATAATTCAAAATCTAGATTTCAGAGAATTTGGAGGATTAATTTTAGATAATTCAGAGTCTAAATTTCAGAGAATTTGGAGTCTGAATTTTAGAGAATTTAGAGTCTGGATTTCAGAGAATTTGGAGTCGTAATTTTAGAGATTTTGAAGTCTGAATTTAAGAGAATTCGAAGTCTGAATTTCAGTGAATTTAGAGTCTGAATTTCAGGGAATTCTGAATCTAAAAAAAGAAGACTCCATATCTAAGGAACTATAAGATTCCAATATTTTAGATAAGGATCTGAATTTTTGACTTAGTAATAAAATGAACTTGGTTTTGAGAAGACATATAATAAGACATTAAAAACCAAGGTAAGGATAAAAATTTCCTTAGAGAAAGGAAATTTTCCTTAAGAAAATAATCCTTAGAGAAAGATTATTTTCCTTAAAAAAGGTGTTTGTGATTTTCAAAACACAGATTAATGGAAAAGTCATAAGGAAACCTTATTGACTCAACAATATCCCCCTTTTTATAAAGCACAAACAACCTTTCAAGAAAGAATATAAGGAATAAGGATTTTTCTCTTTGAACTTTAAAAGAAAAAACTTATCTCCCTTTACTTACGAACCATGGTGAATAAAAATAACCCCCTTAGGTTTTGGAATCTCTAAGGATTGTATTATTTTATTTATTAGACAAGTTAATTTTTCTTGCATAATAAAGTCTTCTTTAAGTGGAATCCCCTTTACTTAAACTCCCCCTTACTTAGGGAATTATATTCTTTTTACTTAATATTCGTTTGACCATTCTTTTCTCCCCTTTTGTGATTTTCAAAAAGGAATATAGAGAATGAAAAAAATGGTACCTGAAGGATTAGAACTATACAAAACAAAACAATTTAAGGATAGAATTTTTTTTATTATGATAAGAAAAATTGATACAGGGTAAAAAAAATCGGATTTAAAGGAAAATTATTCATCCGTATTTTCCTTTGGAATGATATTACTCAAGGTAGCCTTTAACTTCTTGAGCTCTTTATGATATTCCTCAAACCACTTGAGAATCTAATCCTAATCCAGATTATTCTTTTCCAGAGCCTTGATTTATTCATCTTGAGACTTTTGGATTTATTCCTGAGACTTCACTACTTCTTCTTGATGATTGAACTTTTCTTGTAACTCTTACCTGAGTTCCCTTTATCCCTTAAAATTTAAAGCCATTTAATTTAACTTCCCATTCAGATCTTTGTCCTCTTACTTCCGGGATACTTTCTTAAGATTCAACTGTTCTGAAAAACTTGTTGAAAGGTTTTTAATTCTATCATATGAATTATCAAAATAATCGTTTATTGAATCTTGTACGTCATAAAATACTCTCATTTATTCAATCATTCTCTTAGACCATTTTTTATTACCTTACATGATCTTTTATGAGCATCATAACCAATATGAAAAGTTTTGAAATCTTACTCATGATTGAAAAACTTTTCCATAAGCATGCTTAATGAATCTAAATTATGATTAAAATAATATTGAAGTAACTAACATCTCGAATCAATAATAGGAATCAAATGTATTGTGTTCACTAACTTCTTCAAGGATTGAACAACGAAATCTTGTCCTAAAGAGGAAAAATATTAATAATATAATTCTCATGCAGGTGGGGATTATTTTTCAAGATCTTCAGCTTTTATCTTGGATAATACACCAACATACTTTTATCCTTAATAATCTCAACATTCTTAGGTGTATCAACAACCACATGTTATCCTTTATCCACTTTGGAGACAACCTTCTCAGCCCTCAGAGACTCATTCTCACTATCATAGAGTTGGACTATCTTATCTTCTTTAAAATCTTATTTCTCAGAATATTCCTTAACAACATTTAGTTAGATGAAAACATGGTTGCTACTCTCATCATCAGTAGGTTTATCAACCTCTTCCTATCCACCATCCTATTTTCCTTGAGAAATGTTTTTGGTTGACTGAACCTAGGAAGTTTGGATTGAAAGCTTGTTTGAAGGACTTTCCTTCTCATGGTATTCTTCTACTTGATAAATCACATCATTACTTTCATCTTCTTATTCCTCTTGTTATTCTTCTAATTATTATTATTGGACTATCTATTCTTCCATAATAGGTTCTGGAAATGGAATTTTCTTTCCCGGGGGTTCTACTGGTACCGGTTCTTGGAGAAAATATTCCGGTACCTGAATCTGTTCAGAGGATTTCTCAGCATCCTTGAGAAGTGCTTGAAGGATCTCGGATTCATACATGTTCTTTTTCAAATTCATCTGTTATTCTTTCCTCTCAATCTCTTCATGATCTTGAAATTTCAAGGCTTTTTCCTTAGAAGGATCTAACCCAAATCTTGGATCTCCTTTCTTTTTCTTCTTCTATTCCCTCCACTTCTCTACCACTTCATCAGGTATTTTTTTTGATTTTTCAGCTTTGGTGGTGCTGAATGGATTTCCTGAACTATAGATTTTACTTTGGTTTCTAGTTCCTTCTCTTTTCTCTTCTTATTGGATTTCTTGGAATTTTCTCATACATCCCATTTATTGGATAAATCTTGAACTTCACTTTCAAAAAGATCATAAAACTCTTATGATTTGGAATTGAATCTAACTTTCAACATCCTCAAAGTTTCATTACTCAGAAACATGATATTGAAGGTTCTAGGTTTAGGAGTACAGGGAATTTTGAAGGATTATAAACAAAGCACTATGATCTTTGACAAGATCACCAGATATATGATAATCTGAGATTTGAGACTTCCATTCTTAATGTTGGTAATTTTCATAAGGATGTACTTCACCAGGTTTAAATTTATAAGGATAACAAAAAAGTCCAATATAAAGATATTACTTTTTTCGGGAGTCCTTGTCTCCATTTCTCAGAATGAGGAAACCCTATACCCATAAATAAAACATTAAAAAGTTTGTATAAAGATGGTTTATCTTTAGTGATTTTACTCCCTTGAGTCCAAGGCACTCAATTTCCTTTTCCTTCTCAAAGCTTCCTGAATGATCTGGAAACTTGTGAGAGAATAAAATTTCCTCACCTTCATATGTAATTCCAATAATATTTGCAACATATTGTTATATAGAGAATAGGTTTTCCCATATCTCTTAAACAAAAACTTTTCCCTTCCCCCTTCCTTATAAAAACTTATTATATCATAGAATTCTATAAGAATGTTAGGATAATATAGATCCCGAGTCTTTGGCTTAGCAACACAAAAACCCTCCCATCCATTCATCTTGATATTATTCATAATCAATTAATTATACTTAGCAAAGAATTTTGGGTCAACCAAACTTTCCCTGTAGATTTTCCAATCCTTGATTTCCTTGTTCGAAGACATATTCATTTGTGGAGAAGCTTCCAGCAACATCCGGAGTGTAAGAAAACTTGGAAAACAGAATTTCCTATTTGAAGAGGAGTAGAGCTTCGACACATAAAGTATTGAAAACTAATGTGGGACAAGGATTAGGGAGGCCTTTATATAGGCTTCGAGGCGATGGTTCAAATTCCTAATTTTATCCAATAGTCAAAATAAGCACAATCTGATTTGACGATTGAGATGAGTTCCAAAGAAGAATTTAGTAGGTTCTGATCATTTGAGGTTTTAAAAAAAATTAGATTTAAGGAAAGTTAATCTGATAGAGTTTTCTTAAAACAGGATAAAAATATTGACAACTAAAAAAAATCCATTATGAAAATTTAAGTAAAGAAACATACCCTCTAGATTACATAGAAACAGAATGTTAGTATAGATAAGGTTTTTCTTGAACAACTTAGATTCTGATTTTTTTTAAGGAAGGGAAATTTTTTATTTCAAAATTTTGGGTTTCGAAAACATTTTGGTTAAGAAACAAATTTTGATTAAGAAATTAAGTTTTTGGTTAAAAAACATTTGATAAAAAATTTGGTAAACAATAAATGTACTCCCCCTATGAAAAGGATTTTCTTAGTGTAAGGAGATAGGTTTCAAAAAATACATAATATGGAATATTACCTTATGTTTTTCATTCCTAACTTTTTTTATTGTATTGAAATCTATCAAAAGGGAATGATTTTGTAAAAATATCAGTAATTTGATCTTGCGTTCCAATAAATTAAATAATGATATCTTCTTTAAGTGTGTGATCCTTAAGAAAGTGATGCCTAATATCTATGTGTTTTTCACAAGAGTGATGTGCAAGGTTTTTTATTAGGAAAATTGCACTTGTGTTACCACACAATATCTGTGTTTTGATAAAACTCATGCCATAGTCTGTGAGTGTGTGTTTCATCCACAACAATTGAGCACAAACAACTTCTATCTTCTACATATTTAGCTTCAATAGTGGAAAGTGCTACTGAGTGTTGATTCTTTCATGACCAAGAAACTAATGAATATACTATGAAATGAAAAGTTCTGTATGTATTTTTTCTATCCATTCTACATCCACCAAAATCAGTATCATATTTTTTAAAAACAAAATCATTTCTAAAAGAATATAAAAGTCCTAAATCCATTGTTCCCTTTAAATAGCAAAAAATTCTTTTCACGACTTTTAAATGATATTTTTTTGGATTAGATTGATATATTTCACATAAGCATTTTGAAAACATTAAGTCTGGACTACTATCCATTAAGTACAATAAACTTTCTATATACCTCTAAAAGATGTTTGATCTACTGGTTTCCCAGCTTCATCAAGATCAAGAGAATTTGAGGTACCGATTAGAGTGCTTATACTTTTAGTGTTGTCATATCTATACTTCTTAATAAGATCTTTAATAGAATTATATTGAGATATATAGGTTCCTTATAGTTTTTGAGAAATTTGAAAACTAAGGAAAAATGTTAACTCACCCATCATACTCTTTCAAACATAGATTTCATGAGATTCACAAATGAATCAGTTAAATACTGATTATTTGATCTGAATATAATATCATCAACATATATTTGAAAAATAAAAACATTTTTCTTATCTTTATTTATAAAAAGTGTTGGATCAACAGTTCCCTTAACACAATTGTTTTGTAACAAAAATCCTATAATTCTATCATACCAGGATGTAGGGACTTGTTTAAGTCCATATAAAGCTTTGGAAAGTTTGAAAACATGTTAAGGATGTTTTGTGTCTTCAAATCCAGGAGGTTGTTCAACATAAACTTCCTCGTGAATATATCCATTAAGGAAAGCACACTTCACATCCATTTGAAAATTTTTTAAGTTAAATAATGGTGCAAAGGTAAGTAAAATACAAATAGATTCAAGTCTGGATACTAAAGAATAGGTTTCTTCATATTCTATTCATTCTTATTGATTATAGACTCTAGAAACTAATATAGCTTTATATCATACTATGATTCCATTTTCATCACATTTATTTCCAAAGACCCATTTTTCTCCAATTAAATAAGTTTCCTTAGGTCTTTCAACCAAGGTACAGACTTTATTCCTTTCAAATTCATTTATCTCATCTTGCATGGCTTTAATCCAATCATCACCACCTAAGGATTTATTAGTGCTTTTTGGTTCTAATTGAAAATGAAATTCTAGATGTTATACTTTATTTCTTAAAGAATATATAGTTCTTATATGTTTATTTACATCACCAATGATACTATCAATGGGATAATTCTTAAGAAACAACTGATTTGGGTTTTCTAAAACCTCTTCATCAACATATGGTAGAAAATCTTCTAGGGTAAATACTTTGGAATCATTTTCTTGAGTATTTTATTTATTGGAAAATTTTCCATCAAATATTGATAATCAGTTTTTGAAAACAAATACGAGGATATAGGTTGGGATTGTTTAAAAACAAAAGGATCTGTTTCATAAAGTTTAACATGCACTGTTTATTCAACAATACAAGTATTTTTGTTAAAAACTCTATAATCCTTAGAAGTAGTGAAGTAGTCTATAAAAATTCTTTCATTGGACTTGGTTGAGAATTTATGTAATTTATATTTAATATTAAGGATGAATACTTTGAAACCAAATACTTTTAAGTAAGAAAGTATAAGTTTTTAACCAGTCTACAATTCATAAGGTGTTTTATTAAGAAAAGTTCTGATTAACACTCAATTTATAGTATAAAAAGTGGCACTAACAGCTTCAGCCCCAAAATGAATAGCAATAGAATATTCACTAAATGTGGTTCTAGTTATCTCTTTAAGAATTTGATTTATTCTTTCAAAAACACTATTCTGTTGAGGAGTTCTTAGTGATGAGAAGTTATGAGCAATTTATTTCTTACTACAAAATGTTTCAAAACGTGAATTTTGAAATTCTCCTCCATGATCACTATGAATAGTTATCAATGGAAGGTTTTTATAATTTTTAAATTAGGCTCTAAAAATTTTAAAATAATAAAATGCTTTATATTTCTTTGATAGAAAATAGACCCATGTAAATCTGGTGTAATCATCAACTAAAACAAATACATAGTATTTTCTTCCAATACTTTCAGTTTGCGTTGGACTGAAAAGATCCATATGTACTAGCTGTAATTCATTAGAATTTGAGACTTCACTAATTTATTTAAAGCTTGACTTATGTTTCTTACCATATTTAAAATGATCACAAACTTTTGAAGAATAATATCTATGCTCTAGTATATCCTTAACAAGTCTTTTCTTTGAGAGTTTTCATAGATTTCTAAGGTTATAGTGTCCTATTCTTCTATTCTATAACCAAGATAGATCTTCCATTACACTGAGGAAAGGTAGTTATTTTTTCCTAAGGTCCTCTAAGTTTAATGTATAAACATTCTCATGCCTGTGGTCATAATGAATAAACTCTTCCCTGGAATTATGTACTAAGAAGTTATCATTCCTAAAATTCACAAGGTATCCTTTATCACATAATTGAATTATGCTAATGAGGTTTCTTTTAAGGCCTTTCAAAAATAAAACATTTGAAATCAAAGTTTTTCCAAGAAGAACAATGTTACCTATACCAACAATTTCTCCCTAAGCATTATCTCCGAAAGTTACTTTTCCTCCTTTTGTCTTGATAATATTTTCAAAGAAGTTTTTTTTACCAGTCATATATTGGGAATATCCACTATCCTTGTACCATGTATTTCTATTGGTAATTTCTTTATTTTTCTGAAAATAAAATAGTTAGAATTTTGGAATCCAAACTTTATTGGATTTGGAAATTTCAGAAAGTAAAATCTTAGGAATCCACATTTTTTTAGAAAAGTAAGCTTTATGAAAACCTAATGATTGGGTTTTATTTAAAGAAATATTTTTCTCCTAATGACCACCACATTGACATTTAGTATAAAAGGGAGTACTTTGCGGAACAAAATATTTACTACTAAAAACTAGTTTTGAGTGAGTATAACTAAATCCAGAACTATTCCCAAGAGGAAAAGGCTGTGAATACATTTTATCAAATTATTTCCTTCCCAATGTAAAATTTGATAAAAGTTTATTTAGGGAAAAAAATTCATATTTTATTCTAATGACTAAATTATTATCCTTAAATTTATAAGTTTTAGAACTTGGGTTATCCTGTAAAATATTTTTCTTAGAAATAACATTTTACAGATCCTTAGAAATTTTATCCTTCTTAAAATTAACTTCCTTAATATTTGTAGAAACACTTTGAAAATCAAATTTTTTTTGATCAATATCCTTAGAAAGATCTGATACTTCTGTTGTTAAAATAAAAATTCTAGAATTTACTTTCTATAAATTCTTTTTTATTTTACAATTTTCATTTTCAAGTAATTTAGAAAATCTAAAAACTTATTCAGATGAAGGTAATGTATTATCTTTTGGTGAGGAAGATTCATCATCTGAAGATTCATACTATTATTTATTAGGAAAATTAGAATATAAATAAATATTGGTTAAGGATTCATCATTGTGTAGCTTAGATATAGGACAATGATTCTCAATAGGTACTTTTTCTATAAGACCAATATTCTTCTAAACAGAAGATTCATATTCTTAAGATTCTTCTGAAGAGTCACCACCACTGGCACTCGAGGTGTCATTTTCTTTTAGGACTTTCTTAGCCTTAGACTTGTAATACCTCTTTCTATTTATTTTAGAATGCTTTTCCTTCCTATATTTTCTCTTAAGAATAGGAGAATTTGGTATGATATTTCCATCCCTTTTACGTTCATAATAGGTTACTTTAGAATATTTCTTATCCTTTCTATATTTCTTCTTATATCTATACTGAAAATATTTCTTTCCCACGATCTTTTTCATCCTTCAAGATTGATTAGAAAATTCATTCTCAGATTAATCATTTTCACTAGATTCTATTATAGCAACAAATTTATTAGCTTTAGATATTGTTACTCTTTGTGGTGTCTTATATTTAGATAAATTAGTAAAAGATACACTTATATTACCATTATTCTTATTATTAAAATCATTATCCATCTTCATCCTTATTTCATGCTGAAGAAGAGTTCCAAATAACTCATCAAGAGTAATGTTAGATACTTTTCTGTTCTCATCAATAGCTATCCTTTTTTATTCCCACTCATTGGGAATGATATAAATTATTTTATCCACAAGAACTTCATCATTAAGACCTTTCTCTCCCATAGATTGAAGACTTTTGACCATGGTCATAAATCATAGTTGTACTTTTCAAACAGGTTCTCTATAAGGAAATAAGAATCCATGATATTCAGCTATTAACATTTCTCTTCAAGTTTCTATCACTTTAGAAGTCCCAAAATGTGTTACTTCAAGTTTCTTCCAAATGAATTTATAAGATTCAAAAGAATATATCTGAATATATATATTCCTGGTCATAGAACACAAAAAAGTATTGCATACCTTGTAATTTAGTTGATATTCTAATTTCTATTGATTGGTGAGGGGTCTGACTTCCTTGTCTAGAATTTTTTAGTCACCAGTTTGCATTAAAAAAATTTCTACTCCAGTGTTAATGAAAAAAGTCTTCATTCTATCTCTCCAGTAATCATAATCATTACCATAAAAAATTGGTCGTCTGGTAGGATTTAAGTTTTCAATGGAACCAACATTTATACTTTCCATTGTATAAGAAAATACTTTTCCACAATACTTGTTAATAGTAAAAGTTTATAAACAAAGATAAAAATATTTAAGCAAAACTTGAACAAGAAAAGTTAAGAAATAATAATTTAGAACAAGGAAAACTTGAGAAAGAAAACATATATGTGAGTATAATTATTTCAGAGACCTCCTCTGATACTAATTATAGGATTGAAATAGTGTATGTAGATGCTCAATTACAAGAGGGGGGGGGGGTTGAATTACAGGTTTAAAAACCTTCACTTGTAACCTCAAGGAAATATATGTTTAACAAAGTTAAACAAGGTAAATTCATAAACCCACTTTTTTCCTTAACTAAGAAAGAAACTTTCTTAGGGTCCGAAAAGGTGAATCTGTAAAATAAATTAAAGAACATTTTTCTTAGAGAAATATTCTACCTTAAAGCGTATAGAATCTTATTTATCAGAGTAAGTAAAAGTACAAGAAAGTTATACTTTATTTCTTTATCAAAATACAGTGGGAATAAAACTTGAAACAAGAAAAATTAACAAGTAGTAAATCTTTTAACCCAAAGAGTAGGGTATCCAACAACCTTGGATAAAGGTCCCTTTATTTATACTTTCAAAAAAGTCTGTCTTACCCACACCAGGGTAATCCCTGAATAAGATTATCAGAGTTTGTCTTTCTATCCCTACAAGACCTCAAACTTTAAGGTAGTATACACCTCTGTCTTCCTATCCTTGGAATCCCTTGATTATACTCAGTAAAAATCAGAGTTTTAAAAAGAAATATGAATAAGATGTTCACAGTTGAACAAGATGTTCATAAGATGAACATTTTATGAGAGTCCTTTTCTCTCTAGAAATCATTTCACAACATGTAATATCTAGGATCATAAATCGATAGATTGATTCTGAGCTCATAAAATAAGCTCCTATTTATAGAAAAAACTCCAACGGTCGACTCCCTCATTTAACTGTCATATTTTTACTTGAATTTCAGAGGGACCTGTACATGTGTCACTCAACAAAAGGTTAGTTATAAACAAATTGTACGACATCATTTCATAATAAAAACATGTGTAAGGAAATTGAATTATCTTAGAAAAATATGAAAAATATTAAATCTAGGGAAAAATAGAATTCAGAGTCTAAAAATATAAACAATTATATTCTAGAAACAAATGAATATTCAATTTTTGTTTTACAAAGAATTTGGAATCTGAATTTTGAGGAATTCAGAGTCTGAATTATGAGGAATTAAAATATGGATTTTGAAGAATTCAGTGTCTAAATTCTGAGGAATTTATAGTCTGAATTTCAGAGAATTAGGAGTTTGAATTTTAGGGAATTTGAAGTCTGGATTTTAGAGAATTCAGAGTCTGAATTTCAGAGAATTTAGATTCTAAATTTTAGAGAATTTGGAGTCTGAATTTCAGAGAATTTAGAGTCTGAATTTTAGAGAATTCAGAGTCTGAATTTCAGAGAATCCAAAGTCTAAATTTCAGAGAATTCGGAGTCTGAATTTCAGAGAATTTGGAGTCTTAATTCCAGATAATTTTGAATCTAAAAAGAGAAGACTCAATATCCAAGTAACTATAAGATTCCAAGATTTTAGATAAGGATCCTAAAGAAACCTTATTGACTAAACAAATACAATAATTC
This sequence comes from Viscum album, assembly GCA_963277665.1. Taxonomy (NCBI): domain Eukaryota; kingdom Viridiplantae; phylum Streptophyta; class Magnoliopsida; order Santalales; family Viscaceae; genus Viscum; species Viscum album. Next base: position 614,949,181 of record OY728134.1, read on the forward strand.
CATTATTTGAGGGAATGCATCACCAATACAAAATAAATTTCATGGGTAGGGTAATTCTTCTTTTGGGGTTGGAGTTGGTGAGAGCCATACAAGACCACATCATCACCTTGAATAAGCAGACAACCCAAACCAGTACAAGAAGTATCATAATAAACCACGTAACCCTTTTCTACCTTATATAAAATCAAGAAGGGGGTGGTGGTAAACCAAAACATGAGATCTTTAAAGGATTCTTGACATTCTAGAATCTAAGTGAACTTCTCCCCTTTCTAGGTGATGACTGTCATAAGTTCAACAATCTAAGAGAAATATCTAATGAACTACCTATAGTACCCAGTCAGGCCTGAAAAAATCTTGATATCAACGAAATTCCTCATATCATTCCATGAAACCACAGATATGACTATATTTGGATCAACTAAGATCCAATGTTCTGAGATTACTTATACCAAAAATTTAATTCCATGGATCCAAAAACTATACTTCAAGAGTTTAACAAAGAGATAGTAACCCTAAAGTGTTCCTAGAACCATTCTCAAATTTTTTATATTATCCTATTCTAACCTCAAATAGACCAGAATATTTTCTACAAACACCACAAAAATTTGTCGAGGTATTGATGAAGTACCGGTTCATTATATCCATGAAAATTTAGGGGAATTTTTCAACCCGAACAACATTACAAAATAATAAAAATGGTCATACCTTCTTTAGAATTCAGTTTTGGGAACATCTACTTCTCTCTCCTTGACTTGGTGATAACTATAATGAAGGTTGATATTTGAAAACCACCTTTCTCATTTAATCTGGTCAAAGAGTTCATCAATAAGCGGTAATGGGTATTTTTTTTGATCATGACCTAATTCAGCTTCTAACAGTCAATACACAACTGGAGAGATCCATTGGCCTTCTTATAAAAAAGTACTGGAGTAGCCCAAAGAGAGACACTCGAGTGAATTAACCCTTTAAATTTCAAATCATCCATCTATATATTTAATTTACTGAACATGGTGGGGGCTATACAATATAAGGGAATAAATATCATATGTGTCCCCAATGCTAAATCTATAGTAAAATACACATACAAATCAGTAGGTAGACAAGGAAAATACTCTAGAGACACATATATGAACTCATTTACCATGGGAGGAAATCTGCTCTGTAAGCCCTTCTCACTACCCCTAACAAGTGATTAGACACCTGACAAGTAATCCTTCTAAACTTTGAAAGTGGAGGTCCATATCATCCTGACCAAAAATCATATTTTCTATAAAAAAACCCTAGTACTACCATTAGGGGATGTGAAAGTCACATACCGATGATAGTAATCAATATGATCGTTGAAAGACATCATTCGTTCTATCCCTAGGATTATTTCAAAAATATCCATCTCTAGGACAAGAAAATATCATTTTAGCTAAATCTTTTAAAAGGAGATAACACAAGATGAGAATTAGAAACCTAGATCCTTACTCCTGCTAAGAGGTGTAACAAAAATCATGTCATATAGAATAAGATCAGTTAAAAGTTTCAACTGATCCACATAGAGAGAAGAAAAAACAAATTAGATAAACTAATATCAAACAAAGTAACTCCCATAGATTATACAATAATAAAAGTACCTGAAACAATCGCTGGACCTACATCTGATTCCACTAGTACCAGATCTATAACATTAAGGTTCCTTGTGTCTATCTATTCCTATGGTCGACTACTAACTTATGGTTTTCCATAAGCTGACTCTGCCCAAAATAATATCAATCATTTTCAACATGTCCACCAAAACAAGATCTTATAGCCTTGGATGCACCATAATGGGCTGTTGTTTCCCTAGATGCTGTAAAGACCACTATCACTCTAGGAAGGATGTGTACTCTTATAGAACCTTTGAAGATGTCCCATGTGTCCAAAAATATAGAATGACTTGAGTTGAATTGATCATGTAGATTGAAATTTCCCAAACTTCCCATATTGGTGACATACAATATACCTTACACTTACAGTTGCTGATGAAGCCAGTCAGGTTGGATATCCAAAACTACTACCACCCTTCTTCCCTTGGTCTTCACACTTCCTCTTATTTTTAGATGATTGAACCCTATCCTAGCTCGATACTGGAAATATCACAGACAAGCCTGAATTACCTACCTAGTCATTGTCTACCATCAGAGATTGACTAATTACCACAACATACGTCTTCAACTTAAACAATAAGACCTAAGATCAAATGTATATACACAAACCCATTTTAAATCGTTGGGATTTTATATTTTAATGAGAAACTACCTTGGGAGTAAATTGGAAAAGTTCTATGAAGTGATTTTCATACTCCAACACTGAATTATCTCTCTGAAGGAGGTAATGAAACTCTTGAGACTTTGTGTGAGAAAAATTATTAGGGAATAACTACTCATTGAAGGTATCCTTGAAGTCTTTCTAACACATATAGTCATGATGCCCTTACAGTACCACTGTATCCCACGACCTGCAACTGGGGACCTCTATCATAAATTCCACACACTTAACCTTGATAGCATTAGGAGTCTCAAGGAACTCAAAGGTACTATCAATAACCTCCACCCAGTCTTCCAATACCTAGGGATCTGTGCTTCCCTAGAAGGAAGGGTGATTATGATTAAGAAACTACTGAGCCCAATCCTTTTCTAGATATGTTTTATGTTGTTTTACCTATGTTGGACTAGATCCCACTCCCTTATACAGATCATAGAAGCCCAAACCACTACCTCAACAAATCCGTGATCAACTAGTGATAGAAAACTCTCTTTGGCCTCCTCCCATAGCTGTACAATAGGTCTCCATGGTGTCATGCTACTACAAGAATCAAAAGAAATGAACAACAAAACCATAAACACATTAACCAATTTAGAATAAAATAGACCTGATAAAAAATCCAAAACAAAATAATAATAACTCAAACAATAGTTTAAACCACTCTACCCTACCATGGTTCCTATTCTCAATATGCAGTCTATGCATTAAACCTTAAGGGGGAGCCAAATCAAATTCCCAACATCCCATGGTGGCCTAAGGACTGTGATGAGGAGTGTTGGATAGACACCCCACATCTAACTAGACCCTCAATCATTGATATTCCAAGATCCTATCTATTCATAATTTCAAATAAAAATATCCAAATAATGTGAAAACCGAGCTCTGAATCAATTTTTTCATGAACTGGCTTTGGCTGCCATCCAACCCGACACCCAACCAAAACCATGGCATGGCCTGAAGTACGTTACTAATCCCCATGGGCTGGAAACTAGTTCTTAGGCCTCATAGAACTCCTTTGGGAATTATTTTTTCATAAGAATAATAATAAACATCCATATCCAACATCAATATAATATTTACAAAATATCAGAACTAACAGCCATAAAAACATTAAAAAATGATAAAGTACAAGGTTCAATTTAAGTTTACATTTACATTTATAACCCAAAACCAAAATAAAAAATGGGTAAGGGACCAAATAAAAATAATAATAACCCTCATGACATAAGGGCTGATTCCCCCATGCCACTACCATCAATACATGTTAAAAAAGAAACACCTCTAATAAGAACACCCCTATCACCTCCATAGAATACCTTACCTTTACCCGAGTTAGAAAAAACAAGGTATAAATAAATCCAATGGGTGTATGTAGGGTGTGATCTCACTTTCTTAATAGGATCCTACAAGATGTTAAATTCCTAGCCATTTTAAGACAAATAAACAAGCTAGTTTTAAATTATATAAATCATTTAACTTTTTAAAACATGTTTTATATTTGAAAGAAAGATAAGAGATGCAAGGATAAATGAAAAAAAGTAAAAATAGGTATAATCATCATGGAAAATCTCTAATTATATAGGGTTAGTGGGTACCTAGTATCCTAGTACTCTATGTGATTTATCCTAGATGTGAATTTCTGTCTTCTACTTGAGTCAACCAATCCCCATAATTATTTTTTGTTAGTGTTGTAACTTAATCCTACTAGGGATAGAGAGTCACATACAACGTACTTATCATATTCTTCCCACCTAGGTACCCAATATTCCCATTTAATTTACCCAATTTATTAAACCATTAAAATACCCTTCATGTCAAATCAATCAATGAAATACCAAAGCATGCCATTTCCAACCATTTTCTATAGGGGATAAACCATTTAAAATACTAAATCACATCAAAACCTAGGAAATAACCCATTAAAACACATATAAAATATTAATAAAAATTTAAAAATAGAGAAAAAATATTTATATCATCAAATAATACAAAAAATGGAACCATCAACCATTCCCATTCAAATCACCAAAATCCATTTGAAAACTACAGTCCAAGACAAGTGGGGACCCAGTGGAAGTAGAAACACATCACAACCATCAAAACCTAAACAAAAAATTATTATTAGGTCAAAAAAATGTCAAAAAAATCCACTAGAGATAAGGAAACTCAAGAAATAGGGAAAGGAACAAAAAAAAAGAGAGTATGAACTTACATGGAGAAATCTTGAAGAATCAATCCAAAATCACCCAGTATTTGAAGTCAAGGAGTGGAGGAGTGGGGAAGGTGCACCTAGGGCTGTATGGGTCTAATGAGAGAAGAAATGAGGGGTTCAGAGGGTTAAATTACGTGGGATTAGAATAAGAAATTAAAAAATTATAAATTTTTGGCTGGTCACATAGTTTGGCTGCACAGTCTGAGATCCCTTGTACTAACAGTGTGAGTGCCTCTATCCCCAAAGAAATAGGATACATGATTTGGGACACATGGTCTCCAAAACCATGTACCAAACTATGAAGGGACTTGGTACCTCTCCCCTATACTACATTGTCCTTTGGGAGAGGTTTCACAACCATACTTCTAACTGTATGGGTATTATAGAGCTACTTTATGGGCCACATGATTTGTAGAGGGATAACACATGGTTTTTACTACCCATGCTTTAACCTAAATCCCTTAAAACATCCATTTTCTTGAAAAAAACCCATAAAATATATGTAATAAAATCATTCCAAAAAATAAATTAAAAATACTTAAAAATAAAACTGGGGTGTGAAATTTTTTCCCTCATAGTTATGGTTTCACTATAGTAATTTGACTTGGTGAGTTATCTTATTTCATGGTTTTATCTCTATAGTCCATATATTCACCAGATACTCATCATAAGGGAGATCATTTTCCAAACTTACCACCTATGAACTTATTACATGTTAGGGATATGATATATACTTCTTTAAGAGGTATACATGGAATATGTCGTGTACTTGAGACAAAGTTAGTGGGAGTTATAGTCGATAGGTTCCATATTCAATCCGATCAAGGATCATAAAGGGGTCGATGCCTTTAGGACTTAGATTTACCTTATTCCCAGATCTCAGGAATGTATTCCATAGATATATATGGAGGAACACTTTATCCCTAATGTTAAACTCCAAGTCTCATCGATGATTGTCAGCATAGATCCTCTGTCGACTCTAGGTAGCCCTAATGTGCTGCTAAATGGTCTTGACCTTTTCTACCATTTATTTGACCATTTTAGGACCCAATCACTTACATTCAACAACTTCATCCCTACACATAGGTGTTACACATATTTTCCCATAAATATATTCATATGTATTTTTTTGGATTCTTGATTGGAAACTATTATTGTACAAGAACTCAACTAGAGGAAGATATTAATCCTATCCTACTTTAAATTCCATCAAGTATTATCTCAACTTGTCTTCAAGTATCTAGAAATTCCACTCATATTAGCCATATTTTTGGGGGTGATAATCCATACTGAAGTTTAATTTAGTGTTTAGATCATGTTGGATACATTTCTAGAACTTAAAGGTAAATATTGGATCTCTATGAGATAAAATAAGTAATGGTGTTCTATGAAACATTATCAATTTTATGATATATATCCTTTGAAGTTGATTAAGCGAGAAGTCCTCTCAAATTACAAAAAAGTGAGAAATATTTATAACACATATAAAATTATTTCATATGTATTTCTTCATAAGACCAGTGAAAAATTCCATGGTGATGTTTCCTAATTTTCATGTAGGTACGGGTAATGGTGGGATCATTCCCTTATATTTTTTTTCTTTCAACCTTCACCTAAATACATAACTAGAAATTTGATGTATATTACTCAATATACTTCTTTATATTGTCCCACCAATAGTGATCTTGGAGATCTTGATATATCTTCATACTCCCTGGGTGGATGGTGAAGGTTGTGTTATGTGAATCATTCATTTTTTCCTTCTTTATATTACGGTTTCATGTTATATATAGCCATGTAACAAATCATAAAAATCATTCTATATCCATTTTGAACTCCAAGGATTTACATTTTCTTATTGTTTCTACCTTATTCTATATTTACATATGATCTCTTTGATCACCCTTTATCTTCTCTAGAAGGGATAGTTGAGCAATCATTTGAGAAAGGAATGATGATATTACTTTGTTTATGATCCCTATTTATATCATTTACAAGCATAAATTGATTAGATACTTCTCAATTCTCATCATTGACTATGTTTCTTAAGATTTTCTACTTATATCATCTGCCACCTTATTTTCATTCCAAAGATGGTGGTGGATTGAGAAGTCATAGTCATTGATCAAATCTAACCATCCTCACTGGAGAATATTAATCTCCTTCTATATGAATATATACATTACATTCTTATGATCCATATATATTTGAAACTTATCCCCATAGAGATAATTCTTCCATATTTTCAATAATAAGATCACTATATCCAACTCCACATTATGAATTGGATAGTCCTTCTCATGAACTATCAACTTCCTTGAGGTGTAGCCTATTAGTTTATCATTCCGTATCAATACATATCCTAATACCTTCATTTAAGCATCAATGTATTCCATGAAAAGTTCCCCACTTTTGGGAAGCTTGGGGATTTGTTCAGTGAAAAAGCCTATTTTTCAGTTCCTTGAATCTCTCTTTGTATTCATCAGTCTAGAAAAACATTACACTCATCCAAGTCAGCTTGGTTATCAAGTTTTATAATCATGATAAGTTTCTCATAAATCATCAATAATACCCATCTAGTCTATAGAAACCATTGGTCTTCATTAAATATTCTAGTAGGGGACACTCCTTAGTCATATTTGTCTTAAAAGGGTCCATAGTTATCCCTTTAATGGTGATAACATTCCCCAAGAATGACTCTTCATCTATCAAAACTCACATTTACTATAATTTTTATATATCCTCTCATTTCACAAGGTCTTTAGCATAATATTTAAATACTAATCATGCTCCTCCTTGATTTTTAATTATATCAAAATATCATCTATAAAGACTACTGAAAATTTTTCAAGGAAATATTTAAATAATATACTCATTAAGTCCATAAATATTGAGGGAGAATTGTCCAGTTTCAAGGGAATCACTATGAAATCATAGTGTCCATACCTTGTTTAAAATGAAGTCTTGGTGATATCTTCTTTCTTCATCATTAATATGTGGTATACCAAGTGAAGGTCCAACTTATAGAAATACTAGGCTCTACATAGTTGATCAAAAAATTCATCTATCCATGGTTGGGGATACTTGTTCTTTATCATAATTTTTTCGAGTTCATGATAATAAATATATAGGTGCATTGACCAATCATTATTTTCGATGAAGTGGAGTGTAAAAAATCCATGGGTAAGCACCCGTATGTATAAAACCCTTGTCTAGATTCTCTTGTAACTACTTTTTATATTATTATACCATAATGGTGGCTACTCTTTAAGTATTATAGGATATCTGTAGAGATTATGGTATAATTTTTATTGAGAATTCAACCCATCGGTAAGGAGTAAGACCATAAAACTCTTTAGGGAATACATTAGTATAATCCATCACTATGGGAATTTTTTTGAGAATGACTCTCTCCTTTATCTCAATAATTTTTTCTACATATGATTTCTTAAAAGGAAAAAATTTCCAAGGTTGAGATCTAGATTAAAAAAGATATTCATACTCCTCCTTACAATTATATAGAATTAGAGGATGAATCAGTATGTAAAGAGTGATATCCCTCTCATAATAGTTGATGTTATCTTTAAATAATGATAGTCAATCCATGCCAAATATATCATTAAACTCCACTAAAGGAAGTAGGTCAAGATTTACAGGGAGGTTCAATCCAAAAATATTAACTATAGAGGATTTATATACTTGGGATATAATAATTTATATATTTTATATTCTCATATACATATCAAAACCCATATTTTGAGGTTGTTTTTTTTAAAATTTCTACTAAACTTATAAGATATGAAAGATTGTGTAGAACCAAAATCAAATAGTATAATCTTGATTACTGAATGAATAAACATCATACCTATCACAAAATAATTTTTGAGATCCACCTCATTAGTAGTCATAATATATTCCCTTACTTTCTCTCCAGGCCTTAGAGTTTGTTTTCATTGATTTCCTTCGATAATCTTTGACTTAGGGAATTTGTTCACATAAATATCATGTTCCTTTTTATTGAAAAACTATACTGTAAGATGAGTGTTGATGTGAAAGTTATTTTACTCCATCTCATTAGAAGGATTATTCATATTCCTTCAGAATTTATTAGCTTAGTTCCCCTATTTTACACAGTTTAAGTATCTCCTAGTTCCCTTTAGAATGATTTTGTGAAGCTTCTTCTAACACTTTTGACAATTGGGAAGTTTAGTTTTCTTTCCACCATGTGATTTATCTATATATCCTACTGAATTTAACTCCATTTTATAATTTTTATCTCTATCCAATCAAGACCACTGAGAGTCACGAATCTCCATCCCTACCTTAAGGGAACAAAAAACAGTCTCCTCATATAATTAAATTTTGTTAAGTGTTAGATATTTTCATATATTTTCTTTATCACCTCTAAATAAAGGTTCCTCCTTACTTTCAGTGTTGATGAAAAAACTGAAGGCGTACCATGAAAGACTTGAAATTATTTCCTTGCATGAATCGATAAATTCTTCTTCCTTATTATCCAGTCTAAGTAACTCTCTCTCAATTTTAATGGAGAGAGTTTGGGAAAAATATTTATTGACAATTATTTAATTGAATCATTCTCATTACATAGAATCAAATTTATCTTTGGAAATTGTGATCTTAATCAATTCCCACCACTGACCGACTTCTCGTTCAAGATGATAGAAAATAAGAACAACTTTATCCTATTATAAGCATTGAAGGATAAAAAACATCTTCTTAATGGAGTTAATCAATTGTTCCATGATAAGGTGATCAGAATATTTACTTAAGGTAGGGGGCCTTCATTACATAAAGGACTCGATTATAATTTTCTCTTTATTAGGATAATGGATGGGTTACACATGACTCAAGTTATTATTCATAGAATGAGTTAGTTGATCCAGTACTTCCATGAAGTTACCAGATCCTTCTTCAATAAATTTAGGCATATCATTACAGAAATCATCACATTTCCTATCATATTGGATTATTTCATGGTTCCTCATATTCCCTTCTATTAATAAAATTAAAAAAAGGGATGATAATACTTTAACAAATAAATATATAAAAGGAAAACTATGAACATAAAAGGAATAACTTATAAATGAAAAATATATCAAAACTTATGAGTCTCTAGGTGTCAATATGGGTCATTCAAGATAAAGTTTCTATTATATTTTCTAACCTATCAATTTATTCATGTCATTTATAATGCTTCATAATTAGTTTGTGAGTTTTCTAATGCATATCACCTGATAATGTCAAACCAGGTGTGTGGAAAGGTATTTATATTGTGAACTAGGTGACGATTGAGTTAATACCAAGTGTTACCTATTCATGGTTATTACCACTAGGTACAACTATGAAAGATCCACATCCACTTTTAGTATCTAGATAGGGAAGAAATTTCTTGGAAACCACTTTCTCTACACTTCACCAAAATTTCAGGATATTATACTATACTTAGACTTATCCCAAGATTTCTCACTATGTTATTCTATTCATAAGACAATAAATAAATAAAACATTATCAGATACCAACTATAATGACCCAATACTTTTACACAAATTAATATATGATTATTAGAAAAAATATCTAATAAACACAAACCAAATATTGTGAGGCCTAATGTATTTAGAAGAATAGGTTCCTAATACATTAAAAATAAGTGAAAATAAAAAATATTTATTTTAATATCTATAATGAGATCTTAAATCACCTTGAGATCCTAAAATTTCATTTGATGACCTAAGGAATACATAAAAGAAAGGGGTGAGATATAAAGCCCAGCAAGGGAATATACATGATAATAAAGCATAACATGTGAGTCAAACAACATAAAAAGATATCATTAAAGAGAATTACCATGAATAATCACATGAGATTATAATATAAATAGAATGGTATCATAATATCATAGAAATATAGGAAATTTTTAGCAACATAAAATAATACATAAACATAATCCAAGGCTAACTGCCAAGAGAACTTCACATGGTGGACAAAGTCCCATCATAGATTAGTTTCACTCCCTAATACCATACATAACGTCTCATGAGATAAAAATTTACACAATTAATTAAAGTTATATATGGGTGAAACCATAAAATCATGTACATGATTATGTGCTCCATAAAAGGAAATATATCATAAGGCATAAACATAAGAATTACCCATGTAAGGAAATGTGTTGCATAATCTTTCCCCATATCATAATGAAAGTATATTTCATAAATATTCTAAATAGAATAAGTAATTAAATATTATAGAAGTTCATATATGAGTAAATAAGTATATATTTCAAAAAATGATGTTCATTTGGGAGTAAATGCTTTAAATTATCATTATATAAAAGGATTAAGGGATAGAAAAGTTCTCTTTATTTAGGTTTTATTTTAAAGAATGTTTTTGATAATGAAGTAAAGAAATGTATTACCCCATAAAAGGAAGTGAGAATAAGATAAGTATATATTTAATAGAAATATATATAGAATTTATAAGCATCCCATGTCATTAAATAGATAGATAAAGTGAGTTAGAGAGGGAAAGGTAATAACTCAAAGAAAAATGGTGGTTCAGAGAGATCCCTTACCATAGGTTCCAAAATTACTCTTTGCTTACACTTAATGTCCTGGATAATAAAATTATATTCATTAATTACATAATTAATATCCTTTTATATATATATTTCATTTAATATAATTTTATTATGTTCATTTATATATATTTCAATGAGATATAATGACTAATTTCATTGTTCTAAGTGTGTTCGTTTAATGGTTCCAAGGCCGGATCACATGTGGATAATTTATGAAGTTCTTATAAATGGGGATACAACTCCATAAGTGAAATTAAATGGTATTTTTGTAATTATAAAAATTTAAATGGTCCTAAATATCCTTTTTCCCTGACATATGGATGATTTATTTAACAAAAACATTAATATTATGTGTTTAGTTCATTTAGGCCATTTTACCAAATGTCAAAACTAGATTCATTTTATTTAATAAAATGATTATTAAAAATTTTAATAACCTGAAATATGTTATACTATACTTATTATAATCACACTTAACCATAATATTTTTTCTATAATGATACTTGAAGGCCATGGAAAAAAATGATGTATGTTGTTCATGGAGGCGGTGAACTAACCATATTGTAAACAAAATTTTAATTTTAGAATATAAATAGGGGAGGATAGAATATGGATATTAAAATATAATAATAATAATAAATTAGTTAATTTAGGATATTGATGTTACTATCTCTAGGTGGATGGAAAATGTAAGTGGGTGGTAGAAGAAGAATAAAACTAAAAGAGGTTAGTTGAGATTTTTACCTCTTCCTTTGGTTGTATCCTTTTAGGATACCCCTTAATAATCCTTGGAATGGTATTTGAATTAGTAAAAAATAAATTTAGACATCTACAAGACTTAGAAGTTGTGAGGATAAGGGGAAATGAGTGGTGGTATTTATAAAGGGATGGGAGGGGTGTTTTTGAATATTATAATCATTAGTTTATTATTTTGGCTCAAGACTACTAATATTATTGATTATTGTGACTATATATAGTAAATGGTGCAAGTGAGTTTGAATAATGGGTGCTTACATCAAACATGATTAAAAAATTCATTTATTTAACATATAATTTTAAATAACATAATTCACTATATTTGATTATTAATAAAATATTCAATTATTTTAGAAAAATATGAAAAAATAACCCTAACAAAATTTTGACATGTAGAATATAAAATTTTTATCCATTTATTAAAATAATTTTATAAATATTATAAATATAGGTTTTAAAAAAGCCTCATTTATTTTAAAAAGTATCAATTTTAATATTATGATCAATTTTCTGACCCTTTGAAAAAAATACTTATGGTCTCAAAAAATTATATTATAATTATAATATAACATAATTTTAATTTATAAATAAATTTTAGGGAAAAAAATTATTTTATGTCATTATATTTATTATAAAATTGAAATTAAAACATTTATGTTTTACAAAAATAACAACAATTAATTTATCATTTAAAAAGAATTTATTTACTTTTATCATGGTATACATATATCATATTTTCATTTTATAGGATTTATAAATATTATTTTACACTTACATGTGTGATGATAATATTCTAACTATTAGGTTACTATTTATAACAGCCACATTACTATTCCAACAACCATGTCACTATTCCAAAGGTTTGATTATTATTCTAATGGTCAGATTTGTAACGGTCATATGAGATACCTAATTTATATAAATACCTCATATTTCATTCATTCATTCATTCAATTCAATTTTATTATCAAGTTCATAGATTTTCATTTTTAAGATGCATATTGCATTACTAATATTCTACATCATTTCTACAGTATTGTTTGTGAGTACGATTATTTTAGAGAATCTAGAAGATATAAATTTTTCTATGATGATTATTATTATTTTATTTTATATTTTTTGTCTCACTGTAATATTTCAATTCTAATTAAAAATTTTATTCTCTAAATTTAATGTTCAAATTAACATAATTAAATGTTGTTTATTTTACCATGTGGTGAACGTGTTTTACTAAATATGACACAATTATATAATCATAAAGGAAATTCCATTGATAAAATTCTAGGTCTTTACATTAAATTATTTGATTGAATGTGTAATCTATAAATTTTATTAAAATAATTATTCAATAATTATTTATTTAATTTATTATGATAAAAACACATTGCACACATAAAATTATTTTTATTAAAAATAACAATTTTTAAAATTAAATTATTTTATAATGTCACAATGCCTACAAGCCATATAAGGGTTCCCCTTCAACCCTTAAAAGGGGTATTATAAAAAGTGAATAAAAATATAAGGCATTTGGGCCATTGAGTCAGACTTAACCTTTATATAGCTATTGTATGAATAATTATTCATACATTAACAATAAATTTCATTATATTAACTTTCTAATAGTGATCAATATATATTTTTATATAAAAATACATAAAATCTAAAAAATACATTTCTTCATAAAAAATGTTCTTTAATTATGAAAAGATTTTATTAAAAATTTAATGATTATTTCTTATTAATCAATTAGTAAATTTTAATTTAGGAAAAATTTCTATATATATATATATATATTTCATAATGTTGTTAATATTATTCATACCCACCGACCCAATGACTAGGTTATAAATTTATACCATATCATGGGTTTGTTTGAACTAGATATTGAATGTAAAGAAATAAATAAAATAATTCATGTTTATTTAAAATGAAATACATATAAAATTTTGTTATGTTACACCACTTCTCTGGTAAAGATCTTAAAAATCTTCCAACAAGTATAATGTTATCCAATACTTATCCAAGATGATTCATTCGATTCAAAAAGATAGTAAAACTATGGAACATATGGCTATAGGTTTTATCATATACCATCTTAAAATATTTATATTTGGTCCAATGAATTCAAATATTTCTCCTTATCAACTTATCTGATCCAAGGTGAGTGACATGAAAAAAACTCTAAATTTCATGGATAGTTTTACAAGTAGAATTATAAATAAAAATACTAATCTTTATTACATAGTAAATAATGCTCATAACTATATAATTTAAAATTTATTTATCTATATCACTTCCTATAAGTGTATTAGGGCTAGTATCAGGTAATATATAAGGCTTTACCATAGTAGTCCAATGATTCATGATAAATAAATTAAGATATAATTCAATTCAAGTCTTCCAATAGTCATAGTATGTACCATAAAAGTGAGTTTGTTTATTTGGAATCCATCCATCATTTGAACTAATTTCCAATATAATAAATATATTTCAATTAAATGGTTATGTTTAGGAAAATTTTAGTAACAAAACAAATAAATCCATTAGAGTCAATTATCCGATTCTAATTATAGTATCATGATAAAATAAATCAAAAACCAAATCCAAAAGGTAATAAGTTTTGATACCAATTGTTAGGCCCCAACCAATATTAAAAATGGTATAGAGGTAGGTTAATAGGATAATTTATAAATTTAAAGAAATTTAATCTGGGTAAACTTACACATGTTTGAGTAGTAGAAAAAGAAAGAAAAGAATGCAATAAATTTTTATAGTAGTTCAAATCAATGTGATGATACATCTACTCTTCAATTCTCTCTTCATAGAAAGATAAATTGTATGAACTAAAAGGAACATAATTTTTAATGGTATTCACATCCATATTACAAAATACATAATCTACTAGAGGCATAACCAACACAACCGTAAATTTTAAAGGGGATTCACAACCCAATTACAACACAGACATTTTATGGAGGTATAACCAAGTGCATACCTTTTATAAAGGTTATAATAAATTAATTAAGGGAACATATTTTGTAATGAAAAATCGTAAACTAGAATAATTTTACAACACATATGAATGATATAAATAATTAAGTTCAAAGTCTTAATGAACTGGCTGATGTAGATGATATAGAATAGTTATACTATAATAACTAGTCCTTGAGTAATGGAATAGTTCATCACTCCAACACATTAGATTTTGATAAAACTCTTTTTCTTACATGACGTTTGATCAATATTTTGAATGTTATTCACACAAGATAACTTATAAATGTATAAAAGTTATAAGTTCATGTTTATAGGTTTTTTAAGAATAATTCATGGGATCACTAGTACTTCACCATACATCTTTATTTCCGTTAAATATCTTGAAACAACAATATACACAATCTACAATGGATAGAATAATTCAAATAAAAAATAATAATGATACCTAGAATATCACCATAATTATAGAATAGTAAAATCTCCCATAATTATTATTTTAATGATAAATAACTACTTCAAATTTTACTAATTTATGATATTTATTAATTTTGAACAACTTTGAAATATTATCCATAAAATTCAGTAATATTATCCATTAAATCTCAAGATTTTAGTTTAGTTTTGAAAATTTTGAAACAAAATATCTTCAAAACAATATGTCTGTAGATAAAAATATAAAATTTTCATAAAATGCCTTAAAAAATTTTAAAATAAATTATGATAGATATAAAATAATTGTATTAAACATATAAAAACTAAAAGATCATATCATGTAAGGTTAAATATAGATGGTTATGTTGATAAGCTTCAAAAACTATGAGGTAGATATTGTAAGGTTTAAGTTATAAGGTTCAATTAGGTCATAAGTTTTAGGTTTAATATAAGTTTCTTCATAAGGTTTAGGCTGATCTTAAGGTTATCTTTAAATATAACATTGATATTAAGGTTTGGTCTTAAGGTTCATGATAATCATAAGGTTTATGTTTAATTTTTAACCATAAGGTTCATCATTCTTAGTAAGCTTCAACCATAGGGTTAATAAACCTCATAAGATTTAGTTTTAAGGTTCAAATCACCTAATAAGGTTAGTTCATAAGGTTCAAATCACTTTGTAACCTTAGTTTGTAAGGCTCAAATCACTTTATAAGGTTAAATAATAAGGTTAAAATCAATTCTTAAGGTTAACTCATAGGTTTCAAATCACTTCATAATTTTTATCTATAAATTTCATCAAGGTTAATAGTTATCATCTAAAAGGTTATAAACATTCTTAAGACTTTGAAAAAACTTAATGAATAATTAAAAACAATTACCATAATAGAGGTGATTAAGCAATAAGAAAATAATACTATGAGAAATTATAATGATAAAATTATCAAAATTATAGTGTACGAGACATAACCAAACTCATACTAATGTGAATTTTTATCCAAAATAAATTCATAAGAAACACAATAAATATATATTCATGCATTTTTATTTACTAATGTTAGGGAGAATGAAAAATAGATTTTGTAATTATAAAAAAATAATAATAATTTAACAAGGATCCACTCAATATTAATAAATCATAAAATAATTATATCGAACCGAAATGAGTTTTTAAGATATATAATTCATTTGAAAACATTAAAAACAAATTAAAATCCAAAAAATTATTTTTCAATGTCTAAAAATGTAAAGTATTACTTTTAAAAAGAAATTTTCCATTTTTCTTCTTTCCTTTTGTGTAAACTAATTGATTTGGTGTGTAAATGGTTTGAAATTCATAAAAACATATTTATTTAATAAAACATGTTTCATAATTTCAAAAATATCACCATTTAATGTTTTAATTAGGAAATAATAATTTTTATAATATTTTATCCCAAAAATACTCCTCTCATCAAATATAAATACCCCCTATCAATTCCCTTGGAAAATAACCTCAAATCCACTTCTCAATACCCAATATATAGTTAATTACTTTCTCCTAAGACTCCTAGTAACCTTAGGGATGTTATGGTGTCATCTAATCCCAAGCCCTCATGTGTTTAGTCCCATGGAAAAAGAGTAATATTCAATGAAGAAGTAACCACACAATCCTCTATTTTCTTTTTCTTATTATTATTTATACACTTTCAATATCTTATATTTTTCTACCTTCATAAAATATTTTTTAATAGAGTTATTTTATTATGATATTATATAAAATGTTTTAATTAATTTAAAATATATATAATCTCTCTCATCCCTTTGTTGACACATCCTGTTAACGGTCGATTTCATCCTCTTACGAGGAAATTATCAATGATTTACTTATCACCACCATTATTTATTATTAGTATATATTACATTTTATTTTTAAAAATTTATTTTAATTTATTCTAAAAATCATTGAATTAATTTTATAAAAAAATATAAATTATAAAGAATCAAAACAACAAACCTGAAATAAAAACATAATAATTTAAAGAAACTTTTCAATCAATATATTTAATATTTAAGGAAAAATATCAATAAATATATTCTAATACTTATAATTAATCAAGAATAAATTAAATAAATACATTAATCTTATGTATTATTGTTTTAATAAACATGAGTTTATTATACAGGAGTTGTAAGCATGATGAAAGGGGACTCTCAAACTAACTCTTTCCCTTTGGGTTTACCATGTATTTCTATTTGTTTTAAAAATCATTATTCTAAATCCATTATAAATTACATTTTCATTTATTTTAATTTTTTATTCTGTATATATTCATGTTATTATTATTTTTTGGGATGAATTATAAGACACTTTAACAATTTTTTATCAAATTATTATCTTAAAACCCTCTTAAATATTCTTATGTTTATTCTTATTCTCCGTAATAAATATGACATCTTCTAATAAATTGTGATAAAAATAATCTTCCCCATTTCTATTTTGGGAACCTCCAGGTATATTCTTTGAAATATTCTTTATGGAATCATTGTGGATTTATTTATTTTCCCATGGGTTCATATCATGTATATCATTGATATACATTTTCATTTCCTTGTGCATGCATGATTATAAGAATTTTATGATGTGATGGGTGGGCCCAAAATTATATAGTCCATTAATGAATTGGGTAATTTTATATATCTCATGAGATTATGTGCATTAGTTTTGAACATGATTCAATATTTATTCACATTTTATGAATACAAATGTTATTCATGAACATTATGTTAGCTTTGTTAATAATTTATGTTGGAACTTTCACTATAATGTTATGATGTTTCATTATTACGAATATTCAATATTCCATGTCCCTTTAAATGATTCTCTAATACTTATGATGATGATCCTTTTTTTATGAAATTATGATGATTATTATTCTCACCCATGTACTATATTGATTAATGTCTCATGAACCTTCCCTATTATTCTCCCCCCTTACTAGTCATTTAGATACCCCTTTATTTGATGTATTTTTTTAGGATATTATGTATATTAAGTGGATTCTACATGATTTATGGAGGTAAAAAATAAATTATTAAATAATTTTAAATTTTCATATGTATTTTTTTTGAAGATACTAATTTTCCCAAGTCACTAAAAATTTCTATTCATGATTTTATAATAGTTATGTTATATATTGTAAAAATGATTTAATAATCATGTATTAAAGATTCGGTTCATTATTTTTTGTAACAAATTAAGGTTTAGTTACTTTTTGAATTAGGTTGTTAAAGCCTTTAAAAGTTTATTTAAACAAGTGAGTAAGTTATTTACGCATTCCTTATTGACTTATGTTTTGTTTTAAACTTCTATTTTTTTAAAAATTTTGGGAACTAAGAGAAACCAGAAAAATAAACCATGTGATATTCATTGAAATTAATGTATTAATAAAATCCCTAATGCAATGGGATGTGGTGTTCAAAACCTCATGGTAGTACTTAAACACTTGTATGATGTTTTTAATAATAACTTGAACCATGAGAAACATCTTTCTTCACCCAAGAAGGATCAGTTATACACTGAATCCTTCATGTACCAACAACCATTGATATTTATTGGATATTCCAATCCATTTTTTATATAACAATGGGTAAACTTTGTGGAAAATAAATTTTCTTCAATTCATTATATCAAGAAGGAGAAAATTACTCTAGATGTCTATTTTTTAGGATAATTTTATCAATGGTGGACATTGATATAGAATACAAATACAAAGGATGATGTTGAAGATATGGAGTGAGAATACATTAAGAAAATATTTCATAACAAGTATTTATCTCAAACACTTTACGCAAAGATAGAGATATAATTTATAGAGCTTAAAAAGAAGGATATTGAATTTGTCACAATTTATGAGGTGAATTTAAAATGGATTTCAACATATTCCTTGGGTTTTGTTCTAAATAATTATAGAGAATTAGATATATTATTTAGTGATTTAAAAACTCATATTCATAAATATCTAGATATAATATACATTTGTAGTTATAAATAGGTGGTTCATTGTGCTCTGAAAGTAGAGATAATGATTTTAGAATGGTTCCATCGATATACAAATAAGAAACGAAGGATAGAGTTTTAAGATGGAGGGTCAAATGATAAAGGATGCAAGAAGATATAACCACCCAAATGTAAATTATGTGTAAAAAACCATGGAAATTGACTAAAGGGAATGAGGAAATGATTCAAGTGTATAAGAAAAGGGAATCAAGATTATGAATTTCAAATAGACAAGAAGAATTTGATCAATATAATGGAGGAAAGGAAGGTACCACCAAATGCTCCACCCATGTTCCAATGCTTCAACTATAAGGAACTTATAAACTATGAAATATAGTGAACCAAAAAATGGGTCTTTTAGGGTAATAAACATCACAACCACATAATTTGAGTGAGTAAGGTAAAACATACACCATCACCGCCGCTATTATGGAGAAATAAAATGAAGTAGTATAAGGTACACTTAATATTAACAAAATAATGGAGAAATTTTTATTTGATTTAGGTTATACACATTCCATTATATACTATAAAATTTATAGAACTATTGAATTTAATCCTCGATACCTTGATGAATAGATATCTATAAAAATACCTATTGGTGTAATCATTGTAACTCAAGTGTTGGAATCTTCCCCAATTAACATCTGTGGGAAGATTCTTCCATACAATTTCATAATCCTTAATTTGGGAGAGTTATATTATGTACTAGTCATTTATTGGTTATCATTATATAAATATCACATCAACTTTTAGGAAAATAAAATATCATTCTATATCTTGAATCATCCTATGCTCTAATATAAATACAAAGAAGATTATGAATCCTATTTAGAAAATATTTCAATGGTGTGGATGTTGATTCCAAATTAATAAGTATATCTTAATAAAATTATTGGGAAAGGGGAAATAATCAACCTTGAGGACATTCCCATTGTAAGGGAATATATTAATATATATCCCGATGAATTACCTGGATTTCCCCTAGATCATGAGGTAGAGTTCTAAATAGAAATTATACTTGAAGCCACACCTATACCAAAGACCCCCTATAGGATGACCCTGATAGAATTTTAATAGTTAAAGAAGAAACCCCCAAATAAATGGGAAAATGGTTTATATATCTTAGTATATCACTATAGGGTGCACTAATGATCTTTTTCAAGATGAAGGACAGGTAAATGTGGGTTTGCATCGATTACTGAGAGCTCAATATTATCACTATAAATAACAATATCCACTACCAAGGATTTATGAATTATTTGATAAAATTTGAGGATATAAATAATTATAAAATTTATATCTTAATTCTATATATAATTAGCTAAATAAAAAAGAGAAGACATTCAAAATAAATATTTTTATATATGATATAAACACTTTGAGTTCATATTTATTCCATTTGGAATAAAATATTCCTAAAAAATTCTCATTGAAATGTTGAATAGAGTCCATAGGGACCACCTTAATAAAATTTTAATGGTCTTTGTTTATCATATTATCATATACTCTATGATAAAATAGGAACATGAAGAGAACTAAATTATTATTCTTAATAATTTAAGAAATAAGAAGTTATGCACTAGTTTATGTTAGTGTAACTTTTGGATGTATCAATACACATTTTAGGGGAATGTGATCATGAGTGAAGTAATTTATATTTATTTTTACATGAAAAATGAAATTGAGAAATGGGCCAGACCAACATGTTCCATGAAGATCCATAGTTTTATTAGATTGTCTAGGTACTACTGAAAATTTGTGAGAAACTTCTCATGATTGTCTATCCCACTAACTAAGTTAACAATGAAAAGAGGTAAGATATGTATGGATAGAATAATGTGAGGAAATTTTTAATGAACTCAATAAGTGGATATTCACTGCACTTGTACTCGTTATCTACTCAAATGGAGAAGGGTTAGTGATATATTGTGATGCTTCAAAGAAATACCTCATTTTTATGCTCATGAAAAATGATAAAGTGATAGCTTACGCCTCACAATAATTGATTATACATGAAAATAATTACCAAAACATGATGTAGAGTTACAAACTATAATATTTTCATTTATGATTTAGATACATTACCTCTATGGAGATAATTGTGACATATATACTGATCATAAGAGTTTAAAGTATATATTCACATATGAGGATTTGAAAAATAATCAATAAATATAGTTGAAGTTAATCATAGACCATGATTTCTTAATTCAATACCATCATCGAAAGGAAAATAAGGTCGCTAATTCTCTTATAATAAAGAAACATACTACCCTATCCATTATAAAAATTTATAAATAATTTATATTTATAGAGATACATAGGATAGATCTAGAAATCACAAAGGCAGGGAAGGAATACTATTTTAACTATTTTATTTCCCTACCATCAATTCAAGAGAAAATTAATGTGGTGAAAAGGGATGATTTTTAACTTCATAAGAAGGTGAGAGTGAACAAGGATGGGAATATTCATGAAGTATACAAAAAAATATCAAGTTATTTAGTCTGGAATTATTGTTTACATGTTATAATATCCTGAGATAAAGAAAGATATATTGAATAATCCACATAGTTTATCTTTATCCATCCACCCTATAAGTACCATGATGTAATGAGATCTTTGAGAGCACTTCTGGTGGGACAACATGAAGGAGGATATTTTTTAGTAGACTTAAGAGTACCTGGTATGTCAGAAAGTCAAATAAGTACACCATAAATCTAAAGGGATGATACAACCATTACCCATAATAATATGGAAATGGAAGAACATCACCATGAAATTTGTCACGGGTCTTCCAAATACATCTAAAATGATACATGTTATGTGGTGGATTGACCCAACAATATTATCAACTTTATTATTATTTAGATATATATATATTGATCGATTTAATTTTCAAGATATATGTAATGGAAGTGGAGAGGCTGTATAGGGTGCCAATTTTGATCGTATCTAATAGAGATCCAAGTTTTACCTCTATTTTTTCAAGTATTTTTAAAAATTCATTGAATAATGAGTTGAAATTTAGTGTGGACTACCTCCCCCAAACCAATGGATAATATAAAAGAACCATTTATATACTCGAAGACATGTTCAAATATTTCTCAATGAAAGGAGGTTGAGATCAATATCTTACATTGACTGAGTTCTCATACAATAATAATTTCCACTCAAGTATTTATATAGTCCCATATGATTCTCTATATTGGAAGAGACGTAGAACCTTTACATGTTTGGATGATATTGGTGAATGGAATCTACTTAGACCCAAAAGTGTACAAGTGATCATAGACAATCTTGATTCCATTCAACAACATAGTAAAGATTTCTTAAAGTAAACAAAAGAGCATCAATAGTAATCGTGAAAGGGACTTGGAGTTTGAAGTTAGTGATAAAGTATTCCTCAGAATATCACCCTGAAAGAGATTCATTATAACAACCCAAAATTTTATAAATGAAATTCCCTTTTTTAATAAATTAATGCATTATTATGTAATGTGGTTATAGAAAACACATGCACTACTTTGGTTATTCTAGAACATTATAAAATATATTTAGTTGGATTTAAAACACCATTAAACATATTAACCATTGATAATATAGTCATTTTATAGTTTCCATTACTATTAGTATATTAAGGGTTATAATGAATTCTAATTGACACAGATAAAAGATGTTATGGCCTTAAATAGTAGGATCATACCCTATAAAACCCATTTATCAGATCTTCTGAGGGAGTTGGAATCATTAGGATTTTCCCTGACCAATCACACACTTAGATTCAAAAACTAAATCTCAAGTGAAATAGTTTACTTGAGAAGCTCAATATTATCAAGACCACGACCCAAACCATGTTCACTGAACCACCCTAATAATACACCACTATAACACAACTTACCCTTGGGGAATGCACTGGTGTAATAAGGGGTTATGTATCTAGACCCAAGTAATACAATTTTTTATATTTTTACTTTTAGTAAAATAATTATTATATGTATCACTTTTTATTTTTTACTTTATCAATGATCATATAACGAGTTTGATAAAAATTAAATTTTGAAATGAAGAAATCAAAATTTTAATTTTGGAAAAAATATGGAGTCAATTAATAAATTATTTTGTTAATTTCAATTATTTTTGAAATAAATGATATTTTAACAAAATATTATTATTATATAATAATTTTTTAAATAAAAACGATTATATAATTTAACAAATTCTAACATAATTTCTATAAGGGTCAAAAAGTGGTTAATATCGTAAAAACTAGTACATTATAGTAAATATAGATTTTATTTAAAAGTTAAAATTATCATATTTAGAATATTATTTTGATTAAATAAATATTATTTTTGAAATGAGCCTGTTAAAATTATCCAATTCTGTTTTTTTTCATAATTTTTTTGATTTTTTTGGTAGAAATAAAATTTGATATAAATATATAGTCTGTATTATGACATCATAATGGAAAAAAGTGATGTAATAAGTTTCATAAAAGGAATCCATGAAAAAATATATATTTATGCTTTAAGATATTATATTTTTAAATTTATTTGATTAATTGTTTAATTCTTTAATGAATCTTGAAATACCCTATATTATATTTTATGGTTTTAAAATAAATTCTTTACAAACATGACTCAATTACACATCACCAAGGGTATTATATTAATGTTATAAGTTCTTGGAATTATATAATATTTAAAACCACCCTCCTTTGGTAGAAACCATGATAAGTTTTTTGGTTTTTATTATTTTAGTATATAGTGAGACAAACCTATGTTAGGAAATTAAAAAAGAATTCCTCAATATTTTAATATAAATACCCACCCAACCTCCCACTACGCTTTACTAAAAAACCCATTGAGAAAAAAATTACTCACACATTACCTCTCTAAATCCCTCCCAATGTGTTCCCAATCTCTTAAGAAGTTCCTCCCAATATTTTAAAAGAACCCTCTCAATATAAGGGGATTATCTCTTCCAACTTTTTATTAAAATAATTTCTTTATACTAAGACTTTTTATTTCCAATATATCATGTTTGAATGTGCTTTTACACATAAATTTGTAGTACTTATGATAAAAATATAATGAGATACCACCTTCACTCTCATTAAACATTTCTGTGAACCTTTATGCACACTAGTTATGCTGATGAAATTTTCCTGTGATTTTCCACACCAAACATTTCCATTGTGAATACCCATCCCAATTTACACTCAAGGGTAGTAACCTAGATTCACCTATCCTTAATTTATTAGATACTTAAATTCATGTAACCCAAACTTTTTAATCATGGGATTAAAATTTATGAAATACATTCTTATGTTGTATGATCTATGTGGAACACAAATGAATGAACATGATATGAATGTGATGGGTGGGCCTAAAATTATATAGCCCAATAATGAATTGGGTAAAGTTATTATCTAATTATTATATATGGGAGGTTATCCTAAGAACACTATTTTAGTATGTCTTGGCTGTTATCCTTTACTTATGCTTATGATGTCATGTTTTATGTTGTTTCCACATTCCAGTGTTATCTTGAGTTATCATCTTATATCATAATTTGATGTTTATGTTTATGATTATCACCCATTTTATGTCACATTTAAATGAATATTGACTCAAATGTATTTATTTAATCATGTTATTATTTTATTATTCCCTTATCAGGATCTATAGGTCACCCCTTTCTTATGTATTCACAAAGGTTATCTCATGCAGTTTTTGAAGAGCGATGAAATTTTAAGTGCATGTTAAGGGGTTTTAAATAATATCATTATATCCATATATTTTATTTTCATTTGTATCTAGTTTCCCAAATCAAATAATCCTCACAATTTTTTGGGATTGAATTATGTGTTTCTTTATGTAATAAATCATGAAATAAATTGAATAAAATAAATAGGTTGTCATAGTTGGTATCAAAGGAAAGTTTAGTTATTTTTTGGGATTAGGATTAAAAAACCTCAAGTCAAGCCTTAGGTATAATATTAAACATAGTAAAACATACCTAAATCATGGTAAAGTATAGATTAATTGGTTTCCAAAAAAAATTCCGATATGAATACTATAACTGAATGTGGATATGGCATAGTTATACCTATGAATAATAACCCTGAAAAGGGAGCACTGGGAATTGAATTGATTATCACCTAGTTCATAATAAAGTGATCTTACTACATAGTTAGTTTGACTCTCCCAAGGGATAATCAATGGTAAATTCACAAGCTCTCTATGAACCATTATGAAGGGAACAAAAATTCACACAAAATTTTATGTTACTAAATAGATCATGGATAACCTAGATTGAAACCTATATATTCATAGGTTAAGGAATGTATTTCTTTTTTTACTTATCCATTCAATATTTATAGTTTTCATTTTATGTGTTTAATAGTATGAAAATTATCCTTTCAAAGTTTTATTTCAGATGAATTAAATGATTAGAACTAGAATAAAATATTTAAATGTTGGATTATCATCCATTATTGAACTTTAAATGTCCTATGTGACTTTGGTTCTATTCATTATTTAAAACCATTCAAATTTAGTATAATTATTCAAACACCACCTCAAATATAGAAGTGGAGATATGTAATGAACCAAACATAAACATTACATATTCTAGTGATTTTAAAGTAGAATTATATTTATTTTTTTCCAAATATCTTTTAGGTTTATAGTTTTAGATAATTAGTAAAAACCCTTACATAGTAAACCCATTTATTACAGGTGGACACTTATACACAATGTCCATTTTTTTCATAAAAAAATGATTAAATATAAAAAATACTTTCTCTTCATAAAAAATCTTTACAATTTATCATTTATATCATAATTGTATATATCCCCCATTAAATCCACTGAAAAAAATTTAAAAACTTTTATGAGAATATAAATATCATTAAGGGACATAGATAAAGAAATATGTTAGTCCAAACAAAACATGAAAACCCATTAAAAACCTTTTATTAAAAACTCATTATCAAGCATTGATAAATCATGTAGGTTACTTGGGAAATACATACCGTATCACTCTTACTTTCACCCTTAAAATGTAATAACTAAATGGTAAACTTTCATCTCTAGAGAACCTAAGGCATTGGAGAGCTATAATGGGGCTCACCCGTTATATCTTGAGATTTAATGGGTATAATGAAGATCAACCCCCCATATATTGAGATATAATGGGATAAAATCATAATAAACAATATAAAAGAACCTTATCTTGAATAAAATCCTTGAAAATTATTTTAAACCTATTTTTAAAACCCTTTTGGATATTCAAATATCCTTTTTTTTGTAAATATCAATTTTAAAATCTATAAACCACACATGCAATAATGAAACCATTTTCTTTGAAAATAAATGTATAAAATTATAAAGGAAAAATTAATGAATTAAATATTTATAAAGGTAGTAAAATATTCTCATGTCATATAAGAAAAAATCATTCTTTTTTACTTTTTTAAAAGAGTCAAAAGAGAAACTTTAAAATAAGGGTTTCAAAAGAAAGTCCCTTAGAAACATCATATCAATGAAGTGAGTATTAATCAAATAAATTGATTATTTTTATTAACTATAAATCCAAATAAAATAATTGTAAACACATCATAATATATTAAAAAGTAATTTAACTCATAAGATTAGAATTATATAATCAATAAGTAGAAGTTTAATAAAAAAATGAAAATTGGCTTAAGAATTCCCTTAAACTTTGTAATCAATCAAATCTTATGCACTATAAAAGCAATAATTATAAAATGAAATATTAAATACAATGAATATAATTATATTAAATATGTGATATATCTAAGGTAAGTATAAACATCACAAAAAATAAGTTAGTGGTGAATAAGGCATATATCTTACAAAAGTAAAAAAGCTAGGCAAGAAATCCTTATAAAGTTTGTATCATTAAGGAGTGAATTAATCAATGGGGTGATTATGTGTAAAAAAAGTATACTGACACAAAGATAAGTTGTATTAAAACATAAATCAATAAACATTTATTACACACATAATATATTCATAATATAATCAATGAAGAAGACACATAACCCGGTGAATGGAAATTGAGTTAAGAAACCCCTTGCCTCATGCTTCCCTTTAGTGGTTCATACTTTAACCTCTATGTATAACGATTTAAATAATTTTATTAAATCACTAAATACCTAAAATCATATTTATGATATATTATGTGATGGTTTTATAACATATAATGATCCATTAATTAATAATATTTCCTTATTTTCATGGTTTTGGGTGAGTTCGTTTCATGGATTCATAATCAGTTCATTTGTGTAAAATTATGGATGTTCTTGAAAAATGGAATTACAACTTAAGAAGTGGAATAAAATATTATTAATTAAATTATATAATTATTAATGTTTTAATATATTATTTTTATTTTTTATGAGGATGATTCATTTGATATAATGTTAATGATAAATGTTTAGTTTATTTTGGCGTTTTTTTCCGAACACTATGAACTAGTTTTGTTTTATTTAATATTATGAGTCTATATTAGTTCTAGAATATTAAATAGGTTATCATATAACTATTAAAATATTATTTAACCATAATTATATTTTTATGACCAGCCGTGATGGCAGTAATGGAAAATAAACAAAATCATTATTCACGGAGGTGATTAATCGGCCTAATTTTGAAAATAGTTTTATTTCTCTGAATAAGAGGAGATAATAAGAGGGATTGATATAATATATTATATTAGAAACATAAAATTATATTATTTAAATTATTATAGAGTTATTATGACTTGATGGATTATTTAGGTGATAATAAAGTAAAAAAAAGAAAAGAAAACAAGAGAGGTGGTTTAAGAAAATTATGTTTTGAATATCGCCTCATTGAAGGATCCCTTAAATACCTTAGAATTTGTATTTTTGTGAGTCCATAAGAAATTGGAAATGGGGAGAGTGGGGAGGAGAGTTTTTGTAAGATATTTTAGGATCTTAAAGTTTTTTTAGGAGAAAGGGGGTGGTGGGGGTGATATTTATAATATAAGAGGGGTTGTTTTAAGTGATTAAATAATGATTTTTTTAATAAAATCCAACCACATTGAGGTGTCAATAAAGTACAAGAATTTGGATGATAATTAATGTTTTAAAATATGGTTAGTTTTAATAACTACCCCAACCACCCATTTAAATGTTTAGTTTTTAGGTATTTTAGGCTTTTACCTTTTAACTTTAACCCATTTAATTATTTTACCTTTACCGCGATGATTTTTTTACCACGATAACTTATTTTAACCTAAAAAATTAAAATGACATTAAAATATTATTTTTACCTTATTATTCAAAATATTTAATCAATTTTACCAAATTCTATTCAAATAATTGGAAAAAATATATTTAAAATTAATCCCGCAGACGTAATGGGAAAGCAGACTTTTAAAGTGAAAAAGTTAAAATGTTTACAAAGTTTTAAAATCTAATTTAAATATGAAATTGATTAAAATGACCCAAATTTTATTAATATATTTATAATTTAACTATTTATACATTAAAAAAAATATTTAGAATATAATTTAACATTATAAATTATTTAGATGAAAAGTTAGTTTTAATTAAAAAGCAAGTATCATTCACTTTTCATAAAAAAAATAAAAATTATATAAAAAATAAAAAAATTCACCCTAAGATAAATTTGATATTAATATTTTAAAAAATAAGTTTATTTTATCAAATAGAATTTATAAAAGTTTCAAAATTGAGTTTTAAAATAACTGCAACATTAAAAGGTGGCAAAAATGCCTTTTAAAAAATTATAGCTTTTTATAGTTAAAATTGGATTTATTATTATGTTAAGACTATAAAACATATTTTATTAATTTTAAAAAAAATCATTAAATATATAAAATTTAAATTTAATTAATATTTTTTACTAATAGAGATTAATTTAATTTATTAAAATAAAATTCTATTGTGGGCATAGAAATAGTATTTTATAAAAAACACATCCTTTATATTCAATTGGTTTTTATTTTAATTTATAATAAATTGGTAAGTAGTGAATTTATCTTATAAACATTTTTAAACTATATTTTCATAATTTAGTCAATATCTTTGATTACCGCCATTCCAATGCCTAGGTGATAACTGTCACATTTAAATAATAATATTTAGTTTTTTATTTGAGCTCTATGTGGTGTATCTTATATGAAATTGAATATAGTGTTTAATTTTAAAGTTCTAGGATGTTACATTCTCACCCATTTAATAAATTTCATTATCTCAATTTGAACTTGGGATTGAAATACAATTGGTTTGAATTTTCAAAATACCTTTTTTAGAATCCTACATCATAAAAAGGATCAATAAAACATCCTTTTGAAAAGAGAGAAAGGAAAGTATAAAGGTCACCTGAGATAACACATTATAGGGTCACATATAGGAAAACATGGGTATATAAGAGAAAACTAACTCTCAAGGACTAATAGAGAGTAATAGAGAATATGTTCATGGGAATGTTAACAATCATAAAACCATTACCATGTGATGGGTTAAAAGGACATTGATAAAAGTAAACTGATAACACTTTTGTTTCAAAATAGTTTTTCTAAAATTGGGGAATTATTTTACTACCTGTACTAGGAACATAAGGAAACCGACTTACTTTAAAATTATAATTTCATCGACTAATCAATTTCCGCCAAAATCTCATCTTTTCTATAAACAATGAGTATTCAAGAAGAATTTACATACCTGATACATCAGAATCAACCCCTACGGATTATAAAATCTATAAAAGTATAACAATCTATTCCTCATGTCTTTAGGAATTAACCAAAAAAAATGTTAGCAAAAGATAAAGTAATTATCTAAAAAATAATCCACCTTTATATGAATAAAACTACTTTATTCTTCAAAATTCATCCAAAAAAATAAAAAATCAATATAGATCATTTAAAAAATAACTATACTTAAAATTACTCAAAATATTCTTGACAAAAATTGAAACAAAAAACTTATAAGGATTTGATCACATAGTCTTCCAATAAAAATTTACTATTTATCTTCAAATAATATCAATCTCTAATGAAGTCTCATACCAAAATGTAATTTCACAAATCAAATAATCTTAGAGATATATTAGTCACTTCCATAAATAACTTGAATCATCATAAATCATATATGTTTTAAAAATATAACTCATATTTTATTTCTCAAATAAAATACCATGGTATTAGGTTTACCTTAATCATACAAGGTACCCAAAATAGTGAACATATTCCAAAATAACATTAATCACTTAATCACTAAATAATTTTCTAATCCCATGGTGATCAATGAAATAAAAATATATTCCCAAAATGAATTAAATATTTATTCATTAGATAGTTTAATAAAGAAACAAATCATACTAACTAGGACATCACATTTTCTAGTGGTAGGCAATATACCCTTGCTGCCATTCTATTATGGGTTTGATCCTCAAGGCCTTGATTGATGCGATGTTTTTCCACCCATCCCATGCATTGTCTTTTTTTTCTAAAGTATTGTAAATATAATTCTTAAAAAAATTATATAAATGCTAGAAACATCTTAAAAAATAAACTTAAAATATTTTAACCTCAAAGGTTATCTCATTCCTTTTATTTTTCATCCCAAAAATTAAGAACCCCTAATTACCTCAACTTCAGAGATCATATAAACCAAAAATACTACCAATACCTTCGAAATTATGTCCACCATAAGTAAAGGAATTATTCCTTAAATAATACCTTTCTATATAATAGGATTAAGGGTTACATGTAGATTAAAAAATTATCAACTTTTACTGCTTTTCAAAGGTATAAATTCCTTCTAACATATGTTTCCAAATTTATGAAAAAAAACTACTATAGAAAAATCCTTAGGTGTTCCATGATTCCTGTAATATTTATAAAATACCACTATATCATAAATTTTAAAACTCAATACATAAAAACATAATTCATTCAACTTCCTTCTTAATACATTAACCATGCTTTGTCATCTTACTCCTTCATACTTTATTCCTATAATAAAATATATTAATTTTAACCTTATGATTCATTAATATCAAAAAAAAAATGTTTCATACTTAGAACATAAGAAAATATTTCATACCTTAAATCCATATTTCATGATCTTCTTAATATTCCATTTATCTTTCAACATGTTTTACAACTTTCAAAAAGTATATATTCATGCCATTTCTGGTATTTCACTTTTTTGGAGAGTTGGAAGAGTTGATATCTTGAAATAAAATGAAAAAGATACCATGACCAATAATTTTTTATAGAAAATAACAGGTGTTGGATAACTCAAAAAGATTCTTGTAGGTTATTTGAATACTCAAGAAGCTGTTAAAACCATTTGAAAAATATTTTGTAATAATAGTGATTATAAAATAATCTAGGAGGGACAAGAAGGTTATGAAATATCTATTTCCTTCTATCTTCAAAAAATATTCTTAACCTATTAAAAAGAAAATATACTAAACATGAAATTAATTATTAAAGAAAAAATAATCTATAGGGTAAAGATAATACCATAAAAATTTATATAATACTCTAATCCTTCAACCCCCTTATATATCAGTCGATTGAGTTTTTATCAAATCTACCAAAATTTACATAAACCTCCAAAATCATCTATTTGATAATAACCCTTTTTTTATTGAGGATCTTTAAATTACTCTCAAATAATATCCTAACTACTAAAGTTATCTATATCCTGCTCTAATACCAACTATTTGGAACTAACCTTAAACATTACATATTCTAGTGATTTTAAACTATAATTCTATTTATTTTATTCCCAATGATATTTTTAGTTTATATTTTTAGATAATTAGGATAAACTTTTACATAGTAAACACTACATTACAAGTGGACACTTATACACGGTATGATTTTTTTTTCATAAAATAAAATTATTTAAAATAAAACATATTTTATCTTGACGAAACATCTTTAAAATTTCCTCTTTATATCATCCTTGTCTCTATTACCAATTAAATCCTATGGAAAAAATTTTAAAAACTTGGGTTTATCACATAAAGATCAGTAAGGGACATAAAGAAATTAAACCATCAGTCGAATGAAAACATGAAAACCCATTGAAAATCATTTCTAAAAAACTCATTATCAAGCATAGAGAAATAATTTAGGTTCCATTGGAACATTATTATCATATCACACTTAATTTTATGCTTAAAAATAGAATAACCAAATAGTCTTCTTCCATCTCTAGAGTTCCCAATGCATTTGGGAGATATAATGGGGCTCACCCATCATATCTTGAGCTATAATGGGGTTCAACCCATCATATTTTGAGCTATAATGTCGATAAACCAATAATATATTGAGATATAATGTGATAAATACATTATAAACAATGTCAAAGGACTATATCATGAATTAAAACCTTGAAAAATCTTTTAAAACTATTTGTAAACCACTTTTGGATATTAAAATAAAATATTCTTGTAAAAAAAACTTTTAAATCTATTAATCACACACGTAATAATGAAACCATTTTCTTGAAAATAAATGTATAATATTATAAATAGGATATTAGTTAATTAAATAATCATAAAGGAATTAAAATATTCTCATTTTTTTATTATAAAAAGGAAATGTTCTTTTTGACTTTTATAAAGGATTCAAAAGAGAAACTTTAAAAGAGAGTTTTTTAAAGAAAGTCCCTTACAAATATCATATAAATGAAGTGAGAATTTATAAAATGAAAAAATTATGTGTATTAACTATAAATATATATAAAAGTTGTAAATAAAACATAATATATTCAAACTTAATTTCACACATAAGATTATCATGACACAATCAAAAAGTAGAAGTTTGACCCAAAGAATGAAAATTGGGTTATGAATTCCCTTACACTTTGTAATCTGTCAAATAATATGCACCATAAATGTAATAATTAAAAAATGAATCATTTTATTACCATTAATATAATGAGATTCATGATATTATATATCAAATTTAAGTATATAAACCACAAAAAAAGAAATTAGTGCTTAATAAGGCATATATCTCACATAAGTAAAAAGTGAGATGAGAAACCCTTACAAAGTACATATCTTTAAAGTTAGAATTAATCAATGGGGCGATTATGTGTAAAAGAAATTATATCCACACAAAGATAAGTGGGAGTAAAATTTAAATAAATAATTATTTATTCCACCGATAATCTTGGAGTAATATATTCAATAAAGAAGAGGTATAATCCAATGAACGGAAATTGAGTTAAGAAACCTCTTACCTCAGTTTTCCCTTTAATGGTTCATACTTTAACATTATGTAAAATGGTTTAAATAATTTTATTAATTCATTAAATAAATATAATAATATATATAATACCTTATTTTATTATTTTATATCATCTAATGATCTATTCATCAATAATATTTCATTATTTTCATAGTTTTGGGTGTGTTCGTTTCTTGGTTTCATGGTTTCATGATTGGTTCATTTGTGTAAAATTATAGATGTTATTTAAAATAGGAATTAAAATGACATAAGTGGAGTGAAATAGAATTAACGAACTTAAAAAATTATCAATGGAACTATATATCATTTTTATTTCTTTTATTAGGATGATTCATTTGATACAATGTTAACGATAAATGTCTGGTTTATTTTTGGTGGTTTTTTCGAACACCATGAACTAGTTTCATTTTATTTAATAATATGTGTATATATTATTTAAATTATTTTAAATAGGTTATAATATACATATTAACATATTTTTTAACCATAATTATAGTTTTATAACCATCCATGAAGGCAGTAATGAAAATTAACAAAGTCATTATTCATGGAGGCAATTTATCGACATAATTTTGAAAATAGTTTAGTTTCTTTGAATAAGAGGAGGTAATAAAAGGGATTTATATAATTAATTAAAATATAATCATAAAATTATAGTATTTACATGATTTTGTAGTTATTATTCCTTTATTTATAAAGGAGGTGAGGAGAAAGTAAAAGAAGAAAAGAAAATAAGATATGTGGTTTGAGAAAATTACCTGTTGAATATCACATCCTTTAAGGGTCCCTTAAAGTCCTTGGAATTTTTATTTTGGTGATACTAGAAACAATTTGATTTAGGGATAGTGTAGAGGAGAGTTTTTGGTAGATATTTTATTATATTCAATGATTGGGAGGAGAAATTTGGTTGTGAGGTGTGATATTTATACTTGAGGAGGGGTGGTTTTAAGTGATTAAATAATGATTATTTTATAATTAAATACAAACACATTGTATGATAATTAATGTTTTAAAGGATTATTTGGGTCAATAAATACCTCATACACCCATTTAAGTTTGTATATTTCAGGTAATGTAAGCATTTAAGTTTTAACTTTAACCTGTTAAATTATTTTACCTATAACATGGTAATTCTTTTTGTATACCATGCTAACATATTCTATTCCAAAAAAAATAAAAATAAATTAAAACCTAATTTTGACCTTATTATTCAAAATATGAGATCATTTTTACCAAATTCTATTCATATAATTGATAAAATTATATTTAAAATTAATCCCACAGACGCAATGGGAAGTTGGTTTTTAAAGTGAAAAAGTTCAAATGTTTACAAAGTTTTTATATCTAATTTTAGCATGAAATTGATTCCAATTACCCAAATTGTATTAATATATGTTTAATAGAATTATTTTTTACTTTAAAAACTATTTAAAAATATTTTTTAACATTATAAATTATTTATATTAAAATTCAATTTCCAATTAAAAAGCAAGTATTTTTCACTATTCATCAAAAAATAAAACTTATTAGAAAAATTTCAAGAATTCACCCTAAGATAATTTTTATATTCCACTTTAAAAAATAAAGTTTATTTTTTCAAATAAAATTTATAAAAGTTTCAAAATTTAGTTTTAAAACAGGTTCTCTATTAAATGGCGTCAAAATTTCCTTTTAGAAAAAGTATAGTTTTTTATGCTTAAAATTGGATTTTTTTTATCTTAAGAATATAAAAATATTAGACGAATTTAAAAACATTTTATTGAATATATAACATATAAATTTCATTAATATATTTCACTAATAGTGATTAATCTAATTTATTAAGATAAAATGCCATTGTTGGTATTAAAATTGTTTAAAAAAACAATTCCTTTATATTCAACTAGATTTTATTTCCATTTCTAATTAATTTCTAACCAATGAATTCCTTTTATTAACATGTTTAAACCAAATTTTCATAATTTAGTCAATCTCATTCATTAATTCCATTACAATGTCTAGGTGATAACAATCAAATTTAAATAATAACATTTTGTCATTTTTATGCTCTATGTGGTGTATCTTGAATGGCATTGAACATAGTGTCTCATTTTAAAATCTTGCGATGTTAAAAGCTATTTTTGAAAATGAAAAATGGGACAATAATTTCATCCCAATCAAATAACTAATATCCTATAAAAATTTATGGGTTTAAGTTCCCAACAAACCTTTTGATACCCCCTTTAGTAGAATTTGATGCTATTCTGGCTATGGATTGACTTTCCTTATTTAGATCCAACATAAATTTATAAGAGAAGGAAATCACCCTCCATATTGGAAATCTCCCCCTGATTCTATATAAGTACAAGGAGGAGTATTAATCTCCTTTGGTATCATCAAATCAAGTATGGATATTATTACCTTATGAGAAATAATATCTATCTTAAATGATTGAGACTAAGTAAAAGACCATCATTGATGACATTCCCATTATAAGGGAATTTGCTGATGCATTTCCTGAATAATTTTTTGATTTTTACCTAGACTAGAGGTTGATTCCTTGATCAAATTTATACCTAGAGCTTTGTTAATATCCAAAACTCCAAATATAATATCTACCATTGAACTTGAATATATGATTAAACAACTATAGGAGAATCTAGATAAAGGGTTTATATTCCCAAGTGCTTCACCATGGGGTGTTCTAGTCCTTTTTGTTAAGAAGAAGGATGGGTCAATGCATTTATGAATTGATTATCATGAGATCTATACGATCATGATAAAGTATAGATATCCTTTTCCATGAATTTATGAGTTGTTAAATCAGGTACATGGAGCATAGTACTTCTCTATGGTGGATCTGCATTTGAGATATTTTTAATAAAGTTGAAGGATGATATCCCCAAGACTACTTCTTGTACAAGGTATAGGAAATATGAGTTCATATTGATTCCATTTGGACTCACTAATGCTCCAAATATCTCTATTTACTTAATTAATATAGTATTTAGGGATAACCTTGATAAATTTGTGGTCGTATTTATAGATGATATTCTTATATACTCCAAAACCAAGGAGGAACATGTGGAACATTTGAATTCGATACGAAAGACCTTACGAGAGGAAAAGTTATATTAAAAGTACTGTAAATGTGAGTTTTGGATAGAGCAAGTAACATTCTCAGTGAATGTTAACACCAAAAAGGGGATATCTACAATCATTAAAAATAAATAGAATTGAAGGATGTACTAGAACAACATATGTGATGGAGATATATAGTTTTCATAGACTAGTTGTGCACTCTTAATGATTTTTAAGAAACTACTCATAATTTTCAATCACACTAACCAATCTAACTCGAAAGGGAGTGAAGTTTATCTAGATTGATGAATTCAATGAAATATCTAAAAACATAAAGAAGAGGTTAATCACTATATCTTTTATCAAATTACCCACCAGTGGGGAATTATTTCTAATCTACAATGATGCATCTAGAAAGGTATTGGGTTTCATCATAATGCAAGATGAAAAATTTATATCCTATGCCTCTTTCCAATTAAATATCAATGAGAAGAACTACCCAACACATTATCTAGAATTATTTGCAGTGATCTTCACATCGAATATTTTGTGACATTATCTATATAGAGAGAAGTGTGACATATATACGGATCATAAAATCCTCAAAAATATATTCTAAAAAAAAAGAGCTAAATATGCGCCAATGAAGGTGGATATATATGATAAAAGATTATGGTTTTTAAATACATTACCATCCTGGGGAGGCAAAATAAGTGGTTGATGTTCTAAGTAGAAAGGATCTTACAACCCTATCCATGATGAGGAATGAAAGTGATCCAATATTTTAGGAAATAAAATGTATATACATAGTAATAAAAAAAGGATATTCATCCTAAATTTCTAAAATAACTACTCAAACATCCATTATTTAGAGGAAGAAGGAGGCTCAAAAGGAAAATGATGTGATACAAATAAAGTTAGAGAATATTATAGAGTTAAAGTTTGATAAAAAATATTTTTATAGTTTGGGATCAAGATATGTGTCCCATAAAAACTATTACAAAATAGGCAACTTCTATATGATTCATATAAATCACACTTCTCTATTAATCTATGAATCACTAATATTTATAGAGATCTAAATAAAAAATTCTAGTGGTATAACATAAATAAGTAGATTATAGAATTTTTATCTCAATTATCGATATGAAAGTAAGTCAAGGTTGAATGAAATAATTCTAAGGGGATTAAGAAACCATTTACCATACTAGTATAGAAATGGGAAAACATAACCTTCAATTTCATCCTAGGACTACCAAAGAAAAATAAAGGTAATAATTCCATCTATGTGGTAGTTGATCACCATAGATTGTCATTGTATTTTATTTCCACTAAGGAATATTTATCACTTAACAAAATCTCTAGGATATATATAAGGGAAGTGTTAAGAATTCATGGAGTTACACTATACCTTATATATAATTAAGATCCATGGTTTAATTTGAGGTTTTATAGAATCCTTCATAAATCATTGGATACAAAACTGAGTTTCAGTACTGCTTATCACCTTTAGATGGATGTTCAGTCTGAGAGAACCATCAATACTATAGAGGATATAATTAGATATTTTTAATAGGTTTACGAGGATGTTGGAATCAAAACCTTTACCAATTGGATATCTCATATAAAAATAGATTACATTATAGAATTCAAATGATACTATATGAGGACTTGTATGGGAAGAGGTGTCAAACTCTAACATGTTGGGATGAATTTGGAAAAAATAATCTTAGGGGATGTAATCTTATCCAATAGATTATTGGGAAGGTTCAAACTATACAACATCATATTAAATCCAAAAACAATTGATAAAATATCTATGTATACAATCATTAATGAGACCTAGAGTTTGAGGTCAAAGATAATTTGTTACTTTTTATATCACCATAGAAGAAATCCATGAATCTTGGGAAGAAAGGAAAGCTTAGTTATAGATACATCAACCTCTTTGAGATCCTTAACTGCATCAGAGATGTGTATTATCGATTAACACTCCCACCTAACATATCCAAAGTAGATGGTGTGTTCCATGTATCCCACTTTAGGAAATACATATCAGACCCCTCACATGTACTAAATCTAGAGGTGGTTCCCTTGGAGAGTAATTTTTCCTATGAGGAGTATCTAGTGGAGGTATTAGATCATAGGGGAAAATTTATATGAAATAAGAAAAATCACCAAGTCAAACTACTATGGTGGAACCACAAGTTTGAGGAAGAAACATGGGAACCAGAATATATAATGAAACAGAATCAACCTCATATTTTTTATTATATGAAATGAAATTGTGATGGTCAAATATATGAATGGGGAAAGAATGTAATGACCCAAAATTTTATAAATTAAATTAACTTTTTGAATGAATAAATTCCTTATTAGGTGGTGTAGTGATAAAAAATACATGACCTACTTTGGTTATTTTAGACCATTATAAAATATATCTTGTCATATTTAAACTAATGTTAAGAATATCAATCATTGAAAATATAGTCATTGTATAGTTTCAATTATGATTATTTTATTAAGGGTTATGATAAAATATAAATGACATAGACGAAAGAAGTGATGACCTAAAATAGTAAGATCATACCCTATGAATCCCATTTATTAGAGCATTTCATGGAGATGAAATCAATGGGATTTTACCTTGACCAATACCAAGCTGAGATTAAACATCTAAATCTCAAGAAAAATCACTTATGAGAGAAGTTCAAACTTATTGAGACCAGGGCTCAAACCATGTTCATCAAACCACCCCAAGAAATCACCACCATCACACAACTTACCCTTAAGGCATATGCTGGTGTAAAAAGTTGTTATATATCTGTAACATAATAATATTTATTTTTATATTTTTCGTTTTAATAAAATAATTATTATAATTATCTATTTTTTTTTACTTTATCAATGGTTATATAATGAGTTTGAAAAAAAAATAGACATTGACACGAAGATATTAAAAATGTATTTTTGGGAAACATATAGTTTCAACCAAGACATTATTTTGATAAATTTAATATTTTTTAGAATAAATATTATTTGAATAAAATATTATTATTAGACAATAATTATTTAAATATAAATTATTATATTATTTAATGAATTCCATCATATTTTTTATAAGATTCAAAAAGTGGTTAATTTTGTAAAAACAAGTATTCTCTAGTAAATAGGGTTTTTTTATCTAAAAGTAAAAATTATCATATTTATAAAATTATTTTAATAAATAAATATTATTTCTAAAATCATCAGGATGAAATTGTCCAATAGTTATTTTTTCATAATTTTCTAAGATTGTCTAATTTCTAGGTAAGAAAAATACGGTATAAATATATGACTTGTATTAAGAAATCATATTGGACCAAAAGTGATGTATTAAATTACATAAAAGTAACACATGAACAAATATATATTGTTCCCTTAAAATGATGTATTTTTGAATTTATTTTAGTAATTTTATAATCCTTTA